>JAUIMM010001174.1:0-600000 GCA_031769625.1 Taudactylus pleione | reverse complement strand
ACATTACAGTGTGCGCTTTATACCGCTGGTCACAGGAACACAGAGGAATACATTACAGTGTGCGCTTTATACCGCTGGTCACAGGAACACAGAGGAATACGTTACAGTGTGCGCTTTATAACGCTGGTCATAGGAACACAGAGGGATACATTACAGTGTGCGCTTTATACTGCTGGTCACAGGAACACAGAGGGATACATTACAGTGTGCGCTTTATACCGCTGGTCACAGGAATACAGAGGAATACATTACAGTGTGCGCTTTATACCGCTGGTCACAGGAACACAGAGGAATACGTTACAGTGTGCGCTTTATACCGCTGGTCACAGGAACACAGAGGGATACATTACAGTGTGCGCTTTATACCGCTGGTCATAGGAACACAGAGGGATACATTACAGTGTGCGCTTTATACCGCTGGTCATAGGAACACAGAGGGATACATTACAGTGTGCGCTTTATACCGCTGGTCACAGGAACACAGAGGGATACATTACAGTGTGCTCTTTATACCGCTGGTCATAGGAACACAGAGGGATACATTACAGTGTGCGCTTTATACCGCTGGTCACAGGAACACAGAGGGGCACATTACAGTGTGCGCTTTATACCGCTGGTCACAGGAACACAGAGGGGCACATTACAGTGTGCGCTTTATACCGCTAATCACAGGAACACAGAGGGATACATTACAGTGTGCGCTTTATACCGCTGGTCATAGGAACACAGAGGGATAAATTACAGTGTGTGCTTTATACCGCTGGTCACAGGAACACAGAGGGATACATTACAGTGTGCGCTTTATACCGCTGGTCACAGGAACACAGAGGAATTCGTTACAGTGTGCGCTTCATACCGCTGGTCACAGGAACACAGAGGGATACATTACAGTGTGCACTTTATACCGCTGGTCACAGGAACACAGAGGGATACATTACAGTGTGCGCTTTATACCGCTAATCACAGGAACACAGAGGGATACATTACAATGTGCGCTTTATACCGCTGGTCACAGGAACACAGAGGGATACATTACAGTGTGCACTTTATACCGCTGGTCACAGGAACACAGAGGGATACATTACAGTGTGCGCTTTATACCGCTAATCACAGGAACACAGAGGGATACATTACAATGTGCGCTTTATACCGCTGGTCACAGGAACACAGAGGGATACATTACAGTGTGCGCTTTATACCGCTGGTCACAGGAGCACAGAGGGATACATTACAGTGGTGTGCTCTTTATACCGCTGGTCACAGGAACACAGAGGGATACATTACAGTGTGCGCTTTATACCGCTAATCACAGGAACACAGAGGGATACATTACAATGTGCGCTTTATACCGCTGGTCACAGGAACACAGAGGGATACATTACATAGTGCGCTTTATACCGCTGGTCACAGGAACACAGAGGGATACATTACAGTGTGCGCTTTATACCGCTGGTCACAGGAGCACAGAGGGATACATTACAGTGGTGTGCTCTTTATACCGCTGGTCACAGGAACACAGCAGGGATACATTACAGTGTGCGCTTTATACCGCTGGTCACAGGAACACAGAGGGATACATTACAGTGTGCGCTTTATACCGCTGGTCACAGGAACACAGAGGGATACATTACAGTGTGCTCTTTATACCGCTGGTCACAGGAACACAGAGGGATACATTACAGTGTGCGCTTTATACCGCTGGTCATAGGAACACAGAGGGATACATTACAGTGTGCGCTTTATACCGCTGGTCACAGGAACACAGAGGGATACATTACAGTGTGCGCTTTATACCGCTGGTCATAGGAACACAGAGGGATACATTACAGTGTGCTCTTTATACCGCTGGTCATAGGAACACAGCAGGGATACATTACAGTGTGCGCTTTATACCGCTGGTCACAGGAACACAGGGATACATTACAGTGTGCGCTTTATACCGCTGGTCACAGGAACACAGAGGGATACATTACAGTGTGCGCTTTATACCGCTGGTCACAGGAACACAGAGGGATACATTACAGTGTGCGCTTTATACCGCTAATCACAGGAACACAGAGGGATACATTACAATGTGCGCTTTATACCGCTGGTCACAGGAACACAGAGGGATACATTACATAGTGCGCTTTATACCGCTGGTCACAGGAACACAGAGGGATACATTACAGTGTGCGCTTTATACCGCTGGTCACAGGAGCACAGAGGGATACATTACAGTGGTGTGCTCTTTATACCGCTGGTCACAGGAACACAGAGGGATACATTACAGTGTGCGCTTTATACCGCTAATCACAGGAACACAGAGGGATACATTACAATGTGCGCTTTATACCGCTGGTCACAGGAACACAGAGGGATACATTACATAGTGCGCTTTATACCGCTGGTCACAGGAACACAGAGGGATACATTACAGTGTGCGCTTTATACCGCTGGTCATAGGAACACAGAGGGATACATTACAGTGTGCGCTTTATACCGCTGGTCACAGGAACACAGAGGGATACATTACAGTGTGCGCTTTATACCGCTGGTCATAGGAACACAGAGGGATACATTACAGTGTGCTCTTTATACCGCTGGTCATAGGAACACAGCAGGGATACATTACAGTGTGCGCTTTATACCGCTGGTCACAGGAACACAGGGATACATTACAGTGTGCGCTTTATACCGCTGGTCACAGGAACACAGAGGGATACATTACAGTGTGCGCTTTATACCGCTGGTCACAGGAACACAGAGGGATACATTACAGTGTGCGCTTTATACCGCTAATCACAGGAACACAGAGGGATACATTACAATGTGCGCTTTATACCGCTGGTCACAGGAACACAGAGGGATACATTACATAGTGCGCTTTATACCGCTGGTCACAGGAACACAGAGGGATACATTACAGTGTGCGCTTTATACCGCTGGTCACAGGAGCACAGAGGGATACATTACAGTGGTGTGCTCTTTATACCGCTGGTCACAGGAACACAGAGGGATACATTACAGTGTGCGCTTTATACCGCTAATCACAGGAACACAGAGGGATACATTACAATGTGCGCTTTATACCGCTGGTCACAGGAACACAGAGGGATACATTACATAGTGCGCTTTATACCGCTGGTCACAGGAACACAGAGGGATACATTACAGTGTGCGCTTTATACCGCTGGTCACAGGAGCACAGAGGGATACATTACAGTGGTGTGCTCTTTATACCGCTGGTCACAGGAACACAGAGGGATACATTACAGTGTGCTCTTTATACCGCTGGTCACAGGAACACAGACGGATACATTACAGTGTGCGCTTTATACCGCTGGTCACAGGAACACAGAGGGATACATTACAGTGTGCGCTTTATACCGCTGGTCACAGGAACACAGAGGGATACATTACAGTGTGCTCTTTATACCGCTGGTCACAGGAACACAGAGGGATACATTACAGTGTGCGCTTTATACCGCTGGTCACAGGAACACAGGGATACATTACAGTGTGCGCTTTATACCGCTGGTCACAGGAACACAGAGGGATACATTACAGTGTGCTCTTTATACCGCTGGTCACAGGAACACAGAGGTATACATTACAGTGTGCGCTTTATACCGCTAATCACAGGAACACAGAGGGATACATTACAGTGTGCGCTTTATACCGCTGGTCACAGGAACACAGGGATACATTACAGTGTGCGCTTTATACCGCTGGTCACAGGAACACAGAGGGATACATTACAGTGTGCGCTTTATACCGCTGGTCACAGGAACACAGAGGGATACATTACAGTGTGCGCTTTATACCGCTGGTCACAGGAACACAGAGGGATACATTACAGTGTGCTCTTTATACCGCTGGTCACAGGAACACAGAGGGATACATTACAGTGTGCGCTTTATACCGCTGGTCATAGGAACACAGAGGGATACATTACAGTGTGCGCTTTATACCGCTGGTCACAGGAACACAGAGGGATACATTACAATGTGCGCTTTATACCGCTGGTCACAGGAACACAGAGGGATACATTACAGTGTGCGCTTTATACCGCTGGTCACAGGAGCACAGAGGGATACATTACAGTGGTGTGCTCTTTATACCGCTGGTCACAGGAACACAGAGGGATACATTACAGTGTGCGCTTTATACCGCTAATCACAGGAACACAGAGGGATACATTACAATGTGCGCTTTATACCGCTGGTCACAGGAACACAGAGGGATACATTACATAGTGCGCTTTATACCGCTGGTCACAGGAACACAGAGGGATACATTACAGTGTGCGCTTTATACCGCTGGTCACAGGAGCACAGAGGGATACATTACAGTGGTGTGCTCTTTATACCGCTGGTCACAGGAACACAGCAGGGATACATTACAGTGTGCGCTTTATACCGCTGGTCACAGGAACACAGAGGGATACATTACAGTGTGCGCTTTATACCGCTGGTCACAGGAACACAGAGGGATACATTTCAGTGTGCGCTTTATACTGCTGGTCACAGGAACACAGAGGGATACATTACAGTGTGCTCTTTATACCGCTGGTCACAGGAACACAGAGGGATACATTACAGTGTGCGCTTTATACCGCTGGTCACAGGAACACAGAGGGATACATTACAGTGTGCTCTTTATACCGCTGGTCACAGGAACACAGCAGGGATACATTACAGTGTGCGCTTTATACCGCTGGTCACAGGAACACAGAGGGATACATTACAGTGTGCGCTTTATACCGCTGGTCACAGGAACACAGAGGGATACATTACAGTGTGCGCTTTATACCGCTGGTCACAGGAACACAGAGGGATACATTACAGTGTGCGCTTTACACCGCTGGTCACAGGAACACAGAGGGATACATTACAGTGTGCGCTTTATACCGCTGGTCCCAGGAACACAGAGGGATACATTACAATGTGCGCTTTATACCGCTGGTCACAGGAACACAGAGGGATACATTACAGTGTGCGCTTTATACCGCTGGTCACAGGAACCCAGAGGGATACATTACAGTGTGCGCTTTATACCGCTGGTCACAGGAACACAGAGGGATACATTACAGCGTGCGCTTTATACCGCTGATCACAGGAACACAGAAGGGCCCATTACAGTGTGCGCTTTATACCGCTGGTCACAGGAACACAGAGGGATACATTACAGCGTGCGCTTTATACTGCTGGTCACAGGAACACAGAGGGATACATTACAGTGTGCGCTTTATACCGCTGGTCACAGGAACACAGAGGGATACATTACAGTGTGCTCTTTATACCGCTGGTCACAGGAACACAGAGGGATACATTACAGTGTGCGCTTTATACCGCTGGTCACAGGAACACAGAGGGATACATTACAGTGTGCGCTTTATACCGCTGGTCACAGGAACCCAGAGGGATACATTACAGTGTGCGCTTTATACCGCTGGTCACAGGAACACAGAGGGATACATTACAGTATGCTCTTTATACCGCTGGTCACAGGAACACAGAGGGATACATTACAGTGTGCGCTTTATACCGCTGGTCACAGGAACACAGAGGGATATATTACAGCGTGCGCTTTATACCGCTGGTCACAGGAACACAGAGGGATACATTACAGCGTCCGCTTTATACCGCTGGTCACAGGAACACAGAGGGTTACATTACAGTGTGCGCTTTATACCGCTAATCACAGGAACACAGAGGGATACATTACAGTGTGCGCTTTATACCGCTAATCACAGGAACACAGCAGGGATACATTACAGTGTGCGCTTTATACCGCTAATCACAGGAACACAGAGGGATACATTACAGTGTGCGCTTTATACCGCTAATCACAGGATCACAGAGGGATACATTACATTGTGCGCTTTATACCGCTAATCACAGGAACACAGAGGGATACATTACAGTGTGCGCTTTATACCGCTAATCACAGGAACACAGCAGGGATACATTACAGTGTGCGCTTTATACCGCTGGTCACAGGAACACAGAGGAATACATTACAGTGTGCGCTTTATACCGCTGGTCACAGGAACACAGAGGAATACGTTACAGTGTGCGCTTTATAACGCTGGTCATAGGAACACAGAGGGATACATTACAGTGTGCGCTTTATACTGCTGGTCACAGGAACACAGAGGGATACATTACAGTGTGCGCTTTATACCGCTGGTCACAGGAATACAGAGGAATACATTACAGTGTGCGCTTTATACCGCTGGTCACAGGAACACAGAGGAATACGTTACAGTGTGCGCTTTATACCGCTGGTCACAGGAACACAGAGGGATACATTACAGTGTGCGCTTTATACCGCTGGTCATAGGAACACAGAGGGATACATTACAGTGTGCGCTTTATACCGCTGGTCATAGGAACACAGAGGGATACATTACAGTGTGCGCTTTATACCGCTGGTCACAGGAACACAGAGGGATACATTACAGTGTGCTCTTTATACCGCTGGTCATAGGAACACAGAGGGATACATTACAGTGTGCGCTTTATACCGCTGGTCACAGGAACACAGAGGGGCACATTACAGTGTGCGCTTTATACCGCTGGTCACAGGAACACAGAGGGGCACATTACAGTGTGCGCTTTATACCGCTAATCACAGGAACACAGAGGGATACATTACAGTGTGCGCTTTATACCGCTGGTCATAGGAACACAGAGGGATAAATTACAGTGTGTGCTTTATACCGCTGGTCACAGGAACACAGAGGGATACATTACAGTGTGCGCTTTATACCGCTGGTCACAGGAACACAGAGGAATTCGTTACAGTGTGCGCTTCATACCGCTGGTCACAGGAACACAGAGGGATACATTACAGTGTGCACTTTATACCGCTGGTCACAGGAACACAGAGGGATACATTACAGTGTGCGCTTTATACCGCTAATCACAGGAACACAGAGGGATACATTACAATGTGCGCTTTATACCGCTGGTCACAGGAACACAGAGGGATACATTACAGTGTGCACTTTATACCGCTGGTCACAGGAACACAGAGGGATACATTACAGTGTGCGCTTTATACCGCTAATCACAGGAACACAGAGGGATACATTACAATGTGCGCTTTATACCGCTGGTCACAGGAACACAGAGGGATACATTACAGTGTGCGCTTTATACCGCTGGTCACAGGAACACAGAGGGATACATTACAGTGTGCGCTTTATACCGCTGGTCACAGGAGCACAGAGGGATACATTACAGTGGTGTGCTCTTTATACCGCTGGTCACAGGAACACAGAGGGATACATTACAGTGTGCGCTTTATACCGCTAATCACAGGAACACAGAGGGATACATTACAATGTGCGCTTTATACCGCTGGTCACAGGAACACAGAGGGATACATTACATAGTGCGCTTTATACCGCTGGTCACAGGAACACAGAGGGATACATTACAGTGTGCGCTTTATACCGCTGGTCACAGGAGCACAGAGGGATACATTACAGTGGTGTGCTCTTTATACCGCTGGTCACAGGAACACAGCAGGGATACATTACAGTGTGCGCTTTATACCGCTGGTCACAGGAACACAGAGGGATACATTACAGTGTGCGCTTTATACCGCTGGTCACAGGAACACAGAGGGATACATTACAGTGTGCTCTTTATACCGCTGGTCACAGGAACACAGAGGGATACATTACAGTGTGCGCTTTATACCGCTGGTAATAGGAACACAGAGGGATACATTACAGTGTGCGCTTTATACCGCTGGTCACAGGAACACAGAGGGATACATTACAGTGTGCGCTTTATACCGCTGGTCATAGGAACACAGAGGGATACATTACAGTGTGCTCTTTATACCGCTGGTCATAGGAACACAGCAGGGATACATTACAGTGTGCGCTTTATACCGCTGGTCACAGGAACACAGGGATACATTACAGTGTGCGCTTTATACCGCTGGTCACAGGAACACAGAGGGATACATTACAGTGTGCGCTTTATACCGCTGGTCACAGGAACACAGAGGGATACATTACAGTGTGCGCTTTATACCGCTAATCACAGGAACACAGAGGGATACATTACAATGTGCGCTTTATACCGCTGGTCACAGGAACACAGAGGGATACATTACATAGTGCGCTTTATACCGCTGGTCACAGGAACACAGAGGGATACATTACAGTGTGCGCTTTATACCGCTGGTCACAGGAGCACAGAGGGATACATTACAGTGGTGTGCTCTTTATACCGCTGGTCACAGGAACACAGAGGGATACATTACAGTGTGCGCTTTATACCGCTAATCACAGGAACACAGAGGGATACATTACAATGTGCGCTTTATACCGCTGGTCACAGGAACACAGAGGGATACATTACATAGTGCGCTTTATACCACTGGTCACAGGAACACAGAGGGATACATTACAGTGTGCGCTTTATACCGCTGGTCATAGGAACACAGAGGGATACATTACAGTGTGCGCTTTATACCGCTGGTCACAGGAACACAGAGGGATACATTACAGTGTGCGCTTTATACCGCTGGTCATAGGAACACAGAGGGATACATTACAGTGTGCTCTTTATACCGCTGGTCATAGGAACACAGCAGGGATACATTACAGTGTGCGCTTTATACCGCTGGTCACAGGAACACAGGGATACATTACAGTGTGCGCTTTATACCGCTGGTCACAGGAACACAGAGGGATACATTACAGTGTGCGCTTTATACCGCTGGTCACAGGAACACAGAGGGATACATTACAGTGTGCGCTTTATACCGCTAATCACAGGAACACAGAGGGATACATTACAATGTGCGCTTTATACCGCTGGTCACAGGAACACAGAGGGATACATTACATAGTGCGCTTTATACCGCTGGTCACAGGAACACAGAGGGATACATTACAGTGTGCGCTTTATACCGCTGGTCACAGGAGCACAGAGGGATACATTACAGTGGTGTGCTCTTTATACCGCTGGTCACAGGAACACAGAGGGATACATTACAGTGTGCGCTTTATACCGCTAATCACAGGAACACAGAGGGATACATTACAATGTGCGCTTTATACCGCTGGTCACAGGAACACAGAGGGATACATTACATAGTGCGCTTTATACCGCTGGTCACAGGAACACAGAGGGATACATTACAGTGTGCGCTTTATACCGCTGGTCACAGGAGCACAGAGGGATACATTACAGTGGTGTGCTCTTTATACCGCTGGTCACAGGAACACAGCAGGGATACATTACAGTGTGCGCTTTATACCGCTGGTCACAGGAACACAGAGGGATACATTACAGTGTGCGCTTTATACCGCTGGTCACAGGAACACAGAGGGATACATTACAGTGTGCTCTTTATACCGCTGGTCACAGGAACACAGAGGGATACATTACAGTGTGCGCTTTATACCGCTGGTCATAGGAACACAGAGGGATACATTACAGTGTGCGCTTTATACCGCTGGTCACAGGAACACAGAGGGATACATTACAATGTGCGCTTTATACCGCTGGTCACAGGAACACAGAGGGATACATTACAGTGTGCGCTTTATACCGCTGGTCACAGGAGCACAGAGGGATACATTACAGTGGTGTGCTCTTTATACCGCTGGTCACAGGAACACAGAGGGATACATTACAGTGTGCGCTTTATACCGCTAATCACAGGAACACAGAGGGATACATTACAATGTGCGCTTTATACCGCTGGTCACAGGAACACAGAGGGATACATTACATAGTGCGCTTTATACCGCTGGTCACAGGAACACAGAGGGATACATTACAGTGTGCGCTTTATACCGCTGGTCACAGGAGCACAGAGGGATACATTACAGTGGTGTGCTCTTTATACCGCTGGTCACAGGAACACAGCAGGGATACATTACAGTGTGCGCTTTATACCGCTGGTCACAGGAACACAGAGGGATACATTACAGTGTGCGCTTTATACCGCTGGTCACAGGAACACAGAGGGATACATTACAGTGTGCTCTTTATACCGCTGGTCACAGGAACACAGAGGGATACATTACAGTGTGCGCTTTATACCGCTGGTCATAGGAACACAGAGGGATACATTACAGTGTGCGCTTTATACCGCTGGTCACAGGAACACAGAGGGATACATTACAGTGTGCGCTTTATACCGCTGGTCACAGGAACACAGAGGGATACATTACAGTGTGCGCTTTATACCGCTGGTCATAGGAACACAGAGGGATACATTACAGTGTGCGCTTTATACCGCTGGTCACAGGAACACAGGGATACATTACAGTGTGCGCTTTATACCGCTGGTCACAGGAACACAGAGGGATACATTACAGTGTGCTCTTTATACCGCTGGTCACAGGAACACAGAGGGATACATTACAGCGTGCGCTTTATACCGCTGGTCACAGGAACACAGAGGGATACATTACAGTGTGCGCTTTATACCGCTGGTCACAGGAATACAGAGGGATACATTACAGTGTGCGCTTTATACCGCTGGTCACAGGAACACAGAGGGATACATTATAGTGTGCGCTTTATACCGCTGGTCACAGGAACACAGCATGGACATTACAGTGTCGCTTCATACCGCTGGTCACAGGAACACAGCATGGATACATTACAGTGTGCGCTTTATACCGCTGGTCACAGAAACACAGAGGGATACATTACAGTGTGCGCTTTATACCGCTGGTCACAGGAACACAGAGGGATACATTACAGTGTGCGCTTTATACCGCTGGTCACAGGAACACAGAGGGATACATTACAGTGTGCGCTTTATACCGCTGGTCACAGGAACACAGAGAGATACATTACAGTGTGCGCTTTATACCGCTGGTCACAGGAACACAGCATGGACATTACAGTGTGCGCTTTATACCGCTGGTCACAGGAACACAGAGGATACATTACAGTGTGCGCTTTATACCGCTGGTCACAGGAACGCAGAGGGATACATTACAGCGTGCGCTTTATACCGCTGGTCACAGGAACACAGAGGGATACATTACAGCGTGCGCTTTATACCGCTGGTCATAGGAACACAGAGGGATACATTACAGTGTGCTCTTTATACCGCTGGTCACAGGAACACAGAGGGATACATTACAGTGTGCGCTTTATAACGCTGGTCACAGGAACACAGAGGGATACATTACAGTGTGCTCTTTATACCGCTGGTCACAGGAACACAGAGGGGCCCATTACAGTGTGCGCTTTATACCGCCGGTCACAGGAACACAGAGGAATACATTACAGTGTGCGCTTTATACCGCTGGTCACAGGAACACAGAGGAATACGTTACAGTGTGCGCTTTATACCGCTGGTCACAGGAATACAGAGGAATACATTACAGTGTGCGCTTTATACCGCTGGTCACAGGAACACAGAGGAATACGTTACAGTGTGCGCTTTATACCGCTGGTCACAGGAACACAGAGGGATACATTACAGTGTGCGCTTTATACCGCTGGTCTTAGGAACACAGAGGGATACATTACAGCGTGCGCTTTATACCGCTGGTCATAGGAGCACAGAGGGATACATTACAGTGTGCTCTTTATACCGCTGGTCACAGGAACACAGAGGGATACATTACAGTGTGCGCTTTATACCGCTGGTCACAGGAACACAGAGGGATACATTACAGTGTGCGCTTTATACCGCTGGTCACAGGAACACAGAGGGATACATTGCAGTGTGGGCTTTATACCGCTGGTCACAGGAACACAGAGGGATACATTACAGTGTGCGCTTTATACCGCTGGTAACAGGAACACAGAGGAATTCGTTACAGTGTGCGCTTTATACCGCTGGTCACAGGAACACAGAGGGATACATTACAGTGTGCGCTTTATACCGCTGGTCACAGGAACACAGAGGGATACATTATAGTGTGCGCTTTATACCGCTGGTCACAGGAACACAGCATGGACATTACAGTGTCGCTTCATACCGCTGGTCACAGGAACACAGCATGGATACATTACAGTGTGCGCTTTATACCGCTGGTCACAGAAACACAGAGGGATACATTACAGTGTGCGCTTTATACCGCTGGTCACAGGAACACAGAGGGATACATTACAGTGTGCGCTTTATACCGCTGGTCACAGGAACACAGAGGGATACATTACAGTGTGCGCTTTATACCGCTGGTCACAGGAACACAGAGAGATACATTACAGTGTGCGCTTTATACCGCTGGTCACAGGAACACAGCATGGACATTACAGTGTGCGCTTTATACCGCTGGTCACAGGAACACAGAGGATACATTACAGTGTGCGCTTTATACCGCTGGTCACAGGAACGCAGAGGGATACATTACAGCGTGCGCTTTATACCGCTGGTCACAGGAACACAGAGGGATACATTACAGCGTGCGCTTTATACCGCTGGTCATAGGAACACAGAGGGATACATTACAGTGTGCTCTTTATACCGCTGGTCACAGGAACACAGAGGGATACATTACAGTGTGCGCTTTATAACGCTGGTCACAGGAACACAGAGGGATACATTACAGTGTGCTCTTTATACCGCTGGTCACAGGAACACAGAGGGGCCCATTACAGTGTGCGCTTTATACCGCCGGTCACAGGAACACAGAGGAATACATTACAGTGTGCGCTTTATACCGCTGGTCACAGGAACACAGAGGAATACGTTACAGTGTGCGCTTTATACCGCTGGTCACAGGAATACAGAGGAATACATTACAGTGTGCGCTTTATACCGCTGGTCACAGGAACACAGAGGAATACGTTACAGTGTGCGCTTTATACCGCTGGTCACAGGAACACAGAGGGATACATTACAGTGTGCGCTTTATACCGCTGGTCTTAGGAACACAGAGGGATACATTACAGCGTGCGCTTTATACCGCTGGTCATAGGAGCACAGAGGGATACATTACAGTGTGCTCTTTATACCGCTGGTCACAGGAACACAGAGGGATACATTACAGTGTGCGCTTTATACCGCTGGTCACAGGAACACAGAGGGATACATTACAGTGTGCGCTTTATACCGCTGGTCACAGGAACACAGAGGGATACATTGCAGTGTGGGCTTTATACCGCTGGTCACAGGAACACAGAGGGATACATTACAGTGTGCGCTTTATACCGCTGGTAACAGGAACACAGAGGAATTCGTTACAGTGTGCGCTTTATACCGCTGGTCACAGGAACACAGAGGGATACATTACAGTGTGCGCTTTATACCGCTGGTCACAGGATCACAGAGGGATACATTACAGTGTGCGCTTTATACCGCTGGTCATAGGAACACAGAGGGATACATTACAGTGTGCGCTTTATACCGCTGGTCACAGGAACACAGAGGGATACATTACAGTGTGCGCTTTATACCGCTGGTCACAGGAACACAGAGGGATACATTACAGTGTGCGCTTTATACCGCTGGTCACAGGAACACAGAGGGATACATTACAGTGTGCGCTTTATACCGCTGGTCACAGGAACACAGAGGGATACATTACAGTGTGCGCTTTATACCGCTGGTCACAGGAACACAGAGGGATACATTACAGTGTGCGCTTTATACCGCTGGTCACAGGAACACAGAGGGATACATTACAGTGTGCTCTTTATACCGCTGGTCACAGGAACACAGAGGGATACGTTACAGTGTGCGCTTTATAACGCTGGTCATAGGAACACAGAGGGATACATTACAGTGTGCGCTTTATACTGCTGGTCACAGGAACACAGAGGGATACATTACAGTGTGCGCTTTATACCGCTGGTCACAGGAACACAGAGGGATACATTACAGTGTGCGCTTTATACCGCTGGTCACAGGAACACAGAGGGATACATTACAGTGTGCGCTTTATACCGCTGGTCACAGGAACACAGAGGGATACATTACAGTGTGCGCTTTATACCGCTGGTCACAGGAACACAGAGGGATACATTACAGTGTGCGCTTTATATCGCTGGTCACAGGAACACAGAGGGATACATTACAGTGTGCGCTTTATGCCGCTGGTCACAGGAACACAGAGGGTTACATTACAGTGTGCGCTTTATACCGATGGTCACAGGAACACAGAGGGATACATTACAGTGTGCGCTTTATACCGCTGGTCACAGGAACACAGAGGAATACATTACAATGTGCGCTTTATACCGCTGGTCACAGGAACACAGAGGGATACATTACAGTGTGCGCTTTATACCGCTGGTCACAGGAACACAGAGGGGCACATTACAGTGTGCGCTTTATACCGCTGGTCACAGGAACACAGAGGAGCCCATTACAGTGTGCGCTTTATACCGCTGGTCACAGGAACACAGAGAGATACATTACAGTGTGCGCTTTATGCCGCTGGTCACAGGAACACAGAGGGTTACATTACAGTGTGCGCTTTATACCGATGGTCACAGGAACACAGAGGGATACATTACAGTGTGCTCTTTATACCGCTGGTCACAGGAACACAGAGGAATACATTACAGTGTGCGCTTTATACCGCTGGTCACAGGAACACAGAGGGACACATTACAGTGTGCGCTTTATACCGCTAATCACAGGAACACAGAGGGATACATTACAGTGTGCGCTTTATACCGCTGGTCACAGGAACACAGAGGGACACATTACAGTGTGCGCTTTATACCGCTGGTCACAGGAACACAGAGGGATACATTACAGTGTGCTCTTTATACCGCTGGTCACAGGAACACAGAGGAATACATTACAGTGTGCGCTTTATACCGCTGGTCACAGGAACACAGAGAGATACATTACAGTGTGCTCTTTATACCGCTGGTCACAGGAACACAGAGGGATACATTACAGTGTGCGCTTTATACCGCTGGTCACAGGAACACAGAGGAATACATTACAGTGTGCGCTTTATACAGCTGGTCACAGGAACACAGAGGGATACATTACAGTGTGCGCTTTATACAGCTGGTCACAGGAACACAGAGGGATACATTACAGTGTGTGCTTTATACCGCTGGTCACAGGAACACAGAGGGATACATTACAGTGTGCGCTTTATACCGCTGGTCACAGGAACACAGAGAGATACATTACAGTGTGCGCTTTATACAGCTGGTCACAGGAACACAGAGGGATACATTACAGTGTGCGCTTTATACCGCTGGTCACAGGAACACAGAGGGATACATTACAGTGTGCGCTTTATACCGCTGGTCACAGGAACACAGAGAGATACATTACAGTGTGCGCTTTATACAGCTGGTCACAGGAACACAGAGGGATACATTACAGTGTGCGCTTTATACAGCTGGTCACAGGAACACAGAGGGATACATTACAGTATGCGCTTTTTACCGCTGGTCACAGGAACACAGAGAGATACATTACAGTGTGCGCTTTATACAGCTGGTCACAGGAACACAGAGGGATACATTACAGTGTGCGCTTTATACCGCTGGTCACAGGAACACAGAGGGATATATTACAGTGTGCTCTTTATACCGCTGGTCACAGGAACACAGAGGGATACATTAAAGTGTGCGCTTTATACCGCTGATCACAGGAACACAGAGGGATACATTACAGTGTGCGCTTTATACCGCTAATCATAGGAACACAGAGGGATACATTAGTGTGCGCTTTATACCGCTGGTCACAGGAACACAGAGGGATACATTACATTGTGCGCTTTATACCGCTGGTCACAGGAACACAGAGGGATTCATTACAGTGTGCGCTTTATACCGCTGGTCACAGGAACACAGAGGGATACATTACAGTGTGCGCTTTATACCGCTGGTCACAGGAACACAGAGGAATACATTACAGTGTGCTCTTTATACCGCTGGTCACAGGAACACAGAGGGATACATTACAGTGTGCGCTTTATGCCGCTGGTCACAGGAACACAGAGGGATACATTATAGTGTGCGCTTTATAACGCTGGTCACAGGAACACAGAGGGATACATTACAGTGTGCGCTTTATACCGCTGGTCACAGGAACACAGAGGAGCCCATTACAGTGTGCGCTTTATACCGCTGGTCACAGGAACACAGAGAGATACATTACAGTGTGCGCTTTATACCGCTGGTCATAGGAACACAGAGGTATACATTACAGTGTGCGCTTTATACCGCTAATCACAGGAACACAGAGGGATACATTACAGTGTGCGCTTTATACCGCTGGTCATAGGAACACAGAGGGATACATTACAGCGTGCGCTTTATACCGCTGATCACAGGAACACAGAGGGGCCCATTACAGTGTGCGCTTTATACCGCTGGTCACAGGAGCACAGAGGGATACATTACAGTGTGCGCTTTATACCGCTGGTCATAGGAACACAGAGGGATACATTACAGTGTGCGCTTTATACCGCTGGTCACAGGAACACAGAGGGATACATTACAGTGTGCTCTTTATACCGCTGGTCACAGGAACACAGAGGGATACATTACAGTGTGCGCTTTATACCGCTGGTCACAGGAACACAGAGGGATACATTACAGTGTGCGCTTTATACCGCTGGTCACAGGAACACAGAGGGATACATTACAGTGTGCGCTTTATACCGCTGGTCACAGGAACACAGAGGGATACATTACAGTGTGCGCTTTATACCGCTGGTCACAGGAACACAGAGGGATACATTACAGTGTGCGCTTTATACCGCTGGTCACAGGAACACAGAGGGATACATTACAGTGTGCTCTTTATACCGCTGGTCACAGGAACACAGAGGGATACATTACAGCGTGCGCTTTATACAGCTGGTCACAGGAACACAGAGGGATACATTACAGTGTGCTCTTTATACCGCTGGTCACAGGAACACAGAGGGATACATTACAGTGTGCTCTTTATACCGCTGGTCACAGGAACACAGAGGGATACATTACAGTGTGCGCTTTATACCGCTGGTCACAGGAACACAAAGGGATACATTACAGTGTGCGCTTTATACCGCTGGTCACAGGAACACAGAGGGATACATTACAGTGTGCGCTTTACACCGCTGGTCACAGGAACACAGAGGGATACATTACAGTGTGCGCTTTATACCGCTAGTCACAGGAACACAGAGGGATACATTACAGTGTGCGCTTTATACCGCTGGTCACAGGAACACAGCAGGGATACATTACAGTGTGCGCTTTATACCGCTGGTCATAGGAACACAGAGGGATACATTACAGTGTGCGCTTTATACCGCTGGTCATAGGAACACAGACGGATACATTACAGTGTGCGCTTTATACCGCTGGTCACAGGAACACAGAGGGATACATTACAGTGTGCGCTTTATACCGCTGGTCACAGGAACACAGAGGGATACATTACAGTGTGCGCTTTATACCGCTGGTCATAGGAACACAGAGGGATACGTTACAGTGTGCGCTTTATACCGCTAGTCACAGGAACAAAGAGGGATACATTACAGTGTGCTCTTTATACCGCTGGTCACAGGAACACAGAGGGGCACATTACAGTGTGCGCTTTATACCGCTGGTCAAAGGAACACAGAGGGATACGTTACAGTGTGCTCTTTATACCGCTGGTCAAAGGAACACAGAGGGATACATTACAGCGTGCGCTTTATACCGCTGGTCATAGGAGCACAGAGGGATACATTACAGTGTGCTCTTTATACCGCTGGTCACAGGAACACAGAGGGATACATTACAGTGTGCGCTTTATACAGCTGGTCACAGGAACACAGAGGGATACATTACAGTGTGCGCTTTATACCGCTGGTCACAGGAACACAGAGGGATACATTGCAGTGTGGGCTTTATACCGCTGGTCACAGGAACACAGAGGGATACATTACAGTGTGCGCTTTATACCGCTGGTCACAGGAACACAGAGGAATTCGTTACAGTGTGCTCTTTATACCGCTGGTCACAGGAACACAGAGGGATACATTACAGTGTGCGCTTTATACCGCTGGTCACAGGAACACAGAGGGATACATTACAGTGTGCGCTTTATACCGCTGGTCACAGGAACACAGAGGGATACATTACAGTGTGCGCTTTATACCGCTGGTCACAGGATCACAGAGGGATAGATTACAGTGTGCGCTTTATACCGCTGGTCACAGGAACACAAAGGGATACATTACAGTGTGCGCTTTATACCGCTGGTCACAGGAACACAGAGGGATACATTACAGTGTGCGCTTTACACCGCTGGTCACAGGAACACAGAGGGATACATTACAGTGTGCGCTTTATACCGCTAGTCACAGGAACACAGAGGGATACATTACAGTGTGCGCTTTATACCGCTGGTCACAGGAACACAGCAGGGATACATTACAGTGTGCGCTTTATACCGCTGGTCATAGGAACACAGAGGGATACATTACAGTGTGCGCTTTATACCGCTGGTCATAGGAACACAGACGGATACATTACAGTGTGCGCTTTATACCGCTGGTCACAGGAACACAGAGGGAAACATTACAGTGTGCGCTTTATACCGCTGGTCACAGGAAAACAGAGGGATACATTACAGTGTGCGCTTTATACCGCTGGTCATAGGAACACAGAGGGATACGTTACAGTGTGCGCTTTATACCGCTAGTCACAGGAACACAGAGGGATACATTACAGTGTGCTCTTTATACCGCTGGTCACAGGAACACAGAGGGGCACATTACAGTGTGCGCTTTATACCGCTGGTCAAAGGAACACAGAGGGATACGTTACAGTGTGCGCTTTATACCGCGGGTCATAGGAACACAGAGGGAAACGTTACAGTGTGCTCTTTATACCGCTGGTCAAAGGAACACAGAGGGATACATTACAGCGTGCTCTTTATACCGCTGGTCATAGGAGCACAGAGGGATACATTACAGTGTGCTCTTTATACCGCTGGTCACAGGAACACAGAGGGATACATTACAGTGTGCGCTTTATACAGCTGGTCACAGGAACACAGAGGGATACATTACAGTGTGCGCTTTATACCGCTGGTCACAGGAACACAGAGGGATACATTACAGTGTGCGCTTTATACCGCTGGTCATAGGAACACAGAGGGATAAATTACAGTGTGCGCTTTATACCGCTGGTCACAGGAACACAGAGGGATACATTGCAGTGTGGGCTTTATACCGCTGGTCACAGGAACACAGAGGGATACATTACAGTGTGCGCTTTATACCGCTGGTCACAGGAACACAGAGGGATACATTACAGTGTGCGCTTTATACCGCTGGTCACAGGAACACAGAGGAATTCGTTACAGTGTGCGCTTTATACCGCTGGTCACAGGAACACAGAGGGATACATTACAGTGTGCGCTTTATACCGCTGGTCACAGGATCACAGAGGGATACATTACAGTGTGCACTTTATACCGCTGGTCATAGGAACACAGAGGGATACATTACAGTGTGCGCTTTATACAGCTGGTCACAGGAACACAGAGGGATACATTACAGTGTGCGCTTTATACCGCTGGTCACAGGAACACAGAGGGATACATTACAGTGTGCGCTTTATACCGCTGGTCACAGGAACACAGAGGGATACATTACAGTGTGCGCTTTATACCGCTGGTCACAGGAACACAGAGGGATACATTACAGTGTGCGCTTTATACCGCTGGTCACAGGAACACAGAGGGATACATTACAGTGTGCGCTTTATACCGCTGGTCACAGGAACACAGAGGGATACATCACAGTGTGCTCTTTATACCGCTGGTCACAGGAACACAGAGGGATACGTTACAGTGTGCGCTTTATAACGCTGGTCATAGGAACACAGAGGGATACATTACAGTGTGCGCTTTATACTGCTGGTCACAGGAACACAGAGGGATACATTACAGTGTGCACTTTATACCGCTGGTCACAGGAACACAGAGGAATACGTTACAGTGTGCGCTTTATACCGCTGGTCACAGGAACACAGAGGGATACATTACAGTGTGCGTTTTATACCGCTGGTCATAGGAGCACAGAGGGATACATTACAGCATGCGCTTTATACCGCTGGTCACAGGAACACAGAGGTATACATTACAGTGTGCGCTTTATACCGCTGGTCACAGGAACACAGAGGGATACATTACAGTGTGCGCTTTATACCGCTGGTCACAGGAACACAGAGGGATACATTACAGTGTGCTCTTTATACCGCTGGTCACAGGAACACAGAGGGATACATTACAGTGTGCGCTTTATATCGCTGGTCACAGGAACACAGAGGGATACATTACAGTGTGCGCTTTATGCCGCTGGTCACAGGAACACAGAGGGTTACATTACAGTGTGCGCTTTATACCGATGGTCACAGGAACACAGAGGGATACATTACAGTGTGCGCTTTATACCGCTGGTCACAGGAACACAGAGGTATAAATTACATTGTGCGCTTTATACCGCTGGTCACAGGAACACAGAGGGATACATTACAGTGTGCGCTTTATACCGCTGGTCACAGGAACACAGAGGGATACATTACAGTGTGCTCTTTATACCGCTAATCACAGGAACACAGCAGGGATACATTACAGTGTGCGCTTTATACCGCTGGTCACAGGAACACAGAGGGATACATTACAGTGTGCGCTTTATACCGCTGGTCACAGGAACACAGAGGGATACATTACAGTGTGCGCTTTATACCGCTGGTCACAGGAACACAGAGGGATACATTACAGTGTGCGCTTTATACCGCTGGTCACAGGAACACAGAGGTATAAATTACATTGTGCGCTTTATACCGCTGGTCACAGGAACACAGAGGGATACAATTCAGTGTGCGCTTTATACCGCTAATCACAGGAACACAGAGGGATACATTACAGTGTGCGCTTTATACAGCTGGTCACAGGAACACAGAGGGATACATTACAGTGTGCGCTTTATACCGCTGGTCACAGGAACACAGAGGTATAAATTACATTGTGCGCTTTATTCCGCTGGTCACAGGAACACAGAGGGATACATTACAGTGTGCGCTTTATACCGCTGGTCACAGGGACACAGAGGGATACATTACAGTGTGCGCTTTATACCGCTGGTCACAGGAACACAGAGGGATACATTACAGTGTGCGCTTTATACCGCTGGTCACAGGAACACAGAGGGATACATTACAGTGTGCGCTTTATACAGCTGGTCACAGGAACACAGAGGAATACGTTACAGAGTGCGCTTTATACCGCTGGTCACAGGAACACAGAGGGATACATTACAGTGTGCGCTTTATACCGCTGGTCACAGGAACACAGCAGGGATACATTACAGTGTGCGCTTTATACCGCTGGTCACAGGAACACAGAGGGATACATTACAGTGTGCGCTTTATACCGCTGGTCACAGGAACACAGAGGGATACATTACAGTGTGCGCTTTATACCGCTGGTCACAGGAACACAGAGGGATACATTACAGTGTGCTCTTTATACCGCTAATCACAGGAACACAGCAGGGATACATTACAGTGTGCTCTTTATACCGCTGGTCACAGGAACACAGAGGGATACATTACAGTGTGCGCTTTATACCGCTGGTCACAGGAACACAGAGGGATACATTACAGTGTGCTCTTTATACCGCTGGTAACAGGAACACAGAGGGATACATTACAGTGTGCGCTTTATACCGCTGGTCACAGGAACACAGAGGGATACATTACAGTGTGCGCTTTATACCGCTGGTCACAGGAACACAGAGGGATACATTACAGTGTGCGCTTTATACCGCTGGTCACAGGAACACAGAGGGATACATTACAGTGTGCGCTTTATACCGCTGGTCACAGGAACACAGAGGGATACATTACAGTGTGCGCTTTATACCGCTGGTCACAGGAACACAGAGGGATACATTACAGTGTGCTCTTTATACCGCTGGTCACAGGAACACAGAGGGATACATTACAGCGTGCGCTTTATACCGCTGGTCACAGGAACACAGAGGGATACATTACAGTGTGCTCTTTATACCGCTGGTCACAGGAACACAGAGGGATACATTACAGTGTGCTCTTTATACCGCTGGTCACAGGAACACAGAGGGATACATTACAGTGTGCGCTTTATACCGCTGGTCACAGGAACACAAAGGGATACATTACAGTGTGCGCTTTATACCGCTGGTCACAGGAACACAGAGGGATACATTACAGTGTGCGCTTTACACCGCTGGTCACAGGAACACAGAGGGATACATTACAGTGTGCGCTTTATACCGCTAGTCACAGGAACACAGAGGGATACATTACAGTGTGCGCTTTATACCGCTGGTCACAGGAACACAGCAGGGATACATTACAGTGTGCGCTTTATACCGCTGGTCATAGGAACACAGAGGGATACATTACAGTGTGCGCTTTATACCGCTGGTCATAGGAACACAGACGGATACATTACAGTGTGCGCTTTATACCGCTGGTCACAGGAACACAGAGGGATACATTACAGTGTGCGCTTTATACCGCTGGTCACAGGAACACAGAGGGATACATTACAGTGTGCGCTTTATACCGCTGGTCATAGGAACACAGAGGGATACGTTACAGTGTGCGCTTTATACCGCTAGTCACAGGAACACAGAGGGATACATTACAGTGTGCTCTTTATACCGCTGGTCACAGGAACACAGAGGGGCACATTACAGTGTGCGCTTTATACCGCTGGTCAAAGGAACACAGAGGGATACGTTACAGTGTGCGCTTTATACCGCGGGTCATAGGAACACAGAGGGATACGTTACAGTGTGCTCTTTATACCGCTGGTCAAAGGAACACAGAGGGATACATTACAGCGTGCGCTTTATACCGCTGGTCATAGGAGCACAGAGGGATACATTACAGTGTGCTCTTTATACCGCTGGTCACAGGAACACAGAGGGATACATTACAGTGTGCGCTTTATACAGCTGGTCACAGGAACACAGAGGGATACATTACAGTGTGCGCTTTATACCGCTGGTCACAGGAACACAGAGGGATACATTGCAGTGTGGGCTTTATACCGCTGGTCACAGGAACACAGAGGGATACATTACAGTGTGCGCTTTATACCGCTGGTCACAGGAACACAGAGGAATTCGTTACAGTGTGCTCTTTATACCGCTGGTCACAGGAACACAGAGGGATACATTACAGTGTGCGCTTTATACCGCTGGTCACAGGAACACAGAGGGATACATTACAGTGTGCGCTTTATACCGCTGGTCACAGGAACACAGAGGGATACATTACAGTGTGCGCTTTATACCGCTGGTCACAGGATCACAGAGGGATAGATTACAGTGTGCGCTTTATACCGCTGGTCACAGGAACACAAAGGGATACATTACAGTGTGCGCTTTATACCGCTGGTCACAGGAACACAGAGGGATACATTACAGTGTGCGCTTTACACCGCTGGTCACAGGAACACAGAGGGATACATTACAGTGTGCGCTTTATACCGCTAGTCACAGGAACACAGAGGGATACATTACAGTGTGCGCTTTATACCGCTGGTCACAGGAACACAGCAGGGATACATTACAGTGTGCGCTTTATACCGCTGGTCATAGGAACACAGAGGGATACATTACAGTGTGCGCTTTATACCGCTGGTCATAGGAACACAGACGGATACATTACAGTGTGCGCTTTATACCGCTGGTCACAGGAACACAGACGGATACATTACAGTGTGCGCTTTATACCGCTGGTCACAGGAAAACAGAGGGATACATTACAGTGTGCGCTTCATACCGCTGGTCATAGGAACACAGAGGGATACGTTACAGTGTGCGCTTTATACCGCTAGTCACAGGAACACAGAGGGATACATTACAGTGTGCTCTTTATACCGCTGGTCACAGGAACACAGAGGGGCACATTACAGTGTGCGCTTTATACCGCTGGTCAAAGGAACACAGAGGGATACGTTACAGTGTGCGCTTTATACCGCGGGTCATAGGAACACAGAGGGATACGTTACAGTGTGCTCTTTATACCGCTGGTCAAAGGAACACAGAGGGATACATTACAGCGTGCTCTTTATACCGCTGGTCATAGGAGCACAGAGGGATACATTACAGTGTGCTCTTTATACCGCTGGTCACAGGAACACAGAGGGATACATTACAGTGTGCGCTTTATACAGCTGGTCACAGGAACACAGAGGGATACATTACAGTGTGCGCTTTATACCGCTGGTCACAGGAACACAGAGGGATACATTACAGTGTGCGCTTTATACCGCTGGTCATAGGAACACAGAGGGATAAATTACAGTGTGCGCTTTATACCGCTGGTCACAGGAACACAGAGGGATACATTGCAGTGTGGGCTTTATACCGCTGGTCACAGGAACACAGAGGGATACATTACAGTGTGCGCTTTATACCGCTGGTCACAGGAACACAGAGGGATACATTACAGTGTGCGCTTTATACCGCTGGTCACAGGAACACAGAGGAATTCGTTACAGTGTGCGCTTTATACCGCTGGTCACAGGAACACAGAGGGATACATTACAGTGTGCGCTTTATACCGCTGGTCACAGGATCACAGAGGGATACATTACAGTGTGCACTTTATACCGCTGGTCATAGGAACACAGAGGGATACATTACAGTGTGCGCTTTATACAGCTGGTCACAGGAACACAGAGGGATACATTACAGTGTGCGCTTTATACCGCTGGTCACAGGAACACAGAGGGATACATTACAGTGTGCGCTTTATACCGCTGGTCACAGGAACACAGAGGGATACATTACAGTGTGCGCTTTATACCGCTGGTCACAGGAACACAGAGGGATACATTACAGTGTGCGCTTTATACCGCTGGTCACAGGAACACAGAGGGATACATTACAGTGTGCGCTTTATACCGCTGGTCACAGGAACACAGAGGGATACATCACAGTGTGCTCTTTATACCGCTGGTCACAGGAACACAGAGGGATACGTTACAGTGTGCGCTTTATAACGCTGGTCATAGGAACACAGAGGGATACATTACAGTGTGCGCTTTATACTGCTGGTCACAGGAACACAGAGGGATACATTACAGTGTGCACTTTATACCGCTGGTCACAGGAACACAGAGGAATACGTTACAGTGTGCGCTTTATACCGCTGGTCACAGGAACACAGAGGGATACATTACAGTGTGCGTTTTATACCGCTGGTCATAGGAGCACAGAGGGATACATTACAGCATGCGCTTTATACCGCTGGTCACAGGAACACAGAGGTATACATTACAGTGTGCGCTTTATACCGCTGGTCACAGGAACACAGAGGGATACATTACAGTGTGCGCTTTATACCGCTGGTCACAGGAACACAGAGGGATACATTACAGTGTGCTCTTTATACCGCTGGTCACAGGAACACAGAGGGATACATTACAGTGTGCGCTTTATATCGCTGGTCACAGGAACACAGAGGGATACATTACAGTGTGCGCTTTATGCCGCTGGTCACAGGAACACAGAGGGTTACATTACAGTGTGCGCTTTATACCGATGGTCACAGGAACACAGAGGGATACATTACAGTGTGCGCTTTATACCGCTGGTCACAGGAACACAGAGGAATACATTACAATGTGCGCTTTATACCGCTGGTCACAGGAACACAGAGGTATAAATTACATTGTGCGCTTTATACCGCTGGTCACAGGAACACAGAGGGATACATTACAGTGTGCGCTTTATACCGCTGGTCACAGGAACACAGAGGGATACATTACAGTGTGCTCTTTATACCGCTAATCACAGGAACACAGCAGGGATACATTACAGTGTGCGCTTTATACCGCTGGTCACAGGAACACAGAGGGATACATTACAGTGTGCGCTTTATACCGCTGGTCACAGGAACACAGAGGGATACATTACAGTGTGCGCTTTATACCGCTGGTCACAGGAACACAGAGGGATACATTACAGTGTGCGCTTTATACCGCTGGTCACAGGAACACAGAGGTATAAATTACATTGTGCGCTTTATACCGCTGGTCACAGGAACACAGAGGGATACAATTCAGTGTGCGCTTTATACCGCTAATCACAGGAACACAGAGGGATACATTACAATGTGCGCTTTATACCGCTGGTCACAGGAACACAGAGGTATAAATTACATTGTGCGCTTTATTCCGCTGGTCACAGGAACACAGAGGGATACATTACAGTGTGCGCTTTATACCGCTGGTCACAGGGACACAGAGGGATACATTACAGTGTGCGCTTTATACCGCTGGTCACAGGAACACAGAGGGATACATTACAGTGTGCGCTTTATACCGCTGGTCACAGGAACACAGAGGGATACATTACAGTGTGCGCTTTATACAGCTGGTCACAGGAACACAGAGGAATACGTTACAGAGTGCGCTTTATACCGCTGGTCACAGGAACACAGAGGGATACATTACAGTGTGCGCTTTATACCGCTGGTCACAGGAACACAGCAGGGATACATTACAGTGTGCGCTTTATACCGCTGGTCACAGGAACACAGAGGGATACATTACAGTGTGCGCTTTATACCGCTGGTCACAGGAACACAGAGGGATACATTACAGTGTGCGCTTTATACAGCTGGTCACAGGAACACAGAGGAATACGTTACAGTGTGCGCTTTATACCGCTGGTCACAGGAACACAGAGGGATACATTACAGTGTGCGCTTTATACCGCTGGTCACAGGATCACAGAGGGATACATTACAGTGTGCGCTTTATACCGCTGGTCACAGGAACACAGAGGGATACATTACAGTGTGCTCTTTATACCGCTGGTCACAGGAACACAGAGGGATACATTACAGTGTGCGCTTTATACCGCTGGTCACAGGAACACAGCAGGGATACATTACAGTGTGCGCTTTATACCGCTGGTCACAGGAACACAGAGGGATACATTACAGCGTGCGCTTTATACCGCTGGTCACAGGAACACAGAGGGATACATTACAGCGTGCGCTTTATACCGCTGGTCACAGGAACACAGCAGGGATACATTACAGTATGCTCTTTATACCGCTGGTCACAGGAACACAGAGGGTTACAGTACAGTGTGCGCTTTATACCGCTGGTCACAGGAACACAGAGAGATACATTACAGTGTGCTCTTTATACCGCTGGTCACAGGAACACAGAGGGATACATTACAGTGTGCGCTTTATACCGCTGGTCACAGGAACACAGAGAGATACATTACAGTGTGCGCTTTATACCGCTGGTCACAGGAACACAGAGGGATACATTACAGTGTGCTCTTTACACCGCTGGTCACAGGAACACAGAGGGATACATTACATAGTGCGCTTTATACCGCTGGTCACAGGAACACAGAGGGTCCCATTACAGTGTGCTCTTTATACCGCTAATCACAGGAACACAGAGGGTCCCATTACAGTGTGCTCTTTATACCGCTGGTCACAGGAACACAGAGGGATACATTACAGTGTGCGCTTTATACCGCTGGTCACAGGAACACAGAGGGATACATTACAGCGTGCGCTTTATACCGCTGGTCACAGGAACACAGAGGGATACATTACAGCGTGCGCTTTATACCGCTGGTCACAGGAACACAGCAGGGATACATTAGTGTGCTCTTTATACCGCTGGTCACAGGAACACAGAGGGATACATTACAGTGTGCGCTTTATACCGCTGGTCACAGGAACACAGAGAGATACATTACAGTGTGCGCTTTATACCGCTGGTCACAGGAACACAGAGGGATAATTTACAGCGTGCGCTTTATACCGCTGGTCACAGGATCACAGAGGGATACATTACAGTGTGCGCTTTATACCGCTGGTCACAGGAACACAGCAGGGATACATTACAGTATGCTCTTTATACCGCTGGTCACAGGAACACAGAGGGATACATTACAGTGTGCGCTTTATACCGCTAATCACAGGAACACAGCAGGGATACATTACAGTATGCTCTTTATACCGCTGGTCACAGGAACACAGAGGGATACATTACAGTGTGCTCTTTATACCGCTGGTCACAGGAACACAGAGGGATACATTACAGTGTGCGCTTTATACCGCTGGTCACAGGAACACAGAGGGATACATTACAGTGTGCGCTTTATACAGCTGGTCACAGGAACACAGAGGGATACATTACAGTGTGCGCTTTATACCGCTAATCACAGGAACACAGAGGGATACATTACAGTGTGCGCTTTATACCGCTGGTCACAGGAACACAGAGGTATACATTACATTGTGCGCTTTATACCGCTGGTCACAGGAACACAGAGGGATACATTACAGTGTGCGCTTTATACCGCTAGTCACAGGAACACAGAGGGATACATTACATTGTGTGCTTTATACAGCTGGTCACAGGAACACAGAGGGATACATTACAGTGTGCTCTTTATACCGCTGGTCACAGGAACACAGAGGGATACATTACAGTGTGCGCTTTATACCGCTGGTCACAGGAACACAGAGGAATACATTACAGTGTGCGCTTTATACCGCTGGTCACAGGAACACAGAGAGATACATTACAGTGTGCGCTTTATACCGCTGGTCACAGGAACACAGAGGGATACATTACAGTGTGCACTTTATACCGCTGGTCATAGGAACACAGAGGGATACATTACAGTGTGCGCTTTATACCGCTTGTCACAGGAACACAGAGGTATACATTACAGCGTGCGCTTTATACCGCTGGTCACAGGAACACAGAGGGATACATTACAGTGTGCGCTTTATACCGCTGGTCACAGGAACACAGAGGGGCACATTACAGTGTGCGCTTTATACCGCTGGTCACAGGAACACAGAGGAGCCCATTACAGTGTGCGCTTTATACCGCTGGTCACAGGAACACAGAGAGATACATTACAGTGTGCGCTTTATACCGCTGGTCATAGGAACACAGAGGTATACATTACAGAGTGCGCTTTATACCGCTGGTCACAGGAACACAGAGGGATACATTACAGTGTGCGCTTTATACCGCTGGTCACAGGATCACAGAGGGATACATTACAGTGTGCTCTTTATACCGCTAATCACAGGAACACAGAGGGATACATTACAGTGTGCGCTTTATACCGCTGGTCATAGGAACACAGAGGTATACATTACAGTGTGCGCTTTATACCGCTGGTCACAGGAACACAGAGGGATACATTACAGTGTGCTCTTTATACCGCTAATCACAGGAACACAGAGGGATACATTACAGCATGCGCTTTATACCGCTGATCACAGGAACACAGAGGGATACGTTACAGTGTGCGCTTTATACCGCTGGTCACAGGAACACAGAGGGATACATTACAGTGTGCGCTTTATACCGCTGGTCACAGGAACACAGAGGGATACATTACAGTGTGCGCTTTATACCGCTGGTCACAGGAACACAGAGGAGCCCATTACAGTGTGCGCTTTATACCGCTGGTCACAGGAACACAGAGAGATACATTACAGTGTGCGCTTTATACCGCTGGCCATAGGAACACAGAGGTATACATTACAGTGTGCGCTTTATACCGCTGGTCACAGGAACACAGAGGGATACATTACAGCGTGCTCTTTATACCGCTGGTCATAGGAGCACAGAGGGATACATTACAGTGTGCTCTTTATACCGCTGGTCACAGGAACACAGAGGTATACATTACAGTGTGCGCTTTATACCGCTGGTCACAGGAACACAGAGGGATACATTACAGTGTGCGCTTTATACCGCTGGTCACAGGAACACAGAGGGATACATTACAGTGTGCTCTTTATACCGCTAATCACAGGAACACAGCAGGGATACATTACAGTGTGCGCTTTATACCGCTGGTCACAGGAACACAGAGGGATACATTACAGTGTGCGCTTTATACCGCTGGTCACAGGAACACAGAGGGATACATTACAGTGTGCGCTTTATACCGCTGGTCACAGGAACACAGAGGGATACATTACAGTGTGCGCTTTATACCGCTGGTCACAGGAACACAGAGGTATAAATTACATTGTGCGCTTTATACCGCTGGTCACAGGAACACAGAGGGATACAATTCAGTGTGCGCTTTATACCGCTAATCACAGGAACACAGAGGGATACATTACAATGTGCGCTTTATACCGCTGGTCACAGGAACACAGAGGTATAAATTACATTGTGCGCTTTATTCCGCTGGTCACAGGAACACAGAGGGATACATTACAGTGTGCGCTTTATACCGCTGGTCACAGGGACACAGAGGGATACATTACAGTGTGCGCTTTATACCGCTGGTCACAGGAACACAGAGGGATACATTACAGTGTGCGCTTTATACCGCTGGTCACAGGAACACAGAGGGATACATTACAGTGTGCGCTTTATACAGCTGGTCACAGGAACACAGAGGAATACGTTACAGAGTGCGCTTTATACCGCTGGTCACAGGAACACAGAGGGATACATTACAGTGTGCGCTTTATACCGCTGGTCACAGGAACACAGCAGGGATACATTACAGTGTGCGCTTTATACCGCTGGTCACAGGAACACAGAGGGATACATTACAGTGTGCGCTTTATACCGCTGGTCACAGGAACACAGAGGGATACATTACAGTGTGCGCTTTATACAGCTGGTCACAGGAACACAGAGGAATACGTTACAGTGTGCGCTTTATACCGCTGGTCACAGGAACACAGAGGGATACATTACAGTGTGTGCTTTATACCGCTGGTCACAGGATCACAGAGGGATACATTACAGTGTGCGCTTTATACCGCTGGTCACAGGAACACAGAGGGATACATTACAGTGTGCTCTTTATACCGCTGGTCACAGGAACACAGAGGGATACATTACAGTGTGCGCTTTATACCGCTGGTCACAGGAACACAGCAGGGATACATTACAGTGTGCGCTTTATACCGCTGGTCACAGGAACACAGAGGGATACATTACAGCGTGCGCTTTATACCGCTGGTCACAGGAACACAGAGGGATACATTACAGCGTGCGCTTTATACCGCTGGTCACAGGAACACAGCAGGGATACATTACAGTATGCTCTTTATACCGCTGGTCACAGGAACACAGAGGGTTACAGTACAGTGTGCGCTTTATACCGCTGGTCACAGGAACACAGAGAGATACATTACAGTGTGCTCTTTATACCGCTGGTCACAGGAACACAGAGGGATACATTACAGTGTGCGCTTTATACCGCTGGTCACAGGAACACAGAGAGATACATTACAGTGTGCGCTTTATACCGCTGGTCACAGGAACACAGAGGGATACATTACAGTGTGCTCTTTACACCGCTGGTCACAGGAACACAGAGGGATACATTACATAGTGCGCTTTATACCGCTGGTCACAGGAACACAGAGGGATACATTACAGTGTGCGCTTTTTACCGCTGGTCACAGGAACACAGAGAGATACATTACAGTGTGCGCTTTATACAGCTGGTCACAGGAACACAGAGGGATACATTACAGTGTGCGCTTTATACCGCTAATCACAGGAACACAGAGGGTCCCATTACAGTGTGCTCTTTATACCGCTGGTCACAGGAACACAGAGGGTCCCATTACAGTGTGCTCTTTATACCGCTAATCACAGGAACACAGAGGGTCCCATTACAGTGTGCTCTTTATACCGCTGGTCACAGGAACACAGAGGGATACATTACAGTGTGCGCTTTATACCGCTGGTCACAGGAACACAGAGGGATACATTACAGCGTGCGCTTTATACCGCTGGTCACAGGAACACAGAGGGATACATTACAGCGTGCGCTTTATACCGCTGGTCACAGGAACACAGCAGGGATACATTAGTGTGCTCTTTATACCGCTGGTCACAGGAACACAGAGGGATACATTACAGTGTGCGCTTTATACCGCTGGTCACAGGAACACAGAGAGATACATTACAGTGTGCGCTTTATACCGCTGGTCACAGGAACACAGAGGGATAATTTACAGCGTGCGCTTTATACCGCTGGTCACAGGATCACAGAGGGATACATTACAGTGTGCGCTTTATACCGCTGGTCACAGGAACACAGCAGGGATACATTACAGTATGCTCTTTATACCGCTGGTCACAGGAACACAGAGGGATACATTACAGTGTGCGCTTTATACCGCTAATCACAGGAACACAGCAGGGATACATTACAGTATGCTCTTTATACCGCTGGTCACAGGAACACAGAGGGATACATTACAGTGTGCTCTTTATACCGCTGGTCACAGGAACACAGAGGGATACATTACAGTGTGCGCTTTATACCGCTGGTCACAGGAACACAGAGGGATACATTACAGTGTGCGCTTTATACAGCTGGTCACAGGAACACAGAGGGATACATTACAGTGTGCGCTTTATACCGCTAATCACAGGAACACAGAGGGATACATTACAGTGTGCGCTTTATACCGCTGGTCACAGGAACACAGAGGTATACATTACATTGTGCGCTTTATACCGCTGGTCACAGGAACACAGAGGGATACATTACAGTGTGCGCTTTATACCGCTAGTCACAGGAACACAGAGGGATACATTACATTGTGTGCTTTATACAGCTGGTCACAGGAACACAGAGGGATACATTACAGTGTGCTCTTTATACCGCTGGTCACAGGAACACAGAGGGATACATTACAGTGTGCGCTTTATACCGCTGGTCACAGGAACACAGAGGAATACATTACAGTGTGCGCTTTATACCGCTGGTCACAGGAACACAGAGAGATACATTACAGTGTGCGCTTTATACCGCTGGTCACAGGAACACAGAGGGATACATTACAGTGTGCACTTTATACCGCTGGTCATAGGAACACAGAGGGATACATTACAGTGTGCGCTTTATACCGCTTGTCACAGGAACACAGAGGTATACATTACAGCGTGCGCTTTATACCGCTGGTCACAGGAACACAGAGGGATACATTACAGTGTGCGCTTTATACCGCTGGTCACAGGAACACAGAGGGGCACATTACAGTGTGCGCTTTATACCGCTGGTCACAGGAACACAGAGGAGCCCATTACAGTGTGCGCTTTATACCGCTGGTCACAGGAACACAGAGAGATACATTACAGTGTGCGCTTTATACCGCTGGTCATAGGAACACAGAGGTATACATTACAGAGTGCGCTTTATACCGCTGGTCACAGGAACACAGAGGGATACATTACAGTGTGCGCTTTATACCGCTGGTCACAGGATCACAGAGGGATACATTACAGTGTGCTCTTTATACCGCTAATCACAGGAACACAGAGGGATACATTACAGTGTGCGCTTTATACCGCTGGTCATAGGAACACAGAGGTATACATTACAGTGTGCGCTTTATACCGCTGGTCACAGGAACACAGAGGGATACATTACAGTGTGCTCTTTATACCGCTAATCACAGGAACACAGAGGGATACATTACAGCATGCGCTTTATACCGCTGATCACAGGAACACAGAGGGATACGTTACAGTGTGCGCTTTATACCGCTGGTCACAGGAACACAGAGGGATACATTACAGTGTGCGCTTTATACCGCTGGTCACAGGAACACAGAGGGATACATTACAGTGTGCGCTTTATACCGCTGGTCACAGGAACACAGAGGAGCCCATTACAGTGTGCGCTTTATACCGCTGGTCACAGGAACACAGAGAGATACATTACAGTGTGCGCTTTATACCGCTGGCCATAGGAACACAGAGGTATACATTACAGTGTGCGCTTTATACCGCTGGTCACAGGAACACAGAGGGATACATTACAGCGTGCTCTTTATACCGCTGGTCATAGGAGCACAGAGGGATACATTACAGTGTGCTCTTTATACCGCTGGTCACAGGAACACAGAGGTATACATTACAGTGTGCGCTTTATACCGCTGGTCACAGGAACACAGCAGGGATACATTACAGTGTGCTCTTTATACCGCTGGTCACAGGAACACAGAGGGATACATTACAGTGTGCTCTTTATACCGCTAATCACAGGAACACAGAGGGATACATTACAGTGTGCTCTTTATACCGCTGGTCATAGGAACACAGAGGGGCCCATTACAGTGTGCGCTTTATACCGCTGGTCACAGGAGCACAGAGGGATACATTACAGTGTGCGCTTTATACCGCTGGTCATAGGAACACAGAGGGATACATTACAGTGTGCGCTTTATACCGCTGGTCACAGGAACACAGAGGGATACATTACAGTGTGCTCTTTATACCGCTGGTCACAGGAACACAGAGGGATACATTACAGTGTGCGCTTTATACCGCTGGTCACAGGAACACAGAGGGATACATTACAGTGTGCGCTTTATACCGCTGGTCACAGGAACACAGAGGGATACATTACAGTGTGCGCTTTATACCGCTGGTCACAGGAACACAGAGGGGCCCATTACAGTGTGCGCTTTATACCGCTGGTCACAGGAACACAGAGGGTTACATTACAGTGTGCGCTTTATACCGCTGGTCACAGGAACACAGAGGGATACATTACAGTGTGCGCTTTATACCGCTGGTCACAGGAACACAGAGGGATACATTACAGTGTGCTCTTTATACCGCTGGTCACAGGAACACAGAGGGATACATTACAGTGTGCGCTTTATACCGCTGGTCACAGGAACACAGAGGGATACATTACAGTGTGCGCTTTATACCGCTGGTCACAGGAACACAGAGGGATACATTACAATGTGCGCTTTATACCGCTGGTCACAGGAACACAGAGGTATAAATTACATTGTGCGCTTTATTCCGCTGGTCACAGGAACACAGAGGGATACATTGCAGTGTGGGCTTTATACCGCTGGTCACAGGAACACAGAGGGATACATTACAGCGTGCGCTTTATACCGCTGGTCACAGGAACACAGAGGGATACATTACAGTGTGCGCTTTATACCGCTGGTCACAGGAACACAGAGGGATACATTACAGTGTGCGCTTTATACCGCTGGTCACAGGAGCACAGAGGGATACGTTACAGTGTGCTCTTTATACCGCTGGTCACAGGAACACAGAGGAATACGTTACAGTGTGCGCTTTATACCGCTGGTCACAGGAACACAGAGGGATACATTACAGTGTGCGCTTTATACCGCTGGTCATAGGAACACAGAGGGTTACATTACAGTGTGCTCTTTATACCGCTGGTCACAGGATCACAGAGGGATACATTACAGTGTGCTCTTTATACCGCTGGTCACAGGAACACAGAGGGATACATTACAGTGTGCGCTTTATACCGCTGGTCACAGGATCACAGAGGGATACATTACAGTGTGCTCTTTATACCGCTGGTCACAGGAACACAGAGGGATACATTACAGTGTGCGCTTTATACCGCTGGTCACAGGAACACAGAGGGATACATTACAGTGTGCGCTTTATACCGCTGGTCACAGGAACACAGAGGGATACATTACAGTGTGCGCTTTATACCGCTGGTCACAGGATCACAGAGGGATACATTACAGTGTGCGCTTTATGCCGCTGGTCACAGGATCACAGAGGGATACATTACAGTGTGCGCTTTATACCGCTGGTCACAGGATCACAGAGGGATACATTACAGTGTGCTCTTTATACCGCTGGTCACAGGAACACAGAGGGATACATTACAGTGTGCTCTTTATACCGCTGGTCACAGGAACACAGAGGGATACATTACAGTGTGCTCTTTATACCGCTGGTCACAGGAACACAGAGGGATACATTACAGCGTGCGCTTTATACCGCTGGTCACAGGAACACAGCAGGGATACATTACAGTATGCTCTTTATACCGCTGGTCACAGGAACACAGAGGGATACATTACAGTGTGCGCTTTATACCGCTGGTCACAGGAACACAGAGAGATACATTACAGTGTGCTCTTTATACCGCTGGTCACAGGAACACAGAGGGATACATTACAGTGTGCGCTTTATACCGCTGGTCACAGGAACACAGAGGGATACATTACAGTGTGCGCTTTATACCGCTGGTCACAGGAACACAGAGAGATACATTACAGTGTGCGCTTTTTACCGCTGGTCACAGGAACACAGAGAGATACATTACAGTGTGCGCTTTATACAGCTGGTCACAGGAACACAGAGGGATATATTACAGTGTGCTCTTTATACCGCTGGTCACAGGAACACAGAGGGATACATTACAGTGTGCGCTTTATACCGCTGGTCACAGGAACACAGAGGTATACATTACATTGTGCGCTTTATACCGCTGGTCACAGGAACACAGAGGGATTCATTACAGTGTGCGCTTTATACCGCTGGTCACAGGAACACAGAGGGATACATTACAGTGTGCTCTTTATACCGCTGGTCACAGGAACACAGAGGGATACATTACAGTGTGCTCTTTATACCGCTGGTCACAGGAACACAGAGGGATTCATTACAGTGTGCGCTTTATACCGCTGGTCACAGGAACACAGAGGGATACATTACAGTGTGCTCTTTATACCGCTGGTCACAGGAACACAGAGGGATACATTACAGTGTGCACTTTATACCGCTGGTCACAGGAACACAGAGAGATACATTACAGTGTGCGCTTTATACCGCTGGTCACAGGAACACAGAGGGATACATTACAGTGTGCGCTTTATACCGCTGGTCACAGGAACACAGAGGGATACATTACAGTGTGCTCATTATACCGCTGGTCACAGGAACACAGAGGGATACATTACAGTGTGCTCTTTATACCGCTGGTCACAGGAACACAGAGGGATACATTACAGTGTGCGCTTTATACCGCTGGTCACAGGAACACAGAGGGATACATTACAGTGTGCTCTTTATACCGCTGGTCACAGGAACACAGAGGGATACATTACAGTGTGCACTTTATACCGCTGGTCACAGGAACACAGAGAGATACATTACAGTGTGCGCTTTATACCGCTGGTCACAGGAACACAGAGGGATACATTACAGTGTGCGCTTTATACCGCTGATCACAGGAACACAGAGGGATACATTACAGTGTGCGCTTTATACCGCTGGTCATAGGAACACAGAGGGATACATTACAGTGTGCGCTTTATACCGCTGGTCACAGGAACACAGAGGGATACATTACAGTGTGCGCTTTATACCGCTGGTCACAGGAACACAGAGGAATACGTTACAGTGTGCTCTTTATACCGCTGGTCACAGGAACACAGCAGGGATACATTACAGTGTGCTCTTTACACCGCTGGTCACAGGAACACAGAGGGATACATTACAGTGTGCTCTTTATACCGCTGGTCAAAGGAACACAGAGGGATACGTTACAGTGTGCGCTTTATACCGCTGGTCATAGGAACACAGAGGGATACGTTACAGTGTGCGCTTTATACCGCTGGTCACAGGAACACAGAAGGGCACATTACAGTGTGCGCTTTATACCGCTGGTCACAGGAACACAGAGGGATACATTACAGTGTGCGCTTTACACCGCTGGTCACAGGAACACAGAGGGATACATTACAGTGTGCGCTTTATACCGCTGGTCACAGGAACACAGAGGGATACGTTACAGTGTGCGCTTTACACCGCTGGTCACAGGAACACAGAGGGATACGTTACAGTATGCCATTTATACCGCTGGTCATAGGAACACAGAGGGATACGTTACATTGTGCGCTTTATACCGCTGGTCACAGGAACACAGAGGGATACGTTACAGTGTGCTCTTTATACCGCTGGTCACAGGAACACAGCAGGGATACATTACAGTGTGCGCTTTACACCGCTGGTCACAGGAACACAGCAGGGATACATTACAGTGTGCTCTTTATACCGCTGGTCACAGGAACACAGCAGGGATACATTACAGTGTGCTCTTTATACCGCTGGTCACAGGAACACAGAGGGATACATTACAGTGTGCTCTTTACACCGCTGGTCACAGGAACACAGAGGGATACATTACAGTGTGCGCTTTATGCCGCTGGTCACAGGAACACAGAGGGATACATTACAGTGTGCTCTTTACACCGCTGGTCACAGGAACACAGAGGGATACATTACAGTGTGCTCTTTACACCGCTGGTCACAGGAACACAGAGGGATACATTACAGTGTGCTCTTTATACCGCTGGTCACAGGAACACAGAGGGATACATTACAGTGTGCTCTTTATACCGCTGGTCACAGGAACACAGAGGGATACATTACAGTGTGCGCTTTATACCGCTGGTCACAGGAACACAGCAGGGATACATTACAGTGTGCGCTTTATACCGCTGGTCACAGGAACACAGAGGGATACATTACAGTGTGCGCTTTACACCGCTGGTCACAGGAACACAGAGGGATACATTACAGTGTGCGCTTTATACCGCTGGTCACAGGAACACAGAGGTATACATTACAGTGTGCGCTTTATACCGCTGGTCACAGGAACACAGAGGGATACATTACAGTGTGCTCTTTATGCCGCTGGTCACAGGAGCACAGAGGGGCACATTACAGTGTGCGCTTTATGCCGCTGGTCACAGGAACACAGAGGGATACATTACAGTGTGCGCTTTATACCGCTGGTCACAGGAACACAGAGGGATACATTACAGTGTGCGCTTTATACCGCTGGTCACAGGAACACAGAGAGATACATTACAGTGTGCTCTTTATGCCGCTGGTCACAGGAGCACAGAGGGGCACATTACAGTGTGCGCTTTATGCCGCTGGTCACAGGAACACAGAGGGATACATTACAGTGTGCGCTTTATACCGCTGGTCACAGGAACACAGAGGGATACATTACAGTGTGCGCTTTATGCCGCTGGTCACAGGAACACAGAGGGATACATTACAGTGTGAGCTTTATGCCGCTGGTCACAGGAACACAGAGGGATACATTACAGTGTGCGCTTTATACCGCTGGTCACAGAAACACAGAGGGATACATTACAGTGTGCGCTTTATACCGCTGGTCACAGGAACACAGAGGGATACATTACAATGTGCGCTTTATATCGCTGGTCACAGGAACACAGAGGTATACATTACATTGTGCGCTTGATACCGCTGGTCACAGGAACACAGAGGTATACATTACAATGTGCGCTTTATATCGCTGGTCACAGGAACACAGAGGGATACGTTACAGTGTGCGCTTTATACCGCTGGTCACAGGAACACAGAGGGATACATTACAGTGTGCTCTTTATACCGCTGGTCACAGGAACACAGAGGGATACATTACAGTGTGCGCTTTATACCGCTGGTCACAGGAACACAGAGGGATACATTACAGTGTGCTCTTTATACCGCTGGTCACAGGAACACAGAGGGATACATTACAGTGTGCGCTTTATACCGCTGTTCACAGGAACACAGAGGGATACATTGCAGTGTGCTCTTTATACCGCTGGTCACAGGAACACAGCAGGGATACATTACAGTGTGCGCTTTATACCGCTGGTCACAGGAACACAGCACGGACATAACAGTGTCGCTTCATACCGCTGGTCACAGGAACACAGCATGGATACATTACAGTGTGCGCTTTATACCGCTGGTCACAGGAACACAGAGGGATACATTACAGTGTCCGCTTTATACCGCTGGTCACAGGAACACAGAGGAATACATTACAGTGTGCGCTTTATACCGCTGGTCACAGGAACACAGAAGGATACATTACAGTGTGCGCTTTATACCGCTGGTCACCGGAACACAGAGGGATACATTACAGTGTGCGCTTTATACAGCTGGTCACAGGAACACAGAGGGATACGTTACAGTGTGCGCTTTATACCGCTGGTCACAGGAACACAGAGGGATACATTACAGTGTGCACTTTATACCGCTGGTCACAGGAACACAGAGGGATACGTTACAGTGTGCGCTTTATACCGCTGGTCACAGGAACACAGAGGGATACATTACAGTGTGCGCTTTATACCGCTGGTCACAGGAACACAGAGGTATACATTACAGTGTGCGCTTTATACCGCTGATCACAGGAACACAGAGGGATACATTACACTGTGCACTTTATACCGCTGTTCACAGGAACACAGAGAGATACATTACAGTGTGCGCTTTATACCGCTGGTCACAGGAACACAGAGAGATACATTACAGTGTGCGCTTTATACCGCTGGTCACAGGAACACAGTGGGATACATTACAGTGTCCGCTTTATACCGCTGGTCACAGGAACACAGAGAGATACATTACAGTGTGCGCTTTATACCGCTGGTCACAGGAACACAGTGGGATACATTACAGTGTCCGCTTTATACCGCTGGTCACAGGAACACAGAGGAATACATTACAGTGTGCGCTTTATACCGCTGGTCACAGGAACACAGAAGGATACATTACAGTGTGCGCTTTATACCGCTGGTCACCGGAACACAGAGGGATACATTACAGTGTGCGCTTTATACAGCTGGTCACAGGAACACAGAGGGATACGTTACAGTGTGCGCTTTATACCGCTGGTCACAGGAACACAGAGGGATACATTACAGTGTGCACTTTATACCGCTGGTCACAGGAACACAGAGGGATACATTACAGTGTGCGCTTTATACCGCTGGTCACAGGAACACAGAGGTATACATTACAGTGTGCGCTTTATACCGCTGATCACAGGAACACAGAGGGATACATTACACTGTGCGCTTTATACCGCTGTTCACAGGAACACAGAGAGATACATTACAGTGTGCGCTTTATACCGCTGGTCACAGGAACACAGAGAGATACATTACAGTCTGCGCTTTATACCGCTGGTCACAGGAACACAGAGGGATACATTACAGTGTGCGCTTTATACCGCTGGTCACAGGAACACAGAGGGATACATTACAGTGTGCGCTTTATACCGCTGGTCACAGGAACACAGAGGGATACATTACAGTGTGCGCTTTATACCGCTGGTCACAGGAACACAGAGGGATACATTACAGTGTGCGCTTTATACCGCTGGTCACAGGAACACAGAGGGATACATTACAATGTGCGCTTTATACCGCTGGTCACAGGAACACAGAGGAATACATTACAGTGTGCGCTTTATACAGCTGGTCACAGGAACACAGAGGGATACATTACAGTGTGCGCTTTACACCGCTGGTCACAGGAACACAGAGAGATACGTTACAGTGTGCGCTTTATACCGCTGGTGACAGGAACACAGAGGGATACATTACAGTGTGCGCTTTATACCGCTGGTCACAGGAACACAGAGGGATACATTACAGCGTGCGCTTTATACCGCTGGTCACAGGAACACAGAGGGATACATTACAGCGTGCGCTTTATACCGCTGGTCACAGGAACACAGAGGGATACATTACAGCGTGCGCTTTATACCACTGGTCACAGGAACACAGAGGGATACATTACAGTGTGCGCTTTATACCGCTGGTCACAGGAACACAGAGGGATACATTACAGTGTGCGCTTTATACCGCTGGTCATAGGAACACAGAGGGATACATTACAGTGTGCTCTTTATACCGCTGGTCACAGGAACACAGCAGGGATACATTACAGTGTGCTCTTTATACCGCTGGTCACAGGAACACAGAGGGATACAATTCAGTGTGCGCTTTATACAGCTGGTCAAAGGAACACAGAGAGATACATTACAGTGTGCGCTTTATACCGCTGGTCACAGGAACACAGAGGGATACATTACAGTGTGCGCTTTATACCGCTGGTCACAGGAACACAGAGGGATACATTACAGTGTGCTCTTTATACCGCTGGTCATAGGAACACAGCAGGGATACATTACAGTGTGCTCTTTATACCGCTGGTCACAGGAACACAGAGGGATACATTACAGTGTGCGCTTTATACCGCTGGTCACAAGAACACAGAGGGATACATTACAGTGTGCGCTTTATACCGCTGGTCACAGGAACACAGAGGGATACATTACAGTGTGCTCTTTATACCGCTGGTCACAAGAACACAGAGGGATACATTACAGTGTGCGCTTTATACCGCTGGTCACAGGAACACAGAGGGATACATTACAGTGTGCTCTTTATACCGCTGGTCACAAGAACACAGAGGGATACAATTCAGTGTGCGCTTTATACAGCTGGTCACAGGAACACAGAGGGATACATTACAGTGTGCGCTTTATACCGCTGGTCACAGGAACACAGAGGGATACATTACAGTGTGCTCTTTATACCGCTGGTCACAGGAACACAGAGGGATACATTACAGTGTGGGCATTATACCGCTGGTCACAGGAACACAGAGGGATACATTACAGTGTGCGCTTTATACCGCTGGTCACAGGAACACAGAGGGGCCCATTACAGTGTGCTCTTTATACCGCTGGTCACAGGAACACAGAGGTATACATTACAGTGTGCGCTTTATACAGCTGGTCACAGGAACACAGAGGGATACATTACAGTGTGCGCTTTATACCGCTGGTCACAGGAACACAGAGGGATACATTACAGTGTGCGCTTTATACCGCTGGTCACAGGATCACAGAGGGATACATTACAGTGTGCGCTTTATACCGCTGGTCACAGGAACACAGCAGGGATACATTACAGTGTGCGCTTTATACAGCTGGTCACAGGAACACAGAGGGATACATTACAGTGTGCGCTTTATACCGCTGGTCATAGGAACACAGCAGGGATACATTACAGTGTGCGCTTTATACCGCTGGTCATAGGAACACAGAGGGATACATTATAGTGTGCGCTTTATACCGCTGGTCACAGGAACACAGAGGGATACATTACAGTGTGCACTTTATACCGCTGGTCACAGGAACACAGAGGGACACATTACAGTGTGCGCTTTATACCGCTGGTCACAGGAACACAGAGGGTCCCATTACAGTGTGCTCTTTATACCGCTGGTCACAGGAACACAGAGGTATACATTACAGTGTGCGCTTTATACAGCTGGTCACAGGAACACAGAGGGATACATTACAGTGTGCGCTTTATACCGCTGGTCACAGGAACACAGAGGGATACATTACAGTGTGCGCTTTATACCGCTGGTCACAGGAACACAGAGGGATACATTACAGTGTGCGCTTTATACCGCTGGTCATAGGAACACAGCAGGGATACATTACAGTGTGCGCTTTATACCGCTGGTCATAGGAACACAGAGGGATACATTATAGTGTGCGCTTTATACCGCTGGTCACAGGAACACAGAGGGATACATTACAGTGTGCTCTTTATACCGCTGGTCATAGGAACACAGCAGGGATACATTACAGTGTGCGCTTTATACCGCTGGTCACAGGAACACAGAGGGATACATTACAGTGTGCTCTTTATACCGCTGGTCACAGGAACACAGAGGGATACATTACAGTGTGCTCTTTATACCGCTGGTCACAGGAACACAGCAGGGATACATTACAGTGTGCGCTTTATACCGCTGGTCACAGGAACACAGAGGGATACATTACAGTGTGCGCTTTATACCGCTGGTCACAGGAACACAGAGGGATACATTACAGTGTGCGCTTTATACCGCTGGTCACAGGAACACAGAGGGATACATTACAGTGTGCGCTTTATACCGCTGGTCATAGGAACACAGAGGGATACATTACAGTGTGCGCTTTATACCGCTGGTCACAGGAACACAGAGGGATACATTACAGTGTGCGCTTTATACCGCTGGTCACAGGAACACAGAGGGATACATTACAGTGTGCGCTTTATACCGCTGGTCACAGGAACACAGAGGGATACATTACAGTGTGCGCTTTATACCGCTGGTCACAGGAACACAGAGGGATACATTACAGTGTGCGCTTTATACCGCTGGTCACAGGAACACAGAGGGATACATTACAGTGTGCGCTTTATACCGCTGGTTACAGGAACACAGAGGGATACATTACAGTGTGCGCTTTATACCGCTGGTCACAGGAACACAGAGGGATACATTACAGTGTGCGCTTTATACCGCTTGTCACAGGAACACAAAGGGATACGTTACAGTGTGCGCTTTATACCGCTGGTCACAGGAACACAGAGGGATACATTACAGTGTGCGCTTTATACCGCTGGTCACAGGAACACAGCAGGGATACATTACAGTGTGCGCTTTATACCGCTGGTCACAGGAACACAGCATGGACATTACAGTGTGCTCTTTATACCGCTGGTCACAGGAACACAGAGGGATACATTACAGTGTGCGCTTTATACCGCTGGTCACAGGAACACAGAGGGATACATTACAGTGTGCGCTTTATACCGCTGGTCACAGGAACACAGAGGGATACATTACAGTGTGCGCTTTATACCGCTGGTCACAGGAACACAGAGGGATACATTACAGTGTGCGCTTTATACCGCTGGTCACAGGAACACAGAGGGATACATTACAGTGGGCGCTTTATACCGCTGGTCACAGGAACACAGAGGGATACATTACAGTGTGCGCTTTATACCGCTGGTCACAGGAACACAGAGAGATACATTACAGTGTGCGCTTTATACCGCTGGTCACAGGAACACAGAGGGATACATTACAGTGTGCGCTTTATACTGCTGGTCACAGGAACACAGAGGGATACATTACAGTGTGCTCTTTATACCGCTGGTCACAGGAACACAGAGGGGCCCATTACAGTGTGCGCTTTATACCGCTGGTCACAGGAACACAGAGGGACACATTACAGTGTGCGCTTTATGCCGCTGGTCACAGGAACACAGAGGGACACATTACAGTGTGCGCTTTATGCCGCTGGTCACAGGAACACAGAGGGTTACATTACAGTGTGCGCTTTATACCGCTGGTCACAGGAACACAGAGGGATACATTACAGTGTGCGCTTTATACCGCTAATCACAGGAACACAGAGGGATACATTACAGTGTGCGCTTTATACCGCTGGTCACAGGAACACAGAGGGATACATTACAGTGTGCGCTTTATACCGCTAATCACAGGAACACAGAGAGATACATTACAGTGTGCGCTTTATACCGCTGGTCACAGGAACACAGAGGGATACATTACAGTGTGCGCTTTATACCGCTAATCACAGGAACACAGCAGGGATACATTACAGTGTGCGCTTTATACCGCTGGTCACAGGAACACAGAGGAATACATTACAGTGTGCGCTTTATACCGCTGGTCACAGGAACACAGAGGAATACGTTACAGTGTGCGCTTTATACTGCTGGTCACAGGAACACAGAGGGATACATTACAGTGTGCACTTTATACCGCTGGTCACAGGAACACAGCAGGGATACATTACAGTGTGCGCTTTATACCGCTGGTCACAGGAACACAGAGGGATACATTACAGTGTGCGCTTTATACCGCTGGTCACAGGAACACAGAGGGATACATTACAGTGTGCGCTTTATACCGCTGGTCACAGGAACACAGAGGGATACATTACAGTGTGCGCTTTATACCGCTGGTCACAGGAACACAGAGGGATACATTACAGTGTGCTCTTTATACTGCTGGTCACAGGAACACAGCAGGGATACATTACAGTGTGCTCTTTATACTGCTGGTCACAGGAACACAGCAGGGATACATTACAGTGTGCGCTTTATACCGCTGGTTACAGGAACACAGAGGGATACATTACAGTGTGCGCTTTATACCGCTGGTCACAGGAACACAGAGAGATACATTACAGTGTGCGATTTATGCCGCTGGTCACAGGAACACAGAGGGATACATTACAGTGTGCGCTTTATACCGCTGGTCACAGGAACACAGAGGGATACATTACAGTGTGCGCTTTATACCGCTGGTCACAGGAACACAGAGGGATACATTACAGTGTGCGCTTTATACCGCTGGTCACAGGAACACAGAGGGATACATTACAGTGGGCGCTTTATACCGCTAATCACAGGAACACAGAGGGATACATTACAGTGTGCGCTTTATACCGCTGGTCACAGGAACACAGAGGGATACATTACAGTGTGCGCTTTATACCGCTAATCACAGGAACACAGAGGGATACATTACAGTGTGCGCTTTATACCGCTGGTCACAGGAACACAGAGGGATACATTACAGTGTGCGCTTTATACCGCTGGTCACAGGAACACAGAGGGATACATTACAGTGTGCGCTTTATACCGCTGGTCACAGGAACACAGAGGGATACATTACAGTGTGCGCTTTATACCGCTGGTCACAGGAACACAGAGGGATACATTACAGTGTGCGCTTTATACCGCTAATCACAGGAACACAGAGGGATACATTACAGTGTGCGCTTTATACTGCTGGTCACAGGAACACAGAGGGATACATTACAGTATGCTCTTTATACCGCTGGTCACAGGAACACAGAGGGGCCCATTACAGTGTGCGCTTTATACCGCTGGTCACAGGAACACAGAGGGACACATTACAGTGTGCGCTTTATGCCGCTGGTCACAGGAACACAGAGGGACACATTACAGTGTGCGCTTTATGCCGCTGGTCACAGGAACACAGAGGGTTACATTACAGTGTGCGCTTTATACCGCTGGTCACAGGAACACAGAGGGATACATTACAGTGTGCGCTTTATACCGCTAATCACAGGAACACAGAGGGATACATTACAGTGTGCGCTTTATACCGCTGGTCACAGGAACACAGAGGGATACATTACAGTGTGCGCTTTATACCGCTGGTCACAGGAACACAGAGGGATACATTACAGTGTGCGCTTTATACCGCTAATCACAGGAACACAGCAGGGATACATTACAGTGTGCGCTTTATACCGCTGGTCACAGGAACACAGAGGAATACATTACAGTGTGCGCTTTATACCGCTGGTCACAGGAACACAGAGGAATACGTTACAGTGTGCGCTTTATACTGCTGGTCACAGGAACACAGAGGGATACATTACAGTGTGCACTTTATACCGCTGGTCACAGGAACACAGCAGGGATACATTACAGTGTGCGCTTTATACCGCTGGTCACAGGAACACAGAGGGATACATTACAGTGTGCGCTTTATACCGCTGGTCACAGGAACACAGAGGGATACATTACAGTGTGCGCTTTATACCGCTGGTCACAGGAACACAGAGGGATACATTACAGTGTGCGCTTTATACCGCTGGTCACAGGAACACAGAGGGATACATTACAGTGTGCTCTTTATACTGCTGGTCACAGGAACACAGCAGGGATACATTACAGTGTGCTCTTTATACTGCTGGTCACAGGAACACAGCAGGGATACATTACAGTGTGCGCTTTATACCGCTGGTTACAGGAACACAGAGGGATACATTACAGTGTGCGCTTTATACCGCTGGTCACAGGAACACAGAGAGATACATTACAGTGTGCGATTTATGCCGCTGGTCACAGGAACACAGAGGGATACATTACAGTGTGCGCTTTATACCGCTGGTCACAGGAACACAGAGGGATACATTACAGTGTGGGCTTTATACCGCTGGTCACAGGAACACAGAGGGATACATTACAGTGTGCGCTTTATACCGCTGGTCACAGGAACACAGAGGGATACATTACAGTGGGCGCTTTATACCGCTAATCACAGGAACACAGAGGGATACATTACAGTGTGCGCTTTATACCGCTGGTCACAGGAACTCAGAGGGATACATTACAGTGTGCGCTTTATACCGCTAATCACAGGAACACAGAGGGATACATTACAGTGTGCGCTTTATAACGCTGGTCACAGGAACACAGAGGGATACATTACAGTGTGCGCTTTATACCGCTGGTCACAGGAACACAGAGGGATACATTACAGTGTGCGCTTTATACCGCTGGTCACAGGAACACAGAGGGATACATTACAGTGTGCGCTTTATACCGCTGGTCACAGGAACACAGAGGGATACATTACAGTGTGCGCTTTATACCGCTAATCACAGGAACACAGAGGGATACATTACAGTGTGCGCTTTATACCGCTGGTGACAGGAACACAGAGGGATACATTACAGTGTGCGCTTTGTACCGCTAATCACAGGAACACAGAGGGATACATTACAGTGTGCGCTTTATACCGCTGGTCGCAGGAACACAGAGGGATACATTACAGTGTGCGCTTTATACCGCTGGTCACAGGAACACAGAGGAATACATTACAGTGTGCGCTTTATACCGCTGGTCACAGGAACACAGAGGGATACATTACAGTGTGCTCTTTATACCGCTGGTCACAGGAACACAGACGGATACATTACAGTGTGCGCTTTATACCGCTGGTCACAGGAACACAGAGGGATACATTACAGTGTGCGCTTTATACCGCTGGTCACAGGAACACAGCAGGGATACATTACAGTGTGCGCTTTATACCGCTGGTCACAGGAACACAGAGGGATACATTACAGTGTGCGCTTTATACCGCTGGTCACAGGAACACAGAGAGATACATTACAGTGTGCGCTTTATACCGCTAATCACAGGAACACAGAGGGATACATTACAGTGTGCGCTTTATACCGCTAATCACAGGAACACAGCAGGGATACATTACAGTATGCTCTTTATACCGCTGGTCACAGGAACACAGAGGGATACATTACAGTGTGCGCTTTATACCGCTGGTCATAGGAACACAGAGGGATACATTACAGTGTGCGCTTTATACCGCTGGTCACAGGAACACAGAGGAATACATTACAGTGTGCGCTTTATACCGCCGGTCACAGGAACACAGAGGAATACGTTACAGTGTGCTCTTTATACCGCTGGTCACAGGAACACAGAGGGATACATTACAGTGTGCGCTTTATACCGTTAATCACAGGAACACAGAGGGATACATTACAGTGTGCGCTTTATACCGCTGGTCACAGGAACACAGAGGGATACATTACAGTGTGCGCTTTATACCGCTGGTCACAGGAACACAGAGGGATACATTACAGTGTGCACTTTATACCGCTGGTCACAGGAACACAGAGGGATACATTACAGTGTGCGCTTTATACCGCTGGTCACAGGAACACAGCAGGGATACATTACAGTGTGCGCTTTATAGCGCTGGTCACAGGAACACAGCAGGGATACATTACAGTGTGCGCTTTATACCGCTGGTCACAGGAACACAGAGGGATACATTAGTGTGCGCTTTATACCGCTGGTCACAGGAACACAGAGGGATACATTACAGTGTGCTCTTTATACCGCTAGTCACAGGAACACAGAGGGATACATTACAGTGTGCGCTTTATACCGCTGGTCACAGGAACACAGCAGGGATACATTACAGTGTGCGCTTTATACCGCTGGTCATAGGAACACAGAGGGATACATTGCAGTGTGCGCTTTATACCGCTGGTCACAGGAACACAGCAGGGATACATTACAGTGTGCTCTTTATACCGCTGGTCACAGGAACACAGAGGGATACATTACAGTGTGCACTTAATACCGCTGGTCACAGGAACACAGAGGGATACATTACAGTGTGCGCTTTATACCGCTGGTCATAGGAACACAGAGGGATACATTACAGTGTGCGCTTAATACCGCTGGTCACAGGAACACAGAGGGATACATTACAGTGTGCGCTTTATACCGCTGGTCACAGGAACACAGAGGGATACATTACAGTGTGGGCATTATACCGCTGGTCACAGGAACACAGAGGGGCCCATTACAGTGTGCGCTTTATACCGCTGGTCACAGGAACACAGAGGGACACATTACAGTGTGCGCTTTATGCCGCTGGTCACAGGAACACAGAGGGACACATTACAGTGTGCGCTTTATGCCGCTGGTCACAGGAACACAGAGGGTTACATTACAGTGTGCGCTTTATACCGCTGGTCACAGGAACACAGAGGGATACATTACAGTGTGCGCTTTATACCGCTAATCACAGGAACACAGAGGGATACATTACAGTGTGCGCTTTATACCGCTGGTCACAGGAACACAGAGGGATACATTACAGTGTGCGCTTTATACCGCTAATCACAGGAACACAGAGAGATACATTACAGTGTGCGCTTTATACCGCTGGTCACAGGAACACAGAGGGATACATTACAGTGTGCGCTTTATACCGCTAATCACAGGAACACAGCAGGGATACATTACAGTGTGCGCTTTATACCGCTGGTCACAGGAACACAGAGGAATACATTACAGTGTGCGCTTTATACCGCTGGTCACAGGAACACAGAGGAATACGTTACAGTGTGCGCTTTATACTGCTGGTCACAGGAACACAGAGGGATACATTACAGTGTGCACTTTATACCGCTGGTCACAGGAACACAGCAGGGATACATTACAGTGTGCGCTTTATACCGCTGGTCACAGGAACACAGAGGGATACATTACAGTGTGCGCTTTATACCGCTGGTCACAGGAACACAGAGGGATACATTACAGTGTGCGCTTTATACCGCTGGTCACAGGAACACAGAGGGATACATTACAGTGTGCGCTTTATACCGCTGGTCACAGGAACACAGAGGGATACATTACAGTGTGCGCTTTATACCGCTGGTTACAGGAACACAGAGGGATACATTACAGTGTGCGCTTTATACCGCTGGTCACAGGAACACAGAGAGATACATTACAGTGTGCGATTTATGCCGCTGGTCACAGGAACACAGAGGGATACATTACAGTGTGCGCTTTATACCGCTGGTCACAGGAACACAGAGGGATACATTACAGTGTGCGCTTTATACCGCTGGTCACAGGAACACAGAGGGATACATTACAGTGTGCGCTTTATACCGCTGGTCACAGGAACACAGAGGGATACATTACAGTGGGCGCTTTATACCGCTAATCACAGGAACACAGAGGGATACATTACAGTGTGCGCTTTATACCGCTGGTGACAGGAACACAGAGGGATACATTACAGTGTGCGCTTTGTACCGCTAATCACAGGAACACAGAGGGATACATTACAGTGTGCGCTTTATACCGCTGGTCACAGGAACACAGAGGGATACATTACAGTGTGCGCTTTATACCGCTGGTCACAGGAACACAGAGGAATACATTACAGTGTGCGCTTTATACCGCTGGTCACAGGAACACAGAGGGATACATTACAGTGTGCTCTTTATACCGCTGGTCACAGGAACACAGACGGATACATTACAGTGTGCGCTTTATACCGCTGGTCACAGGAACACAGAGGGATACATTACAGTGTGCGCTTTATACCGCTGGTCACAGGAACACAGCAGGGATACATTACAGTGTGCGCTTTATACCGCTGGTCACAGGAACACAGAGGGATACATTACAGTGTGCGCTTTATACCGCTGGTCACAGGAACACAGAGAGATACATTACAGTGTGCGCTTTATACCGCTAATCACAGGAACACAGAGGGATACATTACAGTGTGCGCTTTATACCGCTAATCACAGGAACACAGCAGGGATACATTACAGTATGCTCTTTATACCGCTGGTCACAGGAACACAGAGGGATACATTACAGTGTGCGCTTTATACCGCTGGTCATAGGAACACAGAGGGATACATTACAGTGTGCGCTTTATACCGCTGGTCACAGGAACACAGAGGAATACATTACAGTGTGCGCTTTATACCGCCGGTCACAGGAACACAGAGGAATACGTTACAGTGTGCTCTTTATACCGCTGGTCACAGGAACACAGAGGGATACATTACAGTGTGCGCTTTATACCGCTAATCACAGGAACACAGAGGGATACATTACAGTGTGCGCTTTATACCGCTGGTCACAGGAACACAGAGGGATACATTACAGTGTGCGCTTTATACCGCTGGTCACAGGAACACAGAGGGATACATTACAGCGTGCGCTTTATACCGCTGGTCACAGGAACACAGAGGGATACATTACAGTGTGCGCTTTATACCGCTGGTCACAGGAACACAGCAGGGATACATTACAGTGTGCGTTTTATAGCGCTGGTCACAGGAACACAGCAGGGATACATTACAGTGTGCGCTTTATACCGCTGGTCACAGGAACACAGAGGGATACATTAGTGTGCGCTTTATACCGCTGGTCACAGGAACACAGAGGGATACATTACAGTGTGCTCTTTATACCGCTAGTCACAGGAACACAGAGGGATACATTACAGTGTGCGCTTTATACCGCTGGTCACAGGAACACAGCAGGGATACATTACAGTGTGCGCTTTATACCGCTGGTCATAGGAACACAGAGGGATACATTGCAGTGTGCGCTTTATACCGCTGGTCACAGGAACACAGCAGGGATACATTACAGTGTGCTCTTTATACCGCTGGTCACAGGAACACAGAGGGATACATTACAGTGTGCACTTAATACCGCTGGTCACAGGAACACAGAGGGATACATTACAGTGTGCGCTTTATACCGCTGGTCATAGGAACACAGAGGGATACATTACAGTGTGCGCTTAATACCGCTGGTCACAGGAACACAGAGGGATACATTACAGTGTGCGCTTTATACCGCTGGTCACAGGAACACAGAGGGATACATTACAGTGTGCGCTTTATACCGCTGGTCATAGGAACACAGAGGGATACATTACAGTGTGCGCTTTATACCGCTGGTCACAGGAACACAGAGGGATACATTACAGTGTGCGCTTTATACCGCTAGTCACAGGAACACAGAGGGATACATTACAGTGTGCTCTTTATACCGCTGGTCACAGGAACACAGCAGGGATACATTACAGTGTGCGCTTTATACCGCTGGTCACAGGAACACAGCACGGACATAACAGTGTGCGCTTTATACCGCTGGTCACAGGAACACAGAGGGATACATTACAGCGTGCGCTTTATACCGCTGATCACAGGAACACAGAGGGATACATTACAGTGTGCGCTTTATACCGCTGGTCACAGGAACACAGAGGGATACATTACAGTGTGCGCTTTATACCGCTGGTCACAGGAACACAGAGGGTTACATTACAGTGTGCGCTTTATACCGCTAATCACAGGAACACAGAGGGATACATTACAGTGTGCGCTTTATACCGCTGGTCACAGGAACACAGAGGAATACATTACAGTGTGCGCTTTATACCGCTAATCACAGGAACACAGAGGGATACATTACAGTGTGCGCTTTATACCGCTGGTCATAGGAACACAGAGGAATACATTACAGTGTGCGCTTTATACCGCTAATCACAGGAACACAGAGGGATACATTACAGTGTGCGCTTTATACCGCTGGTCACAGGAACACAGAGAGATACATTACAGTGTGCGCTTTATACCGCTGGTCACAGGAACACAGAGAGATACATTACAGTGTGCGCTTTATACCGCTGGTCACAGGAACACAGAGGGATACATTACAGTGTGCGCTTTATACCGCTGGTCACAGGAACACAGAGGGATACATTACAGTGTGCGCTTTATACCGCTGGTCACAGGAACACAGAGGGATACATTACAGTGTGCTCTTTATACCGCTAATCACAGGAACACAGAGGGATACATTACAGTGTGCGCTTTATACTGCTGGTCACAGGAACACAGAGGGATACATTACAGTGTGCGCTTTATACCGCTGGTCACAGGAACACAGCAGGGATACATTACAGTGTGCACTTTATACCGCTGGTCACAGGAACACAGAGGAATACGTTACAGTGTGCGCTTTATACCGCTGGTCACAGGAACACAGAGGGATACATTACAGTGTGCGCTTTATACTGCTGGTCACAGGAACACAGAGGGATACATTACAGTGTGCGCTTTATACCGCTGGTCACAGGAACACAGAGGGATACATTACAGTGTGCGCTTTATACCGCTGGTCACAGGAACACAGAGGGATACATTACAGTGTGCTCTTTATACCGCTGGTCACAGGAACACAGAGGGATACATTACAGTGTGCGCTTTATACCGCTGGTTACAGGAACACAGAGGGATACATTACAGTGTGCGCTTTATACCGCTGGTCACAGGAACACAGAGGGATACATTACAGTGTGCGCTTTATACCGCTGGTTACAGGAACACAGAGGGATACATTACAGTGTGCGCTTTATACCGCTGGTCACAGGAACACAGAGAGATACATTACAGTGTGCGCTTTATACCGCTAGTCACAGGAACACAGAGGGATACATTACAGTGTGCGCTTTATACCGCTGGTCACAGGAACACAGAGGGATACATTACAGTGTGCTCTTTATACCGCTGGTCACAGGAACACAGAGAGATACATTACAGTGTGCGCTTTATACCGCTGGTCACAGGAACACAGAGGGATACATTACAGTGTGCGCTTTATACCGCTGGTCACAGGAACACAGAGAGATACATTACAGTGTGCGCTTTATACCGCTAATCACAGGAACACAGAGGGATACATTACAGTGTGCGCTTTATACCGCTGGTCACAGGAACACAGAGGAATACATTACAGTGTGCGCTTTATACCGCTGGTCACAGGAACACAGAGGGATACATTACAGTGTGCGCTTTATACCGCTGGTCACAGGAACACAGAGGGATACATTACAGTGTGCGCTTTATACCGCTGGTCACAGGAACACAGAGAGATACATTACAGTGTGCGCTTTATACCGCTGGTCACAGGAACACAGAGGGATACATTACAGTGTGCGCTTTATACCGCTGGTCACAGGAACACAGAGGGATACATTACAGTGTGCGCTTTATACCGCTGGTCACAGGAACACAGAGGGATACATTACAGTGTGCGCTTTATACCGCTGGTCACAGGAACACAGAGGGATACATTACAGTGTGCGCTTTATACCGCTGGTCACAGGAACACAGCAGGGATACATTACAGTGTGCTCTTTATACTGCTGGTCACAGGAACACAGCAGGGATACATTACAGTGTGCGCTTTATACCGCTGGTTACAGGAACACAGAGGGATACATTACAGTGTGCGCTTTATACCGCTGGTCACAGGAACACAGAGAGATACATTACAGTGTGCGCTTTATGCCGCTGGTCACAGGAACACAGAGGGATACATTACAGTGTGCGCTTTATACCGCTGGTCACAGGAACACAGAGGGATACATTACAGTGTGCGCTTAATACCGCTGGTCACAGGAACACAGAGGGATACATTACAGTGTGCGCTTTATACCGCTGGTCACAGGAACACAGAGGGATACATTACAGTGGGCGCTTTATACCGCTAATCACAGGAACACAGAGGGATACATTACAGTGTGCGCTTTATACCGCTGGTCACAGGAACACAGAGGGATACATTACAGTGTGCGCTTTATACCGCTGGTCACTGGAACACAGAGGGATACATTACAGTGTGCGCTTTATACCGCTGGTCACAGGAACACAGAGGGATACATTACAGTGTGCGCTTTATACCGCTGGTCACAGGAACACAGAGGGATACATTACAGTGTGCGCTTTATACCGCTGGTCACAGGAACACAGAGGGATACATTACAGTGTGCGCTTTATACCGCTAATCACAGGAACACAGAGGGATACATTACAGTGTGCGCTTTATACCGCTGGTCACAGGAACACAGAGGGATACATTACAGTGTGCGCTTTATACCGCTAATCACAGGAACACAGAGGGATACATTACAGTGTGCGCTTTATACCGCTGGTCACAGGAACACAGAGGGATACATTACAGTGTGCGCTTTATACCGCTGGTCACAGGAACACAGAGGAATACATTACAGTGTGCGCTTTATACCGCTGGTCACAGGAACACAGAGGGATACATTACAGTGTGCTCTTTATACCGCTGGTCACAGGAACACAGACGGATACATTACAGTGTGCGCTTTATACCGCTGGTCACAGGAACACAGAGGGATACATTACAGTGTGCGCTTTATACCGCTGGTCACAGGAACACAGCAGGGATACATTACAGTGTGCGCTTTATACCGCTGGTCACAGGAACACAGAGGGATACATTACAGTGTGCGCTTTATACCGCTGGTCACAGGAACACAGAGAGATACATTACAGTGTGCGCTTTATACCGCTAATCACAGGAACACAGAGGGATACATTACAGTGTGCGCTTTATACCGCTAATCACAGGAACACAGCAGGGATACATTACAGTATGCTCTTTATACCGCTGGTCACAGGAACACAGAGGGATACATTACAGTGTGCGCTTTATACCGCTGGTCATAGGAACACAGAGGGATACATTACAGTGTGCGCTTTATACCGCTGGTCACAGGAACACAGAGGGATACATTACAGTGTGCGCTTTATACCGCCGGTCACAGGAACACAGAGGAATACGTTACAGTGTGCTCTTTATACCGCTGGTCACAGGAACACAGAGGGATACATTACAGTGTGCGCTTTATACCGCTAATCACAGGAACACAGAGGGATACATTACAGTGTGCGCTTTATACCGCTGGTCACAGGAACACAGAGGGATACATTACAGTGTGCGCTTTATACCGCTGGTCACAGGAACACAGAGGGATACATTACAGCGTGCGCTTTATACCGCTGGTCACAGGAACACAGAGGGATACATTACAGTGTGCGCTTTATACCGCTGGTCACAGGAACACAGCAGGGATACATTACAGTGTGCGCTTTATAGCGCTGGTCACAGGAACACAGCAGGGATACATTACAGTGTGCGCTTTATACCACTGGTCACAGGAACACAGAGGGATACATTAGTGTGCGCTTTATACCGCTGGTCACAGGAACACAGAGGGATACATTACAGTGTGCTCTTTATACCGCTGGTCACAGGAACACAGCAGGGATACATTACAGTGTGCTCTTTATACCGCTAGTCACAGGAACACAGAGGGATACATTACAGTGTGCGCTTTATACCGCTGGTCACAGGAACACAGCAGGGATACATTACAGTGTGCGCTTTATACCGCTGGTCACAGGAACACAGCAGGGATACATTACAGTGTGCTCTTTATACCGCTGGTCACAGGAACACAGCAGGGATACATTACAGTGTGCGCTTTATACAGCTGGTCACAGGAACACAGAGGGATACATTACAGTGTGCGCTTAATACCGCTGGTCACAGGAACACAGAGGGATACATTACAGTGTGCGCTTTATACCGCTGGTCATAGGAACACAGAGGGATACATTACAGTGTGCGCTTAATACCGCTGGTCACAGGAACACAGAGGGATACATTACAGTGTGCGCTTTATACCGCTGGTCACAGGAACACAGAGGGATACATTACAGTGTGCTCTTTATACCGCTGGTCACAGGAACACAGAGGGATACATTACAGTGTGCGCTTAATACCGCTGGTCACAGGAACACAGAGGATACATTACAGTGTGCGCTTTATACCGCTGGTCATAGGAACACAGAGGGATACATTACAGTGTGCGCTTAATACCGCTGGTCACAGGAACACAGAGGGATACATTACAGTGTGCGCTTTATACCGCTGGTCATAGGAACACAGAGGGATACATTACAGTGTGCTCTTTACACCGCTGGTCACAGGAACACAGAGGGATACATTACAGTGTGCTCTTTATACCGCTGGTCACAGGAACACAGAGGGATACATTACAGTGTGCGCTTTATACGCTGGTCACAGGAACACAGAGGGATACATTACAGTGTGCGCTTTATACCGCTAGTCACAGGAACACAGAGGGATACATTACAGTGTGCTCTTTATACCGCTGGTCACAGGAACACAGCAGGGATACATTACAGTGTGCGCTTTATACCGCTGGTCACAGGAACACAGCACGGACATAACAGTGTGCGCTTTATACCGCTGGTCACAGGAACACAGAGGGATACATTACAGTGTGCGCTTTATACCGCTGGTCACAGGAACACAGAGGGATACATTACAGTGTGCGCTTTATACCGCTGGTCACAGGAACACAGAGGGTTACATTACAGTGTGCGCTTTATACCGCTGGTCATAGGAACACAGAGGGATACATTACAGTGTGCGCTTTATACCGCTGGTCACAGGAACACAGAGGGATACATTACAGTGTGCTCTTTATACAGCTGGTCACAGGAACACAGAGGGATACATTACAGTGTGCGCTTTATACCGCTGGTCACAGGAACGCAGAGGGATACATTACAGCGTGCGCTTTATACCGCTGGTCACAGGAACACAGAGGGATACATTACAGTGTGCGCTTTATACCGCTGGTCACAGGAACACAGAGGGATACATTACAGTGTGCGCTTTATACCGCTGGTCATAGGAACACAGCAGGGATACATTACAGTGTGCTCTTTATACCGCTGGTCACAGGAACACAGCATGGACATTACAGTGTCCGCTTCATACCGCTGGTCACAGGAACACAGAGGGATACATTACAGTGTGCGCTTTATACCGCTGATCACAGGAACACAGAGGGATACATTACAGTGTGCGCTTTATACCGCTGATCACAGGAACACAGAGGGATATATTACAGTGTGCGCTTTATACCGCTGATCACAGGAACACAGAGGGATACATTACAGTGTGCGCTTTATACCGCTGGTCACAGGAACACAGAGGGATACATTACAGTGTGCGCTTTATACCGCTGGTCACAGGAACACAGAGGGTTACATTACAGTGTGCGCTTTACACCGCTAATCACAGGAACACAGAGGGATACATTACAGTGTGCGCTTTATACCGCTGGTCATAGGAACACAGAGGAATACATTACAGTGTGCGCTTTATACCGCTAATCACAGGAACACAGAGGGATACATTACAGTGTGCGCTTTATACCGCTGGTCACAGGAACACAGAGAGATACATTACAGTGTGCGCTTTATACCGCTGGTCACAGGAACACAGAGAGATACATTACAGTGTGCGCTTTATACCGCTAATCACAGGAACACAGAGAGATACATTACAGTATGCGCTTTATACCGCTGGTCACAGGAACACAGAGGGATACATTACAGTGTGCGCTTTATACCGCTGGTCACAGGAACACAGAGGGATACATTACAGTGTGCGCTTTATACCGCTGGTCACAGGAACACAGAGGGATACATTACAGTGTGCGCTTTATACTGCTGGTCACAGGAACACAGAGGGATACATTACAGTGTGCGCTTTATACCGCTGGTCACAGGAACACAGCAGGGATACATTACAGTGTGCGCTTTATACCGCTGGTTACAGGAACACAGAGGGATACATTACAGTGTGCGCTTTATACCGCTGGTCACAGGAACACAGAGAGATACATTACAGTGTGCGCTTTATACCGCTAGTCACAGGAACACAGAGGGATACATTACAGTGTGCGCTTTATACCGCTGGTCACAGGAACACAGAGGGATACATTACAGTGTGCTCTTTATACCGCTGGTCACAGGAACACAGAGAGGATACATTACAGTGTGCGCTTTATACCGCTGGTCACAGGAACACAGAGGGATACATTACAGTGTGCGCTTTATACCGCTGGTCACAGGAACACAGAGAGATACATTACAGTGTGCGCTTTATACCGCTAATCACAGGAACACAGAGGGATACATTACAGTGTGTGCTTTATACCGCTGGTCACAGGAACACAGAGGAATACATTACAGTGTGCGCTTTATACCGCTGGTACAGGAACACAGAGGGATACATTACAGTGTGCGCTTTATACCGCTGGTCACAGGAACACAGAGGGATACATTACAGTGTGCGCTTTATACCGCTGGTCACAGGAACACAGAGGGATACATTACAGTGTGCGCTTTATACCGCTGGTCACAGGAACACAGAGGGATACATTACAGTGTGCGCTTTATACCGCTGGTCACAGGAACACAGAGGGATACATTACAGTGTGCGCTTTATACCGCTGGTCACAGGAACACAGAGGGATACATTACAGTGTGCGCTTTATACCGCTGGTCACAGGAACACAGAGGGATACATTACAGTGTGCGCTTTATACCGCTGGTCACAGGAACACAGCAGGGATACATTACAGTGTGCGCTTTATACCGCTAATCACAGGAACACAGAGGGATACATTACAGTGTGCGCTTTATACCGCTGGTCACAGGAACACAGAGGGATACATTACAGTGTGCGCTTTATACCGCTGGTCACAGGAACACAGAGAGATACATTACAGTGTGCGCTTTATACCGCTGGTCACAGGAACACAGAGGGATACATTACAGTGTGCGCTTTATACCGCTAATCACTGGAACACAGCAGGGATACATTACAGTATGCTCTTTATACCGCTGGTCACAGGAACACAGAGGGATACATTACAGTCTGCGCTTTATACCGCTGGTCACAGGAACACAGAGGGATACATTACAGTGTGCGCTTTATACCGCTGGTCACAGGAACACAGAGGAATACATTACAGTGTGCGCTTTATACCGCTGGTCACAGGAACACAGAGGAATACATTACAGTGTGCGCTTTATACCGCTAATCACTGGAACACAGCAGGGATACATTACAGTATGCTCTTTATACCGCCGGTCACAGGAACACAGAGGGATACATTACAGTGTGCGCTTTATACAGCTAATCACAGGAACACAGAGGGATACATTACAGTGTGCGCTTTATACCGCTGGTCACAGGAACACAGAGGGATACATTACAGTGTGCGCTTTATACCGCTAATCACAGGAACACAGAGGGATACATTACAGTGTGCGCTTTATACCGCTGGTCACAGGAACACAGAGGGATACATTACAGCGTGCGCTTTATACCGCTGGTCACAGGAACACAGAGGGATACATTACAGTGTGCGCTTTATACCGCTGGTCACAGGAACACAGCAGGGATACATTACAGTGTGCTCTTTATACCGCTGGTCACAGGAACACAGCAGGGATACATTACAGTGTGCTCTTTATACCGCTGGTCACAGGAACACAGAGAGATACATTACAGTGTGCGCTTTATACCGCTGGTCACAGGAACACAGAGGGATATATTACAGTGTGCGCTTTATACCGCTAGTCACAGGAACACAGAGGGATACATTACAGTGTGCGCTTTATACCGCTGGTCACAGGAACACAGCAGGGATACATTACAGTGTGCTCTTTATACCGCTGGTCACAGGAACACAGAGAGATACATTACAGTGTGCGCTTTATACCGCTGGTCACAGGAACACAGAGGGATATATTACAGTGTGCGCTTTATACCGCTAGTCACAGGAACACAGAGGGATACATTACAGTGTGCGCTTTATACCGCTGGTCACAGGAACACAGAGGGATATATTACAGTGTGCGCTTTATACCGCTAGTCACAGGAACACAGAGGGATACATTACAGTGTGCGCTTTATACCGCTGGTCACAGGAACACAGCAGGGATACATTACAGTGTGCTCTTTATACCGCTGGTCACAGGAACACAGCAGGGATACATTACAGTGTGCGCTTTATACCGCTGGTCACAGGAACACAGAGAGATACATTACAGTGTGCGCTTTATACCGCTGGTCACAGGAACACAGAGAGATACATTACAGTGTGCGCTTTATACCGCTGGTCACAGGAACACAGAGAGATACATTACAGTGTGCGCTTTATACCGCTGGTCATAGGAGCACAGAGGGATACATTACAGTGTGCTCTTTACACCGCTGGTCACAGGAACACAGAGGGATACATTACAGTGTGCGCTTTATACCGCTGGTCACAGGAACACAGAGGGATACATTACAGTGTGCGCTTTATACCGCTGGTCACAGGAACACAGAGAGATACATTACAGTGTGCGCTTTATGCCGCTGGTCACAGGAACACAGAGGGATACGTTACAGTGTGCGCTTTATACCGCTGGTCACAGGAACACAGAGGGACACATTACAGTGTGCGCTTTATGCCGCTGGTCACAGGAACACAGAGGGATACGTTACAGTGTGCGCTTTATACCGCTGGTCACAGGAACACAGAGAGATACATTACAGTGTGCGCTTTATACCGCTAATCACAGGAACACAGAGGGATACATTACAGTGTGCGCTTTATACCGCTAATCAAAGGAACACAGAGGGATACATTACAGTATGCTCTTTATACCGCTGGTCACAGGAATACAGAGGAATACATTACAGTGTGCGCTTTATACCGCTGGTCACAGGAACACAGAGGAATACGTTACAATGTGCGCTTTATACCGCTGGTCACAGGAACACAGAGGGATACATTACAGCGTGCGCTTTATACCGCTGGTCACAGGAACACAGCAGGGATACATTACAGTGTGCGCTTTATACCGCTGGTCACAGGAACACAGAGGGATACATTACAGTGTGCGCTTTATACCGCTGGTCACAGGAACACAGAGGAATACATTACAGTGTGCTCTTTATACCGCTGGTCACAGGAACACAGAGGGATACATTACAGTGTGCTCTTTATACCGCTGGTCACAGGAACACAGCAGGGATACATTACAGTGTGCGCTTTATACCGCTGGTCACAGGAACACAGAGGGATACATTACAGTGTGCGCTTTATACCGCTGGTCACAGGAACACAGAGGGATACATTACAGTGTGCGCTTTATACCGCTGGTCACAGGAACACAGAGGGATACATTACAGTGTGCGCTTTATACCGCTGGTCACAGGAACACAGAGGGATACATTACAGTGTGCGCTTTATACCGCTGGTCACAGGAACACAGAGGGATACATTAAGTGTGCGCTTTATACCGCTGGTCATAGGAACACAGAGGGATACATTACAGTGTGCGCTTTATACCGCTGGTCACAGGAACACAGCAGGGATACATTACAGTGTGCGCTTTATACCGCTGGTCACAGGAACACAGAGGGATACATTACAGTGTGCTCTTTATACCGCTGGTCACAGGAACACAGAGGGATACATTACAGTGTGCGCTTTATACGGCTGGTCACAGGAACACAGAGGGATACATTACAGCGTGCGCTTTATACCGCTGGTCACAGGAACACAGAGGGATACATTACAGCGTGCGCTTTATACCGCTGGTCACAGGAACACAGAGGGATACATTACAGTGTGTGCTTTATACCGCTGGTCACAGGAACACAGAGGGATACATTACAGTGTGCGCTTTATACCGCTGGTCACAGGAACACAGAGGGATACATTACAGTGTGCTCTTTATACCGCTGGTCACAGGAACACAGAGGGATACATTACAGTGTGCGCTTTATACCGCTGGTCACAGGAACACAGAGGGATACATTACAGTGTGCGTTTTATACCGCTGGTCACAGGAACACAGAGGGATACATTACAGTGTGCGCTTTATACCGCTAGTCACAGGAACACAGAGGGACACATTACAGTACATGCAGTGAGTGGGTGTATAGAGAGTGCAGTGAGAGGATGTATATAGAGCGCAGTGAGAGGATGTATAGAGCGTGCAGTGAGAGGATGTATATAGAGCGCACTGAGAGGATGTATAGAGAGTGCAGTGAGAGGATGTATAGAGAGCGCAGTGAGGATGTATAGAGAGTGCAGTGAGAGGACGTATATAGAGCGCAGTGAGAGGGTGTATAGAGAGTGCAGTGAGAGGGTGTATAGAGAGTGCAGTGAGAGGATGTATATAGAGCGCAGTGAGAGGATGTATATAGAGTGCAGTGAGAGGACGTATATAGAGCGCAGTGAGAGGGTGTATAGAGAGCGCACTGAGAGGATGTATAGAGAGTGCAGTGAGAGGGTGTATAGAGAGCGCAGTGAAAGGGTGTATAGAGAGTGCAGTGAGAGGATGTATAGAGAGCGCAGTGAGAGGGTGTATATAGAGTGCAGTGAGAGGACGTATATAGAGTGCAGTGAGAGGATGTATAGAAAGTGCAGTGAGTGGGTGTATAGAGAGTGCAGTGAGAGGGTGTATATAGAGTGCAGTTATAGTATGTATAGAGAGTGCAGTCAGAGGATGTATAGAGCGCACAGTGAGAGGATGTATATAGAGTGCAGTCAGAGGGTGTATAGAGAGTGCAGTCAGAGGATGTATAGAGAGCGCAGTGAGAGGGTGTATATAGAGTGCAGTTATAGTATGTATAGAGAGTGCAGTCAGAGGATGTATAGAGAGCACAGTGAGAGGATGTATATAGAGTGCAGTCAGAGGGTGTATAGAGAGCGCAGTCAGAGGATGTATAGAGAGCACAGTGAGAGGGTGTATAGAGAGCGCAGTGAGAGGGTGTATATAGAGTGCTGTTATAGTATGTATAGAGAGTGCAGTCAGAGGATGTATAGCGAGCACAGTGAGAGGGTGTATAGAGAGTGCAGTGAGAGGGTGTATATAGAGTGCAGTGAGAGGGTGTATAGAGAGCGCAGTGAGAGGATGTATATAGAGTGCAGTGAGAGGGTGTATAGAGAGCGCAGTGAGAGGATGTATATAGAGCGCAGTTATAGGATGTATAGAGAGTGCAGTGAGAGGATGTATATAGAGTACAGTTATAGGATGTATAGAGAGTGCAGTGAGTGGGTGTATATAGAGCACAGTGAGAGGATGTATAGAGAGTGCAGTGAGAGGGTGTATATAGAGTGCAGTTATAGTATGTATAGAGAGCGCAGTGAGTGGGTGTATATAGAGTGCAGTCAGAGGATGTATAGAGAGCGCAGTGAGGACGTATAGAGAGCGCAGTGAGAGGACGTATATAGAGCGCAGTGAGAGGGTGTATAGAGAGCGCAGTGGGAGGACGTATATAGAGCGCAGTGAGAGGGTGTATAGAGATCGCAGTGAGAGGACGTATATAGAGTGCAGTGAGAGGACGTATATAGAGCGCAGTGAGAGGATGTATAGAGATTGCAGTGAGAGGATGTATAGAGAGCGCAGTGAGAGGACGTATAGAGAGCGCAGTGAGAGGATGTATATAGAGTGCAGTGAGAGGGTGTATAGAGAGCGCAGTGGGAAGTTGTAAGGGTGTATAGAGAGCGCAGTGGGAAGGTGTATATAGAGCGCAGTGAGAGGACGTATAGAGAGTGCAGTGAGATGGCGTATATAGATCGCAGTGAGAGGACGTATATAGAGCGCAGTGAGAGGGTGTATAGAGAGCGCAGTGAGAGGATGTACAGAGTGTAGTGAGAGGACGTATATAGAGCGCAGTGAGAGGGTGTATAGAGAGTGCAGTGAGATGACGTATATAGATCGCAGTGAGAGGACGTATATAGAGCGCAGTGAGAGGGTGTATAGAGAGCGCAGTGAGAGGATGTACAGAGCATAGTGAGAGGGTGTATATAGAGCGCAGTGAGAGGGTGTATAGAGAGCGCAGTGAGAGGATGTATATAGAGCGCAATGAGAGGATGTATATAGAGCACAGTGAGAGGGTGTATGTAGAGCGCAGTGAGAGGATGTATAGAGAGTACAGTCAGAGGATGTATAGAGAGCGCAGTGAGAGGGTGTATAGAGAGCGCAGTGAGAGGATGTATAGAGAGCGCAGTGAGAGGGTTTATATAGAGCGCAGTGAGAGGGTGTATAGAGAGCGCAGTGAGAGGGTGTATAGAGAGCGCAGTGAGAGGATGTATATAGAGTGCAGTTAGAGGATGTATATACAGTAGAGTGCAGTGAGAGGACGTATAGAGAGTGCAGTGAGAGGATGTATATACAGTAGAGTGCAGTGAGAGGACGTATATACAGTAGAGTGCAGTGAGAGGATGTATATACAGTAGAGTGCAGTGAGAGGACGTATAGAGAGTGCAGTGAGAGGATGTATATACAGTAGAGTGCAGTGAGAGGACGTATATACAGTAGAGTGCAGTGAGAGGATGTATATACAGTAGAGTGCAGTGAGAGGATGTATAGAGAGTGCAGTGAAAGAACGTATATACAGTAGAGTGCAGTGAGAGGATGTATATACAGTAGAGTGCAGTGAGAGGACGTATAGAGAGTGCAGTGAGAGGATGTATATACAGTAGAGTGCAGTGAGAGGACGTATATACAGTAGAGTGCAGTGAGAGGATGTATATACAGTAGAGTGCAGTGAGAGGATGTATAGAGAGTGCAGTGAAAGAACGTATATACAGTAGAGTGCAGTGAGAGGATGTATATACAGTAGAGTGCAGTGAGAGTACATATAGAGAGTGCAGTGAGAGGACGTATATACAGTAGAGTGCAGTGAGAGGACGTATATACAGTAGAGTGCAGTGAGAGGATGTATATAGAGTAGAGTGCAGTGAGAGGACGTATATACAGTAGAGTGCAGTGAGAGGATGTATATACAGTAGAGTGCAGTGAGAGGACATATAGAGAGTGCAGTGAAAGAACGTATATACAGTAGAGTGCAGTGAGAGGACGCATAGAGAGTGCAGTGAGAGGACGTATATACAGTAGAGTGCAGTGAGAGGACGTATATACAGTAGAGTGCAGTGAGAGGACGTATATACAGTAGAGTGCAGTGAGAGTACGTATAGAGAGTGCAGTGAGAGGACGTATATACAGTAGAGTGCAGTGAGAGGATGTATATACAGTAGAGTGCAGTGAGAGGACGTATATACAGTAGAGTGCAGTGAGAGGATGTATATACAGTAGAGTGCAGTGAGAGGACGTATAGAGAGTGCAGTGAGAGGATGTATATACAGTAGAGTGCAGTGAGAGGATGTATATACAGTAGAGTGCAGTGAGAGGACGTATAGAGAGTGCAGTGAGAGGACGTATATACTGTAGAGTGCAGTGAGAGGACGTATATACAGTAGAGTGCAGTGAGAGAATGTATATACAGTAGAGTGCAGTGAGAGAACGTATAGAGAGTGCAGTGAGAGGATGTATATACAGTAGAGTGCAGTGAGAGGACGTATATACAGTAGAGTGCAGTGAGAGGACGTATATACAGTAGAGTGCAGTGAGAGGATCTATATACAGTAGAGTGCAGTGAGAGGACGTATAGAGAGTAGAGTGCAGTGAGAGGACGTATATACAGTAGAGTGCAGTGAGAGGATGTATATAGAGTAGAGTGCAGTGAGAGGATGTATATAGAGTAGAGTGCAGTGAGAGGACGTATAGACAGTAGAGTGCAGTGAGAGGATGTATATAGAGTAGAGTGCAGTGAGAGGATGTATATACAGTAGAGTGCAGTGAGAGGACGTATATACAGTAGAGTGCAGTGAGAGGATGTATATAGAGTAGAGTGCAGTGAGAGAATGTATATAGAGTAGAGTGCAGTGAGAGGACGTATATACAGTAGAGTGCAGTGAGAGGATGTATATACAGTAGAGTGCAGTGAGTGGACGTATAGACAGTAGAGTGCAGTGAGAGGATGTATATACAGTAGAGTGCAGTGAGAGGATGTATATATAGTAGAGTGCAGTGAGAGGATGTATAGAGAGTGCAGTGAGAGGATGTATATACAGTAGAGTGCAGTGAGAGGATGTATATAGAGTAGAGTGCAGTGAGAGGATGTATAGAGAGTGCAGTGAGAGGACGTATATACAGTAGAGTGCAGTGAGAGGACGTATATACTGTAGAGTGCAGTGAGAGGATGTATAGACAGTAGAGAGCAGTGAGAGTACGTATACAGAGTGCAGTGAGAGGACGTATATACAGTAGAGTGCAGTGAGAGGACGTATATACAGTAGAGTGCAGTGAGAGTACGTATAGAGAGTGCAGTGAGAGGACGTATATACAGTAGAGTGCAGTGAGAGGATGTATATACAGTAGAGTGCAGTGAGAGGACGTATATACAGTAGAGTGCAGTGAGAGGATGTATATACAGTAGAGTGCAGTGAGAGGACATATAGAGAGTGCAGTGAAAGAACGTATATACAGTAGAGTGCAGTGAGAGGACGCATAGAGAGTGCAGTGAGAGGACGTATATACAGTAGAGTGCAGTGAGAGGACGTATATACAGTAGAGTGCAGTGAGAGGACGTATATACTGTAGATTGCAGTGAGAGGATGTATAGACAGTAGAGTGCAGTGAGAGGACGTATATACAGTAGAGTGCAGTGAGAGGATGTATAAACAGTAGAGTGCAGTGAGAGGACGTATAGAGAGTGCAGTGAGAGGACGTATATACAGTAGAGTGCAGTGAGAGGACGTTTAGACAGTAGAGTGCAGTGAGAGGACGTATATACAGTAGAGTGCAGTGAGAGGATGTATATACAGTAGAGTGCAGTGAGAGGACATATAGAGAGTGCAGTGAAAGAACGTATATACAGTAGAGTGCAGTGAGAGGACGCATAGAGAGTGCAGTGAGAGGACGTATATACAGTAGAGTGCAGTGAGAGGACGTATATACAGTAGAGTGCAGTGAGAGGACGTATATACAGTAGAGTGCAGTGAGAGTACGTATAGAGAGTGCAGTGAGAGGACGTATATACAGTAGAGTGCAGTGAGAGGATGTATATACAGTAGAGTGCAGTGAGAGGACGTATATACAGTAGAGTGCAGTGAGAGGATGTATATACAGTAGAGTGCAGTGAGAGGATGTATAGAGAGTGCAGTGAGAGGATGTATATACAGTAGAGTGCAGTGAGAGGATGTATATACAGTAGAGTGCAGTGAGAGGACGTATAGAGAGTGCAGTGAGAGGACGTATATACTGTAGAGTGCAGTGAGAGGACGTATATACAGTAGAGTGCAGTGAGAGGATGTATATACAGTAGAGTGCAGTGAGAGAACGTATAGAGAGTGCAGTGAGAGGATGTATATACAGTAGAGTGCAGTGAGAGGACGTATATACAGTAGAGTGCAGTGAGAGGACGTATATACAGTAGAGTGCAGTGAGAGGATCTATATACAGTAGAGTGCAGTGAGAGGACGTATAGAGAGTAGAGTGCAGTGAGAGGACGTATATACAGTAGGGGTGAGCGGGTTCGGATTTCTGAAATCCGAACCCCCCCGAGCCCCCCCGATCCGAGTCCGATCCGAGTCAGGCTCGACTTTTCCCGCCTGACTCGGATCTGAAATCGAGGCAAAACGTCATCATCCCGCCTTCCGAGTCTCGCGGGTTTTGGATCCTATATAAGGTACCCGCGTCGGCGCCATTTTCTCACTCGGCTGTGGACAGTGAAGAGGGAGGGTGGGAGTTAGGGCTGTGTAGTGTAGTGTAGTGTAGTGCTGCTGTTGTCCACTACTTCAAAGTCCATAGGGGCTGGCTGTGTTGTGCTGTGCTGTTGTTAATAGGGGCTGTGTCCACTACTTCAAAGTCCATAGGGGCTGGCTGTGTTGTGCTGTGCTGCTGTTGTTAATAGGGGCTGTGTCCACTACTTCAAAGTCCATAGGGGCTGGCTGGACTGTGTTGTGCAGTCAGTTCTCCATAGGGGCTGTGTCCACTCCAAAGTCCTGTGCAGTGTCCCAGTCCTAAAGGAGTGCTGTAGTGTTGTCCAGGGGGTGCTCTGTCCATCAGGGGTGCTCCCCCCAAGTGCTAAAAAAATAATATATTTTCTGTGTTTGTGAATTGTGTGCGCAGTAGCCGCACGTGCATCAACAAAGTAGTGCCAAGCGTGCGCCTGTGTCATAAGTAAAGGGCCGGCTGGCTTGACCGTTAAAGGGTGCTGTAACCCCCGAAAGTACACTCCAGTCCAAACCAAAAAAAAATTATTTTCTGTGTTTGTGAATTGTGTGCGCAGTAGCCGCACGTGCATCAACAAAGTAGTGCCAAGCGTGCGCCTGTGTCATAAGTAAAGGGCCGGCTGGCTTGACCGTTAAGGGTGCTGTAACCCCCAAAGTACACTCCAGTCCAAACCAAAAAAAAAATTATTTTCTGTGTTTGTGAATTGTGTGCGCAGTAGCCGCACGTGCATCAACAAAGTAGTGCCAAGCGTGCGCCTGTGTCATAAGTAAAGGGCCGGCTGGCTTGACCGTTAAAGGGTGCTGTAACCCCCGAAAGTACACTCCAGTCCAAACCAAAAAAAAATTATTTTCTGTGTTTGTGAATTGTGTGCGCAGTAGCCGCACGTGCATCAACAAAGTAGTGCCAAGCGTGCGCCTGTGTCATAAGTAAAGGGCCGGCTGGCTTGACCGTTAAGGGTGCTGTAACCCCCGAGAGTACACTCCAGTCCAAACCAAAAAAAAATTATTTTCTGTGTTTCTGAATTGTGTGCGCAGTAGCCGCACGTGCATCAACAAAGTAGTGCCAAGCGTGCGCCTGTGTCATAAGTAAAGGGCCGGCTGGCTTGACCGTTAAGGGTGCTGTAACCCCCGAGAGTACACTCCAGTCCAAACCAAAAAAAAAATTATTTTCTGTGTTTGTGAATTGTGTGCGCAGTAGCCGCACGTGCATCAACAAAGTAGTGCCAAGCGTGCGCCTGTGTCATAAGTAAAGGGCCGGCTGGCTTGACCGTTAAGGGTGCTGTAACCCCCGAAAGTACACTCCAGTCCAAACCAAAAAAAAAATTATTTTCTGTGTTTGTGAATTGTGTGCGCAGTAGCCGCACGTGCATCAACAAAGTAGTGCCAAGCGTGCGCCTGTGTCATAAGTAAAGGGCCGGCTGGCTTGACCGTTAAGGGTGCTGTAACCCCCGAGAGTACACTCCAGTCCAAACCAAAAAAAAAATTATTTTCTGTGTTTGTGAATTGTGTGCGCAGTAGCCGCACGTGCATCAACAAAGTAGTGCCAAGCGTGCGCCTGTGTCATAAGTAAAGGGCCGGCTGGCTTGACCGTTAAGGGTGCTGTAACCCCCGAGAGTACACTCCAGTCCAAACCCCAAAAAAAATTATTTTCTGTGTTTGTGAATTGTGTGCGCAGTAGCCGCACGTGCATCAACAAAGTAGTGCCAAGCGTGCGCCTGTGTCATAAGTAAAGGGCCGGCTGGCTTGACCGTTAAAGGGTGCTGTAACCCCCGAAAGTACACTCCAGTCCAAACCAAAAAAAAATTATTTTCTGTGTTTGTGAATTGTGTGCGCAGTAGCCGCACGTGCATCAACAAAGTAGTGCCAAGCGTGCGCCTGTGTCATAAGTAAAGGGCCGGCTGGCTTGACCGTTAAGGGTGCTGTAACCCCCGAGAGTACACTCCAGTCCAAACCAAAAAAAATATTATTTTCTGTGTTTGTGAATTGTGTGCGCAGTAGCCGCACGTGCATCAACAAAGTAGTGCCAAGCGTGCGCCTGTGTCATAAGTAAAGGGCCGGCTGGCTTGACCGTTAAGGGTGCTGTAACCCCCGAAAGTACACTCCAGTCCAAACCAAAAAAAAAATTATTTTCTGTGTTTGTGAATTGTGTGCGCAGTAGCCGCACGTGCATCAACAAAGTAGTGCCAAGCGTGCGCCTGTGTCATAAGTAAAGGGCCGGCTGGCTTGACCGTTAAGGGTGCTGTAACCCCCGAAAGTACACTCCAGTCCAAACCAAAAAAAAAATTATTTTCTGTGTTTGTGAATTGTGTGCGCAGTAGCCGCACGTGCATCAACAAAGTAGTGCCAAGCGTGCGCCTGTGTCATAAGTAAAGGGCCGGCTGGCTTGACCGTTAAAGGGTGCTGTAACCCCCAAAGTACACTCCAGTCCAAACCAAAAAAAAAATAATTTTCTGTGTTTGTGAATTGTGTGCGCAGTAGCCGCACGTGCATCAACAAAGTAGTGCCAAGCGTGCGCCTGTGTCATAAGTAAAGGGCCGGCTGGCTTGACCGTTAAAGGGTGCTGTAACCCCCGAAAGTACACTCCAGTCCAAACCAAAAAAAAAATTATTTTCTGTGTTTGTGAATTGTGTGCGCAGTAGCCGCACGTGCATCAACAAAGTAGTGCCAAGCGTGCGCCTGTGTCATAAGTAAAGGGCCGGCTGGCTTGACCGTTAAAGGGTGCTGTAACCCCCAAAGTACACTCCAGTTCAAACCAAAAAAAAAATTATTTTCTGTGTTTAGCCGCACGTATATATCAAATCGATATAACATAAATGGAGGACCAAACTTTCTCCGATAAAAATAAAATAGAGAAAGATCAAGAACCACTTCCTCCTAGTGCTGAAGCTGCTGCCACTAGTCATGACATAGACGATAACATGCCATCAACGTCGTCTGCCAAGGCCGATGCCCAATGTCATAGTAGAGGGCACATACAATCCCAAATGGCAAAGTTCAGGAAAATGACCTTGAAAAAGACATTTAAATCAGCTGAAGAGAAACGTAAACTTGCCAATATGCCATTTACGACACGGAGTGGCAAGGAACGGCTAAGGTCGATCCCTAGTATGTTCATGACTAGTGGTTCAGCTTCACATGACGATGGAAGCCCTCCTCCCACTAAAAAAATCAAAAGAGTTAAGCTGGCAAAAGCACAGCGAAGAACTGTGCTTTCTAAGAAGATATCACAAATCCCCAAGGAGAGTCCAAGTGTGGTGGTGGTTGCGATGCCTGACCTTCCCAGCACTGGACGGGAAGAGGTGGCTCTTTCCACCATTTGCACGCCCCCTGCAAGTGCTGAAAGGAGCACCCACAGTCCACTTGCTGATATGCAAATTGAAGATGTCACTGTTGAAGTACAACAGGATGAGGATACTGGTGTAGCTGGCGCTGAGGAGGAAGATGGCGAGGAGGATTCTGATGGTGATGTGGTTTGTTTAAATCAGGCTCCGGGGGAGACAGTTGTTGTCCGTGGGATGAAAAAGCCCATCACGGTCATGCCTGGGCAGAAGACCAAACATTCCACCTCTTTGGTCTGGCAATATTTCTATCCAAATCCGGACAACAACTGTCTTGCCATATGTACCATATGTAAAGGTGAAATAAGTAGGGGTAGGGACGTCAACCACCTAGGAACATCCTCCCTTATACGGCACCTGCAGCGCGTTCATAAAAAGTTACTGTCAAGTTCAGAAACTTTGGCTAAGACCGTAAGCAGTCCAGGGACACCTAAATCCCGTTGTCCTGTTGTATCCAAGCGCCTGCAAACCACACCGTCAACTCCCTCCTCGTCAATTTCCTCCTTAGTCAGGATCGGAAGTAGTCCTGCAGGCCATGTCACTGGCATGACTGACTCTCCTATCCGGGATTCCTCTGGAGGATCCTGCATTGCTACGCCTACTGCTGCCGCTGCTGCTGTTGCTGCTGCTGGGAGTCGTTCATCATCCCAGAGAGGAAGTAGGAACACCACTACTTTACTAAACAATTGACCCTCCAACAGTCCTTAGCGAGGAGGATGAAGTACGACAGCAGTCATCCTGAAGCAAAACGTATAACTGAGGCCTTGACTGCTATGTTGGTGTTAGACGTGCGTCCGGTATCCGCCATTAGTGCAGTGGGATTTAGACAATTGATGGAGGTAGTGTGTCCCCGGTTCCAAATCCCGTCTAGATTCCACTTCACTAGGCAGGCGATACCGAGACTGTACAGAAACGTCAGAAAAAGTGTCCTCAGTGTCCTGAAAAATGCCGTTGTACACAATGTCCACTTAACCACGGACATGTGGACAAGTGGAACAGGGCAGACTAAGGACTATATGACTGTGACAGCCCACTGGGTAGATGTATCACCTTACGCAGCAACAGCAGCAGCGTCACCAGTAGCAGCATCTCAGAAACGCCATCTCGTTACAAGGCAGGCTACGCTGTGTATCACCGGTTTCAGTAAGAGGCACACCGCCGACAACCTCTTAGAGAAACTGAGGGAAATCATCGCCCAGTGGCTTACCCCACTTAGACTCTCCTGGGGATTTGTGATATCTGACAACGCCACCAATATTGTGCGGGCATTACATCTGGGCAAATTCCAGCACGTCCCATGTTTTGCTCACACAATAAACTTGGTGGTGCAGAATTTTCTGAAAAGCGACAGGGGCGTGCAGGAGACGCTTTGGGTGGCCCGAAAAATTTCTGGCCACTTTCGCCATTCAGCGACTGCGTGCCGAAGACTGGAGCGCCAGCAAACACTCTTGAACCTGCCCCGCCATCACCTGAAGCAAGAGGTTGTGACGCGGTGGAACTCAACCCTCTATATGCTTCAGAGGATGGAGGAGCAGCAAAAGGCCATACAAGCCTATACATCCACCTATGACATAGGCAAAGGAGGGGGTATGCACCTGACTCAAGCGCAGTGGAGAATGATTTCCGTGTTGTGCAAGGTTCTCCAGCCCTTCGAACTTGCCACACGTGAAGTCAGTTCAGACACAGCCAGCTTGAGTCAGGTCATTCCCCTCATCAGGCTTTTGCAGAAGCAGCTGGAGAAAGTGAAGGAGGAGCTAAGACGGAGCGATTCCGCTCGGCATGTGGGACTTGTGGATGAAGCCCTTCATTCGCTTTGCCAGGATTCCAGGGTGGTCAATCTGTTGAAATCAGACCACTACATTTTGGCCACCGTGCTTGATCCTAGGTTTAAAGCCTATGTGGTGTCTCTCTTTCCGGCCGACACAAGCCTGCAGAGGTGCAAAGACCTGCTGGTGAACACACTGTCAGCTGAAGCGGAACGTGACACGTCAACGGCTCCTTCTTCATTTTCTCCCGCAACTGGGGCTGCCAGGAAAAAACTTAGGTATCCTAAGCAACCCGCTGGCGGTGATGCAGGGCAGGCAGGACCAAGTTTGGACATCTGGTCCGGACTGAAGGACCTGGCAACAATTTCTGACATGTCTACTGTCACTGCATATGAAACTGTCACCATTGACAGAATGGTGGAGGATTACATCGGTGACAGCATCCAAGTAGGCATGTCAGACAGTCCATACCTGTACTGGCAGGAAAAAGAGGCAATTTGGAGGCCCCTGTACAAGCTGGCTCTATTTTACCTGACTTGCCCCCCCTCCAGTGTGTACTCCGAAAGAGTGTTTAGTGCAGCCGGGAACCTTGTCAGCGAAAGGCGTAGGAGGTTGCTTCCACAGAATGTGGAGAAGATGATGTTCATCAAAATGAATTATCAGCTCTTCCAGGGAGGCCAGCCTCCAGAAGGTACAGAGGGACCTGTGGTGGTGGATTCAAGTGGGGACGAGTTAATACTTTGTGAGGATGAGGATGTACACACTGAAGAGGGTGAGGAATCGGTGGATGAGGAGGATGAGGATGACATCTTGCCTCCGTAGAGCCAGTTTGTGCAGGGACACATTAATTGCCAGCTTGTTTTGTGGGGGCCCAAACGAACCAATCATTTCAGCCACAGTTGTGTGGCAGAGCCTGGCGCTGAAATGATTGATTTGTTAAAGTGTGCATGTCCTGTTTATACAACATAAGGGTGGGTGGGAGGACCCAAGGACAATTCCATCTTGCACTTCTTTTTTTTCTTTGCATTATGTACAGTTTGGGGCCTAGTTTTTCTAACTGCCATCCTGTCTGCCACTGCAGTGTCACTCCTAGATGGGTCACGTGTTTGTGCCGCCCACTCGTGTCGCTTAGCATAGTCATCCAGCTACCTCGGTGCAACCTTTTGGACATGAAAACACTATTGTGAGGTGTGAGGTGTTCAGAATAGACTGGAAATGAGTGGAAATTAAGGTTATTGAGGTTAATAATAGCATAGGAGCAGAGAAACCAACAAATTCTGTGATTTTAGCTGTTTTTATGCTTTTTAAAAAAAAAATACAGATCCAAAACACAAAACCCAGAACCCAAAACACGGAAGGGTGGTTTTGGCAAAACCAATCCAGATCCAAAACACGAAGAAAGATCCAGATCCAAAACCAAAACACAAAACACGAAAAGTGGCCGGTGCACACCCCTAATATACAGTAGAGTGCAGTGAGAGGATGTATATAGAGTAGAGTGCAGTGAGAGGATGTATATAGAGTAGAGTGCAGTGAGAGGATGTATATAGAGTAGAGTGCAGTGAGAGGACGTATAGACAGTAGAGTGCAGTGAGAGGATGTATATAGAGTAGAGTGCAGTGAGAGGATGTATATACAGTAGAGTGCAGTGAGAGGACGTATATACAGTAGAGTGCAGTGAGAGGATGTATATAGAGTAGAGTGCAGTGAGAGAATGTATATAGAGTAGAGTGCAGTGAGAGGACGTATATACAGTAGAGTGCAGTGAGAGGATGTATATACAGTAGAGTGCAGTGAGTGGACGTATATACAGTAGAGTGCAGTGAGAGGATGTATATACAGTAGAGTGCAGTGAGAGGATGTATATAGAGTAGAGTGCAGTGAGAGGATGTATAGAGAGTGCAGTGAGAGGATGTATATACAGTAGAGTGCAGTGAGAGGATGTATATAGAGTAGAGTGCAGTGAGAGGATGTATAGAGAGTGCAGTGAGAGGACGTATATACAGTAGAGTGCAGTGAGAGGACGTATATACTGTAGAGTGCAGTGAGAGGATGTATAGACAGTAGAGTGCAGTGAGAGTACGTATAGAGAGTGCAGTGAGAGGACGTATATACAGTAGAGTGCAGTGAGAGGACGTATATACAGTAGAGTGCAGTGAGAGTACGTATAGAGAGTGCAGTGAGAGGACGTATATACAGTAGAGTGCAGTGAGAGGATGTATATACAGTAGAGTGCAGTGAGAGGACGTATATACAGTAGAGTGCAGTGAGAGGATGTATATACAGTAGAGTGCAGTGAGAGGACGTATATACAGTAGAGTGCAGTGAGAGGATGTATAAACAGTAGAGTGCAGTGAGAGGACATATAGAGAGTGCAGTGAAAGAACGTATATACAGTAGAGTGCAGTGAGAGGACGCATAGAGAGTGCAGTGAGAGGACGTATATACAGTAGAGTGCAGTGAGAGGACGTATATACAGTAGAGTGCAGTGAGAGGACGTATATACTGTAGATTGCAGTGAGAGGATGTATAGACAGTAGAGTGCAGTGAGAGGACGTATATACAGTAGAGTGCAGTGAGAGGATGTATAAACAGTAGAGTGCAGTGAGAGGACGTATAGAGAGTGCAGTGAGAGGACGTATATACAGTAGAGTGCAGTGAGAGGACGTTTAGACAGTAGAGTGCAGTGAGAGGACGTATATACAGTAGAGTGCAGTGAGAGGACGTATAGACAGTAGAGTGCAGTGACTGTGTTACTGTGAGTGTGTCACTTTAAGTGATGAGAGGAGACTTGGAGTCAGCTTCTTGTGGTCAGAGTCCTCCCCGTCATCACTTCCTTTCCCTGCTCTCTGATTGGTTGGCTCCTCTCAGCTGATGATCTCACAGACAGTGGAGAATTATATATATATATATATATATATATGTGTGTGTGTGTATACAGTGTGTAGATTCATGTGACTGTGTGACGAGGAGGAGAGAGTCTGTAAGTGTTACTCTGTGTTCTCTTATCTGATGCTCTGTATCCTGTGTCTGTTACACTGTGTGTATATAGCAATAATAATAACCAGGAGCAGTACTCCTGAACTTCCCGTCTTTATCAGCACAAACCCCCGAGTGCATCATATTCATTATTTATCTATATAGCACTTTACAATTTGGAACAAAATAGTAATGAGGTAATAACAGGCAGAGAGGTAAGAGGGCCCTGCTCACTGGCATACACTCTGTAGGGTAATAGGCGTTTGATACATGCTGCCTATTGGCCTGGGGCCAGCGGGACTGTGTAACTACAGACAGACAGAGAGGTAAGAGGGCCCTGCTCACCGGCATACACTCTGTATGGTAATAGGCGTTTGATGCATGCTGCCTATAGGCCTGGGGCCAGCGGGACTGTGTAACTACAGACAGACAGAGGTAAGAGGGCCCTGCTCACTGGCATATACTCTGTAGGGTAATAGGCGTTTGATGCATGCTGCCTATTGGCCTGGGGCCAGCAGGACTGTGTAACTACAGACAGACAGAGGTAAGAGGGCCCTGCTCACTGGCATACACTCTGTATGGTAATAGGTGTTTGATGCATGCTGCCTATTGGCCTGGGGCCAGCGGGACTGTGTAACTACAGACAGAGAGGTAAGAGGGCCCTGCTCACCGGCATACACTCTGTAGGGTAATAGGCGTTTCATGCATGCTGCCTATTGGCCTGGGGCCAGCGGGACTGTGTAACTACAGACAGAAAGGTAAGAGGGCCCTGCTCACTGGCATACACTCTGTAGGGTAATAGGCGTTTGATGCATGCTGCCTATTGTCCTGGGGCCAGCGGGACTGTGTAACTACAGACAGACAGAGAGGTAAGAGGGCCCTGCTCACTGGCATACACTCTGTAGGGTAATAGGTGTTTGATGCATGCTGCCTATTGGCCTGGGGCCAGCGGGAATGTGTAACTACAGACAGACCGAGAGGTAAGAGGGCCCTGCTCACTGGCATACACTCTGTAGGGTAATAGGCATTTGATGCATGCTGCCTATTGGCCTGGGGCCAGCGGGAATGTGTAACTACAGACAGACCGAGAGGTAAGAGGGCCCTGCTCACTGGCATACACTCTGTAGGGTAATAAGCGTTTGATGCATGCTGCCTATTGGCCTGGGGCCAGCGGGACTGTGTAACTACAGACAGACAGAGGTAAGAGGGTCCTGCTCACTGGTATACACTCTGTATGGTAATAGGCGTTTGATACATGCTGCCTATAGGCCTGGGGCCAGCGGGACTGTGTAATTACAGACAGACAAAGAGGTAAGAGGGCCCTGCTCACTGGCATACACTCTGTAGGGTAATAGGTGTTTGATACATGCTGCCTATTGGCCTGGGGCCAGCGGGACTGTGTAACTACAGACAGAGGTAAGTGGGCCCTGCTCACTGGCATACACTCTGTTGGGTAATAGGCGTTTGATACATGCTGCCTATTGGCCTGGGCCCAGCGGGACTGTGTAACTACAGACAGACAGAGGTAAGAGGGCCCTGCTCACTGGCAAACACTCTGTTGGGTAATAGGCGTTTGATGCATGCTGCCTATTGGCCTGGGGCCTGCGGGACTGTGTAACTACAGACAGACAGAGAGGTAAGAGGGCCCTGCTCACTGGCATACACTCTGTAGGGTAATAGGTGTTTGATGCATGCTGCCTATTGGCCTGGGGCCAGCGGGACTGTGTAACTACAGACAGACAGAGGTAAGAGGGCCCTGCTCACTGGTATACACTCTGTAGGGTAATAGGTGTTTGATGCATGCTGCCTATTGGCCTGGGGCCAGCGGGACTGTGTAACTACAGACAGAGAGGTAAGAGGGCCCTGCTCACCGGCATACACTCTGTAGGGTAATAGGCGTTTCATGCATGCTGCCTATTGGCCTGGGGCCAGCGGGACTGTGTAACTACAGACAGAAAGGTAAGAGGGCCCTGCTCACTGGCATACACTCTGTAGGGTAATAGGCGTTTGATGCATGCTGCCTATTGTCCTGGGGCCAGCGGGACTGTGTAACTACAGACAGACAGAGAGGTAAGAGGGCCCTGCTCACTGGCATACACTCTGTAGGGTAATAGGTGTTTGATGCATGCTGCCTATTGGCCTGGGGCCAGCGGGAATGTGTAACTACAGACAGACCGAGAGGTAAGAGGGCCCTGCTCACTGGCATACACTCTGTAGGGTAATAGGCGTTTGATGCATGCTGCCTATTGGCCTGGGGCCAGCGGGAATGTGTAACTACAGACAGACCGAGAGGTAAGAGGGCCCTGCTCACTGGCATACACTCTGTAGGGTAATAAGCGTTTGATGCATGCTGCCTATTGGCCTGGGGCCAGCGGGACTGTGTAACTACAGACAGACAGAGGTAAGAGGGTCCTGCTCACTGGTATACACTCTGTATAGTAATAGGCGTTTGATACATGCTGCCTATAGGCCTGGGGCCAGCGGGACTGTGTAATTACAGACAGACAAAGAGGTAAGAGGGCCCTGCTCACTGGCATACACTCTGTAGGGTAATAGGTGTTTGATACATGCTGCCTATTGGCCTGGGGCCAGCGGGACTGTGTAACTACAGACAGAGGTAAGAGGGCCCTGCTCACTGGCATACACTCTGTTGGGTAATAGGCGTTTGATACATGCTGCCTATTGGCCTGGGCCCAGCGGGACTGTGTAACTACAGACAGACAGAGGTAAGAGGGCCCTGCTCACAGGCAAACACTCTGTTGGGTAATAGGCGTTTGATGCATGCTGCCTATTGGCCTGGGGCCTGCGGGACTGTGTAACTACAGACAGACAGAGAGGTAAGAGGGCCCTGCTCACTGGCATGCACTCTGTAGGGTAATAGGTGTTTGATGCATGCTGCCTATTGGCCTGGGGCCAGCGGGACTGTGTAACTACAGACAGACAGAGGTAAGAGGGCCCTGCTCACTGGTATACACTCTGTAGGGTAATAGGCGTTTGATGCATGCTGCCTACTGGCCTGGGGCCAGCGGGACTGTGTAACTACAGACAGAGGTAAGAGGGACCTGCTCACTGGCATACACTCTGTAGGGTAATAGGCGTTTGATGCATTCTGCCTATTGGCCTGGGGCCAGCGGGACTGTGTAACTACAGACAGACAGAGAGGTAAGAGGGCCCGCTCACTGGCATACACTCTGTAGGGTAATAGGCGTTTGATGCATGCTGCCTATTTGCCTGGAGCCAGCGGGACTGTGTAACTACAGACAGAGAGGTAAGAGGGCCCTGCTCACTGGTATACACTCTGTAGGGTAATAGGCGTTTGATGCATGCTGCCTATTAGCCTGGGGCCAGCGGGACTGTGTAACTACAGACAGACAGAGAGGTAAGAGGGCCCGCTCACTGGCATACACTCTGTAGGGTAATAGGCGTTTGATGCATGCTGCCTATTAGCCTGGGGCCAGCGGGACTGTGTAACTACAGACAGACAGAGGTAAGAGGGCCCTGCTCACTGGCATACACTCTGTAGGGTAATAGGCATTTGATGCATGCTGCCTATTGGCCTGGGGCCAGCGGGACTGTGTAACTACAGACAGAGAGGTAAGAGGGCCCTGCTCACTGGCATACACTCTGTAGGGTAATAGGCGTTTGATGCGTGCTGCCTATTGGCCTGGGGCCAGCGGGACTGTGTAACTACAGACAGACAGAGGTAAGAGGGCCCTGCTCACTGGCATACACTCTGTAGGGTAATAGGCGTTTGATGCATGCTGCCTATTGGCCTGGGGCCAGCGGGACTGTGTAACTACAGACAGACAGAGAGGTAAGAGGGCCCTGCTCACCGGCATACACTCTGTAGGGTAATAGGTGTTTGATGCATGCTGCCTATAGGCCTGGGGCCAGCGGGACTGTGTAACTACAGACAGACAGAGGTAAGAGGGCCCTGCTCACCGGCATACACTCTGTATGGTAATAGGCGTTTGATGCATGCTGCCTATTGACCTGGGGTCAGCGGGACTGTGTAACTACAGACAGACAGAGGTAAGAGGGCCCTTCTCACCGGCATACACTCTGTAGGGTAATAGGCTTTTGATGCATGCTGCCTATTGGCCTGGGGCCATCGGGACTGTGTAACTACAGACAGACAGAGAGGTAAGAGGGCCCTGCTCACCGGCATACACTGTGTATGGTAATAGGCGTTTGATTAGTGCTGCCTATTGGTCTAATTGTAATGGTAAAAAGGTGGCCTGTATGATCTAGTCCAGGGGTCAGGCAACTTTTTTACCTTTTACCCCAAAATATATTTAGATACGCCGACGTTACCCCCTTGATTTGAAAGGAAGGAAATCATATAGTAGTGCCCCGTAGTAGTGCCCCTGTAGTAGTGCCCCATATAATGCCCCTGTAGTAGTGCCCCCATATAATGCCCCTGTAGTAGTGCCCCATATAATGCCCCTGTAGTAGTGTCCCCATATAATGCCCCTGTAGTAGTGCCCCCATAGTTATGCCCCTGTAGTAGTGCCCCCATATAATGCCCCTTTAGTAGTGCCCCCATAGTTATGCCCCTGTAGTGCCCCATATAATGCCCCTGTAGTAGTGCCTCCATATAATGCCCCTGTAGTAGTGTCCCCATAGTTATGCCCCTGTAGTAGTGCCCCCATAGTTATGCCCCTGTAGTAGTGCCCCCATGTAATGCCCCTGTAGTAGTGCCCCCATAGTTATGCCCCTGTAGTAGTGCCCCCATACAATGCCCCTGTATTAGTGCCCCCATAGTTATGCCCCTGTAGTAGTGCCCCCATATAATGCCCCTTTAGTAGTGCCCCCATAGTTATGCCCCTGTAGTGCCCCATATAATGCCCCTGTAGTAGTGCCCCAATATAATGCCCCTGTAGTAGTGCCCCCATATAATGCCCCTGTAGTAGTGCCCCCATAGTTATGCCCCTGTAGTAGTGCCCCCATAGTTATGCCCCTGTAGTAGTGCCCCCATAGTTATGCCCCTGTAGTAGTGCCCCCATATAATGCCCCTGTAGTGCTGCTTGTACAAAAACCCTCACTTACCTTAATCCCCGCTCCTGCATCCGCCGCCGTCCTGTCCGCCCGGCTGCTCCTCGGAACCGTGGGAGAGACGTCATGACATCTCGCCTATAGTGCGCATGGAGAGAGCCGGAAGCTTTAGTTCAGAAGAGAACTTCAGCCTCCAGCTAACGCGGCGCTGCAGGGAAGGAGCCGGGTGCCCGCTGGTGATAGCATCTCAGCGGGCGTCCGGCTTAGAGCCTCCGTGCGGCATAGTCGGGCATGCATATGTATTATAGAATGATTCATATGCATGCCCGGCTGTCCATCCATTACCCCCAGGAAATTCATTTTTACCCCATGTGGGGTAATTTACCCTTGTTCCCTGACCACTGATCTAGTCACACACCAGGGACTGGGTAACTACAGACAGACAGAGGTAAGAGGGTCCTGCTCACTGACATACACTCTGTATAGAGAAACAGGAGTTTGATAAGTGTTGGAAATTGAATATTGGTCCAGCCAGATGGGATAAAACATACTTGATGGACTACATGAACCAGTCACACAGCAGTGTTGGCTTGGCGGGATGTGTGAGTGTAGAAAGAGAACCCATGTAAATAGTTTTTGATCTGTATAGATAATTGGGTAGAATGTCTCATGGAGGTTATGTGTGTGGCTCTGGAATATGATAATCTGCCTACGAGGTGAGTTATCATGGAACGCTTGTAGACTGGATAAAAGTCGCATAGTGTGAGGGAGAGAATTCCACAGTGGGTGGAGCTCGGAGAAAGTCTTGTAACGGGAAGGGGATCAGATCATCAGAGTGTGGCCTAGAGGTGAAGGTCATGAGCCCAGGGGTCCAGCTGGGAGAGATTTTGTGATAAGGTAAAGGTGCCCATACACAGGATGATTTTTAACACGATTTGGGCAGTTTCTACAGGTTGATCAGACCAATCGTTTGCAAATAGTTGTATTTTGAGTCTTCTGCGACCCCGATGCGCATCCCCGCCATCGTCTAGTTGGATCGCAGATCAGATGGTTTTGCAGAGAGATCTGAACTGATCGTGTACGATGTGATACACTTCTATGCATCTTATCCTATGATCTTCGTGATCAATCAAACACCATGTGACCACACTTATCCTATCATCGTACACCATGTAACCACACCTTATCCTATCATCGTACACCATGTGACCACACTTATCCTATCATCGTACACCATGTAACCACACCTTATCCTATCATCGTACACCATGTGACCACACTTATCCTATCATCGTACACCATGTGACTACACCTTATCCTATCATCGTACACCATGTGACCACACCTTATCCTATCATCGTACACCATGTGACCACACCTTATCCTATCATCGTACACCATGTGACCACACCTTATCCTATCATCGTACACCATGTGACCACACCTTATCCTATCATCGTACACCATGTGACCACACCTTATCCTATCATCGTACACCATGTGACCACACCTTATCCTATCATCGTACACCATGTGACCACACCTTATGAAGAATTTCAAGGGAAATCGTACAACTGATCTTACCAACTTTGAATCTCACCGTGTATGGAGGCCTTAAGAGATATGTGTTGATGTAGTTTTGTTGATCGTGGGGTTACCACCTTTCCATTGCCAGACTCCCAGACATGACCAGGAATGTGTCCAAAACCACACTTTATATACCAGACCCCATCATGCCCCTTTATAGGCTTCAGAGCCCCCTCATGCCCCTTTATAAACTTCAGAGCCCCCTCATGCCCCTTTATAGGCTTCAGAGGCCCTTCATACCCCTTTATAGGCTTCAGAGCCCCCTCATGCCCCTTTATAGGCATCAGAGCCCCCTCATGCCTTTATATTCTCAGAGCCCCCTTGGTCATGCCCCTATATTTGCTATCCTCAGAGCCCCATCATGCCTATGTATGCCAGCCCAGAGCCCCATCTCATTCTATGCTTCAGAGCCCCCTCGGTCATGCCCCTATATATGCCAGCCTCAGAGCCCCCTCATGCCTATGTATGCCAGCCCACAGCCCCATCTCATTCTCTTTCATATGTTTCAGAACCCCTTGGTCATGCCGCTATATATGTCAGCCTCAGGGCCCCCTGTTATACCCTTTGACATGCCTGTTAAGCTTCCCCTCAGGCCTGACGATTATTTCATGTCAGTTCCCAGACTGGTATAAATGTGGTCTGGGGGAGGTGTACAATTTGTTTCAGCAGCAGCAGCAGACAGAGTGTGGCAGGTGGCCCTGGGAGCTTACACTCCATCACAGGTGGCAGACACAGGGTAACACACAGGCATGGAAGTGATAAGGAGGATGTGGTGATGATAGCGATCTTCTTTGGCATCTCCTCTGAGGCCTCCGGCAGAGACTCTGTCACCTCCTCCCCCCACCCTATATATAGGGATTAGCGCAGTCACAGCTCCTCTCATCTCCTCTGAGGCCTCCGTCAGAGACTCTGTCACCACCTCCCCCCACCCTATATATAGGGATTAGCGCAGTCGCAGCTCCTCTCTTCTCCTCTGAGGCCTCCGGCAGAGACTCTGCCACCTCCTCCCCCCACCCTATCTATAGGGATTAGCGCAGTCACAGCTCCTCTCTTCTCCTCTGAGGCCTTCGGCAGAGACTCTGTCACCTCCTCCCCCACCCTATCTATAGGGATTAGCGCAGTCACAGCTCCTCTCTTCTCCTCTGAGGCCTCCGGCAGAGACTCTGTCACCTCCTCCCCCCACCCTATATATAGGGATTAGCGCAGTCACAGCTCCTCTCTTCTCCTCTGAGGCCTCCGGCAGAGACTCTGTCACCTCCTCCCCCCACCCTATATATAGGGATTAGCGCAGTCACAGCTCCTCTCTTCTCCTCTGAGGTCTCCGGCAGAGACTCTGTCACCTCCTCCCCCCACCCTATATATAGGGATTAGCGCAGTCACAGCTCCTCTCATCTCCTCTGAGGTCTCCGGCAGAGACTCTGTCACCTCCTCCCCCCACCCTATATATAGGGATTAGCGCAGTCACAGCTCCTCTCTTCTCCTCTGAGGCCTCCGGCAGAGACTCTGTCACCTCCTCCCCCCACCCTATCTATAGGGATTAGCGCAGTCACAGCTCCTCTCTTCTCCTCTGAGGCCTCCGGCAGAGACTCTGTCACCTCCTCCCCCCACCCTATCTATAGGGATTAGCGCAGTCACAGCTCCTCTCTTCTCCTCTGAGGCCTCCGGCAGAGACTCTGTCACCTCCTCCCCCCACCCTATATATAGGGATTAGCGCAGTCACAGCTCCTCTCTTCTCCTCTGAGGCCTCCGGCAGAGACTCTGTCACCTCCTCCCCCCACCCTATATATAGGGATTAGCGCAGTCACAGCTCCTCTCTTCTCCTCTGAGGCCTCCGGCAGAGACTCTGTCACCTCCTCCCCCCACCCTATCTATAGGGATTAGCGCAGTCACAGCTCCTCTCTTCTCCTCTGAGGCCTCCGGCAGAGACTCTGTCACCTCCTCCCCCCACCCTATATATAGGGATTAGCGCAGTCACAGCTCCTCTCTTCTCCTCTGAGGCCTCCGGCAGAGACTCTGCCACCTCCTCCCCCCACCCTATCTATAGGGATTAGCGCAGTCACAGCTCCTCTCTTCTCCTCTGAGGCCTCCGGCAGAGACTCTGTCACCTCCTCCCCCCACCCTATCTATAGGGATTAGCGCAGTCACAGCTCCTCTCTTCTCCTCTGAGGCCTCCGGCAGAGACTCTGTCACCTCCTCCCCCCACCCTATATATAGGGATTAGCGCAGTCACAGCTCCTCTCTTCTCCATCAGCCGGCTGCTGAAAACTTGTAATGAGCTTCCGATGCAGCTCATTATTGATGTGGCTCCCGGCCGCCACTAGGCAGCCAGGGCGCCATGTCTCCCAGCCTAATATGAGGAATGGTCCCGCTGGTTGCTAGTCAACCAGGGGACCGCGGGGGATTGTGGTCACAGCCCAGCTCGGCAGCTGCACAGAATAAGTAATCTATGGGGCTGCTCTCACTGGCTGCCTGTTATTGGTGCAGGTTGTTCTTAAGAGACAGCCAGCCCTGCACACCATGCCGGCTATAGCTTATGCTGTGTAAGCCTATGGTCTGGATCATGTATCCCGGTGACTTTCCAGCATGTGCCTGGTCTGGTCTGTGTACCTGGAGACCCCCAGTCTGATTGGAACCTGGACCCCGTCTCTACACCCGTGAGCCATTCTATATTTTTGCTTCTGCAATATATATATTTCAACTCCAGGGTCCTTAGGGATCCACAGGGATACCTTGGGTATAGGCTTGGGCTTGTCCATGGGCACCACACAGTTAAAGCTGTTATCCCAGGATGCACCGGGCCCCCTCCTATACCCTGTCCCCAGGCCAAGGCACCTCAGTTTTAGTAGCAAGCAATAGGCCGGAGGAGGATAAAAAGGATGAAGAAAGTCTGGAACACACAGGAATCATATTCTCAAGGGAGGGGATGCTCCTGTGTATAAAGGAGAACCAAGCCAAGGCACCTCAATTTCAGTAGGTGCCCGGACGGAGTGTTACACAGCAGCACAGACATTCCAGCGGATGTCCGTGCTGCCGCTCCGACACGCCCGCCGGCGCCGACTACCTGGGAACTCGGCGGGCTGAACCAGCTAGCGGAACCCCGGGGGCCTTGGACTGTGGCCGGATTTACGGGGGACAGCACAAAGTAAGCAGCGGGCGTCTGCGGTAGGCGCTCGCTGTTACACAGTCCAGTGTCCCCAGGGCTGGGGGCACCCTGGGGACAGCAGTATAATGGAGCCAGGCACTGAGCCTGCGCTCACACTAGACCACCAGGGATGTGGGGCTGGAGCCTTATGGACGCGTTCCAGCATCCCGGGGGTTAATGGCCTGCCAGGGGAGGACGCCTTCCCTGTTCAGTACAGGAGGTCCCTCCCCCTGAGGTTTGGCAGGCTGAGGCAGCGATCCTCCCCGAGGCCCGCATCCCTTGATTCCTCTGGTGGCCATCTTGGATGAGCTCAGACGCTGGTGTCAGGGTGTGGAGCCTGGGTGCTCCTTACATACCTCATCTCCATAATTCCAGGTCAGTGTATGTAGCACTATCACTGCCAGGCTGTAGGTCTGTGTATGTGATAGTGCACTTAGGGCCTGATTCAGACCCACTCACGAGCGGCTGTCCGCTCGCAAGTGGGTCGATGGTCTGCACTGCGCATGCGCACGACGGAGGGAGCTCCGTCGTGCGCATGCGCGAGACGCGACGAGCGAAGGACTTTCCTTCGCTCGTTGTGTCTGATCAAAGGGTGCGTGCTGTCGATGTTGATTGACAGCACGCCCCCTTTGGTGGGCGTGCCGGGGGCGTGCCTCCCAGACGGGGGCGTTCCCAAGAGAACGCCTACCGTCAGAAGCCGGCCCCACTGACATCACTAGTGATGTCAGTGGGAGTGATTTTGGCTCTGATAGAGCCAAAATCACTCCGGGCCTTGCGTTTGAGAAACTCAACCGCAGGCTTCGGCTCGCAGTGGCGATGGTCGCGATGGTCAAGACCATCGTGACCATCATCCTGCACGCTCATATATGCTGTGGGTGGTGACCCACAGCTATACGAGCGTCCAGGAGGACGCTCCATATTAATGGAGGTGGGCCCTGATTCAGAGCGAGCGCTCTGGTCAGAGCGTCCGGCTCTGAATAAGGGCCTTAGTGCAGGTTTTCTGCATTGTATGTGACTTTATGCTAGCGCTGTGTGCCTGATCTTTCTCCTGTCAGCCATTTTAGCTATCCCTATTTCTTCCTCCTGACCAGCCCTCTCAGTGCCAGTGCTGTCAGGGTGGCAATCTGTCTCACAGTACAAAGTACTTATTTCTGTGAGAGGAGTGTGACATACCACTATGTCCAGTGAGGACTCTGTTAGAGGAGCACCTCTCCTATTTTCCTGCTCCAGATGTAAAGCAGATGTGGGGGAGGGGGCGGTACTCCAGGATGGGTTATGTGCTGCATGTTTGGCCATCCCTGGTACCTCTGCTGTACCCAGCACCTCTCAGGAACCACCTTGGGCTTGTTCTGCACAAGCCTTGACTGTCCTTGTGAATAGGTTGACAGCCCCCCCTGCGTTTCCCCAATTGGGGTTCACACAGCAGGCGGTAGTCCCGTCCACCATACTAGGGGTTCCGGGACAGATGTTGGTGGCGCCAACAGACCCTGTTTGGGCGAATTCTGTGTCAGCCACATTGCGGAATACTCAGCAGGATCAGTCTAGACCTGCTAAGAGAACATTATTGTCATATCCATCCACACAATATGAGGATGACTGGTCGTCTGATGAGGATGAGATTCTTAATCTGTCGGACACTGACACTCCTCAATTAGGGGCGGAGGTTAAATCTAGAATATATATTCCAGGTCCCATACGGGCGGTCTGTGCGGCCATGGTGCTTACGGACGACAACCTACCTGCAGTGCCTACTCATGCTTATTTTAAGGAGGTTAGAGGTACTGCAGCAGTTTTTCCCCTATCTGGTCAGCTAGTGGATCACTTGGAGGAGGCTTTGAAATCTCCGGGAAAAAGATTTCAACCTCACAAACCCTGGCCCGTGCATATCCTCATGTGACACGCTTAGTAAATAGCGCAACTCTACCTATGCCATCCATGTCTTCTCTGACGGACTCCACCGTAAGGTGGAGATGTGCCTTCAGTCTATCTATTCCCTCGCTGGAGGAACGGCCAGGGCAGCTATGATAGTCTGCTGGGTGGCCCAGGCTATGGAAAGATGGGCGGACGCATTGGGAGCATCGTTTGCTTCGGAGGTTACTAGTGAACAGGTGGTGTTACTGGGTAATCTCCTGGATTCCGCTACATACATTAATGAAGCGGCCTTGGATTTTAGCCTTCTTACTTCTAGGATTTCCGTGGCCATGTCGGCTCGCCGCGCCTTGAGGTTACTGAATCCAAAAAGGGCTTGGAATGCTTACCTTACAATGGTCAGGTCCTGTTTGGGCTCGCTTTGGACAAGATAGTGTACACGCTGGCGGCAGCCAAATCTGCATGTCTACCTTCAACTCCGTCTGGGTCTAGGAACCCGTCCTTTTCGGCCATATCGCCCACAGGACAAACCTAAGGTGCAGTCCTTTCCGAGACTTTCAGGTCCCAAAAAGACTGCCAAGTCCAAGAAACAGGCTTAGAGTACCAGACATCCGGCCACCAAGCCGGACAACAAACCCTCAGCCTGACAGGCTGGGACTCCCCTTGGGGGACCCCAAGGGGGGAGGCTGGCTTCTGCAATATGCCCAGTGCTGGTGCCAGACCACCCCAGACACTTGGGTAAGGGAAGTGGTATCTCAGGGATATGCCCTCTCCTTCTGCAGAAGGCCTCCTCATCAGTTCTTTGCAGCAGGCCTTCCTTCAGATCCAGAGAAGGCTCTAGCGATCCAGGAGGTGGTGCGCTCTATGCTCCATATGGGAGTCATAGTGCCTGTTACGTTACCCTTAAGGGGGACAGGTTATTGCTCCAACCTCTTTCTGGTTCAAAAACCAAATGGGTCATACCGACCTATCCTCAACCTCAAGTCCCTGAACAAGTTTTTAAGGGTCCCTCGGTTCCGAATCTAGACTCTGCGTTCTATTGTTTTAGCTATGCAGCCTGGGGATTTTATGGTGTCCCTGGATATTCAGGATGCTTACCTGCATATCCCCATTGCCAGGGTTCATCAGCGTTACCTCAGATTTACAGTGTCGGACCAACATTACCAGTTTCAGGCTCTGCCGTATGGCCTTTCCACAGCCCCTCGGGTGTTTACAAAAGTAATGGTGGTCATGGCGGCACAGCTGCGGTTACAGGGAGTTCGTCTGTTACCTTACTTGGACAATCTTCGGTTGTTGGCGGGGTCGCCTCAAGTGCTTTGCAATCATCTGCAAATGACAATATAGTGTTGCAGGCTCACGGCTGGATAGTGAATTGGAAGAAGTCCTCTCTAATTCCTTCTCAGAGAATGGTCCATCTCGGGGCATTGTTGGACTCTCAGCAACAGAGAATCTTCTTGACGGAGGAAAAGATAGCCCTGTTGCAGTCCAAGATACGCAATGTTCTAAGCAGTCGCATAGTGTCTCTTCTCTCAGCGATGAAGTTACTGGGTTCCATGGTGTCAACGTTCGACATGGTGGAGTATGCCCAGTTCCATTCCAGGCCTCTACAAATGTTGATCCTGTCCAGATGGGACAGAAATCCCCGTCGAATAAAGACGCAGATGATCAGGCTCACTCCGGAAGTGCGCCTGTCTTTGACGTGGTGGTTACAAAAGTCTCATCTCAGCAGGGGACGTCCGTTTTGGATTTCGGATTGGGTCCTTCTAACAACGGATGCCTGCCTTCGTGGCTAGGGCGCTGTGACAGGCCCACACGTCTTCTAGGGCCGGTGGACATCGGAGGAATCGGACCTGCCAATCAATATATTGGAAATTCGAGCAGTGTTCAGGGCGCTGCAGCATGCAAGACCGTTCCTGCTGGGGAAACCTGTGCAGGTTTAGTCAGACAACGCCACCACGGTGGCTTACCTAAATCATCAGGGAGGAACTTGAAGCCAAGCGGCTCTAAGGGAGGTGTCCCACATTCTGACTTGGGCAGAAGGCAATCTCCCAGCCATCTCGGCAGTCTTCATTCTGGGAGTACTCAACTGGGAAGCGGACTTCCTCAGCCATCACGATGTACATCCGAGGGAGTGGTCTCTTCACCAGGAGGTATTTCAACTCCTAGTGGACAAGTGGGGCCTTCCCGAATTAGACCTCATGGCCTCCAGGCACAACTGCAAGCTGCAGGCGTACAGATCCCGAACAAGAGACGCAGAGGCTCTCCTGGTAGACGCTCTGTCGGTACAGTGGACCTTCCAGTTTTTGTACCTGTTTCCTCCATTCTCCCTTCTTCCTCGAGTACTTCGGAAGTTCAAGCAAGAAGGCGACAAGATCCTGCTAGTGGCTCCTGCGATGCCCAGAAGGCATTGGTACTCGGATCTTCAGTGTCTCTCCATCGACACTCCGTGGCTGTGGCCTCAACATCCGGATCTGTTGTCTCAGGGTCCTTGCTTTTACCCGGACCTGAGTCATCTGTCTTTGACAGCGTGCTTCTTGAGACCTCCCTCTTAAGGTCTAAGGGTTTCTCCAGATCTGTGGTGAATACCATGCTCCGGGCTCGGAAACCTGTTTCGGCTAGAATTTACCACAGGGTGTGGCATACTTATTTTGAGCGGTGTTGTCCTAGAGGGTACGATCCTCAGGTGTTTCAGATATCCAGAGTGCTGGGTTTCCTACAGGTGGGCTTTGATCTAGGTCTGCGCCTTGCCTCACTAAAGGTGCATGTTTCTTCTCTGTCAGTGTGGTTTCAGCGTAGGATTGCTCTGCTTCCTGATATCCGCACCTTTATGCAGGGTGTCCTTTGCATCCAGCCTCCCTTTGACCCTCCGGTGGCTCCTTGGATTTGGCTGTGGTTGTAAGGGCGCTCCAAGGTACTCCATTTGAACCTCTGGGTTCAGAGGATTTGAAATGAATTACGACAAAGACAGTGTTCCTTCTGGCTATTGCTTAAGCCAGAAGAGTGTCAGATTTGGGGGCACTCTCCCGTCGCCCTCCCTTTCTGATTTTTCATTCGGACAGGGCGGTACTTCGGTTTCGGTTTCCTTCCTAAGGTGGTGTCTAGTTTCCACATTAATGAGGAAATTGTAGTTCCAGCCTTTATTTCATCTGACCTCTTGGCTGGTGAGGTCTCCTTGGATGTGGTATGGGCTCTGCGGTTTTATGTGGACCGTACCAGTTCTTTACGAAAATTGGACTCTTTGTTTGTCCTATATGGATTTCACAAGACAGGTTGGCTTGCCAATAAGCTGACTTTGGCACGGTGGATTTGCATGGCGATCTCTGAGGCTTACACTCATGAGGATCTTCCAGTGCCACCCTCTGTGAAGGCTCATTCTATGTGGTCTGTGGGTCCTTTGTGAGCAGCTCGCTGTGGCGCCCCGGCTGTTCAGCTTTGCAAGGTGGCTGCGCGGTCCTCTGTCCATACTTTTGTCAGGCATTATGCATTTGACACATTTGCTTCTCAGAATGCTTCCTTCGGGTGGTTGGTTCTCCTTTATACACAGGAGCATCCCCTCCCTTGAGAATATGATTCCTGTGTGTTCCAGACTTTCTTCATCCTTTTTCTCCTCCTCCGGCCTATTGCTTGCTACTAAAACTGAGGTGCCTTGGCCTGGGGGCGGGGTATAGGAGGGGGCCCAGTGCATCCTGGGATGACAGCTTTAACTGTGTGGTGCCCATGGACAAGCCCATGCCTATACCCCCTAGGTATCCCTTTTGGACCATAAGGACTTCGTAGAAACAGAGATAACAAAGGTAAGTTCTTATCATATCTCTTGTTATTACCAGCACTACTCTGTGGTAACCCTGTTGGTGCTTTCAGCATCTATGTCCTATGTTGTCTGTATTTTGCTTTGTTTATGCTACTCCAGCCAATTATCCCATGATCACCAGAGTATTGTATAAGTTCCTATTGTCCTGAGTTTTAAGACCTGGCAGCATCTTAAGTACCATTGAGTGTACCTTACACCTAACGGGCAGCTGTTTTAGACAGAAGACCTCTGTAGTGTGGCTCTAGGGATCTTATAAAAATACTCTCTGTAAGGGAGCTGAGAGATGGGTGGTAATATGAATGTGTGTGAGGTTGGTGTAGGTAAGTCTCTCAGGTAGATTGGAGGGGCATGGGAGCTGAGAGAGTGTGTGAGGTGGGTGTAGGTAAGTCTCTCAGGCAGGTTGGAGGGGGGGGCATGGGAGCTGACAGATGGGTGGTAATATGAGGTGTTTGGCAGTGTTAAACCCATAGGAGTAGTTACTCTCAATCTAATGTAAGTATAATAATATTATCACTGTGTATTCCAGGTCACATCATGTGTAAAGCAGGCAGTCATTCTGTGACCGGGGTCCAGAAGGTGAGGAAATGGTGTGTATAACCTACCCACACGCCCATAACACGCAGATGTTTTACTGCTCTTTTTATCACCCCAGGGAACAATGGCCCTCATTCAGAGCCGCACGTTAACAACAGTACGCTCGTTGCGTTCCGATGTTGACTAACCGCGCATGCGTCGGGGTTACACCGCGCATGCGCGTACGGCAAATTGCGAGCTTTTTTTCTCTCGTTCCTAAAATAGCGTACAGGAAGTGACATGTCAAATGTGATTGACAGAACAGGGCGTTTTTGGGTGTTGACGGGGGTGGAGATGACAAAACGCAGGCGTGGCGAAGCGTTTTTGGGGCGTACATACATTAGCAGATGCGAACGTCAAATGTGTTCGGACCGTCTCATACGTCACTGAAACATCCGCTTTCCCTTCAAAATGCTCGCACAGCTTAGGGTCAGGATTACTCGACCACATTGGCGATGGCCTTCTCCTCCGTCCCGGGACTCCACGATGGTGCTGCGATTAATCGTGGCTGGTCAGTAAAGTAATTAGTGTTGGATTGAAATCCGGCTTGGTATGTGTTTGGAAAGCAGTTTATTGGGATAGCACAAAAGCGTACGCAGGTGGAAATCAGAGCTGCTAATGTCATGATTACATAATCAATTAGCGTACATTTTTGGGTTTTTTTTTTGGCTACAATTTGGTGGTTATGGCCTATTGTAAAAATAATGTCATCATCTTTTAATTAGCTCCCCTTTTTTTTGGTTTACTGTTGAATTTGCATCGCTATGTGTTTTTTTAAACGTTCCTTAAAGAGGCCTTTTTTTTAACATAAGAGGGTCAGTTTTTGCGTTTAAGGCCAGGATTAAATGTAACCCATTTGTACAATAATGTCACAATACAATGTCTGTTTTTTTTGTACAATTTATTGTTTACACACAAACAAATTGGCATAATATTTTGTTGCCTTTTTTTGTGGCCAAGATATTTGATCTAAAAAAAAAAAAAACATAACTACTAACATAATCGTAAATACAAAATTTAAAAACATTTCACAAGAAAGGAGAGGGAAGTTTTGACCAGAAAGGAATATGAGCCAAGCACAGAAGGAAAGTGGGAAAAGTCGCCATTGCTGTCACCGTTTTCTCGGCCGTTTGGATGGGTGAGGGTGGGCGCCAGACCGGGTCCGGGATGCCATCGGGCTGGCCTGTCCAGAGGCAGATGTTGTGGCCTCTGGACTAGGCACAGGGCTAGGCACATTTGGAGGATTGCCTGATGTTGTGCCAGAGGTGGAGGATCTGGATGTTCCGGCAGGAAGGGAGGTCGGCTCCACCATGTGCTGGCGAACGAGTTGCTCCAGGGCATCGGCGATGCGGATGTTGGCCCTGGTATTTTCCGCCAGGGCCTGAGCAATGGTCACGTTGGCCGCAGCATTTTGCTCCAGGGCCTCAGCCACCCGTATCAGACTGGCGTCCATCCTCTGCAGAATCTCCGTATGGCAATCCGATTTAAAATTGAGTTCTGTGAGGAGGCCCACTGCCTGCGAGGGGGCACGCCCTGGACTGGCTTCTGCAGGGTCCTCAGCCGGATGTACTGGTTCCTCCCCTGCAGAGTCAGCAGAAATTCTGCGGCCAAGGCTCCCCTCTGGAGCAGACTCATCCGCCTCTGTCTCTGTTAGGAAATTGGAGAAAAGACTCACATTAGAATCTACATATTGGCACAATAGCATTTCTGAGATGGTGACATGACAAGACTTACCTTGGCCAACATGAGGAGCCGCAAAGTCTGGCATGTCCGTATCCATGTTGGACACGCCAAACACCTCCACAGCCTGCACACACCCCTGTGCCATCTCTTCTAAGTCTGTCAACTCCAATGACACAGGGGTGGGACCCCCACCTGTCCCCCTTGCATGCCTAGCCCTGTCGGCAAGTTTTTGCTTTAGACGATATTTGAAGTCTGCCCATCTGTGGAATGAATTTGGAACCATTATCCTTTTTTTAACAATGGGGTTTGTTTATAGGATGGGAAAGTGTTTACTTACCGCCGTTTGACATCCCGGGCTAGACGGACATAATCACCCACCCTATTGACAGCAACGGCGACCTCCTCCCACATTCTCCACTTCTGGCTTTGGCTCATATTCCTGGCTGCCTGGGGCAGGATGTCAACGCACTTCTGGATCAAAACCTCCATCTCCTTGCTTGTGAAATGTGGCTGCCTTTTTTTTTTGGCAGCTTTGGCGGGTTGACTGGGGCCAGCAGTCTCTTCCATGTCATCCTCCTCACCTATTTGGGTAAATATGCAGATTTAGCCACTTCACAACTTGCACAATATTATGTTTTAAAAGAATCATTGACACAAAATGCATGAAGGCCTTACCGCCGCAATTTTGACCATTGTTTCCCTGGTCTGAAGCCATGTCTCTGCTTCCAGCATGAAATCATCCAGAAATTCTATGTGATTTCGTGACGTATTTATACATGCGTCGTTAGATTGCGGCCGCATCATTGATTGTGCGTCCCTATGATTCATCCTTAATTTGTGCGGGAAAATAAACACTATTTATGGCTTGGTGTGTGTGGATTCGAGGTGGGGTTGTTGGAGTGTTGTCGGTGAAGTGGTTTGGATTTGGTTGGTTGGTTGCGTTTGGAGGATTTTGGAGAGTTGTTTTTTTGTTTGTTTTTGCTACATTTCTTTGGTTTTTACGTTCGCATTTTTTTCATTTTTTCTACATCCTTTCCTGATTTGGTAAGTTTTGTGCATTCAAATTTGTGGCCAATTGTTGTATTCTTCTGTTTTGTGGTTAGTTAATTTGTTTAACACTCATTTCATATTTTTTAGTTTTTTTTGGTTTTCGGACCCAAAGAAGTTTTTTGAGGACATCTTATATATTCGAGTTGGGTAAGTCCATTTTTTGTCTTGCATTTGCGAATGAATTACCGCATTTTGGACTGTTGGTGTAGTGACTTGCATTTGCGAATAATTTACCGCATTTTGGACTGTTGGTGTAGTGACTTGCATTTGCGAACTAATTAACGCATTTTTCGAGGCTTATTCATCATATAATCCAGTTTTGCTTTTCCCTTTTCCATTTTTTGGGTCCATTTGAACCCTATTTGACGTACGGTGTGCAATGTAGTTTTCAGCGATGGGCAAATGTGTTTTTCCGTTATTTTCTGTGTTGGCTTGCAACAATTTTTTACCTAAAAAAAAACCCTTTACATTTTTGACGTCTCATTGTTGCCTTTTTTACAGTTTATACATATCATGACAATACCCCGGCATGTAAGCAGCTATGGATGGTATCAGAAAGCTAAGTTTTTTTTTCTTACTTTTGGGGTGGGTCAAAAGCCTTACATTGTAAACTTTGAATTTCAGATAGATCTGGGGCGAATTGTTCTGGCCCTGCTCCCGGAAGACGACCAACCTCAAACTCGTCCCAGGCGTAGGCATCGTAGGCATGCAAGGCCCCAGATATTTCGAACACGTGTCACCCTTTTTGGAATGCCCGATGATGAGGTTTTAAGACGCTACCGTCTACCTCCCAAAATCATCATAGACACTCTCTCATTAATAGAAAGTGATCTTGAGCGGCAAATTGACAGTCCAACAGCAATACCACCACTGACGCAATTTATGGCGGTGTTACATTTCTGTGCCTCAGGATCGTTTCAAACAACGGTCGGAATAGTGGCGGGCATCTCCCAATCCTCCTTTTCACGGATCCTGAGGGCAGTGATGGAGGCACTTTTCAAGCACCTCCATCATTTTATTCAAATGCCTTTGGATATGGGTGCCCTTAGTGTGGCCAAGGCCAATTTTTACCAAATAGCTGGCTTCCCACACATCATAGGGGTTGTGGATGGTACTCACATACCACTTCAGCCTCCAGCACGGCTGGAGGCCATATTTAGAAACAGGAAACACTATCACTCCCTGAATGTAATGGTGGTATGTGATGCCTCCCTCCAGATCCTGTCCCTGAATGCTAAATTACCCGGAAGTGCTCATGACTCCTTCGTCATCCGGCAATCAGGGATATGGCAGAAATTAACCAACCTACAAGCTGGTGATGCGTGGCTTCTGGGTAAGTGGAGACCTTTAGTACATAACAATGTTAAGCTTGATACACAGTGTTCCTGATGTGGTCTATTTTTGTTCACAGGAGACAGTGGATACCCTTGCATGTCCTGGCTGCTCACTCCTTATTTGGCTCCCACACCAGGGCCACAAAGTGCGTATAATTCCGCACTTACAGCCACCAGGCAAGTGGTGGAGCGCTGTATCGGCCTTTTAAAAGGCCGATTCAGATGCCTCCACCGCTCTGGTGGCGAGCTCATGTATGTGCCGGATATGGTGTCTAAAATTGTGGTCCTGTGTGGGATATTTCACAACATTGCCATAAGGAGTGGTGTCCCAATGCAGCCAGAGGATGCCTTACCTGAGGATGGCCCCCCCGAGGTTGGTCGAAGGTCAGTATGTGGGGGGGCCATACGCGATGATGTTGTGGCCAGATTTTTTAGGTAAGTTTGTTCAAAACTCCAGTGTTTATACCTAATGTGTTTTTTTTTTTGGGCAAACATCTAATTTATTTTTATTTTTCTCACCATCTTCTGTTTGTTCACATAATCTTTGGCACTCCAACGCTCACTACTTCCTGCTACCCTTACCAAACCTGGATCTGGTCCTTTTGGGCATATATTCTGGAACCCATATCGCAACGCCATGTTTGTGGAATCATGTTGGCATGGTCCTTCGTCAACCAGTTCTTGATTTTGTGTTTTTATTTATTTTTTTCTTGGTATGTGTTGTATTTGAATTTATCACTGTGTATTTTTTTGGGGAGTGACCACTTTGTTTGCTCTGTTATGTGGTGAATAAATGTTTGAAGAGTGAAATGGTCTTCCTTTTTTGGGACGTTAACAGCAAGTGTAACCAGGTTAACACAAGTTACATTTGACTAAGGGGTAAACCAGTACTGACGCCAGATGAGCAAAACTGAAATATGTTTTCAGCTTTCCAATCCACACCAAAAGGAAGCCTGGCCCAACCTTGGGATTTGTAAGATTGGCCTAAGCAGCTTGCGCACCAAGTAGGAACCTGGAAAATGTAGAAATCTGAAATTGACACTAAACCCAAAAAGGGAAATGACATTGTTACTGTTATGTGTTTCTGGTGTCTGTTTGACATACAAAGACAAAACACAATCTAACTTTTACAAAAGGGAAATCCTTGCAGGAACTTATGTCAGGCTAAACTATTTTGGTTTTGGTTTTTAAAAATGATCCACAACGTATATTTGTCTTTAAAATTTTATTGGGAAAATACAACAAAAAAAAAAAATCTAATGCCGAAGGAGGCCAGACAGTCGGTCGAGGGCCACCAGAAGGCCGATTACATGGTGGCGCATCTGCCCCACAACATCCGCCACCTCTTGGCGACGCCTCTGTTCCTCTGTGGGTGAGAAAAGTGTGTGGGTTAATACAACAATAGGGACTCCACAGAAAAACATTAATTAAAAAACAAATCACTCCTAAACCCAAAAACAAAAATAAAAAGTGTGGGCTGGCAAAAATACAAGGCCTAGGTACAAATTCCCACAGGTATGATATGTGTATGCTTAAATCACCAGGAAGAGGTAAAGGCAAACCTTCACAATCAACAAAAGTCAAGCCACAAAAACACGAAGAAAGGCACGACACATGATTACATACAAACAGTTTGTGGTTTAAAAAAAAATAATAAAAAACATACCGGGAAAAAAATCGGGAGCTCCGGCAAAACCTCCATGATCCTCCTCGGAGGATCCGTCATTCCCCAAAGAATGGGGCGGAGTTATGCTGGACTCCGGGGAGGGGGTAATTGGAAGAGGGGTGGGTGGAGGAGAGGGGGAAGTGGGACGGAGGGGAAGGAGTCCCGACATTTCCGGGAGAGGGTCTGGGAAGGATGGGGAGGAGTGGGGAATAGGGGAAAGATTTGGGGTGGAGTGTTGGCTGGGGGTTGGGGAGAGTGGGCGGGAACGCCGACGTTGACGGCGGAGTCTTGGCTGTCCCCCTAAAATATGTCAAATAAATTGCGTTTAGTTTATGGACAAATCCGGCCAAACAAACAAACAAAAAAATAAAAATAAAAAAAAAAATAGCAGTAGAATTAAAAATTCATAAAAAGAGGGAAAACATGCAGACGCAGATATGAGTACAAATAATAAATAGAACAGACAGGAAAACATGCAGACGCAGATATGAGTACAAATAATAAATAGAACAGACAGGAAAACATGCACACGCAGATATGAGTACAAATAATAAATAGAACAAACATGAAAACATGCACACGCAGTTTGCCCCACAAACACAAACATTAAAACCACAATACATAACACTTACTTGCCAGGATCTGCATGCGAAAGCATGCCAGCAAGTGGGGCGTTCGCCGTTGCAGGTCGGACCACCTGCGCTCCAGCTGGCCGATGTTGCGGCGTGATCCAAAGGACCGCAGGCGGGACCGTACCTCCGCATACGCGGAGCGCTTCTGCCGGTTGGTCATGGGTTCTGGCTGGCTGGTGATCCGGCGATCCATGACCTCCGTAAGCACCAGCAGCTCACGCCTGGTGAATGCGGAGGCTCTCATGATGGCAATGGTGTTTTTCTTAAAAATCATTTTTGATAAAGTGTGTAAAAATTTTCTGATTGGCTAATGTATTTTGGAAATTAACAGGAGCAATTTTATTGGTTAGTGTATGAGTCATGTGTTCGACAGGGCCAGAAATCTCTGGAGAGTTATGATAGGCTTGATGCAGTGACATGCGTAAGCAAATTTAAATAAAGAAATGAACCCAGGGAAATATGCGGGGATACACAGCAATAGTACAATTGTTTAATTGTGGTTCACATGTTTTTTGAACAATAAAAGCGAATGTTTCATCCGTACGTATTCTGCGGGTAAACACAAACACGGACAAGAGTAAAGTTTCTTTCATTGTGTTGAAAAAAACAAACAATTAAGCTAATTGATACATTGATTGGCATGATACGATTGATGGAGGTAGGCAGAATAAAGGAGCAGGTAATCGACATCTGACAAGGCCACTTCCTGTTTATACTTGTGCGTGCGTTCCTTTCAAGCCATTTCGGGGATGTACGCTCGCTATTTCGTACGCTCGTTAGTTAGAGGAGGGGTCGTCAGAGTTTTGGGAGGAATTTTAGATGCGAACGAAAAGACGAGCGAGCCATTGAATTTAAATATTTTTGTACGTACGCCTAACGTACGTGCGCCCGCTTGCGAGTGGGTCTGAATGAGGGCCAATATTCTGTAATTCTCCTTCAGAAACACAATCTGCTGACGACAACCCTGTAACTCGTGACATTGTGTTCTTATCATTTATACTGCACCTGGGTAACATGCAGCTCTGTATAGAGTATATTTATCATTCACATCAGTCCCAGCCTCACCAGCAGATATCTCTGTATTACAATAGACACTTATACAGATGGTTCCGGCAGCATTAGGCTCTTAAAGCAGATTTTCTAACTAAATAAAAACTGAACAGTAATAATCCCTGTGCTGCGGAAGCTCCAAGTCTTCACAGATGCCGTATATTGCTCACACAGTTTCCTCTCAGTCAGTCTCTTTCTGTCAATCATTAAATAAATCTTTTACAGTTTGGGATGATTTACCCCAGGGCGTCCGCATGGAGCCTCTATGTCACTGCTCAGAGGAGTCGGGGTGTTGTATAAAACGTGCACAGCCAGGGGAAATATTCCAACATTACTTCTGGGAATGTAGGAAATGAATCGTTTCTGGAACACAATATTACAATTACGGAAATCCCTCGCTGGTTTACCGTTAACTTTTCATATTATTCCTTTGCTCTTCTGCAATTTTGACATTTGGATCCCTGTGCCCCGGGAGCGAGATGCCTCATCTATATTGCCACTCCTCAGTTATAGTAACCACGGCAAAGAAAGTCATCCTTTGCTGTGCGCTCGCAAGCGGCCCGATGTTTGCACACTGCGCATGCGCTGGGTCTGGCGTGCATGAGCCCCGCTGAGCGACTGAAGTTCAGTTGCTACGGGGCTCGCAACAAGACTGGGAGGCTGTCGATGTTGATTGACAGCTCGCCCCGTTTTGTGGGCGGGTAGGAGGAGTGGCTGCACAAGCGCTGGAGTTCCCTTAGGAACGCCTGGCGTTTGTGGGAGGACTTACTGACATCACTAGTGATGTCAGTAGTGGACTTCCTGCTCTATTAGAGCAGGGAGTCCACTCAGCCTCGCGGCAGCTAGACCCTACACCAGGGTCTCATCGCAAGGCCGATGGTCGCGATTATCGCGACTGTGGCCGGAGCCCGACCACACGTGGTTAAAATCGCCACCACAGCACTGAAGAGATTAACCCTCATGCTGCGGCACAATTTTTAAAAGGACCTTTAGGCTCAGTGCACCACGTACTGCGAATGAATACGTAATGTGTTTGAACATGTTATATTTAATGCGCTGTGCGCAGTTGGGGAAATGTACATATAAATGTATAGAATATGCACGTATAAGGAATGTATAAGTTATTTTGTGTTAGACGGCTGTAACATATAAGTCATATGGTTAGGAGACCTTCTCACCTCCTAGTGATCTGTTACTTATCCTGACGTAGTGACCAAACCTTCGGTTACAGCACTGTCAGTGACATGTAATGCAGAGGTCTCCGGTGTCTATGTACAATACCCAGCAAGTTTGGGGAAAGGCCATTTGTTTGTGTGTAAGAAGCTTCTATGTTGTGTAAGAGCTTAGGAGGTGGAAGACTCAGAAAGCCCAAACTGGTTTAGTCATAGACGTGTGAAAAGACGAATGTAATAGGAATTTGCATTATATTTACCTTTTCAGAAACAGTATCTGCTAACTCAGTCTTTGCTTAGGAAACCAAATGTTCTTGGGTGGTGAAGAGGAAATTATGGCCCTGATTCAGACCCACTCGCGAGCGGCTGTCCGCTCACAAGTGGGTCGATGTTCTGCACTGAGCATGCGCACGATGGAGGGAGCTCCGTCGTGCGCATACGCCAGACGCGACGAGCGAAGGAAAGTCCTTCGCTCGTTGTGTCTGATCAAAGGGGGCGTGCTGTCGATGTTGATTGACAGCACGCCCCCTTTGGTGGGCGTGCCGGGGGTGTGCCGGGGGCGTGCCGGGGCCTGGTCCATTGCGAGGGATCAGACAGGAACAGCCAACACCAAACAGGAGGTGTGGCCGCAGCCAGTCGACGCATACGCAGCAGAGCGGTTCCAGGCGCCGGCGGTAGGAGCCTAATTCTACATAAGAAGCTGTTCCAAACGCCGATGGTAGAGTTTGGTGGTGGCAGCATCGTTACGCCCACGGCGCAGTGGGCGGAGTTAGTGACAGGCGGTCACTGACGGTAAACGGGAATCCCTGATACCCCAAGGTCAAGTGGGGCTTGAACCCCCCAACCCGTGACCAGGGCCGGCCTAGATGAAAGGTGTCTGGTCACAGCGACAGTCTCCAGCCCGCTTGCACAAGCTGTCACCCACAGCTTTGTGAGCGGTCAGACACCGAAAAAAAAAAAACACGCCCACATTCAGAGCGAGCGGCCGCCAGCAGCAAACGGGTCTGAATGAGCTCCTGTATCCATGGCCCCCTCCTTCACTGAAGATAAGCTGCTTTGCTAGAACTATTTTGAGAGACGATCTCCGTTTCCAGATCCTGCTGCCCACGTGTAAAATGTATGATAGCACCACCTGGTATCTGTACCACCTGATATCTGTACCACATGGTATCTGATAGCACCACCTGGTATCTGTACCACCTGGTATCTGTACCACCTGGTATCTGTACCACATGGTATCTGTACCACCTGGTATCTGTACCACATCGTATCTGTACCACCTGGTATCTGTACCACATGGTATCTGATAGCACCACCTGATAGATAGGCCTGTTATTGTTACTGGTACCCCTCCTCTTCCCCATCATGGCGAGCGGGTACCAGTAGTATTGCAGCTGATATATAGGCCTGTTATTGTTACTGGTACCCCTCCTCTTCCCCATCATGGCGAGCGGGTACCAGTAGTATTGCAGCTGATATATAGGCCTGTTATTGTTACTGGTACGCCTCCTCTTCCCCATCATGGCGAGCGGGTACCAGTAGTATTGCAGCTGATATATAGGCCTGTTATTGTTACTGGTACCCCTCCTCTTCCCCATCATGGCGAGCGGGTACCAGTAGTATTGCAGCTGATATACAAGCCTGTTATTGTTACTGGTCCCCCTCCTCTTCCCCATCATGGCGAGCGGGTACCAGTAGTATTGCAGCTGATATACAGGCCTGTTATTGTTACTGGTACCCCTCCTCTTCCCCATCATGGCGAGCGGGTACCAGTAGTATTGCAGCTGATATATTGGCCTGTTATTGTTACTGGTACCCCTCCTCTTCCCCATCATGAGGAGCGGGTACCAGTAGTATTGCAGCTAATATATAGGCCTGTTATTGTTACTGGTACCCCTCCTCTTCCCCATCATGGCGAGCGGGTACCAGTAGTATTGCAGCTGATATATTGGCCTGTTATTGTTACTGGTACCCCTCCTCTTCCCCATCATGGCGAGCGGGTACCAGTAGTATTGCAGCTGATATATTGGCCTGTTATTGTTACTGGTACCCCTCCTCTTCCCCATCATGGCGAGCGGGTACCAGTAGTATTGCAGCTGATATATTGGCCTGTTATTGTTACTGGTACCCTTACTCTTCCCCATCATGGCGAGCGGGTACCAGTAGTATTGCAGCTGATATATTGGCCTGTTATTGTTACTGGTACCCCTCCTCTTCCCCATCATGGCGAGCGGGTACCAGTAGTATTGCAGCTGATATATAGGCCTGTTATTGTTACTGGTACCCCTCCTCTTCCCCATCATGGCGAGCGGGTACCAGTAGTATTGCAGCTGATATATTGGCCTGTTATTGTTACTGGTACCCCTACTCTTCCCCATCATGGCGAGCGGGTACCAGTAGTATTGCAGCTGATATATTGGCCTGTTATTGTTACTGGTACCCCTCCTCTTCCCCATCATGGCGAGCGGGTACCAGTAGTATTGCAGCTGATATATAGGCCTGTTATTGTTACTGGTACCCCTCCTCTTCCCCATCATGGCGAGCGGGTACCAGTAGTATTACAGCTGATAGATAGGCCTGTTATTGTTACTGGTACCCCTCCTGTTCCCCATCATGGCGAGCGGGTACCAGTAGTATTGCAGATGATATATAGGCCTGTTATTGTTACTGGTACCCCTCCTCTTCCCCATCATGGCGAGTGGGTACCAGTAGTATTGCAGCTGATAGATAGGCCTGTTATTGGTACCCCTCCTCTTCCCCATCATGGCGAGTGGGTACCAGTAGTATTGCAGCTGATATATAGGCCTGTTACTGTTACTGGTACCCCTCCTCTTCCCCATCATGGCGAGCGGGTACCAGTAGTATTGCAGCTGATATATAGGCCTGTTATTGTTACTGGTACCCCTCCTCTTCCCCATCATGGCGAGCGGGTACCAGTAGTATTGCAGCTGAAATATAGGCCTGTTATTGTTACTGGTACCCTTCCTCTTCCCCATCATGGCGAGCGGGTACCAGTAGTATTGCAGCTGATATATTGGCCTGTTATTGTTACTGGTACCCCTCCTCTTCCCCATCATGGCGAGCGGGTGCCAGTAGTATTGCAGCTGATATATAGGCCTGTTATTGTTACTGGTACCCCTCCTCTTCCCCATCATGGGGAGCGGGTAGCAGTAGTATTGCAGCTGATATATAGGCCTGTTATTGTTACTGGTACCCCTCCTCTTCCCCATCATGGCGAGGGGGTACCAGTAGTATTGCAGCTGATATATTGGCCTGTTATTGTTACTGGTACCCCTCCTCTTCCCCATCATGGCGAGCGGGTACCAGTAGTATTGCAGCTGATATAAAGGCCTGTTATTGTTACTGGTACCCCTCCTCTTCCCCATCATGGCGAGCGGGTACCAGTAGTATTGCAGCTGATATATAGGCCTGTTATTGTTACTGGTACCCCTCCTCTTCCCCATCATGGCGAGCGGGTACCAGTAGTATTGCAGCTGATATATAGGCCTGTTATTGTTACTGGTACCCCTCCTCTTCCCCATCATGGCGAGCGGGTACCAGTAGTATTGCAGCTGATATATAGGCCTGTTATTGTTACTGGTACCCCTCCTCTTCCCCATCATGGCGAGCGGGTACCAGTAGTATTGCAGCTGATATACAAGCCTGTTATTGTTACTGGTCCCCCTCCTCTTCCCCATCATGGCGAGCGGGTACCAGTAGTATTGCAGCTGATATACAGGCCTGTTATTGTTACTGGTACCCCTCCTCTTCCCCATCATGGGGAGCGGGTACCAGTAGTATTGCAGCTGATATATAGGCCTGTTATTGTTACTGGTACCCCTCCTCTTCCCCATCATGGCGAGCGGGTACCAGTAGTATTGCAGCTGATATATAGGCCTGTTATTGTTACTGGTACCCCTCCTCTTCCCCATCATGGCGAGCGGGAGCCAGTAGTATTGCAGCTGATATATAGGGTTGTTATTGTTACTGGTACCCCTCCTCTTCCCCATCACGGCGAGCGGGTACCAGTAGTATTGCAGCTGATATATATGCCTGTTATTGTTACTGGTACCCCTCCTCTTCCCCATCATGGTGAGCGGGTACCAGTAGTATTACAGCTGATATATTGGCCTGTTATTGTTACTGGTACCCCTCCTCTTCCCCATCATGGCGAGCGGGAGCCAGTAGTATTGCAGCTGATATAAAGGCCTGTTATTGTTACTGGTACCCCTCCTCTTCCCCATCATGGTGAGCGGGTACCAGTAGTATTGCAGCTGATATATAGGCCTGTTATTGTTACTGGTACCCCTCCTCTTCCCCATCATGGCGAGTGGGTACCAGTAAAATTGCAGCTGATATATAGACCTGTTATTGTTACTGGTACCCCTCCTCTTCCCCATCATGGCGAGCGGGTACCAGTAGTATTGCAGCTGATATATAGACCTTTTATTGTTACTGGTACCCCTCCTCTTCCCCATCATGGCGAGCGGGTACCAGAAGCATTGCAGCTGATATATAGGCTTGTTATTGTTACTGGTACCCCTCCTCTTCCCCATCATGGTGAGCGGGTACCAGTAGTATTGCAGCTGATATATAGGGTTGTTATTGTTACTGGTACCCCTCCTCTTCCCCATCATGGCGAGCGGGTACCAGTAGTATTACAGCTGATATATAGGCCTGTTATTGTTACTGGTACCCCTCCTCTTCCCCATCATGGCGAGTGGGTACCAGTAGTATTGCAGCTGATATATTGGCCTGTTATTGTTACTGGTACCCCTCCTCTTCCCCATCATGGTGAGCGGGTACCAGTAGTATTGCAGCTGATATATTGGCCTGTTATTGTTACTGGTACCCCTCCTCTTCCCCATCATGGTGAGCGGGTACCAGTAGTATTGCAGCTGATATATATGCTTGTTATTGTTACTGGTACCCCTCCTCTTCCCCATCATGGCGAGCGGGTACCAGTAGTATTGCAGCTGATATATAGGCCTGTTATTGTTACTGGTACCCCTCCTCTTCCCCATCATGGCGAGCGGGTACCAGTAGTATTGCAGCTGATATAAAGGCCTGTTATTGTTACTGGTACCCCTCCTCTTCCCCATCATGAGGAGCGGGTACCAGTAGTATTGCAGCTGATATATAGGCCTGTTATTGTTACTGGTACCCCTCCTCTTCCCCATCATGGTGAGCGGGTACCAGTAGTATTGCAGCTGATATATAGGCCTGTTATTGTTACTGGTACCCCTCCTCTTCCCCATCATGGTGAGCGGGTACCAGTAGTATTGCAGCTGATATAAAGGCCTGTTATTGTTACTGGTACCCCTCCTCTTCCCCATCATCGTGAGCGGGTACCAGTAGTATTGCAGCTGATATATAGGCCTGTTATTGTTACTGGTCCCCCTCCTCTTCCCCATCATGGTGAGCGGGTACCAGTAGTATTGCAGCTGATATATAGGCCTGTTATTGTTACTGGTACCCCTCCTCTTCCCCATCATGGCGAGCGGGTACCAGTAGTATTGCAGCTGATATATAGGCCTGTTATTGTTACTGGTACCCCTCCTCTTCCCCATCATGGCGAGCGGGAGCCAGTAGTATTGCAGCTGATATATAGGTCTGTTATTGTTACTGGTACCCCTCCTCTACCCCATCATGGCGAGCGGGGTACCAGTAGTATTGCAGCTGATATATTGGCCTGTTATTGTTACTGGTACCCCTCCTCTTCCCCATCATGGGGAGTGGGTACCAGTAATATTACAGCTGATAGATAGGCCTGTTATTGTTACTGGTACCCCTCCTCTTCCCCATCATGGCGAGCGGGTACCAGTAGCATTGCAGCTGATATATAGGCTTGTTATTGTTACTGGTACACTTCCTCTTCCCCATCATGGCGAGCGGGTACCAGTAGTATTGCAGCTGATATATAGGCCTGTTATTGTTACTGGTACCCCTCCTCTTCCCCATCATGGCGAGCGGGTACCAGTAGTATTGCAGCTGATAGATAGGCCTGTTATTGTTACTGGTACCCCTCCTCTTCCCCATCATGGCGAGCGGGTACCAGTAGCATTGCAGCTGATATATAGGCTTGTTATTGTTACTGGTACACTTCCTCTTCCCCATCATGGCGAGCGGGTACCAGTAGTATTGCAGCTGATATATAGGCCTGTTATTGTTACTGGTACCCCTCCTCTTCCCCATCATGGCGAGCGGGTACCAGTAGTATTGCAGCTGATATATAGGCCTTTTATTGTTACTGGTACCCCTCCTCTTCCCCATCATGGCGAGTGGGTACCAGTAGTATTGCAGCTGATATATAGGCCTGTTATTGTTACTGGTACCCCTCCTCTTCCCCATCATGGCGAGCAGGAGCCAGTAGTATTGCAGCTGATATATAGGTCTGTTATTGTTACTGGTACCCCTCCTCTACCCCATCATGGCGAGCGGGTACCAGTAGTATTGCAGCTGAAATATTGGCCTGTTATTGTTACTGGTACCCCTCCTCTTCCCCATCATGGGGAGTGGGTACCAGTAATATTACAGCTGATAGATAGGCCTGTTATTGTTACTGGTACCCCTCCTCTTCCCCATCATGGCGAGCGGGTACCAGTAGCATTGCAGCTGATATATAGGCTTGTTATTGTTACTGGTACACTTCCTCTTCCCCATCATGGCGAGCGGGTACCAGTAGTATTGCAGCTGATATATAGGCCTGTTATTGTTACTGGTACCCCTCCTCTTCCCCATCATGGCGAGCGGTACCAGTAGTATTGCAGCTGATAGATAGGCCTGTTATTGTTACTGGTACCCCTCCTCTTCCCCATCATGGCGAGCGGGTACCAGTAGCATTGCAGCTGATATATAGGCTTGTTATTGTTACTGGTACACTTCCTCTTCCCCATCATGGCGAGCGGGTACCAGTAGTATTGCAGCTGATATATAGGCCTGTTATTGTTACTGGTACCCCTCCTCTTCCCCATCATGGCGAGCGGGTACCAGTAGTATTGCAGCTGATATATAGGCCTTTTATTGTTACTGGTACCCCTCCTCTTCCCCATCATGGCGAGTGGGTACCAGTAGTATTGCAGCTGATATATAGGCCTGTTATTGTTACTGGTACCCCTCCTCTTCCCCATCATGGCGAGCGGGTACCAGTAGTATTGCAGCTGATATATAGGCCTGTTATTGTTACTGGTACCCCTCCTCTTCCCCATCATGGCGAGCGGGAGCCACTAGTATTGCAGCTGATATATAGGCCTGTTATTGTTACTGGTACCCCTCCTCTTCCCCATCATGGCGAGCGGGAGCCACTAGTATTGCAGCTGATATATAGGCCTGTTATTGTTACTGGTACCCCTCCTCTTCCCCATCATGGCGAGCGGATACCAGTAGTATTGCAGCTGATATATAGGCCTGTTATTGTTACTGGTACCCCTCCTCTTCCCCATCATGAGGAGCGGGTACCAGTAGTATTGCAGCTGATATATAGGCCTGTTATTGTTACTGGTACCCCTCCTCTTCCCCATCATCCCCCACTGCCGTCACCACCGCTGCCGACACTCCTGCACTACTGCCCAACGTACTGAGGACACCGTTAGCGACCCCCACACTGCCGACACTGTCAGCACACAGGCACTGAGGACACCGCTGGCACCCCTGCTCTTTGTCGACACTGCCAGCACCCTGCATTGAGAACACCCTTGCACTGCCGACACAGACAGCAAACCTGCACTAAAGACACCGCTGGCACCCCGCACTGCCGACATCACCGGTACCCTTCACTGAGGACACGGACAGTACCACAGCAGCACTGCCATTCCATGTACTGAGGACACCGTTAGCAACCCCGCTCTGCCGACGCTGATGTCACAGTAAGTGCACTATTGGTGTATACAACCCACACTGTATAACACACTGTATCCATGTTGGAAGTTAGAAGCTGAACTGCCACATGTTAGTGTCGCCCACTGTGTCACTTAGCTTAGGCAGCAAAGCTAGCTGGATGCAACCTTTTGGCCTTAACTAGATGAAGCAATCAATATTGTGAGGTGGTCAAAATTGATTGGAAATTACTGGAAATAAATGTTATTGAGGTTAATTATACTGTAGGAACAAAAACAGACCCATTTTATGTGATTTTAGCGGTTTTTATGTTTTTTTAAGAAAAAAATCCAGATCCAAAACCAAAACACAAAAATAAAATACCAAGGAAAAAAATCCAAAACCAGATTCAGATCCAAAGCCAAAACCAAAGCACGAGGGTCGGCGCACATCTCTAATTGTAATAAGATCAGCTGCCAACACTCTCTTCTCTCCTCCTCTCCCCCCCCCCCCCCCCGCAATACCGGGGTCACCCCACCTTGCAGGAGGTATTACTGGCAGATGTAATCATTATCCTGATGGTGCCCATATTACACTATCACTACTGAGAGCAGCACCCTTACATCTGTAGTGGGAATAATTATGGAAACACTAGTAAAAGAGAGAGAGGTGGAATATCTCAAATCCAACAATTTACAGGACCCCAAACAGCCTGGATTACTCAGGGGAGATCCTGACAAACAAATCTTATTGATTATTGTGACTGGGTGACCAAAGTAATAGATAAGGGGGGGCCGTAGATGTAGCTTATCTAGAGCTTACTGAGGCTTTTATCACGGTCCCACATCGCAGAATGATAAACAAACTGGAGAACTTGGGATTGGATTCTGTGACTGTTGAATGAATAAGATTTTGGCTGCAGGATAGGAAACAGAGAGTTGTAGTAAATGGAGAGTATTCACAGGAGGGGAAGGTAACCAGTGTAGTACCCCAGGGATCTGTACTTGGGCCAATGCTGTTTAATATCTATGTTGGTGATATTGCAAATAATATTAAAGGGAAACTATGCCTTATTACGGATAACACAAAAGTATGCAACAGGGCAGACCCACTAGGAGGGGTAACAGGGTAGACCCACCAGGAGGGGTAACAGGGTAGACTCACCAGGAGGGGTAACACAAATGACTGAGGATCTGGGTAGACTAGAAGAATGGGCCAGAACATGGCAACTACAGTTTAATGTAAATCTAAATATAGTATCAAGGACACTATAATAGAAAATACAGAGGAGGAAAGGGATCTAGGAGTCACTATTTCAGGTGACATAAAGGCAGGTAAGCTATGTTACACAGCAATGAGGAAGGCAAGTCAGATGGTACATATGGAGAGGAATCGGTAGCAGGAAGAGAGAAGTGATAATACCACTGTATAGGTCCTTGGTACGGCCTCATCTAGAATACTGTGATCAGTTCTGGAGGCCTCATCTAGAATACTGTGCTCAGTTCTGGAGGCCTCATCTAGAATACTGTGATCAGTTCTGGAGGCCATATCTCTATACTGTGCTCAGTTCTGGAGGCCATATCTCTATACTGTGCTCAGTTCTGGAGGCCTCATCTCTATACTGTGCTCAGTTCTGGAGGCCTCATCTCTATACTGTGCTCAGTTCTGGAGGCCTCATCTCTATACTGTGCTCAGTTCTGGAGGCCATATCTCTATACTGTGCTCAGTTCTGGAGGCCTCATCTCTATACTGTGCTCAGTTCTGGAGGCCTCATCTCTATACTGTGCTCAGTTCTGGAGGCCTCATCTCTATACTGTGTTCAGTTCTGGAGGCCTCATCTCTATACTGTGTTCAGTTCTGGAGGCCTCATCTCTATACTGTGCTCAGTTCTGGAGGCCTCATATCTATACTGTGCTCAGTTCTGGAGGCCTCATATCTATACTGTGCTCAGTTCTGGAGGCCTCATCTCTATACTGTGCTCAGTTGTGGAGACCTCATCTCTATACTGTGCTCAGTTCTGGAGACCTCATCTCTATACTGTGCTCAGTTGTGGAGGCCATATCTCTATACTGTGCTCAGTTCTGGAGGCCTCATCTAGAATACTGTGCTCAGTTCTGGAGGCCACATCTCTATACTGTGCTCAGTTGTGGAGGCCATATCTCTATACTGTGCTCAGTTCTGGAGGCCATATCTCTATACTGTGATCAGTTCTGGAGGCCTCATCTCTATACTGTGTTCAGTTCTGGAGGCCTCATCTCTATACTGTGCTCAGTTCTGGAGGCCTCATCTCTATACTGTGCTCAGTTCTGGAGGCCTCATATCTATACTGTGCTCAGTTCTGGAGGCCTCATATCTATACTGTGCTCAGTTCTGGAGGCCTCATCTCTATACTGTGCTCAGTTGTGGAGACCTCATCTCTATACTGTGCTCAGTTCTGGAGACCATATCTCCAGAAGGATATAGACACATTAGAGACGGTACAAAGAAACGCAACTAAAATGGTGCATGGCTACAGCACAGAACTTACCCAGAAAGACTAAAAGATCTTAACATGTATAGTTTGGAACAGAGAAGGGAAAGGGGGGATGTGGCCGGAGGCAGGCCACACGGGGTTGATGGCCGACACAGCACTGAAGGGGTTAACCCCCGTGCTGTGCCGCCATTTTTAAAAGGACAAAAAGGCGCCAGGCACCCATTGTAAATGTATACTCTGCGCTAGGCGCTGAGTGTTAATAAGTGTGATTTTAATGTTTTATATACCGCGGCCGGGACTTGCTGCACTGGGGGAGTGTGGGTAGAGTGTGGCTGCACTGGGGGAGTGTAGGTAGAGTGTGACTGCACTGGGGGAGTGTGGGTAGAGTGTGGCTGCACTGGGGGAGTGTGGGTAGAGTGTGGCTGCCCTGGGGGAGTGTGGGTAGAGTGTGGCTGCACTGGGTGAGTGTAGGTAGAGTGTGGCTGCACTGGGGGAGTGTAGGTAGAGTGTGGCTGCACTGGGGGAGTGTAGGTAGAGTGTGGCTGCACTGGGGGAGTGTGGGTAGAGTGTGGCTGCACTGGGGGAGTGTGGGTAGAGTGTGGCTGCCCTGGGGGAGTGTGGGTAGAGTGTGGCTGCCCTGGGGGAGTGTAGGTAGAGTGTGGCTGCCCTGGGGGAGTGTAGGTAGAGTGTGGCTGCACTGGGAGAGTGTAGAGTGTGGCTGCACTGGGGGAGTGTAGGTAGAGTGTGGCTGCACTGGGGGAGTGTAGGTAGAGTGTGGCTGCACTGGGGGAGTGTGGGTAGAGTGTGGCTGCACTGGGGGAGTGTGGGTAGAGTGTGGCTGCCCTTGGGGAGTGTGGGTAGAGTGTGGCTGCACTGGGGGAGTGTGGGTAGAGTGTGGCTGCACTGGGGGAGTGTGGGTAGAGTGTGGCTGCACTGGGGGAGTGTGGGTAGAGTGTGGCTGCACTGGGGGAGTGTGGGTAGAGTGTGGCTGCACTGGGGGAGTGTAGGTAGAGTGTGGCTGCACGCTAGGAGCCACTGCGACCAGCGCTGAAACAGTTACAGTTCCAGTGAGGACACAGTATAAAAGCACACTGCACATGGTTTATAATAAACTGTATTAAAGTCTATATATTTATATTGCTGTAATGCACTGCAGCTGATCTGCAATGTATAAGTGCATGATGCAGAGTATATTTAATAGGCTATGCACTTATAGGAATATGTTTTAAGAGTATATTATTGTATTGGGGATTTCCCTCCTGACATAGGATGTGATATGTAATAATTATCCTGACCTTTGGTAGTGGTCAAACCCTTTGTGTAACAAAGCTTTCTTTGTAGTGCATTCTAGATTAGACCTGGCTGGAAGGTGTGAAGAGAGTTAATGGCCAAATCTCCTTTCAATATGTCCCTGAGACTGTCTCTTGTGTTTCTGCACTTCCTGTGATATGTCCCTGAGACTGTCTCCTGTGTGTATCTGCACTTCCTGTGATAGGTCCCTGAGACTGTCTCTTGTGTGTGTGCACTTCCTGTGATATGTCCCTGAGACTGTCTCTTGTGTGTATCTGCAGTTCCTGTGATAGGTCCCTGAGACTGTCTCCTGTGTGTCTGCGCTTCCTGTGATATGTCCCTGAGACTGTCTCTTGTGTGTCTGCGCTTCCAGTGATATGTCCCAGAGATTGTCTCTTGTGTGTCTACGCTTCCTGTGATAGGTCCCTGAGACTGTCTCCTGTGTGTCTGCGCTTCCTGTGATATGTCCCTGAGACTGTCTCTTGTGTGTCTGCGCTTCCTGTGATATGTCCCTGAGATTGTCTCTTGTGTGTCTGCGCTTCCTGTGATATGTCCCTGAGACTGTCTCCTGTGTGTCTGCACTTCCTGTGATATGTCCCTGAGACTGTCTCTTGTGTGTCTGCACTTCCTGTGATATGTCCCTGAGACTGTCTCCTGTGTGTCTGCACTTCCTGTGATATGTCCCTGAGACTGTCTCTTGTGTGTCTGCGCTTCCTGTGATATGTCCCTGAGACTGTCTCTTGTGTGTCTGCGCTTCCTGTGATAGGTCCCTGAGACTGTCTCTTGTGTGTCTGCGCTTCCTGTGATAGGTCCCTGAGACTGTCTCTTGTGTGTCTGCGCTTCCTGTGATAGGTCCCTGAGATTCTCTCTTGTGTGTCTGCACTTCCTGTGATATGTCCCTGAGACTGTCTCTTGTGTGTCTGCGCTTCCTGTGATATGTCCCTGAGACTGTCTCCTGTGTGTCTGCGCTTCCTGTGATATGTCCCTAAGACTGTCTCTTGTGTGTCTGCACTTCCTGTGATATGTCCCTGAGACTGTCTCCTGTGTGTCTGTGCTTCCTGTGATATGTCCCTGAGACTGTCTCTTGTGTGTCTGTGCTTCCTGTGATATGTCCCTGAGACTGTCTCTTGTGTGTCTGCGCTTCCTGTGATATGTCCCTGAGACTGTCTCTTGTGTGTTTGCACTTCCTGTGATATGTCCCTGAGACTGTCTCTTGTGTGTTTGCACTTCCTGTGATATGTCCCTGAGACTGTCTCTTGTGTATCTTGTGTGTCTGCGCTTCCTGTGATAGGTCCCTGAGACTGTCTCTTGTGTGTCTGCGCTTCCTGTGATAGGTCCCTGAGATTGTCTCTTGTGTGTCTGCGCTTCCTGTGATATGTCCCTGAGACTGTCTCTTGTGTGTCTGCACTTCCTGTGATATGTCCCTGAGATTGTCTCTTGTGTGTCTGCGCTTCCTGTGATATGTCCCTGAGACTGTCTCTTGTGTGTCTGCGCTTCCTGTGATATGTCCCTGAGATTGTCTCTTGTGTGTCTGCGCTTCCTGTGATATGTCCCTGAGACTGTCTCTTGTGTGTCTGCGCTTCCTGTGATGTGTCCCTGAGACTGTCTCTTGTGTGTCTGCATTTCCTGTGATATGTCCCTGAGACTGTCCACTGTGTGTCTGCGCTTCCTGTGATATGTCTCTGAGACTGTCTCCTGTGTGTCTGCACTTCCTGTGATATGTCCCTGAGACTGTCTCCTGTGTGTCTGCGCTTCCTGTGATATGTCCCTGAGACTGTCTCCTGTCTGTCTGCACTTCCTGTGATATGTCCCTGAGACTGTCTCCTGTGTGTCTGCACTTCCTGTGATGTGTCCCTGAGACTGTCTCTTGTGTGTCTGCGCTTCCTGTGATGTGTCCCTGAGACTGTCTCTTGTGTGTCTGCATTTCCTGTGATATGTCCCTGAGACTGTCTCTTGTGTGTCTGCACTTCCTGTGATAGGTCCCTGAGACTGTCTCCTGTGTGTCTGCGCTTCCTGTGATAGGTCCCTGAGACTGTCTCTTGTGTGTCTGCACTTCCTGTGATAGGTCCCTGAGACTGTCTCTTGTGTGTCTGCGCTTCCTGTGATAGGTCCCTGAGACTGTCTCTTGTGTGTCTGCGCTTCCTGTGATAGGTCCCTGAGATTCTCTCTTGTGTGTCTGCACTTCCTGTGATATGTCCCTGAGACTGTCTCTTGTGTGTCTGCGCTTCCTGTGATATGTCCCTGAGACTGTCTCCTGTGTGTCTGCGCTTCCTGTGATATGTCCCTAAGACTGTCTCTTGTGTGTCTGCACTTCCTGTGATATGTCCCTGAGACTGTCTCCTGTGTGTCTGTGCTTCCTGTGATATGTCCCTGAGACTGTCTCTTGTGTGTCTGTGCTTCCTGTGATATGTCCCTGAGACTGTCTCTTGTGTGTCTGCGCTTCCTGTGATATGTCCCTGAGACTGTCTCTTGTGTGTTTGCACTTCCTGTGATATGTCCCTGAGACTGTCTCTTGTGTGTTTGCACTTCCTGTGATATGTCCCTGAGACTGTCTCTTGTGTATCTTGTGTGTCTGCGCTTCCTGTGATAGGTCCCTGAGACTGTCTCTTGTGTGTCTGCGCTTCCTGTGATAGGTCCCTGAGATTGTCTCTTGTGTGTCTGCGCTTCCTGTGATATGTCCCTGAGACTGTCTCTTGTGTGTCTGCACTTCCTGTGATATGTCCCTGAGATTGTCTCTTGTGTGTCTGCGCTTCCTGTGATATGTCCCTGAGACTGTCTCTTGTGTGTCTGCGCTTCCTGTGATATGTCCCTGAGATTGTCTCTTGTGTGTCTGCGCTTCCTGTGATATGTCCCTGAGACTGTCTCTTGTGTGTCTGCGCTTCCTGTGATGTGTCCCTGAGACTGTCTCTTGTGTGTCTGCATTTCCTGTGATATGTCCCTGAGACTGTCCACTGTGTGTCTGCGCTTCCTGTGATATGTCTCTGAGACTGTCTCATGTGTGTCTGCACTTCCTGTGATATGTCCCTGAGACTGTCTCCTGTGTGTCTGCGCTTCCTGTGATATGTCCCTGAGACTGTCTCCTGTCTGTCTGCACTTCCTGTGATATGTCCCTGAGACTGTCTCCTGTGTGTCTGCACTTCCTGTGATGTGTCCCTGAGACTGTCTCTTGTGTGTCTGCGCTTCCTGTGATGTGTCCCTGAGACTGTCTCTTGTGTGTCTGCATTTCCTGTGATATGTCCCTGAGACTGTCTCTTGTGTGTCTGCACTTCCTGTGATAGGTCCCTGAGACTGTCTCCTGTGTGTCTGCGCTTCCTGTGATAGGTCCCTGAGACTGTCTCTTGTGTGTCTGCACTTCCTGTGATAGGTCCCTGAGACTGTCTCTTGTGTGTCTGCGCTTCCTGTGATAGGTCCCTGAGACTGTCTCTTGTGTGTCTGCACTTCCTGTGATAGGTCCCTGAGACTGTCTCTTGTGTGTCTGCGCTTCCTGTGATATGTCCCTGTGACTGTCTCGTGTGTCTGCGCTTCCTGTGATATGTCCCTGAGACTGTTTCTTGTGTGTCTGCACCTCCTGTGATATGTCCCTGAGACTGTCTCCTGTGTGTCTGCGCTTCCTGTGATAGGTCCCTGAGATTGTGTCTTGTGTGTCTGCGCTTCCTGTGATAGGTCCCTGAGACTGTCTCTTGTGTGTCTGCGTTTCCTGTGATAGGTCCCTGAGACTGTCTCTTGTGTTTCTGCACTTCCTGGTATATGTCCCTGAGACTGTCTCCTGTGTGTCTACACTTCCTGTGATAGGTCCCTGAGACTGTCTCTTGTGTGTCTGCACTTCCTGTGATAGGTCCCTGAGACTGTCTCCTGTGTGTCTGCACTTCCTGTGATATGTCCCTGAGACTGTCTCCTGTGTGTCTGCGCTTCCTGTGATATGTCCCTGAGACTGTCTCTTGTGTGTCTGCGCTTCCTGTGATATGTCCCTGAGACTGTCTCTTGTGTGTCTGCGCTTCCTGTGATGTGTCCCTGAGACTGTCTCCTGTGTGTCTGCGCTTCCTGTGATAGGTCCCTGAGATTGTCTTTTGTGTGTCTGCGCTTCCTGTGATAGGTCACTGAGACTGTCTCTTGTGTGTCTGCGCTTCCTGTGATAGGTCCCTGAGACTGTCTCTTGTGTGTCTGCGCTTCCTGTGATATGTCCCTGAGACTGTCTCTTGTGTGTCTGCGCTTCCTGTGATATGTCCCTGAGACTGTCTCCTGTGTGTCTGCGCTTCCTGTGATATGTCCCTGAAACTGTCTCTTATGTGTCTGCACTTCCTGTGATATGTCCCTGAGACTGTCTCCTGTGTGTCTGTGCTTCCTGTGATATGTCCCTGAGACTGTCTCCTGTGTGTCTGCGCTTCCTGTGATATGTCCCTGAGACTGTCTCCTGTGTGTCTGCACTTCCTGTGATATGTCCCTGAGACTGTCTCCTGTGTGTCTGCGCTTCCTGTGATATGTCCCTGAGACTGTCTCCTGTGTGTCTGCGCTTCCTGTGATATGTCCCTGTGACTGTCTCGTGTGTCTGCGCTTCCTGTGATATGTCCCTGAGACTGTCTCCTGTGTGTCTGCACTTCCTGTGATATGTCCCTGAGACTGTCTCCTGTGTGTCTGCGCTTCCTGTGATATGTCCCTGAGACTGTCTCCTGTGTGTCTGCGCTTCCTGTGATATGTCCCTGTGACTGTCTCGTGTGTCTGCACTTCCTGTGATATGTCCCTGAGACTGTCTCCTGTGTGTCTGCGCTTCCTGTGATCTGTCCCTGAGACTGTCTCCTGTGTGTCTGCACTTCCTGTGATATGTCCCTGTGACTGTCTCGTGTGTCTGCGCTTCCTGTGATATGTCCCTGAGACTGTTTCTTGTGTGTCTGCACCTCCTGTGATATGTCCCTGAGACTGTCTCCTGTGTGTCTGCGCTTCCTGTGATAGGTCCCTGAGATTGTGTCTTGTGTGTCTGCGCTTCCTGTGATAGGTCCCTGAGACTGTCTCTTGTGTGTCTGCGTTTCCTGTGATAGGTCCCTGAGACTGTCTCTTGTGTGTCTGCACTTCCTGGGATATGTCCCTGAGACTGTCTCCTGTGTGTCTGCACTTCCTGTGATATGTCCCTGAGACTGCTTTTGTGTGTCTGCACTTCCTGTGATAGGTCCCTGAGACTGTCTCCTGTGTGTCTGCACTTCCTGTGATATGTCCCTGATACTGTCTCTTGTGTGTCTGCGCTTCCTGTGATATGTCGCTGAGATTGTCTCTTGTGTGTCTGCTCTTCCTGTGATAGGTCCCTGAGACTGTCTCTTGTGTGTCTGCACTTCCTGTGATATGTCCCTGAGACTGTCTCTTGTGTGTCTGCACTTCCTGTGATATGTCCCTGAGACTGTCTCTTGTGTGTCTGCGCTTCCTGTGATAGCTCCCTGAGACTGTCTCTTGTGTGTCTGCACTTCCTGTGATCTGTCCCTGAGACTGTCTCTTGTGTGTCTGCGCTTCCTGTGATAGGTCCCTGAGACTGTTTCTTGTGTGTCTGCGCTTCCTGTGATAGGTCCCTGAGACTGTCTCCTGTGTGTCTGCGCTTCCTGTGATAGGTCCCTGAGACTGTTTCTTGTGTGTCTGCGCTTCCTGTGATAGGTCCCTGAGATTGTCTCTTGTGTGTCTGCGCTTCCTGTGATAGGTCCCTGAGACTGTCTCTTGTGTGTCTGCGCTTCCTGTGATAGGTCCCTGAGACTGTCTCTTGTGTGTCTGCGCTTCCTGTGATAGGTCCCTGAGACTGTCTCTCGTGTGTCTGCATTTCCTGTGATATGTCCCTGAGATTGTCTCTAGTGTGTCTGCGCTTCCTGTGATATGTCCCTGAGACTGTCTCTTGTGTATCTGCGCTTCCTGTGATATGTCCCTGAGATTGTCTCTTGTGTGTCTGCGCTTCCTGTGATATGTCCCTGAGATGTCTCTTGTGTGTCTGCGCTTCCTGTGATATGTCCCTGAGATTGTCTCTTGTGTGTCTGCACTTCCTGTGATATGTCCCTGAGACTGTCTCTTGTGTGTCTGCGCTTCCTGTGATATGTCCCCGGATGTCTCTTGTGTGTCTGCGCTTCCTGTGATATGTCCCAGAGATGTCTCTAGTGTGTCTGCGCTTCCTGTGATATGTCCCTGAGACTGTCTCTTGTGTGTCTGCGCTTCCTGTGATATGTCCCTGAGCATGTCTCTTGTGTGTCTGCGCTTCCTGTGATATGTCCCTGAGACTGTCTCTTGTGTGTCTGCGCTTCCTGTGATAGGTCCCTGAGACTGTCTCTTGTGTGTCTGCGCTTCCTGTAATAGGTCCCTGAGACTGTCTCTTGTGTGTCTGCGCTTCCTGTGATATGTCCCTGAGACGGTCTCTTGTGTGTCTGCGCTTCCTGTGATATGTCCCTGTGACTGTCTCGTGTGTCTGCGCTTCCTGTGATATGTCCCTGAGACTGTCTCTTGTGTGGCTGCGCCTCCTGTGATAGGTCCCTGAGACTGTCTCTTGTGTGTCTGCGCTTCCTGTGATATGTCCCTGTGACTGTCTCGTGTGTCTGCACTTCCTGTGATATGTCCCTGAGACTGTCTCTTGTGTGTCTGCGCTTCCTGTGATATGTCCCTGAGACTTTCTCTTGTGTGTCTGCGCTTCCTGTGATATGTCCCTGAGCATGTCTCTTGTGTGTCTGCGCTTCCTGTGATATGTCCCTGAGACTGTCTCTTGTGTGTCTGCGCCTCCTGTGATATGTCCCTGAGACTGTCTCTTGTGTGTCTGCGCTTCCTGTGATAGGTCCCTGAGATTGTGTCTTGTGTGTCTGCGCTTCCTGTGATAGGTCGCTGAGACTGTCTCTTGTGTGTCTGCGCTTCCTGTGATATGTCCCTGAGACTGTCTCTTGTGTGTCTGCACTTGCTGTGTTATGTCCCTGAGATTGTGTCTTGTGTGTCTGCGTTTCCTGTGATATGTCCCTGAGACTGTCTCCTGTGTGTCTGCACTTCCTGTGATATGTCCCTGAGACTGTCTCTTGTGTGTCTGTGCCTCCTGTGATATGTCCCTGAGACTGTCTCCTGTGTGTCTGCGCTTCCTGTGATAGGTCCCTGAGATTGTGTCTTGTGTGTCTGCGCTTCCTGTGATAGGTCGCTGAGACTGTCTCTTGTGTGTCTGCGCTTCCTGTGATATGTCCCTGAGACTGTCTCTTGTGTGTCTGCACTTCCTGTGATATGTCCCTGAGATTGTCTCCTGTGTGTCTGCACTTCCTGTGATATGTCCCTGAGACTGTCTCTTGTGTGTCTGCGCTTCCTGTGATATGTCGCTGAGATTGTCTCTTGTGTGTCTGCACTTCCTGTGATAGGTCCCTGAGACTGTCTCCTGTGTGTGTGCACTTCCTGTGATAGGTCCCTGAGACTCTCTTGTGTGTCTGCTCTTCCTGTGATATGTCCCTGAGATTGTCTCTTGTGTGTCTGCACTTCCTGTGATGTCCCTGAGACTGTCTCTTGTGTGTCTGCACTTCCTGTGATATGTCCCTGAGACTGTCTCTTGTGTGTCTGCACTTCCTGTGATATGTCCCTGAGACTGTCTCTTGTGTGTCTGCGCTTCCTGTGATAGCTCCCTGAGACTGTCTCTTGTGTGTCTGCACTTCCTGTGATCTGTCCCTGAGACTGTCTCTTGTGTGTCTGCGCTTCCTGTGATAGGTCCCTGAGACTGTTTCTTGTGTGTCTGCGCTTCCTGTGATAGGTCCCTGAGACTGTCTCTTGTGTGTCTGCACTTCCTGTGATAGGTCCCTGAGACTGTTTCTTGTGTGTCTGCGCTTCCTGTGATAGGTCCCTGAGATTGTCTCTTGTGTGTCTGCGCTTCCTGTGATAGGTCCCTGACACTGTCTCTTGTGTGTCTGCGCTTCCTGTGATATGTCCCTGAGACTGTCTCTTGTGTGTCTGCGCTTCCTGTGATAGGTCCCTGAGACTGTCTCTCGTGTGTCTGCATTTCCTGTGATATGTCCCTGAGATTGTCTCTAGTGTGTCTGCGCTTCCTGTGATATGTCCCTGAGACTGTCTCTTGTGTATCTGCGCTTCCTGTGATATGTCCCTGAGATTGTCTCTTGTGTGTCTGCGCTTCCTGTGATATGTCCCTGAGATGTCTCTTGTGTGTCTGCGCTTCCTGTGATATGTCCCTGAGATTGTCTCTTGTGTGTCTGCACTTCCTGTGATATGTCCCTGAGACTGTCTCTTGTGTGTCTGCGCTTCCTGTGATATGTCCCCGGATGTCTCTTGTGTGTCTGCGCTTCCTGTGATATGTCCCTGAGATGTCTCTTGTGTGTCTGCGCTTCCTGTGATATGTCCCTGAGCATGTCTCTTGTGTGTCTGCGCTTCCTGTGATATGTCCCTGAGATTGTCTCTTGTGTGTCTGCGCTTCCTGTGATATGTCCCTGAGACTGTCTCCTGTGTGTCTGCGCTTCCTGTGATATGTCCCTGAGATTGTCTCTTGTGTGTCTGCGCTTCCTGTGATAGGTCCCTGAGACTGTCTCTTGTGTGTCTGCGCTTCCTGTGATATGTCCCTGAGACTGACTCTTGTGTGTCTGCGCTTCCTGTGATAGGTTCCTGAGACTGTCTCTTGTGTGTCTGCGCTTCCTGTGATAGGTCCCTGAGACTGTCTCCTGTGTGTCTGCACTTCCTGTGATAGGTGCCTGAGACTGTCTCCTGTGTGTCTGCACTTCCTGTGATATGTCCCTGAGACTGTCTACTGTGTGTCTGCACTTCCTGTGATATGTCCCTGAGACTGTCTCTTGTGTGTCTGCACTTCCTGTGATATGTCCCTGAGACTGTCTACTGTGTGTCTGCACTTCCTGTGATAGGTCCCTGAGACTGTCTCTTGTGTGTCTGCACTTCCTGTGATAGGTCCCTGAGACTGTCTCTTGTGTGTCTGCGCTTCCTGTGATCTGTCCCTGAGACTGTCTCTTGTGTGTCTGCACTTTCTGTGATAGGTCCCTGAGACTGTCTCTTGTGTGTCTGCACTTCCTGTGATAGGTCCCTGAGACTGTCTCTTGTGTGTCTGCGCTTCCTGTGAAATGTCCCTGAGACGGTCTCCTGTGTGTCTGCACTTCCTGTGATATGTCCCTGAGACTGTCTCTTGTGTCTGCGCTCCCTGTGATATGTCCCTGAGACTGTCTCTTGTGTGTGTGCACTTTCTGTGATCTGTCCCTGAGACTGTCTCCTGTGTGTCTGGACTTCCTGTGATAGGTCCCTGATACTGTCTCCTGTGTGTCTGCACTTCCTGTGATATGTCCCTGAGACTGTCTCCTGTGTGTCTGCACTTCCTGTGATAGGTCCCTGAGACTGTCTCTTGTGTGTCTGCTCTTCCTGTGATATGTCCCTGAGATTGTCTCCTGTGTGTCTGCACTTCCTGTGATATGTCCCTGAGACTGTCTCTTGTGTGTCTGCACTTCCTGTGATATGTCCCTGAGACTGTCTCCTGTGTGTCTGCGCTTCCTGTGATGTGTCCCTGAGATTGTCTCTTGTGTGTCTATACTTCCTGTGATATGTCCCTGAGACTGTCTCTTGTGTGTCTGCGGTTCCTGTGATATGTCCCTGAGATTGTGTCTTGTGTGTCTGCTCTTCCTGTGATATGTCCCTGAGACTGTCTCCTGTGTGTCTGCGCTTCCTGTGATATGTCCCTGAGACGGTCTCTTGTGTGTGTCTGCACTTCCTGTGATATGTCCCTGAGACTGTCTCTTGTGTGTCTGCGCTTCCTGTGATGTGTCCCTGAGACTGTCTCTTGTGTGTCTGCACTTCCTGTGATATGTCCCTGAGACTGTCTCTTGTGTGTCTGCGCTTCCTGTGATAGCTCCCTGAGACTGTCTCTTGTGTGTCTGCACTTCCTGTGATCTGTCCCTGAGACTGTCTCTTGTGTGTCTGCGCTTCCTGTGATAGGTCCCTGAGACTGTTTCTTGTGTGTCTGCGCTTCCTGTGATAGGTCCCTGAGACTGTCTCCTGTGTGTCTGCGCTTCCTGTGATAGGTCCCTGAGACTGTTTCTTGTGTGTCTGCGCTTCCTGTGATAGGTCCCTGAGATTGTCTCTTGTGTGTCTGCGCTTCCTGTGATAGGTCCCTGAGACTGTCTCTTGTGTGTCTGCGCTTCCTGTGATAGGTCCCTGAGACTGTCTCTTGTGTGTCTGCGCTTCCTGTGATAGGTCCCTGAGACTGTCTCTCGTGTGTCTGCATTTCCTGTGATATGTCCCTGAGATTGTCTCTAGTGTGTCTGCGCTTCCTGTGATATGTCCCTGAGACTGTCTCTTGTGTATCTGCGCTTCCTGTGATATGTCCCTGAGATTGTCTCTTGTGTGTCTGCGCTTCCTGTGATATGTCCCTGAGATGTCTCTTGTGTGTCTGCGCTTCCTGTGATATGTCCCTGAGATTGTCTCTTGTGTGTCTGCACTTCCTGTGATATGTCCCTGAGACTGTCTCTTGTGTGTCTGCGCTTCCTGTGATATGTCCCCGGATGTCTCTTGTGTGTCTGCGCTTCCTGTGATATGTCCCAGAGATGTCTCTTGTGTGTCTGCGCTTCCTGTGATATGTCCCTGAGACTGTCTCTTGTGTGTCTGCGCTTCCTGTGATATGTCCCTGAGCATGTCTCTTGTGTGTCTGCGCTTCCTGTGATATGTCCCTGAGACTGTCTCTTGTGTGTCTGCGCTTCCTGTGATAGGTCCCTGAGACTGTCTCTTGTGTGTCTGCGCTTCCTGTAATAGGTCCCTGAGACTGTCTCTTGTGTGTCTGCGCTTCCTGTGATATGTCCCTGAGACTGTCTCTTGTGTGTCTGCGCTTCCTGTGATATGTCCCTGTGACTGTCTCGTGTGTCTGCGCTTCCTGTGATATGTCCCTGAGACTGTCTCTTGTGTGGCTGCGCCTCCTGTGATAGGTCCCTGAGACTGTCTCTTGTGTGTCTGTGCTTCCTGTGATATGTCCCTGTGACTGTCTCGTGTGTCTGCACTTCCTGTAATATGTCCCTGAGACTGTCTCTTGTGTGTCTGCGCTTCCTGTGATATGTCCCTGAGACTTTCTCTTGTGTGTCTGCGCTTCCTGTGATATGTCCCTGAGCATGTCTCTTGTGTGTCTGCGCTTCCTGTGATATGTCCCTGAGACTGTCTCTTGTGTGTCTGCGCCTCCTGTGATATGTCCCTGAGATTGTCTCCTGTGTGTCTGCGCTTCCTGTGATAGGTCCCTGAGATTGTGTCTTGTGTGTCTGCGCTTCCTGTGATAGGTCCCTGAGACTGTCTCTTGTGTGTCTGCACTTCCTGGGATATGTCCCTGAGACTGTCTCCTGTGTGTCTGCACTTCCTGTGATATGTCCCTGAGACTGTCTCTTGTGTGTCTGCACTTCCTGTGATAGGTCCCTGAGACTGTCTCCTGTGTGTCTGCACTTCCTGTGATATGTCCCTGAGACTGTCTCTTGTGTGTCTGCGCTTCCTGTGATATGTCGCTGAGATTGTCTCTTGTGTGTCTGCACTTCCTGTGATATGTCACTGAGACTGTCTCCTGTGTGTGTGCACTTCCTGTGATAGGTCCCTGAGACTCTCTTGTGTGTCTGCTCTTCCTGTGATATGTCCCTGAGATTGTCTCTTGTGTGTCTGCACTTCCTGTGATGTCCCTGAGACTGTCTCTTGTGTGTCTGCACTTCCTGTGATATGTCCCTGAGACTGTCTCTTGTGTGTCTGCACTTCCTGTGATATGTCCCTGAGACTGTCTCTTGTGTGTCTGCGCTTCCTGTGATAGCTCCCTGAGACTGTCTCTTGTGTGTCTGCAATTCCTGTGATCTGTCCCTGAGACTGTCTCTTGTGTGTCTGCGCTTCCTGTGATAGGTCCCTGAGACTGTTTCTTGTGTGTCTGCGCTTCCTGTGATAGGTCCCTGAGACTGTCTCTTGTGTGTCTGCACTTCCTGTGATAGGTCCCTGAGACTGTTTCTTGTGTGTCTGCGCTTCCTGTGATATGTCCCTGAGATTGTCTCTTGTGTGTCTGCGCTTCCTGTGATAGGTCCCTGAGACTGTCTCTTGTGTGTCTGCGCTTCCTGTGATATGTCCCTAAGACTGTCTCTTGTGTGTCTGCGCTTCCTGTGATAGGTCCCTGAGACTGTCTCTCGTGTGTCTGCATTTCCTGTGATATGTCCCTGAGATTGTCTCTAGTGTGTCTGCGCTTCCTGTGATATGTCCCTGAGACTGTCTCTTGTGTATCTGCGCTTCCTGTGATATGTCCCTGAGATTGTCTCTTGTGTGTCTGCGCTTCCTGTGATATGTCCCTGAGATGTCTCTTGTGTGTCTGCGCTTCCTGTGATATGTCACTGAGATTGTCGCTTGTGTGTCTGCACTTCCTGTGATATGTCCCTGAGACTGTCTCTTGTGTGTCTGCGCTTCCTGTGATATGTCCCCGGATGTCTCTTGTGTGTCTGCGCTTCCTGTGATATGTCCCTGAGATGTCTCTTGTGTGTCTGCGCTTCCTGTGATATGTCCCTGAGACTGTCTCTTGTGTGTCTGCGCTTCCTGTGATATGTCCCTGAGCATGTCTCTTGTGTGTCTGCGCTTCCTGTGATATGTCCCTGAGATTGTCTCTTGTGTGTCTGCGCTTCCTGTGATATGTCCCTGAGACTGTCTCCTGTGTGTCTGCGCTTCCTGTGATATGTCCCTGAGATTGTCTCTTGTGTGTCTGCGCTTCCTGTGATAGGTCCCTGAGACTGTCTCTTGTGTGTCTGCGCTTCCTGTGATATGTCCCTGAGACTGTCTCTTGTGTGTCTGCGCTTCCTGTGATAGGTTCCTGAGACTGTCTCCTGTGTGTCTGCACTTCCTGTGATAGGTGCCTGAGACTGTCTCCTGTGTGTCTGCACTTCCTGTGATATGTCCCTGAGACTGTCTACTGTGTGTCTGCACTTCCTGTGATATGTCCCTGAGACTGTCTCTTGTGTGTCTGCACTTCCTGTGATATGTCCCTGAGACTGTCTCTTGTGTGTCTGCACTTCCTGTGATATCTCCCTGAGACTGTCTCCTGTGTGTCTGCACTTCCTGTGATAGGTCCCTGAGACTGTCTCTTGTGTGTCTGCACTTCCTGTGATAGGTCCCTGAGACTGTCTCTTGTGTGTCTGCGCTTCCTGTGATCTGTCCCTGAGACTGTCTCTTGTGTGTCTGCACTTCCTGTGATAGGTCCCTGAGACTGTCTCTTGTGTGTCTGCACTTCCTGTGATAGGTCCCTGAGACTGTCTCTTGTGTGTCTGCGCTTCCTGTGAAATGTCCCTGAGACGGTCTCCTGTGTGTCTGCACTTCCTGTGATATGTCCCTGAGACTGTCTCTTGTGTCTGCGCTCCCTGTGATATGTCCCTGAGACTGTCTCTTGTGTGTGTGCACTTTCTGTGATCTGTCCCTGAGACTGTCTCCTGTGTGTCTGGACTTCCTGTGATAGGTCCCTGATACTGTCTCCTGTGTGTCTGCACTTCCTGTGATATGTCCCTGAGACTGTCTCCTGTGTGTCTGCACTTCCTGTGATAGGTCCCTGAGACTGTCTCTTGTGTGTCTGCGCTTCCTGTGATAGGTCCCTGAGACTGTCTCTTGTGTGTCTGCACTTCCTGTGATATGTCCCTGAGATTCTCTCTTGTGTCTCTGCACGTCCTGTGATCTGTCCCTTAGACTGTCTCTTGTGTGTCTGCACTTCCTGTGATATGTCCCTGAGACTGTCTCCTGTGTGTCTGCGGTTCCTGTGATATGTCCCTGAGATTGTGTCTTGTGTGTCTGCGCTTCCTGTGATATGTCCCTGAGACGGTCTCTTGTGTGTGTCTGCACTTCCTGTGATATGTCCCTGAGACTGTCTCTTGTGTGTCTGCGCTTCCTGTGATGTGTCCCTGAGACTGTCTCTTGTGTGTCTGCACTTCCTGTGATATGTCCCTGAGACTGTCTCTTGTGTGTCTGCGCTTCCTGTGATATGTCCCTGAGATTCTCTCTTGTGTCTCTGCACGTCCTGTGATCTGTCCCTTAGACTGTCTCTTGTGTGTCTGCACTTCCTGTGATATGTCCCTGAGACTGTCTCCTGTGTGTCTGCGCTTCCTGTGATAGGTCCCTGAGACTGTCTCCTGTGTGTCTGCACTTCCTGTGATATGTCCCTGAGACTGTCTCTAGTGTGTCTGCACTTCCTGTGATATGTCCCTGAGACTGTCTCTTGTGTGTCTGCACTTCCTGTGATCTGTCCCTGAGATTCTCTCTTGTGTGTCTGCACTTCCTGTGATCTGTCTCTGAGACTGTCTCCTGTGTGTCTGCGCTTCCTGTGATAGGTCCCTGAGACTGTCTCTTGTGTGTCTGCGCTTCCTGTGATAGGTCCCTGAGACTGTCTCCTGTGTGTCTGCACTTCCTGTGATATGTCCCTGACACTGTCTCTTGTGTGTCTGCACTTCCTGTGATATGTCTCTGAGACTGTCTCTTGTGTGTCTGCACTTCCTGTGATATGTCCCTGAGACTGTCTCTTGTGTGTCTGCACTTCCTGTGATATGTCCCTGAGACTGTCTCTTGTGTGTCTGCGCTTCCTGTGATAGCTCCCTGAGACTGTCTCTTGTGTGTCTGCACTTCCTGTGATCTGTCCCTGAGACTGTCTCTTGTGTGTCTGCGCTTCCTGTGATAGGTCCCTGAGACTGTTTCTTGTGTGTCTGCGCTTCCTGTGATAGGTCCCTGAGACTGTCTCTTGTGTGTCTGCACTTCCTGTGATAGGTCGCTGAGACTGTTTCTTGTGTGTCTGCGCTTCCTGTGATATGTCCCTGAGATTGTCTCTTGTGTGTCTGCGCTTCCTGTGATAGGTCCCTGAGACTGTCTCTTGTGTGTCTGCGCTTCCTGTGATAGGTCCCTGAGACTGTCTCTTGTGTGTCTGCGCTTCCTGTGATAGGTCCCTGAGACTGTCTCTCGTGTGTCTGCATTTCCTGTGATATGTCCCTGAGATTGTCTCTAGTGTGTCTGCGCTTCCTGTGATATGTCCCTGAGACTGTCTCTTGTGTATGTTCGCTTCCTGTGATATGTCCCTGAGATTGTCTCTTGTGTGTCTGCGCTTCCTGTGATATGTCCCTGAGATGTCTCTTGTGTGTCTGCGCTTCCTGTGATATGTCCCTGAGATTGTCTCTTGTGTGTCTGCACTTCCTGTGATATGTCCCTGAGACTGTCTCTTGTGTGTCTGCGCTTCCTGTGATATGTCCCCGGATGTCTCTTGTGTGTCTGCGCTTCCTGTGATATGTCCCTGAGATGTCTCTTGTGTGTCTGCGCTTCCTGTGATATGTCCCTGAGACTGTCTCTTGTGTGTCTGCGCTTCCTGTGATATGTCCCTGAGCATGTCTCTTGTGTGTCTGCGCTTCCTGTGATATGTCCCTGAGATTGTCTCTTGTGTGTCTGCGCTTCCTGTGATATGTCCCTGAGACTGTCTCCTGTGTGTCTGTGCTTCCTGTGATAGGTCCCTGAGATTGTCTCTTGTGTGTCTGCGCTTCCTGTGATAGGTCCCTGAGACTGTCTCTTGTGTGTCTGCGCTTCCTGTGATATGTCCCTGAGACTGTCTCTTGTGTGTCTGCGCTTCCTGTGATAGGTTCCTGAGACTGTCTCTTGTGTGTCTGCGCTTCCTGTGATAGGTCCCTGAGACTGTCTCCTGTGTGTCTGCACTTCCTGTGATAGGTGCCTGAGACTGTCTCCTGTGTGTCTGCACTTCCTGTGATATGTCCCTGAGACTGTCTACTGTGTGTCTGCACTTCCTGTGATATGTCCCTGAGACTGTCTCTTGTGTGTCTGCACTTCCTGTGATATCTCCCTGAGACTGTCTCCTGTGTGTCTGCACTTCCTGTGATAGGTCCCTGAGACTGTCTCTTGTGTGTCTGCACTTCCTGTGATAGGTCCCTGAAACTGTCTCTTGTGTGTCTGCGCTTCCTGTGATAGGTCCCTGAGACTGTCTCTTGTGTGTCTGCGCTTCCTGTGATCTGTCCCTGAGACTGTCTCTTGTGTGTCTGCGCTTCCTGTGATAGGTCCCTGAGACTGTCTCTTGTGTGTCTGCGCTTCCTGTGATCTGTCCCTGAGACTGTGTCTTGTGTGTCTGCACTTCCTCTGATAGGTCCCTGAGACTGTCTCTTGTGTGTCTGCGCTTCCTGTGATATGTCCCTGAGACGGTCTCCTGTGTGTCTGCACTTCCTGTGATATGTCCCTGAGACTGTCTCTTGTGTCTGCGCTCCCTGTGATATGTCCCTGAGACTGTCTCTTGTGTGTCTGCGCTTCCTGTGATAGGTCCCTGAGATTGTCTCCTGTGTGTCTGCACTTCCTGTGATATGTCCCTGAGACTGTCTCTTGTGTGTCTGCACTTCCTGTGATAGGTCCCTGATACTGTCTCTTGTGTGTCTGCACTTCCTGTGATATGTCCCTGAGACTGTCTCCTGTGTGTCTGCACTTCCTGTGATATGTCCCTGAGACTGTCTCTTGTGTGTCTGCGCTTCCTGTGATAGGTCCCTGAGATTGTCTCCTGTGTGTCTGCACTTCCTGTGATATGTCCCTGAGACTGTCTCTTGTGTGTCTGCACTTCCTGTGATATGTCCCTGAGACTGTCTCCTGTGTGTCTGCGCTTCCTGTGATATGTCCCTGAGACTGTCTCCTGTGTGTCTGCGCTTCCTGTGATATGTCCCTGAGACTGTCTCTTGTGTGTCTGCGGTTCCTGTGATATGTCCCTGAGATTGTGTCTTGTGTGTCTGCGCTTCCTGTGATATGTCCCTGAGACGGTCTCTTGTGTGTCTGCGCTTCCTGTGATAGGTTCCTGAGACTGTCTCCTGTGTGTCTGCACTTCCTGTGATAGGTGCCTGAGACTGTCTCCTGTGTGTCTGCACTTCCTGTGATATGTCCCTGAGACTGTCTCTTGTGTGTCTGCACTTCCTGTGATATGTCCCTGAGACTGTCTCTTGTGTGTCTGCACTTCCTGTGATATCTCCCTGAGACTGTCTCCTGTGTGTCTGCACTTCCTGTGATAGGTCCCTGAGACTGTGTCTTGTGTGTCTGCACTTCCTGTGATAGGTCCCTGAGACTGTCTCTTGTGTGTCTGCGCTTCCTGTGATCTGTCCCTGAGACTGTCTCTTGTGTGTCTGCACTTCCTGTGATAGGTCCCTGAGACTGTCTCTTGTGTGTCTGCACTTCCTGTGATAGGTCCCTGAGACTGTCTCTTGTGTGTCTGCGCTTCCTGTGAAATGTCCCTGAGACGGTCTCCTGTGTGTCTGCACTTCCTGTGATATGTCCCTGAGACTGTCTCTTGTGTCTGCGCTCCCTGTGATATGTCCCTGAGACTGTCTCTTGTGTGTGTGCACTTTCTGTGATCTGTCCCTGAGACTGTCTCCTGTGTGTCTGGACTTCCTGTGATAGGTCCCTGATACTGTCTCCTGTGTGTCTGCACTTCCTGTGATATGTCCCTGACACTGTCTCTTGTGTGTCTGCACTTCCTGTGATATGTCTCTGAGACTGTCTCCTGTGTGTCTGGACTTCCTGTGATAGGTCCCTGATACTGTCTCCTGTGTGTCTGCACTTCCTGTGATATGTCCCTGACACTGTCTCTTGTGTGTCTGCACTTCCTGTGATATGTCTCTGAGACTGTCTCTTGTGTGTCTGCACTTCCTGTGATATGTCCCTGAGACTGTCTCTTGTGTGTCTGCACTTCCTGTGATATGTCCCTGAGATTCTCTCTTGTGTCTCTGCACGTCCTGTGATCTGTCCCTTAGACTGTCTCTTGTGTGTCTGCACTTCCTGTGATATGTCCCTGAGACTGTCTCCTGTGTGTCTGCGGTTCCTGTGATATGTCCCTGAGATTGTGTCTTGTGTGTCTGCGCTTCCTGTGATATGTCCCTGAGACGGTCTCTTGTGTGTGTCTGCACTTCCTGTGATATGTCCCTGAGACTGTCTCTTGTGTGTCTGCGCTTCCTGTGATGTGTCCCTGAGACTGTCTCTTGTGTGTCTGCACTTCCTGTGATATGTCCCTGAGACTGTCTCTTGTGTGTCTGCGCTTCCTGTGATATGTCCCTGAGATTCTCTCTTGTGTGTCTGCACTTCCTGTGATCTGTCCCTGAGACTGTCTCTTGTGTGTCTGCGCTTCCTGTGATAGGTCCCTGAGACTGTTTCTTGTGTGTCTGCGCTTCCTGTGATAGGTCCCTGAGACTGTCTCTTGTGTGTCTGCACTTCCTGTGATATGTCCCTGAGATTGTCTCTTGTGTGTCTGCGCTTCCTGTGATAGGTCCCTGAGACTGTCTCTTGTGTGTCTGCGCTTCCTGTGATAGGTCCCTGAGACTGTCTCTTGTGTGTCTGCGCTTCCTGTGATAGGTCCCTGAGACTGTCTCTCGTGTGTCTGCATTTCCTGTGATATGTCCCTGAGATTGTCTCTAGTGTGTCTGCGCTTCCTGTGATATGTCCCTGAGACTGTCTCTTGTGTATGTTCGCTTCCTGTGATATGTCCCTGAGATTGTCTCTTGTGTGTCTGCGCTTCCTGTGATATGTCCCTGAGATGTCTCTTGTGTGTCTGCGCTTCCTGTGATATGTCCCTGAGATTGTCTCTTGTGTGTCTGCACTTCCTGTGATATGTCCCTGAGACTGTCTCTTGTGTGTCTGCGCTTCCTGTGATATGTCCCCGGATGTCTCTTGTGTGTCTGCGCTTCCTGTGATATGTCCCTGAGATGTCTCTTGTGTGTCTGCGCTTCCTGTGATATGTCCCTGAGACTGTCTCTTGTGTGTCTGCGCTTCCTGTGATATGTCCCTGAGCATGTCTCTTGTGTGTCTGCGCTTCCTGTGATATGTCCCTGAGATTGTCTCTTGTGTGTCTGCGCTTCCTGTGATATGTCCCTGAGACTGTCTCCTGTGTGTCTGTGCTTCCTGTGATAGGTCCCTGAGATTGTCTCTTGTGTGTCTGCGCTTCCTGTGATAGGTCCCTGAGACTGTCTCTTGTGTGTCTGCGCTTCCTGTGATATGTCCCTGAGACTGTCTCTTGTGTGTCTGCGCTTCCTGTGATAGGTTCCTGAGACTGTCTCTTGTGTGTCTGCGCTTCCTGTGATAGGTCCCTGAGACTGTCTCCTGTGTGTCTGCACTTCCTGTGATAGGTGCCTGAGACTGTCTCCTGTGTGTCTGCACTTCCTGTGATATGTCCCTGAGACTGTCTACTGTGTGTCTGCACTTCCTGTGATATGTCCCTGAGACTGTCTCTTGTGTGTCTGCACTTCCTGTGATATCTCCCTGAGACTGTCTCCTGTGTGTCTGCACTTCCTGTGATAGGTCCCTGAGACTGTCTCTTGTGTGTCTGCACTTCCTGTGATAGGTCCCTGAGACTGTCTCTTGTGTGTCTGCGCTTCCTGTGATAGGTCCCTGAGACTGTCTCTTGTGTGTCTGCGCTTCCTGTGATCTGTCCCTGAGACTGTCTCTTGTGTGTCTGCGCTTCCTGTGATAGGTCCCTGAGACTGTCTCTTGTGTGTCTGCGCTTCCTGTGATCTGTCCCTGAGACTGTGTCTTGTGTGTCTGCACTTCCTCTGATAGGTCCCTGAGACTGTCTCTTGTGTGTCTGCGCTTCCTGTGATATGTCCCTGAGACGGTCTCCTGTGTGTCTGCACTTCCTGTGATATGTCCCTGAGACTGTCTCTTGTGTCTGCGCTCCCTGTGATATGTCCCTGAGACTGTCTCTTGTGTGTCTGCGCTTCCTGTGATAGGTCCCTGAGATTGTCTCCTGTGTGTCTGCACTTCCTGTGATATGTCCCTGAGACTGTCTCTTGTGTGTCTGCACTTCCTGTGATAGGTCCCTGATACTGTCTCCTGTGTGTCTGCACTTCCTGTGATATGTCCCTGAGACTGTCTCCTGTGTGTCTGCACTTCCTGTGATATGTCCCTGAGACTGTCTCTTGTGTGTCTGCGCTTCCTGTGATAGGTCCCTGAGATTGTCTCCTGTGTGTCTGCACTTCCTGTGATATGTCCCTGAGACTGTCTCTTGTGTGTCTGCACTTCCTGTGATATGTCCCTGAGACTGTCTCCTGTGTGTCTGCGCTTCCTGTGATGTGTCCCTGAGACTGTCTCTTGTGTGTCTGCACTTTCTGTGATATGTCCCTGAGACTGTCTCTTGTGTGTCTGCGGTTCCTGTGATATGTCCCTGAGATTGTGTCTTGTGTGTCTGCGCTTCCTGTGATATGTCCCTGAGACGGTCTCTTGTGTGTGTCTGCACTTCCTGTGATATGTCCCTGAGACTGTCTCTTGTGTGTGCGCTTCTTGTGATGTGTCCCTGAGACTGTCTCTTGTGTGTGTGCACTTCCTGTGATATGTCCCTGAGACTGTCTCTTGTGTGTCTGCGCTTCCTGTGATATGTCCCTGAGATTCTCTCTTGTGTCTCTGCACGTCCTGTGATCTGTCCCTTAGACTGTCTCTTGTGTGTCTGCACTTCCTGTGATATGTCCCTGAGACTGTCTCTTGTGTGTCTGCGCTTCCTGTGATATGTCCCTGAGACTGTCTCTTGTGTGTCTGCGCTTCCTGTGATATGTCCCTGAGATTGTCTCTTGTGTGTCTGCACTTCCTGTGATATGTCCCTGAGACTGTCTCTTATGTGTCTGCGCTTCCTGTGATAGGTCCCTGAGACTGTCTCCTGTGTGTCTGCACTTCCTGTGATATGTCCCTGAGACTGTCTCTAGTGTGTCTGCAATTCCTGTGATATGTCCCTGAGACTGTCTCTTGTGTGTCTGCACTTCCTGTGATCTGTCCCTGAGATTCTCTCTTGTGTGTCTGCACTTCCTGTGATCTGTCTCTGAGACTGTCTCCTGTGTGTCTGCGCTTCCTGTGATATGTCCCTGAGACTGTCTTTTGTGTGTCTGCGCTTCCTGTGATATATCCCTGAGACTGTCTCCTGTGTGTCTGCACTTCCTGTGATATGTCCCTGACACTGTCTCTTGTGTGTCTGCACTTCCTGTGATATGTCTCTGAGACTGTCTCTTGTGTGTCTGCACTTCCTGTGATATGTCCCTGAGACTGTCTCTTGTGTGTCTGCACTTCCTGTGATATGTCCCTGAGACTGTCTCTTGTGTGTCTGCGCTTCCTGTGATATGTCTCTGAGACTGTCTCTTGTGGACATGTACTGATACTGGGGGGAGGGAGGCTCAGAGGAAGAGAAGTACAAGAACACGAGGACATGCACTGACACTTGGGGGCGGGAGGCTCAGAGGAAGAGATGTACAAGAACACGACGACATGCACTGACACTGGGGGGAGGGAGGCTCAGAGGAAGACAAGTACTAGAACATGAGGACATGCACTGACACTTGGGGGCGGGAGGCTCAGAGGAAGAGAAATACTAGAACATGAGGACATGCACTGACACTGGGGGGAGGAGGCTCAGAGGAAGAGATGTACAAGAACACGACGACATGCACTGACACTGGGGGGAGGGAGGCTCAGAGGAAGACAAGTACTAGAACATGAGGACATGCACTGACACTTGGGGGCGGGAGGCTCAGAGGAAGAGAAATACTAGAACATGAGGACATGCACTGACACTTGGGGGCGGGAGGCTCAGAGGAAGAGAAATACTAGAACACGAGGACATGCACTGACACTGGGGGGAGGAGGCTCAGAGGAAGAGATGTACAAGAACACGAGGGCATGCACTGACACTGGGGGGAGGAGGCTCAGAGGAAGAGATGTACAAGAACACGAGGACATGCACTGACACTGGGGGGAGGGAGGCTCAGAGGAAGAGATGTACAAGAACACGAGGACATGTACTGACACTGGGGGGAGGGAGGCTCAGAGAGAGATGTACAAGAACATGAGGACATGCACTGACACTGGAGGCTCAGAGGAAGAGATGTACAAGAACACGAGGACATGTACTGATACTGGGGGGAGGGCGGCTCAGAGGAAGAGAAGTACAAGAACACGAGGACATGCACTGACACTGGGGGGAGGGAGGCTCAGAGGAAGAGAAGTACAAGAACACGAGGACATGCACTGACTCTGGGGGGAGGAGTCTCAGAGGAAGAGATGTACAAGAACACGAGGACATGCACTGACACTGGGGGAGGAGGTTTTAGAGGAAGAGAAGAACAAGAACACGAGGACATGCACTGACACTGGGGGGAGGGAGGCTCAGAGGAAGAGAAGTACTAGAACACGAGGACATGCACTGACACTGGGGGGAGGAGGCTCAGAGGAAGAGATGTACAAGAACACGAGGACATGCACTGACACTGGGGGGAGGAGGCTCAGAGGAAGAGATGTACAAGAACATGAGGACATGCACTGACACTGGGGGGAGGGGGCTCAGAGGAAGAGATGTACAAGAACACGAGGACATGTACTGACACTGGGGGGAGGAGGCTCAGAGGAAGAGAAGTACAAGAACACGAGGACATGCACTGACACTGGGGGGAGGGAGGCTCAGAGGAAGAGAAGTACAAGAACACAAGGACATGCACTGACACTGGGGGGAGGAGGCTCAGAGGAAGAGATGTACAAGAACACGAGGACATGTACTGACACTGGGGGGAGGAAGCTCAGAGGAAGAGAAGTACAAGAACACGATGACATGCACTGACACTGGGGGGAGGGAGGCTCAGAGGAAGAGAAGTACAAGAACACAAGGACAAGCACTGACACTGGGGGGAGGAGGCTCAGAGGAAGAGAAGTACAAGAACACGAGGACATGCACTGACACTGGGGGGAGGGAGGCTCAGAGGAAGAGAAGTACAAGAACACGAGGACATGCACTGACACTGGGGGGAGGAGGCTCAGAGGAAGAGATGTTCAAGAACACGAGGACATGCACTGACACTGGGGGGAGGAGGCTCAGAGGAAGAGATGTACAAGAACATGAGGACATGTACTGACACTGGGGGGAGGAGGCTCAGAGGAAGAGATGTACAAGAACACGAGGACATGTACTGACACTGGGGGGAGGAGGCTCAGAGGAAGAGATGTACAAGAACACGAGGACATGTACTGACACTGGGGGGAGGAGGCTAAGAGGAAGAGAAGTACAAGAACACAATGACATGCACTCACTGGGGGGAGGGAGGCTCAGAGGAAGAGAAGTACAAGAACACAAGGACATGCACTGACACTGGGGGGGGGAGGCTCAGAGGAAGAGATGTACAAGAACACGAGGACATGCACTGACACTTGGGGGCAGGAGGCTCAGAGGAAGAGAAGTACAAGAATATGAGGACATGCACTGACACTGGGGGGAGGAGGCTCAGAGGAAGAGAAGTACAAGAACACGAGGACATGCACTGACACTGGGGGGAGGAGGCTCAGAGGAAGAGATGTACAAGAACACGAGGACATGTACTGACACTGGGGGGAGGAGGCTCAGAGGAAGAGATGTACAAGAACACGAGGACATGTACTGACACTGGGGGGAGGAGGCTCAGAGGAAGAGATGTACAAGAACACGAGGACATGTACTGATACTGGGGGGAGGGCAGCTCAGAGGAAGAGAAGTACAAGAACACGAGGACATGCACTGACACTGGGGGGAGGAGGCTCAGAGGAAGAGATGTACAAGAACACGAGGACATGCACTGACACTTGGGGGCAGGAGGCTCAGAGGAAGAGAAGTACAAGAACACGAGGACATGCACTGACACTGGGGGGAGGAGGCTCAGAGGAAGAGATGTTCAAGAACACGAGGACATGCACTGACACTGGGGGGAGGAGGCTCAGAGGAAGAGATGTACAAGAACATGAGGACATGTACTGACACTGGGGGGAGGAGGCTCAGAGGAAGAGATGTACAAGAACACGAGGACATGTACTGACACTGGGGGGAGGAGGCTCAGAGGAAGAGATGTACAAGAACACGAGGACATGTACTGATACTGGGGGGAGGGCGGCTCAGAGGAAGAGAAGTACAAGAACACGAGGACATGCACTGACACTGGGGGGAGGAGGCTCAGAGGAAGAGATGTACAAGAACATGAGGACATGCACTGACACTGGGGGGAGGAGGCTCAGAGGAAGAGATGTACAAGAACACGAGGACATGTACTGACACTGGGGGGAGGAGGCTAAGAGGAAGAGAAGTACAAGAACACGACGACATGCACTCACTGGGGGGAGGGAGGCTCAGAGGAAGAGAAGTATAAGAACACAAGGACATGCACTGACACTGGGGGGGGGAGGCTCAGAGGAAGAGATGTACAAGAACACGAGGACATGCACTGACACTTGGGGGCAGGAGGCTCAGAGGAAGAGAAGTACAAGAACACGAGGACATGCACTGACACTGGGGGGAGGAGGCTCAGAGGAAGAGATGTACAAGAACACGAGGACATGCACTGACACTGGGGGGAGGAGGCTCAGAGGAAGAGATGTACAAGAACACAAGGACATGTACTGACACTGGGGGGAGGAGGCTCAGAGGAAGAGATGTACAAGAACACGAGGACATGTACTGACACTGGGGGGAGGAGGCTCAGAGGAAGAGATGTACAAGAACACGAGGACATGTACTGACACTGGGGGGAGGAGGCTCAGAGGAAGAGAAGTACAAGAACACGACGACATGCACTGACACTGGGGGGAGGGAGGCTCAGAGGAAGAGAAGTACAAGAACACAAGGACATGCACTGACACTGGGGGAGGAGGCTCAGAGGAAGAGATGTACAAGAACACGAGGACATGCACTGACACTTGGGGGCAGTTGGCTCAGAGGAAGAGAAGTACAAGAACACGAGGACATGCACTGACACTGGGGGGTGGAAGCTCAGAGGAAGAGATGTACAAGAACACCAGGACATGCACTGAGACTGGGGGGAGGGAGGCTCAGAGGAAGAGATGTACAAGAACACGAGGACATGCACTGACACTGGGGGGAAGGAGGCTCAGAGGAAGAGAAGAACAAGAACACGAGGACATGCACTGACACTGGGGGGAGGGAGGCTCAGAGGAAGAGATGTACAAGAACACGAGGACATGCACTGACACTGGGGGGAGGAGGCTCAGAGGAAGAGATGTACAAGAACACGAGGACATGCACTGAGACTGGGGGGAGGGAGGCTCAGAGGAAGAGATGTACAAGAACACGAGGACATGCACTGACACTGGGGGGAAGGAGGCTCAGAGGAAGAGAAGAACAAGAACACGAGGACATGCACTGACACTGGGGGGAGGGAGGCTCCGAGGAAGAGATGTACAAGAACACGAGGACATGCACTGACACTGGGGGGAGGAGGCTCAGAGGAAGAGATGTACAAGAACACGAGGACATGCACTGAGACTGGGGGGAGGGAGGCTCAGAGGAAAAGAATTGCAAGAACACGAGGACATGCACTGACACTGGGGGGAGGGAGGCACAGAGGAAGAGAAGTACAAGAACACGAGGACATGCATTGAGACTGGGGGGAGGGAGGCTCAGAGGAAGAGAAGTACAAGAACACGAGGACATGCACTGACACTGGGGGGAGGGAGGCTCAGAGGAAATGTGAGGAAAAATTACTTCACAGAAAGGGTAGTGGATAAGTGGAATAGCCTCCCATCAGAGGTGGTAGAAACAATTTAAACGCGCTTGGGATATGCATAAGAATGTCCTTGAGAGATGTAAGGAGCGAATAGGGTTGAAGTCAGAGGGATATATGAAAGGGGCAGACTAAGATGGGCCAAATGGTTCCTATCATCAAATTCTATGTTTTATGTTACATACACTCCCCATTGCCAGGGTTGGGTATGTAATGTGTTATTAGGGGCATTACGGTGGGGCACAATGTGTTATAAGGCGCATTATGGTGTGTAATAAGTAGGGATGTGCAGGCTCGGTTCTACTCGGTTCCGTTCGGTTCTTTTTACCGGATCTTATTGGGTTTCAGCTGTCACGAGTTTTGGATAGCCAATAAGATTCGGTAAAAAGAACCGAACGGAACCGAGTAGAACCGAGCCTGCACATCTCTAGTAATAAGGGCATTATGGTGTGGCATAATTTGTTATAAAGGGCATTACGGTGTGGCTTAATGTATTATAAGGGCATTACGGTGTGGCACAATGTGTTATAAGGGTATTACGGTGTGGCACAATGTGTTATAAGGGCAATATGGTGTGGAATAATGTATTATAAGGGCATGACGGTGTGGAATAATGTGTTATAAGGGCATTATGGTGTGGAATAATGTGTAATAAGGGCATTACAGTGTGGCATAATGTGTTATAAGGGGCATTACGGTGTGTTATAATGTATTATAAGGGCATGACGGTGTGGCATAATGTGTTATAAGGGGCATTAGTGGATCACAAAACAACACAGGTTTTTTTTTGGATGGGGCGTCATAAACTTTTTTGGCAGGGAGGGGGGGGATCAAAATTTATAGTTACACCACTGGCGGTTGTGGGTGTTGGACCAGACTGTAGTGTCACTCACTGACACTGTCCTCCCACTCGCCACGCCCCTGCAATCTGCAGAGCTAGCTTTCTCGCACGATGTTGATGTCATCATCTCGTGAGTCTCTCTCCTTGCCGGGCGGTGGGCAAGGAGGACTGGGAGGGGCTCAAGTGTTACAGGAGCAGCATACAACAGTTAGCAAGAGAGCAGCTGCTTCCGTGAGTCTGAGACACAGGTGGTGACTGTCTGTGATGTGAGTGAAAAACTTGCCGCCTCCATGATGAAACTGATCATTAATAATTTATCAATATAATATGGCCATTAATTTTATATATATATATTTATATACATATATACTATATTTTGTGATGATGGGGTAATTAGCTCGGTAGATGGGTGCCAGTGGTGCAGTGATTAGATGCTAAACCAGGGTCCTACACAGCTTTCAGGTAAATAAATGGAATGGTGCTTTACTTTTCAGCATGAATTGGGTGCAACACAAATGAACAGAAAATAATAAACAGCCTAGCCCTTTTTAGGGCATCTAACTCACTTCTTGACCCCTGACTATAATGGTGCAGTTAATCTGCAGACACAGTCTCTCAGCGTCAAAGTCCCAGTCCTGCCACTCACAGGTATTCTCACAGGCTCCAGCCTGCTCACGTTCAGGCTCCTGGTCTGTTTGCAGTCTCACAATCTGCTTCCAGCGCAGTGACATACACAGTCTTTCTTGGTGGCCTTCCCTATCTCCTCCAGGTATAGGCTCTGGCCTCCCCAGCCTGCAGCCTAGCTGCTTCAATGTATACAGTCTTTAGAGTTTTTCGGTCCTCCCTGCCTCCTGCAGGTCTGGACTCAGCCCCCTGGCCCCCAATGGCCTCCAGGCATACTGGGCTTTGTAGCTGCCAGTCCTACCTGGACTGATTCCACATGCAGCCTGACTGTAGGTCTGCCTCATTAGCACTCACCTGAGCTCTCTCCAGAAGGCAGCCATTAGGTGTGGCCAAACGTAGTAATTTTATACTGTGTGGGTGGACCTCTCCTGCCCCACACAGAAAATGCTGCTCACCAGCGCCATCTCTGGTGATACTGCCACAATATATATACACATAGAGTAACCTATATACACTATGTAAATATATGTGCATATACTCTGGTTGAGACCTGAGTTGGGGGGGTCCCTTAAAAATCTTGCTATGGGGCCCACACAGTTCTAGTACGCCCCTGAGTTCACCCCCAGCTGGGCACTGTCCTCCCCCACCCCCACCCCCTCCTCTGTAATTGCTGTCATTTGTTCAACTTGTTATTTGTTTTTTATATTTTCTCACTTTCAACACTATTGTGTTGTATTATACCAGTGGTCGGGGAACAGGGGTAAATTACCCCACATGGGGTAAAAATGAGATTCCTGGGGGTAATGGACGGACAGCCGGCATGCATATGAATCATTCTATAATGATTCATATGCATGCCCGGCTGTGCCGCAGGGAGGCTCTAAGCCGGACGCCCTCTGAGATGCTATCACCAGCGGGCGCCCGGCTCCTTCCCTGCAGCGCCGCGTTAGCCGGAGGCTGGAGTTCTCTTCTGAACTAAAGCTTCCGGCTCTCTCCATGCTCACTATGGGTCATGACGTCTCTCCCATAGTTCCGAGGAGCAGCCGGTAAGTGTAAGTGTTTTTTTTTGTACAAGCGGCACTACAGGGGCATTATATGGGGGCACTACTACAGGGGCATTATATGGGGGCACTACTACAGGGGCATTATATGGGGGCACTACTACAGGGGCATTATATGGGGGCACTACAGGGGCATTTTATGGGGGCACTACTACAGGGGCATTATATGGGGCACTACAGGGGCATTATATGGGGGCACTACTACAGGGGCATTATATGGGGGCACTACTACAGGGGCATTATATGGGGGCACTACTACAGGGGCATTATATGGGGGCACTACAGGGGCATTTTATGGGGGCACTACTACAGGGGCATTATATGGGGCACTACAGGGGCATTATATGGGGGCACTACTACAGGGGCATTATATGGGGGCACTACTACAGGGGCATTATATGGAGGCACTACAGGGGCATTTTATGGGGGCACTACTACAGGGGCATTATATGGGGCACTACAGGGGCATTATATGGGGGCACTACTACAGGGGCATTATATGGGGGCACTACAGGGGCATTATATGGGGGCACTACTACAGGGGCATTATATGGGGGCACTACAGGGGCATTTTATGGGGGCACTACTACAGGGTCATTATATGGGGGCACTACTACAGGGGCACTATATGGGGGCACTACTACAGGGGCATTATATGGGGGAACTACTACAGGGACATTACTACAGGGGCATTATATGGGGGCACTACTACAGGGGCATTATATGGGGCACTACTACAGGGGGATTATATGGGGCACTACTACAGGGGCATAACTATGGGGGCACTACTACAGGGTCATTATATGGGGGCACTACTACAGGGGTATTATGTAGGGGCACTACTACAGGGGCACTATATGGGGGAACTACTACAGGGGCATTATATAGGGGCACTGTATGGGGGCACTGCTACAGGGGCACTACTATGGGGGCACTACTACAGGGGCACTATATGGGGGCATTATATGGGGGCACTACTACAGGGGCATTATATGGGTACACTACTACAGGGGCACTACTACAGGGGCACTATATGGGGACAATACTACAGGGGCACTATATGGGGGCACTACTACAGGGGCATTATATGGGGGCACTACTATATGATTTCCTTCCTTTCAAATCAAGTGGGTAACGTCGGCGTATCTATATATATTTTGAGGTAAAAGGTAAAACAGTTCCCTGACCCTTGTATTATAGTCAGTTCGCTTTTATATGTTTTCAATGTGCTCATATTATGTATGAGACTAACACTCTATTGTATATTAGATATTATGTACCCCCACATTGTATATTAGAGGTGATGTACCCCCACATGGTATATTAGAGATGGATGTACCCCCACATTGTATATTACAGATTATGTACCCCACATTGTATATTAGAGGTGATGTACCCCCACATGGTATATTAGAGATGGATGTACCCCCACATGGTATATTAGAGATTATGTACCCCCACATTGTATATTAGAGGTGATGTACCCCCACATTGTATATTAGAGATGGATGTACCCCCACATTGTATATTACAGATTATGTACCCCACATTGTATATTAGAGGTGATGTACCCCCACATTGTATATTACAGATTATGTACCCCCACATTGTATATTAGAGGTGATGTACCCCCACATTGTATATTACAGATGGATGTACCCCCACATTGTATATTACAGATTATGTACCCCAAATATATTAGAGGTGATGTACCCCCACATTGTATATTATAGATTATGTACCCCCACATTGTATATTAGAGATGATGTACCCCCATATGGTATATTAGAGATGGATGTACCCCCACATTGTATATTAGAGATGGATGTACCCCCACATTGTATATTAGAGATGGATGTACCCCCACATGGTATATTAGAGATTATGTACCCCCACATTGTATATTAGAGGTGATGTACCCCCACATGGTATATTAGAGATGGATGTACCCCCACATTGTATATTAGAGATGGATGTACCCCCACATTGTATATTACAGATTATGTACCCCCACATTGTATATTAGAGGTGATGTACCCCCACATTGTATATTAGAGATGGATGTACCCCCACATGGTATATTAGAGATTATGTACCCCCACATTGTATATTAGAGATGGATGTACCCCCACATTGTATATTACAGATTATGTACCCCCACATTGTATATTAGAGGTGATGTACCCCCACATTGTATATTAGAGGTGATGTACCCCCACATTGTATATTACATATTATGTACCCCCACATTGTATATTAGAGGTGATGTACCCCCATATGGTATATTAGAGATGGATGTACCCCCACATTGTATATTAGAGATTATGTACCCCGACATTGTATATTAGAGGTGATGTACCCCCACATTGTATATTACAGATGGATGTACCCCCACATTGTATATTAGAGATTATGTACCCCCACATTGTATATTAGAGGTGATGTACCCCCACATTGTATATTAGAGATTATGTACCCCCACATTGTATATTAGAGGTGATGTACCCCCACATGGTATATTAGAGATGGATGTACCCCCACATTGTATATTAGAGATGGATGTACCCCCACATTGTATATTACAGATTATGTACCCCCACATTGTATATTAGAGGTGATGTACCCCCACATGGTATATTAGAGATGGATGTACCCCCACATGGTATATTACAGATTATGTACCCCCACATTGTATATTAGAGATGGATGTACCCCCACATTGTATATTAGAGATGGATGTACCCCCACATTGTATATTAGAGGTGATGTACCCCCACATGGTATATTAGAGATGGATGTATCCCCACATTGTATATTAGAGGTGATGTATCCCCACATTGTATATTGATGTGATCTCATTGTTGATATTGTGAATGTGAAGGAAACCTCTGACAATGAGACCAAAGAGCATTGTAAGAAAATAAAGATAAAGGGCCTCATTCAGAGCCGGACGCTATTTGCGCTTGCTCGTTCAGAATAAGGGGTGGCTATTCAAATGAACCGTTCGCTCTTTGCGGTCTGTTGACGCCTCTAGGTCTGAACGAGCGAACAAAACATGCGGTCATTTTTTGGGAAACTACGCCCCCCTGGCCGCTCGCATCCTACGTCATGTCTGCTATTTATTAGATTAATCGAGTACATCGACCAGGGTATGAACTGTTCGCTATTCTTGTGGTTGGTTTTTCCTACCGCAATCTTGCGAGCAGTTCTGACTATAAAATAACCCAGTGACGTGGTCAATGGCGCTGCTGTATTAATTATGCACACCCATAAAACGCCCGTTTTGTCCTTTAAGCACGCCTGCGTTCTGATCTCCACTCCCCGTTTTCAAGCACCTTCCCCTGTTACCACCCACATACGCCTCCTCCTGTCACTCAAAATAGCAGGCATTCGCTATTTAGCGAACAAACGATCTTCGGCCGCACTGACTGGTTCGCGCATGCGTATTACGATCCGTACGCATGCGCAGTTGTGCAAACATCGCTCAGAACGACCGAGCGGCCGCTTACGAGCGGCTCTGAATGAAGCCCAAAGACATCAAATTTCAGTAAGATGGCCAGTCCCCGCTGAGGAAAAGCCTCCCCACAATATGATGCTGCCACCCCCATACCTCAGTGTTGGGAGGGGTTTTCTGAGGAATGGGCAGAGTTAGGTTGCGCCACACATAGCGTTTTGAATTGGGGCCAAAAAGCTAAAATTTGTCTCCATTTTTTTTGGAGTCTATCGAATAAAGACCATTAATGCGGCCCGTGCTCCAATGAATTAATGCGAATACATTATTGTGACAGAAAGGTGAAACAATGTAAATCAGCTGTCGGGCGTTTTACCTAAGGGGAGAACATTGTTACATTGTGTGATGCTGCTACATTGTTACATTGTGTGATGCTGCTACATTGTTACATTGTGTGATGCTGCTACATTGTGTGATGCTGCTACATTGTGTGATGCTGCTACATTGTTACATTGTGTGATGCTGCTACATTGTGTGATGCTGCTACATTGTGTGATGCTGCTACATTGTGTGATGCTGCTACATTGTTACATTGTGTGATGCTGCTACATTGTGTGATGCTGCTACATTGTTACATTGTGTGATGCTGCTACATTGTTACATTGTGTGATGCTGCTACATTGTTACATTGTTTCATATTTTTGTATAATTATACTTACCATGCACCCTAATATTGTTCACTAAGTGTTAGGTGGGCCCGCACTGGACACCCTGCGCCCACATTCTTCAATACCTGGAAAAATGGCGCAGCAGCCATTTTACTGGATATTTGTGCAGTACAAAAATCATCGTGAAAATGGGCGCCACGCCATTTCACCGGAGACCTACTCCTTTGTGCCGCTGTGTGACTCTAGACCCCTCTGACCCTTCCAGTGGTCTTACTGCACCTCCCCACCCCCCTTCCCAGCGCCTCTTATTCTATCACCTCTTACTCTAGTTGCCTCAGTCCTATGTCCATAATGTCCTTCCCTGTTATGTCTTCTCTCTCAGGTTATCTATTCCTCGATTCTCTATCAGACGGCAGTTTGGACGGTTACCACAACCGTTTCTGCGATTACGCTCCTGGCAGCTTCTCAAACCCTTGGCAAAAGCTGGAATCCGCCCAACCACCCGAGTCAGCAAGGTGAGTGACCCCGTGTGTCCCGGGTGAGTCTTGTCTAGGAGATACAACAGTCCTGGAAAGACGTCTCATTTCAGAGGAGACCAAGCTGTTTGCAACTCAGGAGAAGGGAGAAGAGATGACTGGGAATATAGTCTTTGTATTGTATGAGGCTCATTAGGTTGCTGTGTATATTATATGGTGGTCACTGGAAAGCTCTTTGTATTGTATGATGGTCACTAGGCAGTTATTAGGTTGCTCTCTGCATTGAGTGGTGGTTGCTGGGATGCTCCTTGTACTGTACTGTGGTCATTAGCTTGCTGTCTGCATTGATTGGTGCTCACTGGGATGCACTTTGTATTGTACAGTAGTCAATAGGTTGCTCTCTGTATTATATGGTGGTCACGAGGATGCTCCTTGTATTGAATATCAGTCACTAGAATGGTAGACAGAGTCCTTGTCATTTATTTTTTATGTTACAACGCAAGGACAAATATGAAACTAGTATGAGTTTAACAGTGGACGAGGCCTTAGTAAGAATCATCTATTATATGGTGACCAGACTTTATTGCATAATATCACTCATTTACCAAATGTGTGTACATGAACCGCTTGTGTCCTGGCTCTGCCTACTTGTTTGCTGCAGCTACGCATGCTGACGTTATCTCCACCTACTGTCACAGGCTCCTCCAGCAGATGCTGTGACTCCACCATGTTGCTTTGACATTTATTGCTAGCATACCGTTTTGCTCACACCACCTACTTTGGTGTTGCCCCTGTAGTTCATTTATACTTGCATACATGAGGCCAGTTTTCACATTTTCTGGGACCACATTAATGCTGGGTACACACTTGCTGATGTGTACCATGATGACATGTCGGCATCAGTGACTGTCATATAATAGAGAGAGCATCAGTGACCACTAATAGTACAGTGAGCATCAGAGATAGCCATATTATACAGGGAACATCACAGTGACTACCATATAATAAATACAGATGGCATTAGTGACCCCCATATAATGCAGAGAGCATCAGTGATCACCATGTACTACAGAGAGCATCAGTGATCCCCATATAATGCAGAGAGCATCAGTGACTGTCATATAATACAACGTCCACCAGAGACTTCCATATAATGAAGAGAATATCACAATGAGCAACATATAATACATAGAGCATCAGTGATTGTCATATAATACAGAGAGCATCAGTGACCACTATATAGTACAGTGAGCATCAGAGATAGCCATATAATACAGGGGACATCACAGTGACTACCATATAATAAATACAGAGGGCATCAGTGACCCCCGTATAATGCAGAGAGCATCAGTGATCACCATGTACTACAGAGAGCATCAGTGATCCCCATATAATGCAGAGAGCATCAGTGACTGCCATATACTGCAGAGAGCATCAGTGACTGCCATATACTGCAGAGAGCATCAGTGACTGTCATATAATACAATGTGCACCCAAGACCTTCATATAATGAAGAGAATATCACAATAACCAACATATAATACATAGAGCATCAGTGATTGTCATATAATACAGAGAGCATCAGTGACCAATATATAGTACAGTGAGCATCAGAGATAGCCATATAATACAGGGAACATCACAGTGACTACCATATAATAAATACAGAGGGCATCAGTGACCCCCGTATAATGCAGAGAGCATCAGTGATCACCATGTACTACAGAGAGCATCAGTGATCCCCATATAATGCAGAGAGCATCAGTGACTGCCATATACTGCAGAGAGCATCAGTGACTGTCATATAATACAATGTGCACCCAAGACCTTCATATAATGAAGAGAATATCACAATAACCAACATATAATACATAGAGCATCAGTGATTGTCATATAATAGAGAGAGCATCAGTGACCACTATATAGTACAGTGAGCATCAGAGATAGCCATATAATACAAGGAACATCGCAGTTAATGCCATATATTACATACAGAGAGCCTCAGTGACCCCCCGCATATAATGCAGAGAGCATCAGTGATCACCATGTACTACAGAGAGAATCAGGGACCACCATATAATGCAGAGAGCATCAGCAATCACTATATAATACAGAGAACATCTGTGACCATCATACAATACAGAGTGCATCAGTGACTGTCATATAATACAGAGAGCATCAGTGACCACTATATGGTACAGTGAGCATCAGGTATAGCCATATAATACAGGGAACATCACAGTGACTACCATATAATAAATAGAGGGCATCAGTGACCCCCATATAATGCAGAGAGCATCAGTGATCACCATGCACTACAGAGAGCATCAGTGATCCCCATATAATGCAGAGGGCATTAGTGATTGCCATATAATACATAGAGCATCAGTGATTGTCATATAATACATAGAGCATCAGTGATTGTCATATAATACATAGAGCATCAGTGATTGTCATATAATACAGAGAGCATCAGTGACCACTATATAGTACAGTGAGCATTAGAGATAGCCATATAATACAGGGAACATCACAGTGACTACCATATAATAAATATAGAGGGCATCAGTGACCCCCATATAATGCAGAGAGCATCAGTGATCACCATGTACTACAGAGAGCATCAGTGATCCCCATATAATGCAGAGAGCATCAGTGACTGCCATATACTGCAGAGAGCATCAGTGACTGTCATATAATACAATGTGCACCCAAGACCTTCATATAATGAAGAGAATATCACAATAACCAACATATAATACATAGAGCATCAGTGATTGTCATATAATAGAGAGAGCATCAGTGACCACTATATAGTATAGTGAGCATCAGAGATAGCCATATAATACAAGGAACATCGCAGTTAATGCCATATTTTACATACAGAGAGCCTCAGTGACCCCCCCCATATATTGCAGAGAGCATCAGTGATCACCATGTACTACAGAGAGAATCAGGGACCACCATATAATGCAGAGAGCATCAGCAATCACTATATAATACAGAGAACATCAGTGACCATCATACAATACAGAGTGCATCAGTGACTGTCATATAATACAGAGAGCATCAGTGACCACTATATGGTACAGTGAGCATCAGATATAGCCATATAATACAGGGAACATCACAGTGACTACCATATAATAAATATAGAGGGCATCAGTGACCCCCATATAATGCAGAGAGCATCAGTGATCACCATGTACTACAGAGAGCATCAGTGATCCCCATATAATGCAGAGAGCATCAGTGACTGCCATATACTGCAGAGAGCATCAGTGACTGTCATATAATACAATGTGCACCCAAGACCTTCATATAATGAAGAGAATATCACAATAACCAACATATAATACATAGAGCATCAGTGATTGTCATATAATACAGAGAGCATCAGTGACCACTATATAGTACAGTGAGCATCAGAGATAGCCATATAATACAGGGAACATCACAATGACTACCATATAATAAACACAGAGGGCATCAGTGACCCCCATATAATGCAGAGAGCATCAGTGACTGCCATATACTGCAGAGAGCATCAGTGACTGTCATATAATACAATGTGCACCCAAGACCTTCATATAATGAAGAGAATATCTCAATAACCAACATATAATACATAGAGCATCAGTGATTGTCATGTAATAGAGAGAGCATCAGTGACCACTATATAGTACAGTGAGCATCAGAGATAGCCATATAATACAAGGAACATCGCAGTTAATGCCATATTTTACATACAGAGAGCCTCAGTGACCCCCCCCCATATATTGCAGAGAGCATCAGTGATCACCATGTACTACAGAGAGAATCAGGGACCACCATATAATGCAGAGAGCATCAGCAATCACTATATAATACAGAGAACATCAGTGACCATCATACAATACAGAGTGCATCAGTGACTGTCATATAATACAGAGAGCATCAGTGACCACTATATGGTACAGTGAGCATCAGATATAGCCATATAATACAGGGAACATCACAGTGACTACCATATAATAAATAGAGGGCATTAGTGACCCCCATATAATGCAGAGAGCATCAGTGATCACCATGCACTACAGAGAGCATCAGTGATCCCCATATAATGCAGAGAGCATCAGTGATTGCCATATAATGCAAAAAATTTCAATGACTGTCTTATAATACAACGTGCACCAGAGACCTCCATATAATGAAGAGAATATCACAATGACCAACATATAATACATAGAGCATCAGTGATTGTCATACAATACAGAGAGCATCAGTGACCACTATATAGTACAGTGAGCATCAGAGATAGCCATATAATACAGGGAACATCACAGTGACTACCATATAATAAATACAGAGGGCATCAGTGATCCCCATATAATGCAGAGAACATCAGTGATCACCATGTACTACAGAGAGCATCAGTGATCCCCATATAATGCAGAGAGCATCAGTGACTGGATTATAATACAATGTGCACCAGAGACCTCCATATAAATGAAGAAAATATCAGTGACCAACATTTAATACAGAAAGCATCAGTGACCACCATATAATACAGAGTACCAAAGAACACCCTCTAATAAAGAAAACACCACAGTGACCAACATATAATACAGAGAGCATCAGTGACCCCTATATAATACAGAGAACACCATGTTAACTGCCATACAATACAGAGAACATCAGTGACCAGTCACTGCCTTATAATACAGAGAGCATTAGTGGCCCTCATATAATACAGAGAGCACCACAGTGATCACCATACAATACAGAGAACATCAGTGACTACCATACAATAGAGAGCATCAGTGACTGTCATATAATGCAGAGATCATTCCTGACTGCCATATAATACAGATAGCATCAGAGACCTCCATATAATGAAGAGAACATCACAGTGACCACTAATTAATACAGAGAGCATCAGAGACCACCATCTAATAAAGAGAATATCACAGTGACCACCATATAATACAGAGAGCATCACATTGACTGCCATACAAGGGCTGTGACACCTGCTCAGAGCAATTACAGTCTGTGAGAAGTTGAACAGTGTATTTTCATCTTGTAATGTAACTATATTTAGTTACCTATGCCCAGAGAAAAGAGATGATGAGAAGATGGGGGGGGGCATGAATGAAAGGGAACATTTTATCTTGTGGAGTGATATTATTGTGTGGGTGGTAATTACATCCAGGGGCCATGAGAAGATCAGCAACAGGTGACAATGCAGCCATAACTGAGCTCAGAGGAAATGGGTGCCCAAACTACAGCATCACATCTGCCAGCCCTATCCGTCACTTATGCCAGGCAGGATAATGAGGCAGAATCGATAGAGCCCCAGTGGGCAGTTACCTGATTTTGCTGCATGTGGCTCTTGCCATCTCTCTAACGCAGAGGACACTACACCGTGATATGGGCATGCTGTCATAATAAAGAATCTGTATAATAAACCCCAACAACATGCTTTCTAGATAAGGTTCTTAGTATATGTTTGTACAAAGATGTTTGCCCACCTACCATGTCATGGTGAGCCTCATTAGGTGGCTCCCCGACACCCCTAATACACATTAAATACAGGTGTACAGCCCAGCCCCCCTCTACTTTCTCTGTGTATGTGTGTATGTAAGATACTGTCACAAACTGCACTACCTGCTACAGCTGCAGGGTCACTTACCTGGTTCCTCGCTCCATGACCTGGCTCCGTGACAGACTTCCTCCTGCTGCAGGGTCACTTACCTGGTTCCTCGCTCCGTGATCCTCCTCCGTGACAGAATTCCTCCAGCTGCAGGGTCACTTACCTGGTTCCCCGCTCCATGATCTGGCTCCGTGACAGACTTCCTCCTGCTGCAGGGTCACTTACCTGGTTCCCCGCTCCATGATCCGGCTCCATGACAGAATTCCTCCAGCTGCAGGGTCACTTACCTGGTTCCCCGCTCCATGATCCGGCTCCGTGACAGAATTCCTCCAGCTGCTGGGTCAATTACCTGATTCCCCGCTCCATGATCCGGCTCCGTGACAGACTTCCTCCTGCTGCAGGGTCACTTACCTGGTTCCCCGCTCCATGATCCGACTCCGTGACAGAATTCCTCCAGCTGCAGGGTCACTTACCTGAATCCCTGCTCCATGATCCAGCTCCGTGACAGACTTCCTCCTGCTGCTGGGTCACTTACCTGGTTTCCCGCTCCATGATCCGGCTCCATGACAGAATTCCTCCAGCTGCAGGGTCACTTACCTGGTTCCCCGCTCCATGATCCGGCTCCGTGACAGACTTCCTCCTGCTGCTGGGTCACTTACCTGGTTCCCTGCTCCATGATCCGTCTCCGTGACAGACTTCCTCCTGCTGCAGGGTCACTTACCTGGTTTCCCGCTCCATGATCCGGCTCCGTGACAGACTTCCTCCAGCTGCTGGGTCACTTACCTGGTTCCCCGCTCCATGATCCGGCTCTGTGACAGACTTCCTCCTGCTGCAGGGTCACTTACCTGGGTCCCCACTCCATGATCCGGCTCCGTGACAGACTTCCTCCTGCTGCAGGGTCACTTACCTGGTTCCCTGCTCCATGATCCAGCTCCGTGACAGACTTCCTCCTGCTGCAGGGTCACTTACCTGGTTCCCCGCTCCATGATCCAGCTCCGTGACAGACTTCCTCCTGCTGCAGGGTCACTTACCTGGTTCCCCGCTCCATGATCCGGCTCCATGACAGACTTCCTCCTGCTGCAGGGTCACTTACCTGGTTCCCCGCTTCATGATCCGGCTCTGTGACAGACTTCCTCCTGCTGCAGGGTTACTTACCTGGTTCCCTGCTCCATGATCCGGCTCCATTACAGACTTCCTCCAGCTGCAGCTTCTTCTCATCTCCTGCAATCTCCCAGGCTTCCACATGCAAAATTCCCTCCAGTGCTGACTGCTGGGCACAGCCATGACAGTCTGGATCAGGTGACCGGATCTCTACCAACAGGAGAACAGTGGGCCTGATTCAGAGCTGAACACTCTGACCAGAGCGCTCGCTCTGAATCAGGGCCCTCCTACCTGTTTTTGGAGCGTCCTCATGGATGCTCCCATAGCTGTGGGTTACCACCCACAGCTATAGCGAGCGTCCATGATGATGGTCGCGATGGTCAAGACCATCTTGACCATCGGGCTTGCGACGAGACCCTGCCGTAGGGTCTCGCTGCCGCAAGCCCAGGAGTGATTTTGGCTCTATCAGAGCCAAAATCACTACCACTGACATCACTAGTGATGTCAGTGGGGTCGGACTCAGACGGTAGGCGTTCCCATGGGAACGCCTTCGGCTGGCAGCCACGCCCCCGGAACGCCCACCAAAGGGGGCGTGCTGTCAGTCACCATTGACAGCACGCCTCCTTTGGTGCGAGACCCCGAGCGACGTATTCCTCGTTGCTCGCCGGGTCTCGCGCATGCACATGACGGAGCTCCCTCCGTCGTGCGCATGCGCATTCGCCCAACATCGAACCGCTAGCGAGCGACCTTTGCTCGCGAGCGGGTCTGAATGACCTCCTGTATGCGGTCACATGACACCTGTAACCAATCTCTGCAAACCCAGGGGTATATAAGGATTCTCCCTGCACACAGCATTTGCCAGTGCAATGTTGTCTTCAGCCCAGCTGTAGAGGCATTAGAGAGAGCTCCTGTGGATATTTTATCTTACTCCTGTGCAGATCTCTATCTTGCTGCAAACCTGGCTCCAGTATCCGGCGACCAAGTGTTCTGGTGCCAATTTGGTGGTGATCCAGCTATCCGGTTCCAGTCCGATAACCAGTAACATACCAGTGGGAAGGGGGTGGCTGGGCTGTGCTGGAATAGGAGGTGTACAGTGGGAAGGGGGTGTCTGGGCTGGAATAGGAGGTGTACAGTGGGAAGAGGGTGTCTGGGCTGTGCTGGAATAGGAGGTGTACAGTGGGAAGGGGGGTGTCTGGGCTGTGCTGGAATAGGAGGTGTACAGTGGGAAGGGGGTGTCTGGGCTGTGCTGGAATAGGAGGTGTAAAGTGGGAAGGGGGTGTCTGGGCTGTGCTGGAATAGGATGAGTACAGTGGGAAGGGGGTGTCTGAGCTGTGCTGGAATAGGAGGTGTACAGTGGGAAGGGGGTATCTGGGCTGTGCTGGTATAGTAGGTGTACAGTGGGAAGGGGATGTCTGGGCTGTGCTGGAATAGGAGGAGTACAGTGGGAAGGGGGTGTCTGGGCTGTGCTGGAATAGGAGGTGTACAGTGGGAAGGGGGTGTCTGGGCTGTGCTGGAATAGGAGATGTACAGTGGGAAGGGGGTGTCTGGGCTGTGCTGGAATAGGATGAGTACAGTGGGAAGGGGGTGGCTGGGCTGTGCTGGAATAGGAGGAGTACAGTTGGAAGGGGGTGTCTGGGCTGTGCTGGAATAGGAGGTGTACAGTGGGAAGGGGGTGTCTGAGCTGTGCTGGAATAGGATGAGTACAGTGGGAAGGGGGTGTCTGGGCTGTGCTGGAATAGGAGGTGTACAGTGGGAAGGGGGTGTCTGGGCTGTGCTGGAATATGAGGAGTACAGTGGGAAGGGAGTGTCTGGGTTGTGGTGGAATAGGAGGAGTACAGTGGGAAGGGGGTGTCTGGGCTGTGCTGGAATAGGAGGTGTACAGTGGGAAGGGGGTGTCTGGACTGTGCTGGAATAGGATGAGTACAGTGGGAAGGGGGTGTCTGGGCTGTGCTGGAATAGGAGGAGTACAGTGGGAAGGGGGTGTCTGGGCTGGGCTGGAATAGGAGGAGTACAGTGGGAAGGGGTTGTCTGGGCTGTGCTGGAATAGGAGGTGTACAGTGGGAAGGTGTGTCTGGGCTGTGCTGGAATAGGAGGTGTACAGTGGGAAGGGGGTGTCTGTGCTGTGCTGGAATAGGAGGTGTACAGTGGGAAGGGGGTGTCTGGGCTGTGCTGGAATAGGAGGTGTACAGTGGTTAGGGGGTGTCTGGGCTGGGCTGGAATAGGAGGTGTACAGTGGGAAGGGGGTGTCTGGGCTGGGCTGGAATAGGAGGTGTACAGTTGGAAGGGGGTGTCTGGGCTGTGCTGGAATAGGAGGAGTACAGTGGGAAGGGGGTGTCTGGGCTGTGCTGGAATAGGATGAGTACAGTGGGAAGGGGGTGTCTGGGCTGTGCTGGAATAGGAGGAGTACAGTGGGAAGGGGGTGTCTGGGCTGTCCTGGAATAGGAGGTGTACAGTGGGAAGGGGGTGTCTGGGCTGTGCTGGAATAGGAGGTGTACAGCGGGAAGGGGGTGTCTGGGCTGTGCTGGAATAGGAGGTGTACAGTGGGAAGGGGGTGTCTGGGCTGTGCTGGAATAGGAGGAGTACAGTGGGAAGGGGGTGTCTGGGCTGTGCTGGAATAGGAGGTGTACAGTGGGAAGGGGGTGTCTGGGCTGTGCTGGAATAGGAGGAGTACAGTGGGAAGGGGGTATCTGGGCTGTGCTGGAATAGGAGGAGTACAGTGGGAAGGGGGTGTCTGGGCTGGGCTGGAATAGGAGGAGTACAGTGGGAAGGGGTTGTCTGGGCTGTGCTGGAATAGGAGGTGTACAGTGGGAAGGGGTGTCTGGGCTGTGCTGGAATAGGAGGTGTACAGTGGGAAGGGGGTGTCTGTGCTGTGCTGGAATAGGAGGTGTACAGTGGGAAGGGGGTGTCTGGGCTGTGCTGGAATAGGAGGTGTACAGTGGTTAGGGGGTGTCTGGGCTGGGCTGGAATAGGAGGTGTACAGTGGGAAGGGGGTGTCTGGGCTGGGCTGGAATAGGAGGTGTACAGTTGGAAGGGGGTGCCTGGGCTGTGCTGGAATAGGAGGAGTACAGTGGGAAGGGGGTGTCTGGGCTGTGCTGGAATAGGATGAGTACAGTGGGAAGGGGGTGTCTGGGCTGTGCTGGAATAGGAGGTGTACAGTGGGAAGGGGATGTCTGGGCTGTGCTGGAATAGGAGGAGTACAGTGGGAAGGGGGTGTCTGGGCTGTGCTGGAATAGGAGGTGTACAGTGGGAAGGGGGTGTCTGGGCTGTGCTGGAATAGGAGGTGTACAGTGGGAAGGGGATGCCTGGGCTGTGCTGGAAAAGGAGGAGTACAGTGGGAAGGGGGTGTCTGGGCTGTGCTGGAATAGGAGGTGTACAGTGGGAACGGGGTGTCTGGGCTGTGCTGGAATAGGAGGTGTACAGTGGGAAGGGGGTGTCTGGGCTGTGCTGGAATAGATAGGTTCAGTGGGAAGGGCGTGTCTGGGCTGTGCTGGAATAGGAGGTGTACAGTGGGAAGGGGGTGTCTGGGCTCTCCTGGAATAGGAGGTGTACAGTGGGAAGGGGGTGTCTGGGCTGTGCTGGAATAGGAGGAGTACAGTGGGAAGGGGGTGTCTGGGCTGGGCTGGAATAGGAGGAGTACAGTGGGAAGGGGTTGTCTGAGCTGTGCTGGAATAGGAGGTGTACAGTGGGAAGGGGTGTCTGGGCTGTGCTGGAATAGGAGGTGTACAGTGGGAAGGGGGTGTCTGGGCTGTGCTGGAATAGGAGGAGTACAGTGGGAAGGGGGTGTCTGGGCTGTCCTGGAATAGGAGGTGTACAGTGGGAAGGGGGTGTCTGGGCTGTGCTGGAATAGGAGGAGTACAGTGGGAAGGGGGTGTCTGGGCTGGGCTGGAATAGGAGGAGTACAGTGGGAAGGGGTTGTCTGGGCTGTGCTGGAATAGGAGGTGTACAGTGGGAAGGGGGTGTCTGGGCTGTGCTGGAATAGGAGGTGTACAGTGGGAAGGGGTGTCTGGGCTGTGCTGGAATAGGAGGTGTACAGTGGGAAGGGGTGTCTGGGCTGTGCTGGAATAGGATGAGTACAGTGGGAAGGGGGTGTCTGGGCTGTGCTGGAATAGGAGGAGTACAGTGGGAAGGGGGTGTCTGGGCTGTGCTGGAATAGGATGAGTACAGTGGGAAGGGGGTGTCTGGGCTGTGCTGGAATAGGATGAGTACAGTGGGAAGGGGGTGTCTGGGCTGTGCTGGAATAGGAGGTGTACAGTGGGAAGGGGGTGTCTGGGCTGTGCTGGAATAGGAGGAGTACAGTGGGAAGGGGGTGTCTGGGTTGTGCTGGAATAGGAGGAGTATAGTGGGAAGCGGGTTTCTGGGCTGTGCTGGAATAGGAGGTGTACAGTGGGAAGGGGGTGTCTGGGCTGTGCTGGAATAGGATGAGTACAGTGGGAAGGGGGTGTCCTGGCTGTGCTGGAATAGGAAGAGTACAGCGGGAAGGGGGTGTCTGGGCTGTGCTGGAATAGGATGAGTACAGTAGTAAGGGGGTGTCTGGGCTGTGCTGGAATAGGAGGTGTACAGCGGGAAGGGGGTGTCTGGGCTGTGCTGGAATAGGAGGTGTACAGTGGGAAGGGGGTGTCTGAGCTGTGCTGGAATAGGAGGTGTACAGTGGGAAGGGGGTGTCTGGGCTGTGCTGGAATAGGAGGAGTACAGTGGGAAGGGTGTGTCTGGGCTGGGCTGGAATAGGAGGAGTACAGTGGGAAGGGGTTGTCTGGGCTGTGCTGGAATAGGAGGTGTACAGTGGGAAGGGGGTGTCTGGGCTGTGCTGGAATAGGAGGAGTACAGTGGGAAGGGGGTGTCTGGGCTGTGCTGGAATAGGAGGTGTACAGTGGGAAGGGGGTGTCTGGGCTGTGCTGGAATAGGAGATGTACAGTGGGAAGGGGGTGTCTGGGCTGTGCTGGAATAGGAGGTGTAAAGTGGGAAGGGGGTGTCTGGGCTGTGCTGGAATAGGATGAGTACAGTGGGAAGGGGGTGTCTGAGCTGTGCTGGAATAGGAGGTGTACAGTGGGAAGGGGGTATCTGGGCTGTGCTGGTATAGTAGGTGTACAGTGGGAAGGGGATGTCTGGGCTGTGCTGGAATAGGAGGAGTACAGTGGGAAGGGGGTGTCTGGGCTGTGCTGGAATAGGAGGTGTACAGTGGGAAGGGGGTGTCTGGGCTGTGCTGGAATAGGAGATGTACAGTGGGAAGGGGGTGTCTGGGCTGTGCTGGAATAGGACGAGTACAGTGGGAAGGGGGTGGCTGGGCTGTGCTGGAATAGGAGGAGTACAGTTGGAAGGGGGTGTCTGGGCTGTGCTGGAATAGGAGGTGTACAGTGGGAAGGGGGTGTCTGAGCTGTGCTGGAATAGGATGAGTACAGTGGGAAGGGGGTGTCTGGGCTGTGCTGGAATATGAGGAGTACAGTGGGAAGGGGGTGTCTGGGTTGTGGTGGAATAGGAGGAGTACAGTGGGAAGGGGGTGTCTGGGCTGTGCTGGAATAGGAGGTGTACAGTGGGAAGGGGGTGTCTGGACTGTGCTGGAATAGGATGAGTACAGTGGGAAGGGGGTGTCTGGGCTGTGCTGGAATAGGAGGAGTACAGTGGGAAGGGGGTGTCTGGGCTGGGCTGGAATAGGAGGAGTACAGTGGGAAGGGGTTGTCTGGGCTGTGCTGGAATAGGAGGTGTACAGTGGGAAGGTGTGTCTGGGCTGTGCTGGAATAGGAGGTGTACAGTGGGAAGGGGGTGTCTGTGCTGTGCTGGAATAGGAGGTGTACAGTGGGAAGGGGGTGTCTGGGCTGTGCTGGAATAGGTGGTGTACAGTGGTTAGGGGGTGTCTGGGCTGGGCTGGAATAGGAGGTGTACAGTGGGAAGGGGGTGTCTGGGCTGGGCTGGAATAGGAGGTGTACAGTGGGAAGGGGGTGTCTGGGCTGTGCTGGAATAGGAGGAGTACAGTGGGAAGGGGGTGTCTGGGCTGTGCTGGAATAGGATGAGTACAGTGGGAAGGGGGTGTCTGGGCTGTGCTGGAATAGGAGGAGTACAGTGGGAAGGGGGTGTCTGGGCTGTCCTGGAATAGGAGGTGTACAGTGGGAAGGGGGTGTCTGGGCTGTGCTGGAATAGGAGGTGTACAGCGGGAAGGGGGTGTCTGGGCTGTGCTGGAATAGGAGGTGTACAGTGGGAAGGGGGTGTCTGGGCTGTGCTGGAATAGGAGGAGTACAGTGGGAAGGGGGTGTCTGGGCTGTGCTGGAATAGGAGGTGTACAGTGGGAAGGGGGTGTCTGGGCTGTGCTGGAATAGGAGGAGTACAGTGGGAAGGGGGTGTCTGGGCTGTGCTGGAATAGGAGGAGTACAGTGGGAAGGGGGTGTCTGGGCTGGGCTGGAATAGGAGGAGTACAGTGGGAAGGGGTTGTCTGGGCTGTGCTGGAATAGGAGGTGTACAGTGGGAAGGGGTGTCTGGGCTGTGCTGGAATAGGAGGTGTACAGTGGGAAGGGGGTGTCTGTGCTGTGCTGGAATAGGAGGTGTACAGTGGGAAGGGGGTGTCTGGGCTGTGCTGGAATAGGAGGTGTACAGTGGTTAGGGGGTGTCTGGGCTGGGCTGGAATAGGAGGTGTACAGTGGGAAGGGGGTGTCTGGGCTGGGCTGGAATAGGAGGTGTACAGTTGGAAGGGGGTGCCTGGGCTGTGCTGGAATAGGAGGAGTACAGTGGGAAGGGGGTGTCTGGGCTGTGCTGGAATAGGATGAGTACAGTGGGAAGGGGGTGTCTGGGCTGTGCTGGAATAGGAGGTGTACAGTGGGAAGGGGATGTCTGGGCTGTGCTGGAATAGGAGGAGTACAGTGGGAAGGGGGTGTCTGGGCTGTGCTGGAATAGGAGGTGTACAGTGGGAAGGGGGTGTCTGGGCTGTGCTGGAATAGGAGGTGTACAGTGGGAAGGGGATGCCTGGGCTGTGCTGGAAAAGGAGGAGTACAGTGGGAAGGGGGTGTCTGGGCTGTGCTGGAATAGGAGGTGTACAGTGGGAAGGGGGTGTCTGGGCTGTGCTGGAATAGGAGGTGTACAGTGGGAAGGGGGTGTCTGGGCTGTGCTGGAATAGATAGGTTCAGTGGGAAGGGCGTGTCTGGGCTGTGCTGGAATAGGAGGTGTACAGTGGGAAGGGGGTGTCTGGGCTGTCCTGGAATAGGAGGTGTACAGTGGGAAGGGGGTGTCTGGGCTGTGCTGGAATAGGAGGAGTACAGTGGGAAGGGGGTGTCTGGGCTGGGCTGGAATAGGAGGAGTACAGTGGGAAGGGGTTGTCTGAGCTGTGCTGAAATAGGAGGTGTACAGTGGGAAGGGGTGTCTGGGCTGTGCTGGAATAGGAGGTGTACAGCGGGAAGGGGGTGTCTGGGCTGTGCTGGAATAGGAGGTGTACAGTGGGAAGGGGGTGTCTGGGCTGTGCTGGAATAGGAGGAGTACAGTGGGAAGGGGGTGTCTGGGCTGTGCTGGAATAGGAGGTGTACAGTGGGAAGGGGGTGTCTGGGCTGTGCTGGAATAGGAGGAGTACAGTGGGAAGGGGGTGTCTGGGCTGTGCTGGAATAGGAGGAGTACAGTGGGAAGGGGGTGTCTGGGCTGGGCTGGAATAGGAGGAGTACAGTGGGAAGGGGTTGTCTGGGCTGTGCTGGAATAGGAGGTGTACAGTGGGAAGGGGTGTCTGGGCTGGGCTGGAATAGGAGGTGTACAGTGGGAAGGGGGTGTCTGTGCTGTGCTGGAATAGGAGGTGTACAGTGGGAAGGGGGTGTCTGGGCTGTGCTGGAATAGGAGGTGTACAGTGGTTAGGGGGTGTCTGGGCTGGGCTGGAATAGGAGGTGTACAGTGGGAAGGGGGTGTCTGGGCTGGGCTGGAATAGGAGGTGTACAGTTGGAAGGGGGTGCCTGGGCTGTGCTGGAATAGGAGGAGTACAGTGGGAAGGGGGTGTCTGGGCTGTGCTGGAATAGGATAAGTACAGTGGGAAGGGGGTGTCTGGGCTGTGCTGGAATAGGAGGTTTACAGTGGGAAGGGGGTGTCTGGGCTGTGCTGGAATAGGAGGAGTACAGTGGGAAGGGGGTGTCTGGGCTGTCCTGGAATAGGAGGTGTACAGTGGGAAGGGGGTGCCTGGGCTGTGCTGGAATAGGAGGAGTACAGTGGGAAGGGGGTGTCTGGGCTCGGCTGGAATAGGAGGAGTACAGTGGAAAGGGGTTGTCTGGGCTGTGCTGGAATAGGAGGTGTACAGTGGGAAGGGGTGTCTGGGCTGTGCTGGAATAGGAGGTGTACAGTGGGATGGGGGTGTCTGTGCTGTGCTGGAATAGGAGGTGTACAGTGGGAAGGGGATGTCTGGGCTGTGCTGGAATAGGAGGTGTACAGTGGGAAGGGGGTGTCTGGGCTGCGCTGGAATAGGATGAGTACAGTGGGAAGGGGTTGTCTGGGCTGTGCTGGAATAGGAGGAGTACAGTGGGAAGGGGTGTCTGGGCTGTGCTGGAATAGGAGGTGTACAGTGGGAAGGGGGTGTCTGTGCTGTGCTGGAATAGGAGGTGTACAGTGGGAAGGGGATGTCTGGGCTGTGCTGGAATAGGAGGTGTACAGTGGGAAGGGGGTGTCTGGGCTGTGCTGGAATAGGAGGAGTACAGTGGGAAGGGGGTGTCTGGGCTGTGCTGGAATAGGAGGAGTACAGTGGGAAGGGGGTGTCTGGGCTGTGCTGGAATTGGAGGTGTACAGTGGGAAGGGGGTGTCTGGGCTGTGCTGGAATAGGAGGAGTACAGTGGGAAGGGGGTGTCTGGGCTGGGCTGGAATAGGAGGTGTACAGTGGGAAGGGGGTGTCTGGGCTGTGCTGGAATAGGAGGAGTACAGTGGGAAGGGGGTGTCTGGGCTGTGCTGGAATAGGAGGTGTACAGTGAGAAGGGGGTGTCTGGGCTGTGCTGGAATAGGAGGTGTACAGTGGGAAGGGGGTGTCTGGGCTGTGCTGGAATAGGAGGAGTAAAGTGGGAAGGGGGTGTCTGGGCTGTGCTGGAATAGGAGGAGTACAGTGGGAAGGGGGTGTCTGGGCTGTGCTGGAATAGGAGGAGTAAAGTGGGAAGGGGGTGTCTGGGCTGTGCTGGAATAGGATGAGTACAGTGGGAAGGGGGTGTCTGAGCTGTGCTGGAATAGGAGGTGTACAGTGGGAAGGGGGTATCTGGGCTGTGCTGGTATAGTAGGTGTACAGTGGGAAGGGGATGTCTGGGCTGTGCTGGAATAGGAGGAGTACAGTGGGAAGGGGGTGTCTGGGCTGTGCTGGAATTGGAGGTGTACAGTGGGAAGGGGGTGTCTGGGCTGTGCTGGAATAGGAGATGTACAGTGGGAAGGGGGTGTCTGGGCTGTGCTGGAATAGGACGAGTACAGTGGGAAGGGGGTGGCTGGGCTGTGCTGGAATAGGAGGAGTACAGTTGGAAGGGGGTGTCTGGGCTGTGCTGGAATAGGAGGTGTACAGTGGGAAGGGGGTGTCTGAGCTGTGCTGGAATAGGATGAGTACAGTGGGAAGGGGGTGTCTGGGCTGTGCTGGAATAGGAGGTGTACAGTGGGAAGGGGGTGTCTGGGCTGTGCTGGAATATGAGGAGTACAGTGGGAAGGGGGTGTCTGGGTTGTGGTGGAATAGGAGGAGTACAGTGGGAAGGGGGTGTCTGGGCTGTGCTGGAATAGGAGGTGTACAGTGGGAAGGGGGTGTCTGGACTGTGCTGGAATAGGATGAGTACAGTGGGAAGGGGGTGTCTGGGCTGTGCTGGAATAGGAGTACAGTGGGAAGGGGGTGTCTGGGCTGGGCTGGAATAGGAGGAGTACAGTGGGAAGGGGTTGTCTGGGCTGTGCTGGAATAGGAGGTGTACAGTGGGAAGGGGTGTCTGGGCTGTGCTGGAATAGGAGGTGTACAGTGGGAAGGGGGTGTCTGTGCTGTGCTGGAATAGGAGGTGTACAGTGGGAAGGGGGTGTCTGGGCTGTGCTGGAATAGGAGGTGTACAGTGGTTAGGGGGTGTCTGGGCTGGGCTGGAATAGGAGGTGTACAGTGGGAAGGGGGTGTCTGGGCTGGGCTGGAATAGGAGGTGTACAGTTGGAAGGGGGTGTCTGGGCTGTGCTGGAATAGGAGGAGTACAGTGGGAAGGGGGTGTCTGGGCTGTGCTGGAATAGGATGAGTACAGTGGGAAGGGGGTGTCTGGGCTGTGCTGGAATAGGAGGAGTACAGTGGGAAGGGGGTGTCTGGGCTGTCCTGGAATAGGAGGTGTACAGTGGGAAGGGGGTGTCTGGGCTGTGCTGGAATAGGAGGTGTACAGCGGGAAGGGGGTGTCTGGGCTGTGCTGGAATAGGAGGTGTACAGTGGGAAGGGGGTGTCTGGGCTGTGCTGGAATAGGAGGAGTACAGTGGGAAGGGGGTGTCTGGGCTGGGCTGGAATAGGAGGAGTACAGTGGGAAGGGGTTGTCTGGGCTGTGCTGGAATAGGAGGTGTACAGTGGGAAGGGGTGTCTGGGCTGTGCTGGAATAGGAGGTGTACAGTGGGAAGGGGGTGTCTGTGCTGTGCTGGAATAGGAGGTGTACAGTGGGAAGGGGGTGTCTGGGCTGTGCTGGAATAGGAGGTGTACAGTGGTTAGGGGGTGTCTGGGCTGTGCTGGAATAGGAGTACAGTGGGAAGGGGGTGTCTGGGCTGGGCTGGAATAGGAGTACAGTGGGAAGGGGTGTCTGGGCTGTGCTGGAATAGGAGGTGTACAGTGGGAAGGGGGTGTCTGTGCTGTGCTGGAATAGGAGGTGTACAGTGGGAAGGGGATGTCTGGGCTGTGCTGGAATAGGAGGTGTACAGTGGGAAGGGGGTGTCTGGGCTGTGCTGGAATAGGAGGAGTACAGTGGGAAGGGGGTGTCTGGGCTGTGCTGGAATTGGAGGTGTACAGTGGGAAGGGGGTGTCTGGGCTGTGCTGGAATAGGAGGAGTACAGTGGGAAGGGGGTGTCTGGGCTGGGCTGGAATAGGAGGTGTACAGTGGGAAGGGGGTGTCTGGGCTGTGCTGGAATAGGAGGAGTACAGTGGGAAGGGGGTGTCTGGGCTGTGCTGGAATAGGAGGTGTACAGTGGGAAGGGGGTGTCTGGGCTGTGCTGGAATAGGAGGTGTACAGTGGGAAGGGGGTGTCTGGGCTGTGCTGGAATAGGAGGAGTAAAGTGGGAAGGGGGTGTCTGGGCTGTGCTGGAATAGGAGGAGTACAGTGGGAAGGGGGTGTCTGGGCTGTGCTGGAATAGGAGGAGTAAAGTGGGAAGGGGGTGTCTGGGCTGTGCTGGAATAGGATGAGTACAGTGGGAAGGGGGTGTCTGAGCTGTGCTGGAATAGGAGGTGTAAAGTGGGAAGGGGGTGTCTGGGCTGTGCTGGAATAGGATGAGTACAGTGGGAAGGGGGTGTCTGGGCTGTGCTGGAATAGGAGGTGTACAGTGGGAAGGGGGTATCTGGGCTGTGCTGGTATAGTAGGTGTACAGTGGGAAGGGGATGTCTGGGCTGTGCTGGAATAGGAGGAGTACAGTGGGAAGGGGGTGTCTGGGCTGTGCTGGAATAGGAGGTGTACAGTGGGAAGGGGGTGTCTGGGCTGTGCTGGAATAGGAGATGTACAGTGGGAAGGGGGTGTCTGGGCTGTGCTGGAATAGGACGAGTACAGTGGGAAGGGGGTGGCTGGGCTGTGCTGGGATAGGATGAGTACAGTGGGAAGGGGTGTCTGGGCTGTGCTGGAATAGGAGGTGTACAGTGGGAAGGGGGTGTCTGAGCTGTGCTGGAATAGGATGAGTACAGTGGGAAGGGGGTGTCTGGGCTGTGCTGGAATAGGAGGTGTACAGTGGGAAGGGGGTGTCTGGGCTGTGCTGGAATAGGAGGAGTACAGTGGGAAGGGGGTGTCTGGGTTGTGGTGGAATAGGAGGAGTACAGTGGGAAGGGGGTGTCTGGGCTGTGCTGGAATAGGAGGTGTACAGTGGGAAGGGGGTGTCTGGACTGTGCTGGAATAGGATGAGTACAGTGGGAAGGGGGTGTCTGGGCTGTGCTGGAATAGGAGGAGTACAGCGGGACGGGGGTGTCTGGGCTGTGCTGGAATAGGAGGTGTACAGTGGGAAGGGGGTGTCTGGGCTGTGCTGGAATAGGAGGAGTACAGCGGGAAGGGGGTGTCTGGGCTGTGCTGGAATAGGAGGTGTACAGTGGGAAGAGGGTGTCTGGGCTGTCCTGGAATAGGAGGTGTACAGTGGGAAAGGGGGTGTCTGGGCTCTGCTGGAATAGGAGGTGTACAGTGGGAAGGGGGTGTCTGGGCTGTGCTGGAATAGGAGGAGTACAGTGGGAAGGGGGTGTCTGGGCTGTCCTAGAATAGGAGGTGTACAGTGGCAAGGGGGTGTCTGGGCTGTGCTGGAATAGGAGGTGTACAGTGGGAAGGGGGTGTCTGGGCTGTGCTGGAATAGGAGGAGTACAGTGGGAAGGGGGTGTCTGGGCTGGGCTGTTATAGGAGGAGTACAGTGGGAAGGGGTTGTCTGGGCTGTGCTGGAATAGGAGGTGTACAGTGGGAAGGGGGTGTCTGGGCTGTGCTGGAATAGGAGGTGTACAGTGGGAAGGGGTGTCTGGGCTGTGCTGGAATAGGAGGTGTACAGTGGGAAGGGGTGTCTGGGCTGTGCTGGAATAGGATGAGGACAGTGGGAAGGGGGTGTCTGGGCTGTGCTGGAATAGGAGGAGTACAGTGGGAAGGGGGTGTCTGGGCTGTGCTGGAATAGGACGAGTACAGTGGGAAGGGGGTGGCTGGGCTGTGCTGGGATAGGATGAGTACAGTGGGAAGGGGTGTCTGGGCTGTGCTGGAATAGGAGGTGTACAGTGGGAAGGGGGTGTCTGAGCTGTGCTGGAATAGGATGAGTACAGTGGGAAGGGGGTGTCTGGGCTGTGCTGGAATAGGAGGTGTACAGTGGGAAGGGGGTGTCTGGGCTGTGCTGGAATAGGAGGAGTACAGTGGGAAGGGGGTGTCTGGGTTGTGGTGGAATAGGAGGAGTACAGTGGGAAGGGGGTGTCTGGGCTGTGCTGGAATAGGAGGTGTACAGTGGGAAGGGGGTGTCTGGACTGTGCTGGAATAGGATGAGTACAGTGGGAAGGGGGTGTCTGGGCTGTGCTGGAATAGGAGGAGTACAGCGGGACGGGGGTGTCTGGGCTGTGCTGGAATAGGAGGTGTACAGTGGGAAGGGGGTGTCTGGGCTGTGCTGGAATAGGAGGAGTACAGCGGGAAGGGGGTGTCTGGGCTGTGCTGGAATAGGAGGTGTACAGTGGGAAGAGGGTGTCTGGGCTGTCCTGGAATAGGAGGTGTACAGTGGGAAAGGGGGTGTCTGGGCTCTGCTGGAATAGGAGGTGTACAGTGGGAAGGGGGTGTCTGGGCTGTGCTGGAATAGGAGGAGTACAGTGGGAAGGGGGTGTCTGGGCTGTCCTAGAATAGGAGGTGTACAGTGGCAAGGGGGTGTCTGGGCTGTGCTGGAATAGGAGGTGTACAGTGGGAAGGGGGTGTCTGGGCTGTGCTGGAATAGGAGGAGTACAGTGGGAAGGGGGTGTCTGGGCTGGGCTGTTATAGGAGGAGTACAGTGGGAAGGGGTTGTCTGGGCTGTGCTGGAATAGGAGGTGTACAGTGGGAAGGGGGTGTCTGGGCTGTGCTGGAATAGGAGGTGTACAGTGGGAAGGGGTGTCTGGGCTGTGCTGGAATAGGAGGTGTACAGTGGGAAGGGGTGTCTGGGCTGTGCTGGAATAGGATGAGTACAGTGGGAAGGGGGTGTCTGGGCTGTGCTGGAATAGGAGGAGTACAGTGGGAAGGGGGTGTCTGGGCTGTGCTGGAATAGGATGAGTACAGTGGGAAGGGGGTGTCTGGGCTGTGCTGGAATAGGATGAGTACAGTGGGAAGGGGGTGTCTGGGCTGTGCTGGAATAGGAGGTGTACAGTGGGAAGGGGGTGTCTGGGCTGTGCTGGAATAGGAGGAGAACAGTGGGAAGGGGTGTCTGGGTTGTGCTGGAATAGGAGGTGTACAGTGGGAAGGGGGTGTCTGGGCCGTGCTGGAATAGGATGAGTACAGTGGGAAGGGGGTGTCTGGGCTGTGCTGGAATAGGAAGAGTACAGCGGGAAGGGGGTGTCTGGGCTGTGCTGGAATAGGAGGTGTACAGTGGGAAGGGGGTGTCTGGGCTGTGCTGGAATAGGAGGTGTACAGCGGGAAGGGGGTGTCTGGGCTGTGCTGGAATAGGAGGTGTACAGTGGGAAGGGGGTGTCTGGGCTGTGCTGGAATAGGAGGTGTACAGCGGGAAGGGGGTGTCTGGGCTGTGCTGGAATAGGAGGTGTACAGTGGGAAGGGGGTGTCTGGGCTGTGCTGGAATAGGAGGAGTACAGTGGGAAGGGGGTGTCTGGGCTGTGCTGGAATAGGAGGTGTACAGTGGGAAGGGGGTGTCTGGGCTGTGCTGGAATAGGAGGAGTACAGTGGGAAGGGGGTGTCTGGGCTGTGCTGGAATAGGATGAGTACAGTGGGAAGGGGGTGTCTGGGCTGTGCTGGAATAGGAGGTGTACAGTGGGAAGGGGGTGTCTGGGCTGTGCTGTAATAGGAGGAGAACAGTGGGAAGGGGTGTCTGGGTTGTGCTGGAATAGGAGGTGTACAGTGGGAAGGGGGTGTCTGGGCCGTGCTGGAATAGGATGAGTACAGTGGGAAGGGGGTGTCTGGGCTGTGCTGGAATAGGAAGAGTACAGCGGGAAGGGGGTGTCTGGGCTGTGCTGGAATAGGAGGTGTACAGTGGGAAGGGGGTGTCTGGGCTGTGCTGGAATAGGAGGTGTACAGCGGGAAGGGGGTGTCTGGGCTGTGCTGGAATAGGAGGTGTACAGTGGGAAGGGGGTGTCTGGGCTGTGCTGGAATAGGAGGTGTACAGCGGGAAGGGGGTGTCTGGGCTGTGCTGGAATAGTAGGTGTACAGTGGGAAGGGGGTGTCTGGGCTGTGCTGGAATAGGAGGAGTACAGTGGGAAGGGGGTGTCTGGGCTGTGCTGGAATAGGAGGTGTACAGTGGGAAGGGGGTGTCTGGGCTGTGCTGGAATAGGAGGAGTACAGTGGGAAGGGGGTGTCTGGGCTGTGCTGGAATAGGAGGAGTACAGTGGGAAGGGGGTGTCTGGGCTGGGCTGGAATAGGAGGAGTACAGTGGGAAGGGGTTGTCTGGGCTGTGCTGGAATAGGAGGTGTACAGTGGGAAGGGGTGTCTGGGCTGTGCTGGAATAGGAGGTGTACAGTGGGAAGGGGGTGTCTGTGCTGTGCTGGAATAGGAGGTGTACAGTGGGAAGGGGATGTCTGGGCTGTGCTGGAATAGGAGGTGTACAGTGGGAAGGGGGTGTCTGGGCTGGGCTGGAATAGGAGGTGTACAGTGGGAAGGGGGTGTCTGGGCTGTGCTGGAATAGGAGGTGTACAGTGGTTAGGGGGTGTCTGGGCTGTGCTGGAATAGGAGGTGTACAGTGGGAAGGGGGTGTCTGGGCTGGGCTGGAATAGGAGGTGTACAGTTGGAAGGGGGTGTCTGGGCTGTGCTGGAATAGGAGGAGTACAGTGGGAAGGGGGTGTCTGGGCTGTGCTGGAATAGGAGGTGTACGGTGGGAAGGGGGTGTCTGGGCTGTGCTGGAATAGGAGGAGTACAGTGGGAAGCGGGTGTCTGGGCTGTGCTGGAATAGGAGGAGTAGAGTGGGAAGGGGGGTGTCTGGGCTGTGCTGGAATAGGAGGTGTACAGTTGGAATAGGAATAGGCTGGAATAGGGGGTGTCTGGCCTGTGTTGGAATAGGGGGTGTCTGGGCTTTGCTGGAATAGGGGGTGTCTGGGCTGGAATAGGGGGTGTCTGGGCTGTGCTGGAATAGGGGGTGTCTGGGCTGTGCTGGAATAGGGGATGTACAGTGGGAAGGGGGTGTCTGGGCTGTGCTGGAACAGGGGGTGTACAGTGGGAAGGGGGTGTCTGGGCTATGCTGGAATAGGAGGTGTACAGTGAGAAGGGGGTGGCTGGGCTGTGCTGGAATAGATAGGTTCAGTGGGAAGGGGTGTCTGGGCTATGCTGGAATAGGAGGTGTACAGTGGGAAGGGGGTGGCTGGGCTGTGCTGGAATAGATAGGTTCAGTGGGAAGGGGGTGTCTGGGCTGTGCTGGAATAGGAGGTGTACAGTGGGAAGGGGGTGTCTGGGCTGTCCTGGAATAGGAGGTGTACAGTGGGAAGGGGGTGTCTGGGCTGTTCTGGAATAGGAGGAGTACAGTGGGAAGGGGGTGTCTGGGCTGGGCTGGAATAGGAGGAGTACAGTGGGAAGGGGTTGTCTGAGCTGTGCTGGAATAGGAGGTGTACAGTGGGAAGGGGTGTCTGGGCTGTGCTGGAATAGGAGGTGTACAGTGGGAAGGGGGTGTCTGGGCTGTGCTGGAATAGGAGGAGTACAGTGGGAAGGGGGTGTCTGGGCTGTCCTAGAATAGGAGGTGTACAGTGGGAAGGGGGTGTCTGGGCTGTGCTGGAATAGGAGGTGTACAGTGGGAAGGGGGTGTCTGTGCTGTGCTGGAATAGGAGGTGTACAGTGGGAAGGGGGTGTCTGGGCTGTGCTGGAATAGGAGGTGTACAGTGGTTAGGGGGTGTCTGGGCTGGCTGGAATAGGAGGTGTACAGTTGGAAGGGGGTGCCTGGGCTGTGCTGGAATAGGAGGAGTACAGTGGGAAGGGGGTGTCTGGGCTGTGCTGGAATAGGATGAGTACAGTGGGAAGGGGGTGTCTGGGCTGTGCTGGAATAGGAGGTGTACAGTGGGAAGGGGATGTCTGGGCTGTGCTGGAATAGGAGGAGTACAGTGGGAAGGGGGTGTCTGGGCTGTGCTGGAATAGGAGGTGTACAGTGGGAAGGGGGTGTCTGGGCTGTGCTGGAATAGGAGGTGTACAGTGGGAAGGGGATGCCTGGGCTGTGCTGGAAAAGGAGGAGTACAGTGGGAAGGGGGTGTCTGGGCTGTGCTGGAATAGGAGGTGTACAGTGGGAAGGGGGTGTCTGGGCTGTGCTGGAATAGGAGGTGTACAGTGGGAAGGGGGTGTCTGGGCTGTGCTGGAATAGATAGGTTCAGTGGGAAGGGCGTGTCTGGGCTGTGCTGGAATAGGAGGTGTACAGTGGGAAGGGGGTGTCTGGGCTGTCCTGGAATAGGAGGTGTACAGTGGGAAGGGGGTGTCTGGGCTGTGCTGGAATAGGAGGAGTACAGTGGGAAGGGGGTGTCTGGGCTGGGCTGGAATAGGAGGAGTACAGTGGGAAGGGGTTGTCTGAGCTGTGCTGGAATAGGAGGAGTACAGTGGGAAGGGGGTGTCTGGGCTGTCCTAGAATAGGAGGTGTACAGTGGGAAGGGGGTGTCTGGGCTGTGCTGGAATAGGAGGTGTACAGTGGGAAGGGGGTGTCTGGGCTGTGCTGGAATAGGAGGAGTACAGTGGGAAGGGGGTGTCTGGGCTGGGCTGGAATAGGAGGAGTACAGTGGGAAGGGGTTGTCTGGGCTGTGCTGGAATAGGAGGTGTACAGTGGGAAGGGGGTGTCTGGGCTGTGCTGGAATAGGAGGTGTACAGTGGGAAGGGGTGTCTGGGCTGTGCTGGAATAGGAGGTGTACAGTGGGAAGGGTTGTCTGGGCTGTGCTGGAATAGGAGGAGTACAGTGGGAAGGGGGTGTCTGGGCTGTCCTAGAATAGGAGGTGTACAGTGGGAAGGGGGTGTCTGGGCTGTGCTGGAATAGGAGGTGTACAGTGGGAAGGGGGTGTCTGGGCTGTGCTGGAATAGGAGGAGTACAGTGGGAAGGCGGTGTCTGGGCTGGGCTGGAATAGGAGGAGTACAGTGGGAAGGGGTTGTCTGGGCTGTGCTGGAATAGGAGGTGTACAGTGGGAAGGGGGTGTCTGGGCTGTGCTGGAATAGGAGGTGTACAGTGGGAAGGGGTGTCTGGGCTGTGCTGGAATAGGAGGTGTACAGTGGGAAGGGGTGTCTGGGCTGTGCTGGAATAGGATGAGTACAGTGGGAAGGGGGTGTCTGGGCTGTGCTGGAATAGGAGGAGTACAGTGGGAAGGGGGTGTCTGGGCTGTGCTGGAATAGGAGGTGTACAGTGGGAAGGGGATGTCTGGGCTGTGCTGGAATAGGAGGAGTACAGTGGGAAGGGGGTGTCTGGGCTGTGCTGGAATAGGAGGTGTACAGTGGGAAGGGGGTGTCTGGGCTGTGCTGGAATAGGAGGTGTACAGTGGGAAGGGGATGCCTGGGCTGTGCTGGAAAAGGAGGAGTACAGTGGGAAGGGGGTGTCTGGGCTGTGCTGGAATAGGAGGTGTACAGTGGGAAGGGGGTGTCTGGGCTGTGCTGGAATAGGAGGTGTACAGTGGGAAGGGGGTGTCTGGGCTGTGCTGGAATAGATAGGTTCAGTGGGAAGGGCGTGTCTGGGCTGTGCTGGAATAGGAGGTGTACAGTGGGAAGGGGGTGTCTGGGCTGTCCTGGAATAGGAGGTGTACAGTGGGAAGGGGGTGTCTGGGCTGTGCTGGAATAGGAGGAGTACAGTGGGAAGGGGGTGTCTGGGCTGGGCTGGAATAGGAGGAGTACAGTGGGAAGGGGTTGTCTGAGCTGTGCTGAAATAGGAGGTGTACAGTGGGAAGGGGTGTCTGGGCTGTGCTGGAATAGGAGGTGTACAGTGGGAAGGGGGTGTCTGGGCTGTGCTGGAATAGGAGGAGTACAGTGGGAAGGGGGTGTCTGGGCTGTCCTAGAATAGGAGGTGTACAGTGGGAAGGGGGTGTCTGGGCTGTGCTGGAATAGGAGGTGTACAGTGGGAAGGGGGTGTCTGGGCTGTGCTGGAATAGGAGGAGTACAGTGGGAAGGGGGTGTCTGGGCTGGGCTGGAATAGGAGGAGTACAGTGGGAAGGGGTTGTCTGGGCTGTGCTGGAATAGGAGGTGTACAGTGGGAAGGGGGTGTCTGGGCTGTGCTGGAATAGGAGGTGTACAGTGGGAAGGGGTGTCTGGGCTGTGCTGGAATAGGAGGTGTACAGTGGGAAGGGGTGTCTGGGCTGTGCTGGAATAGGATGAGTACAGTGGGAAGGGGGTGTCTGGGCTGTGCTGGAATAGGAGGAGTACAGTGGGAAGGGGGTGTCTGGGCTGTGCTGGAATAGGATGAGTACAGTGGGAAGGGGGTGTCTGGGCTGTGCTGGAATAGGATGAGTACAGTGGGAAGGGGGTGTCTGGGCTGTGCTGGAATAGGAGGTGTACAGTGGGAAGGGGGTGTCTGGGTTGTGCTGGAATAGGAGGAGTATAGTGGGAAGGGGGTTTCTGGGCTGTGCTGGAATAGGAGGTGTACAGTGGGAAGGGGGTGTCTGGGCTGTGCTGGAATAGGATGAGTACAGTGGGAAGGGGGTGTCCTGGCTGTGCTGGAATAGGAAGAGTACAGCGGGAAGGGGGTGTCTGGGCTGTGCTGGAATAGGATGAGTACAGTAGTAAGGGGGTGTCTGGGCTGTGCTGGAATAGGAGGTGTACAGCGGGAAGGGGGTGTCTGGGCTGTGCTGGAATAGGAGGTGTACAGTGGGAAGGGGGTGTCTGAGCTGTGCTGGAATAGGAGGTGTACAGTGGGAAGGGGGTGTCTGGGCTGTGCTGGAATAGGAGGAGTACAGTGGGAAGGGGGTGTCTGGGCTGGGCTGGAATAGGAGGAGTACAGTGGGAAGGGGTTGTCTGGGCTGTGCTGGAATAGGAGGTGTACAGTGGGAAGGGGTGTCTGGGCTGTGCTGGAATAGGAGGTGTACAGTGGGAAGGGGGTGTCTGTGCTGTGCTGGAATAGGAGGTGTACAGTGGGAAGGGGGTGTCTGGGCTGTGCTGGAATAGGAGGTGTACAGTGGGAAGGGGGTGTCTGGGCTGGGCTGGAATAGGAGGTGTACAGTTGGAAGGGGGTGTCTGGGCTGTGCTGGAATAGGAGGAGTACAGTGGGAAGGGGGTGTCTGGGCTGTGCTGGAATAGGATGAGTACAGTGGGAAGGGGGTGTCTGGGCTGTGCTGGAATAGGAGGAGTACAGTGGGAAGGGGGTGTCTGGGCTGTCCTGGAATAGGAGGTGTACAGTGGGAAGGGGGTGTCTGGGCTGTGCTGGAATAGGAGGTGTACAGCGGGAAGGGGGTGTCTGGGCTGTGCTGGAATAGGAGGTGTACAGTGGGAAGGGGGTGTCTGGGCTGTGCTGGAATAGGAGGAGTACAGTGGGAAGGGGGTGTCTGGGCTGTGCTGGAATAGGAGGTGTACAGTGGGAAGGGGGTGTCTGGGCTGTGCTGGAATAGGAGGAGTACAGTGGGAAGGGGGTGTCTGGGCTGTGCTGGAATAGGAGGAGTACAGTGGGAAGGGGGTGTCTGGGCTGGGCTGGAATAGGAGGAGTACAGTGGGAAGGGGTTGTCTGGGCTGTGCTGGAATAGGAGGTGTACAGTGGGAAGGGGTGTCTGGGCTGGGCTGGAATAGGAGGTGTACAGTGGGAAGGGGGTGTCTGTGCTGTGCTGGAATAGGAGGTGTACAGTGGGAAGGGGGTGTCTGGGCTGTGCTGGAATAGGAGGTGTACAGTGGTTAGGGGGTGTCTGGGCTGGGCTGGAATAGGAGGTGTACAGTGGGAAGGGGGTGTCTGGGCTGGGCTGGAATAGGAGGTGTACAGTTGGAAGGGGGTGCCTGGGCTGTGCTGGAATAGGAGGAGTACAGTGGGAAGGGGGTGTCTGGGCTGTGCTGGAATAGGATAAGTACAGTGGGAAGGGGGTGTCTGGGTTGTGCTGGAATAGGATGAGTACAGTGGGAAGGGGGTGTCTGGGCTGTGCTGGAATAGGAGGAGTACAGTGGGAAGGGGGTGTCTGGGCTGTGCTGGAATAGGAGGTTTACAGTGGGAAGGGGGTGTCTGGGCTGTGCTGGAATAGGAGGAGTACAGTGGGAAGGGGGTGTCTGGGCTGTCCTGGAATAGGAGGTGTACAGTGGGAAGGGGGTGCCTGGGCTGTGCTGGAATAGGAGGAGTACAGTGGGAAGGGGGTGTCTGGGCTTGGCTGGAATAGGAGGAGTACAGTGGAAAGGGGTTGTCTGGGCTGTGCTGGAATAGGAGGTGTACAGTGGGAAGGGGTGTCTGGGCTGTGCTGGAATAGGAGGTGTACAGTGGGATGGGGGTGTCTGTGCTGTGCTGGAATAGGAGGTGTACAGTGGGAAGGGGATGTCTGGGCTGTGCTGGAATAGGAGGTGTACAGTGGGAAGGGGGTGTCTGGGCTGCGCTGGAATAGGATGAGTACAGTGGGAAGGGGTTGTCTGGGCTGTGCTGGAATAGGAGGAGTACAGTGGGAAGGGGTGTCTGGGCTGTGCTGGAATAGGAGGTGTACAGTGGGAAGGGGGTGTCTGTGCTGTGCTGGAATAGGAGGTGTACAGTGGGAAGGGGATGTCTGGGCTGTGCTGGAATAGGAGGTGTACAGTGGGAAGGGGGTGTCTGGGCTGTGCTGGAATAGGAGGAGTACAGTGGGAAGGGGGTGTCTGGGCTGTGCTGGAATAGGAGGAGTACAGTGGGAAGGGGGTGTCTGGGCTGTCCTGGAATTGGAGGTGTACAGTGGGAAGGGGGTGTCTGGGCTGTTCTGGAATAGGAGGAGTACACTGGGAAGGGGGTGTCTGGGCTGGGCTGGAATAGGAGGAGTACAGTGGGAAGGGGTTGTCTGAGCTGTGCTGGAATAGGAGGTGTACAGTGGGAAGGGGTGTCTGGGCTGTGCTGGAATAGGAGGTGTACAGTGGGAAGGGGGTGTCTGGGCTGTGCTGGAATAGGAGGAGTACAGTGGGAAGGGGGTGTCTGAGCTGTCCTAGAATAGGAGGTGTACAGTGGGAAGGGGGTGTCTGGGCTGTGCTGGAATAGGAGGTGTACAGTGGGAAGGGGGTGTCTGTGCTGTGCTGGAATAGGAGGTGTACAGTGGGAAGGGGGTGTCTGGGCTGTGCTGGAATAGGAGGTGTACAGTGGTTAGGGGGTGTCTGGGCTGGGCTGGAATAGGAGGTGTACAGTTGGAAGGGGGTGCCTGGGCTGTGCTGGAATAGGAGGAGTACAGTGGGAAGGGGGTGTCTGGGCTGTGCTGGAATAGGATGAGTACAGTGGGAAGGGGGTGTCTGGGCTGTGCTGGAATAGGAGGTGTACAGTGGGAAGGGGATGTCTGGGCTGTGCTGGAATAGGAGGAGTACAGTGGGAAGGGGGTGTCTGGGCTGTGCTGGAATAGGAGGTGTACAGTGGGAAGGGGGTGTCTGGGCTGTGCTGGAATAGGAGGTGTACAGTGGGAAGGGGATGCCTGGGCTGTGCTGGAAAAGGAGGAGTACAGTGGGAAGGGGGTGTCTGGGCTGTGCTGGAATAGGAGGTGTACAGTGGGAAGGGGGTGTCTGGGCTGTGCTGGAATAGGAGATGTACAGTGGGAAGGGGGTGTCTGGGCTGTGCTGGAATAGATAGGTTCAGTGGGAAGGGCGTGTCTGGGCTGTGCTGGAATAGGAGGTGTACAGTGGGAAGGGGGTGTCTGGGCTGTCCTGGAATAGGAGGTGTACAGTGGGAAGGGGGTGTCTGGGCTGTGCTGGAATAGGAGGAGTACAGTGGGAAGGGGGTGTCTGGGCTGGGCTGGAATAGGAGGAGTACAGTGGGAAGGGGTTGTCTGAGCTGTGCTGAAATAGGAGGTGTACAGTGGGAAGGGGTGTCTGGGCTGTGCTGGAATAGGAGGTGTACAGTGGGAAGGGGGTGTCTGGGCTGTGCTGGAATAGGAGGAGTACAGTGGGAAGGGGGTGTCTGGGCTGTCCTAGAATAGGAGGTGTACAGTGGGAAGGGGGTGTCTGGGCTGTGCTGGAATAGGAGGTGTACAGTGGGAAGGGGGTGTCTGGGCTGTGCTGGAATAGGAGGAGTACAGTGGGAAGGGGGTGTCTGGGCTGGGCTGGAATAGGAGGAGTACAGTGGGAAGGGGTTGTCTGGGCTGTGCTGGAATAGGAGGTGTACAGTGGGAAGGGGGTGTCTGGGCTGTGCTGGAATAGGAGGTGTACAGTGGGAAGGGGTGTCTGGGCTGTGCTGGAATAGGAGGTGTACAGTGGGAAGGGGTGTCTGGGCTGTGCTGGAATAGGATGAGTACAGTGGGAAGGGGGTGTCTGGGCTGTGCTGGAATAGGAGGAGTACAGTGGGAAGGGGGTGTCTGGGCTGTGCTGGAATAGGATGAGTACAGTGGGAAGGGGGTGTCTGGGCTGTGCTGGAATAGGATGAGTACAGTGGGAAGGGGGTGTCTGGGCTGTGCTGGAATAGGATGAGTACAGTAGTAAGGGGGTGTCTGGGCTGTGCTGGAATAGGAGGTGTACAGCGGGAAGGGGGTGTCTGGGCTGTGCTGGAATAGGAGGTGTACAGTGGGAAGGGGGTGTCTGAGCTGTGCTGGAATAGGAGGTGTACAGTGGGAAGGGGGTGTCTGGTCTGTGCTGGAATAGGAGGAGTACAGTGGGAAGGGGGTGTCTGGGTTGTGCTGGAATAGGAGGAGTATAGTGGGAAGGGGGTTTCTGGGCTGTGCTGGAATAGGAGGTGTACAGTGGGAAGGGGGTGTCTGGGCTGTGCTGGAATAGGATGAGTACAGTGGTAAGGGGGTGTCCTGGCTGTGCTGGAATAGGAAGAGTACAGCGGGAAGGGGGTGTCTGGGCTGTGCTGGAATAGGATGAGTACAGTAGTAAGGGGGTGTCTGGGCTGTGCTGGAATAGGAGGTGTACAGCGGGAAGGGGGTGTCTGGGCTGTGCTGGAATAGGAGGTGTACAGTGGGAAGGGGGTGTCTGAGCTGTGCTGGAATAGGAGGTGTACAGTGGGAAGGGGGTGTCTGGGCTGTGCTGGAATAGGAGGAGTACAGTGGGAAGGGGGTGTCTGGGCTGGGCTGGAATAGGAGGAGTACAGTGGGATGGGGTTGTCTGGGCTGTGCTGGAATAGGAGGTGTACAGTGGGAAGGGGTGTCTGGGCTGTGCTGGAATAGGAGGTGTACAGTGGGAAGGGGGTGTCTGTGCTGTGCTGGAATAGGAGGTGTACAGTGGGAAGGGGGTGTCTGGGCTGTGCTGGAATAGGAGGTGTACAGTGGGAAGGGGGTGTCTGGGCTGGGCTGGAATAGGAGGTGTACAGTTGGAAGGGGGTGTCTGGGCTGTGCTGGAATAGGAGGAGTACAGTGGGAAGGGGGTGTCTGGGCTGTGCTGGAATAGGATGAGTACAGTGGGAAGGGGGTGTCTGGGCTGTGCTGGAATAGGAGGAGTACAGTGGGAAGGGGGTGTCTGGGCTGTCCTGGAATAGGAGGTGTACAGTGGGAAGGGGGTGTCTGGGCTGTGCTGGAATAGGAGGTGTACAGCGGGAAGGGGGTGTCTGGGCTGTGCTGGAATAGGAGGTGTACAGTGGGAAGGGGGTGTCTGGGCTGTGCTGGAATAGGAGGAGTACAGTGGGAAGGGGGTGTCTGGGCTGTGCTGGAATAGGAGGTGTACAGTGGGAAGGGGGTGTCTGGGCTGTGCTGGAATAGGAGGAGTACAGTGGGAAGGGGGTGTCTGGGCTGTGCTGGAATAGGAGGAGTACAGTGGGAAGGGGGTGTCTGGGCTGGGCTGGAATAGGAGGAGTACAGTGGGAAGGGGTTGTCTGGGCTGTGCTGGAATAGGAGGTGTACAGTGGGAAGGGGTGTCTGGGCTGGGCTGGAATAGGAGGTGTACAGTGGGAAGGGGGTGTCTGTGCTGTGCTGGAATAGGAGGTGTACAGTGGGAAGGGGGTGTCTGGGCTGTGCTGGAATAGGAGGTGTACAGTGGTTAGGGGGTGTCTGGGCTGGGCTGGAATAGGAGGTGTACAGTGGGAAGGGGGTGTCAGGGCTGGGCTGGAATAGGAGGTGTACAGTTGGAAGGGGGTGCCTGGGCTGTGCTGGAATAGGAGGAGTACAGTGGGAAGGGGGTGTCTGGGCTGTGCTGGAATAGGAGGTGTACAGTGGGAAGGGGGTGTCTGGGCTGTGCTGGAATAGGAGGTTTACAGTGGGAAGGGGGTGTCTGGGCTGTGCTGGAATAGGAGGAGTACAGTGGGAAGGGGGTGTCTGGGCTGTCCTGGAATAGGAGGTGTACAGTGGGAAGGGGGTGCCTGGGCTGTGCTGGAATAGGAGGAGTACAGTGGGAAGGGGGTGTCTGGGCTCGGCTGGAATAGGAGGAGTACAGTGGAAAGGGGTTGTCTGGGCTGTGCTGGAATAGGAGGTGTACAGTGGGAAGGGGTGTCTGGGCTGTGCTGGAATAGGAGGTGTACAGTGGGATGGGGGTGTCTGTGCTGTGCTGGAATAGGAGGTGTACAGTGGGAAGGGGATGTCTGGGCTGTGCTGGAATAGGAGGTGTACAGTGGGAAGGGGGTGTCTGGGCTGCGCTGGAATAGGATGAGTACAGTGGGAAGGGGTTGTCTGGGCTGTGCAGGAATAGGAGGAGTACAGTGGGAAGGGGTGTCTGGGCTGTGCTGGAATAGGAGGTGTACAGTGGGAAGGGGGTGTCTGTGCTGTGCTGGAATAGGAGGTGTACAGTGGGAAGGGGATGTCTGGGCTGTGCTGGAATAGGAGGTGTACAGTGGGAAGGGGGTGTCTGGGCTGTGCTGGAATAGGAGGAGTACAGTGGGAAGGGGGTGTCTGGGCTGTGCTGGAATAGGAGGAGTACAGTGGGAAGGGGGTGTCTGGGCTGTGCTGGAATTGGAGGTGTACAGTGGGAAGGGGGTGTCTGGGCTGTGCTGGAATAGGAGGAGTACAGTGGGAAGGGGGTGTCTGGGCTGGGCTGGAATAGGAGGTGTACAGTGGGAAGGGGGTGTCTGGGCTGTGCTGGAATAGGAGGAGTACAGTGGGAAGGGGGTGTCTGGGCTGTGCTGGAATAGGAGGTGTACAGTGAGAAGGGGGTGTCTGGGCTGTGCTGGAATAGGAGGTGTACAGTGGGAAGGGGGTGTCTGGGCTGTGCTGGAATAGGAGGAGTAAAGTGGGAAGGGGGTGTCTGGGCTGTGCTGGAATAGGAGGAGTACAGTGGGAAGGGGGTGTCTGGGCTGAGCTGGAATAGGAGGAGTAAAGTGGGAAGGGGGTGTCTGGGCTGTGCTGGAATAGGATGAGTACAGTGGGAAGGGGGTGTCTGAGCTGTGCTGGAATAGGAGGTGTACAGTGGGAAGGGGGTATCTGGGCTGTGCTGGTATAGTAGGTGTACAGTGGGAAGGGGATGTCTGGGCTGTGCTGGAATAGGAGGAGTACAGTGGGAAGGGGGTGTCTGGGCTGTGCTGGAATTGGAGGTGTACAGTGGGAAGGGGGTGTCTGGGCTGTGCTGGAATAGGAGATGTACAGTGGGAAGGGGGTGTCTGGGCTGTGCTGGAATAGGACGAGTACAGTGGGAAGGGGGTGGCTGGGCTGTGCTGGAATAGGAGGAGTACAGTTGGAAGGGGGTGTCTGGGATGTGCTGGAATAGGAGGTGTACAGTGGGAAGGGGGTGTCTGAGCTGTGCTGGAATAGGATGAGTACAGTGGGAAGGGGGTGTCTGGGCTGTGCTGGAATAGGAGGTGTACAGTGGGAAGGGGGTGTCTGGGCTGTGCTGGAATATGAGGAGTACAGTGGGAAGGGGGTGTCTGGGTTGTGGTGGAATAGGAGGAGTACAGTGGGAAGGGGGTGTCTGGGCTGTGCTGGAATAGGAGGTGTACAGTGGGAAGGGGGTGTCTGGACTGTGCTGGAATAGGATGAGTACAGTGGGAAGGGGGTGTCTGGGCTGTGCTGGAATAGGAGGAGTACAGTGGGAAGGGGGTGTCTGGGCTGGGCTGGAATAGGAGGAGTACAGTGGGAAGGGGTTGTCTGGGCTGTGCTGGAATAGGAGGTGTACAGTGGGAAGGGGTGTCTGGGCTGTGCTGGAATAGGAGGTGTACAGTGGGAAGGGGGTGTCTGTGCTGTGCTGGAATAGGAGGTGTACAGTGGGAAGGGGGTGTCTGGGCTGTGCTGGAATAGGAGGTGTACAGTGGTTAGGGGGTGTCTGGGCTGGGCTGGAATAGGAGGTGTACAGTGGGAAGGGGGTGTCTGGGCTGGGCTGGAATAGGAGGTGTACAGTTGGAAGGGGGTGTCTGGGCTGTGCTGGAATAGGAGGAGTACAGTGGGAAGGGGGTGTCTGGGCTGTGCTGGAATAGGATGAGTACAGTGGGAAGGGGGTGTCTGGGCTGTGCTGGAATAGGAGGAGTACAGTGGGAAGGGGGTGTCTGGGCTGTCCTGGAATAGGAGGTGTACAGTGGGAAGGGGGTGTCTGGGCTGTGCTGGAATAGGAGGTGTACAGCGGGAATGGGGTGTCTGGGCTGTGCTGGAATAGGAGGTGTACAGTGGGAAGGGGGTGTCTGGGCTGTGCTGGAATAGGAGGAGTACAGTGGGAAGGGGGTGTCTGGGCTGTGCTGGAATAGGAGGTGTACAGTGGGAAGGGGGTGTCTGGGCTGTGCTGGAATAGGAGGAGTACAGTGGGAAGGGGGTGTCTGGGCTGTGCTGGAATAGGAGGAGTACAGTGGGAAGGGGGTGTCTGGGCTGGGCTGGAATAGGAGGAGTACAGTGGGAAGGGGTTGTCTGGGCTGTGCTGGAATAGGAGGTGTACAGTGGGAAGGGGTGTCTGGGCTGTGCTGGAATAGGAGGTGTACAGTGGGACGGGGGTGTCTGTGCTGTGCTGGAATAGGAGGTGTACAGTGGGAAGGGGGTGTCTGGGCTGTGCTGGAATAGGAGGTGTACAGTGGTTAGGGGGTGTCTGGGCTGTCCTGGAATAGGAGGTGTACAGTGGGAAGGGGGTGCCTGGGTTGTGCTGGAATAGGAGGAGTACAGTGGGAAGGGGGTGTCCTGGGCTCGGCTGGAATAGGAGGAGTACAGTGGAAAGGGGTTGTCTGGGCTGTGCTGGAATAGGAGGTGTACAGTGGGAAGGGGTGTCTGGGCTGTGCTGGAATAGGAGGTGTACAGTGGGATGGGGGTGTCTGTGCTGTGCTGGAATAGGAGGTGTACAGTGGGAAGGGGATGTCTGGGCTGTGCTGGAATAGGAGGTGTACAGTGGGAAGGGGGTGTCTGGGCTGCGCTGAATAGGATGAGTACAGTGGAAGGGGTTGTCTGGGCTGTGCTGGAATAGGAGGAGTACAGTGGGAAGGGGTGTCTGGGCTGTGCTGGAATAGGAGGTGTACAGTGGGAAGGGGGTGTCTGTGCTGTGCTGGAATAGGAGGTGTACAGTGGGAAGGGGATGTCTGGGCTGTGCTGGAATAGGAGGTGTACAGTGGGAAGGGGGTGTCTGGGCTGTGCTGGAATAGGAGGAGTACAGTGGGAAGGGGGTGTCTGGGCTGTGCTGGAATTGGAGGTGTACAGTGGGAAGGGGGTGTCTGGGCTGTGCTGGAATAGGAGGAGTACAGTGGGAAGGGGGTGTCTGGGCTGGGCTGGAATAGGAGGTGTACAGTGGGAAGGGGGTGTCTGGGCTGTGCTGGAATAGGAGGAGTACAGTGGGAAGGGGGTGTCTGGGCTGTGCTGGAATAGGAGGTGTACAGTGGGAAGGGGGTGTCTGGGCTGTGCTGGAATAGGAGGTGTACAGTGGGAAGGGGGTGTCTGGGCTGTGCTGGAATAGGAGGAGTAAAGTGGGAAGGGGGTGTCTGGGCTGTGCTGGAATAGGAGGAGTACAGTGGGAAGGGGGTGTCTGGGCTGTGCTGGAATAGGAGGTGTACAGTGGGAAGGGGGTGTCTGGGCTGTGCTGGAATAGGAGGAGTACAGTGGGAAGGGGGTGTCTGGGCTGTGCTGGAATAGGAGGAGTAAAGTGGGAAGGGGGTGTCTGGGCTGTGCTGGAATAGGATGAGTACAGTGGGAAGGGGGTGTCTGAGCTGTGCTGGAATAGGAGGTGTAAAGTGGGAAGGGGGTGTCTGGGCTGTGCTGGAATAGGATGAGTACAGTGGGAAGGGGGTGTCTGGGCTGTGCTGGAATAGGAGGTGTACAGTGGGAAGGGGGTATCTGGGCTGTGCTGGTATAGTAGGTGTACAGTGGGAAGGGGGTGTCTGGGCTGTGCTGGAATAGGAGATGTACAGTGGGAAGGGGGTGTCTGGGCTGTGCTGGAATAGGACGAGTACAGTGGGAAGGGGGTGGCTGGGCTGTGCTGGGATAGGATGAGTACAGTGGGAAGGGGTGTCTGGGCTGTGCTGGAATAGGAGGTGTACAGTGGGAAGGGGGTGTCTGAGCTGTGCTGGAATAGGATGAGTACAGTGGGAAGGGGGTGTCTGGGCTGTGCTGGAATAGGAGGTGTACAGTGGGAAGGGGGTGTCTGGGCTGTGCTGGAATAGGAGGAGTACAGTGGGAAGGGGGTGTCTGGGTTGTGGTGGAATAGGAGGAGTACAGTGGGAAGGGGGTGTCTGGGCTGTGCTGGAATAGGAGGTGTACAGTGGGAAGGGGATGTCTGGGCTGTGCTGGAATAGGAGGAGTACAGTGGGAAGGGGGTGTCTGGACTGTGCTGGAATAGGATGAGTACAGTGGGAAGGGGGTGTCTGGGCTGTGCTGGAATAGGAGGAGTACAGCGGGAAGGGGGGTGTCTGGGCTGTGCTGGAATAGGAGGTGTACAGTGGGAAGGGGGGTGTCTGGGCTGTGCTGGAATAGGAGGAGTACAGCGGGAAGGGGGTGTCTGGGCTGTGCTGGAATAGGAGGTGTACAGTGGGAAGAGGGTGTCTGGGCTGTCCTGGAATAGGAGGTGTACAGTGGGAAAGGGGGTGTCTGGGCTCTGCTGGAATAGGAGGTGTACAGTGGGAAGGGGGTGTCTGGGCTGTGCTGAAATAGGAGGAGTACAGTGGGAAGGGGGTGTCTGGGCTGTCCTAGAATAGGAGGTGTACAGTGGCAAGGGGGTGTCTGGGCTGTGCTGGAATAGGAGGTGTACAGTGGGAAGGGGGTGTCTGGGCTGTGCTGGAATAGGAGGAGTACAGTGGGAAGGGGGTGTCTGGGCTGGGCTGTTATAGGAGGAGTACAGTGGGAAGGGGTTGTCTGGGCTGTGCTGGAATAGGAGGTGTACAGTGGGAAGGGGGTGTCTGGGCTGGGCTGTTATAGGAGGAGTACAGTGGGAAGGGGTTGTCTGGGCTGTGCTGGAATAGGAGGTGTACAGTGGGAAGGGGGTGTCTGGGCTGTGCTGGAATAGGAGGTGTACAGTGGGAAGGGGTGTCTGGGCTGTGCTGGAATAGGAGGTGTACAGTGGGAAGGGGTGTCTGGGCTGTGCTGGAATAGGATGAGTACAGTGGGAAGGGGGTGTCTGGGCTGTGCTGGAATAGGAGGAGTACAGTGGGAAGGGGGTGTCTGGCCTGTGCTGGAATAGGATGAGTACAGTGGGAAGGGGGTGTCTGGGCTGTGCTGGAATAGGATGAGTACAGTGGGAAGGGGGTGTCTGGGCTGTGCTGGAATAGGAGGTGTACAGTGGGAAGGGGGTGTCTGGGCTGTGCTGGAATAGGAGGAGAACAGTGGGAAGGGGTGTCTGGGTTGTGCTGGAATAGGAGGTGTACAGTGGGAAGGGGGTGTCTGGGCCGTGCTGGAATAGGATGAGTACAGTGGGAAGGGGGTGTCTGGGCTGTGCTGGAATAGGAAGAGTACAGCGGGAAGGGGGTGTCTGGGCTGTGCTGGAATAGGAGGTGTACAGTGGGAAGGGGGTGTCTGGGCTGTGCTGGAATAGGAGGTGTACAGCGGGAAGGGGGTGTCTGGGCTGTGCTGGAATAGGAGGTGTACAGTGGGAAGGGGGTGTCTGGGCTGTGCTGGAATAGGAGGTGTACAGCGGGAAGGGGGTGTCTGGGCTGTGCTGGAATAGGAGGTGTACAGTGGGAAGGGGGTGTCTGGGCTGTGCTGGAATAGGAGGAGTACAGTGGGAAGGGGGTGTCTGGGCTGTGCTGGAATAGGAGGTGTACAGTGGGAAGGGGGTGTCTGGGCTGTGCTGGAATAGGAGGAGTACAGTGGGAAGGGGGTGTCTGGGCTGTGCTGGAATAGGAGGAGTACAGTGGGAAGGGGGTGTCTGGGCTGGGCTGGAATAGGAGGAGTACAGTGGGAAGGGGTTGTCTGGGCTGTGCTGGAATAGGAGGTGTACAGTGGGAAGGGGTGTCTGGGCTGTGCTGGAATAGGAGGTGTACAGTGGGAAGGGGGTGTCTGTGCTGTGCTGGAATAGGAGGTGTACAGTGGGAAGGGGATGTCTGGGCTGTGCTGGAATAGGAGGTGTACAGTGGGAAGGGGGTGTCTGGGCTGGGCTGGAATAGGAGGTGTACAGTGGGAAGGGGGTGTCTGGGCTGTGCTGGAATAGGAGGTGTACAGTGGTTAGGGGGTGTCTGGGCTGTGCTGGAATAGGAGGTGTACAGTGGGAAGGGGGTGTCTGGGCTGGGCTGGAATAGGAGGTGTACAGTTGGAAGGGGGTGTCTGGGCTGTGCTGGAATAGGAGGAGTACAGTGGGAAGGGGGTGTCTGGGCTGTGCTGGAATAGGAGGTGTACGGTGGGAAGGGGGTGTCTGGGCTGTGCTGGAATAGGAGGAGTACAGTGGGAAGCGGGTGTCTGGGCTGTGCTGGAATAGGAGGAGTAGAGTGGGAAGGGGGGTGTCTGGGCTGTGCTGGAATAGGAGGTGTACAGTTGGAATAGGAATAGGCTGGAATAGGGGGTGTCTGGCCTGTGTTGGAATAGGGGGTGTCTGGGCTTTGCTGGAATAGGGGGTGTCTGGGCTGGAATAGGGGGTGTCTGGGCTGTGCTGGAATAGGGGGTGTCTGGGCTGTGCTGGAATAGGGGATGTACAGTGGGAAGGGGGTGTCTGGGCTGTGCTGGAACAGGGGGTGTACAGTGGGAAGGGGGTGTCTGGGCTATGCTGGAATAGGAGGTGTACAGTGAGAAGGGGGTGGCTGGGCTGTGCTGGAATAGATAGGTTCAGTGGGAAGGGGGTGTCTGGGCTATGCTGGAATAGGAGGTGTACAGTGGGAAGGGGGTGGCTGGGCTGTGCTGGAATAGATAGGTTCAGTGGGAAGGGGGTGTCTGGGCTGTGCTGGAATAGGAGGTGTACAGTGGGAAGGGGGTGTCTGGGCTGTCCTGGAATAGGAGGTGTACAGTGGGAAGGGGGTGTCTGGGCTGTTCTGGAATAGGAGGAGTACAGTGGGAAGGGGGTGTCTGGGCTGGGCTGGAATAGGAGGAGTACAGTGGGAAGGGGTTGTCTGAGCTGTGCTGGAATAGGAGGTGTACAGTGGGAAGGGGTGTCTGGGCTGTGCTGGAATAGGAGGTGTACAGTGGGAAGGGGGTGTCTGGGCTGTGCTGGAATAGGAGGAGTACAGTGGGAAGGGGGTGTCTGGGCTGTCCTAGAATAGGAGGTGTACAGTGGGAAGGGGGTGTCTGGGCTGTGCTGGAATAGGAGGTGTACAGTGGGAAGGGGGTGTCTGGGCTGTGCTGGAATAGGAGGAGTACAGTGGGAAGGGGGTGTCTGGGCTGGGCTGGAATAGGAGGAGTACAGTGGGAAGGGGTTGTCTGGGCTGTGCTGGAATAGGAGGTGTACAGTGGGAAGGGGGTGTCTGGGCTGTGCTGGAATAGGAGGTGTACAGTGGGAAGGGGTGTCTGGGCTGTGCTGGAATAGGAGGTGTACAGTGGGAAGGGGTGTCTGGGCTGTGCTGGAATAGGATGAGTACAGTGGGAAGGGGGTGTCTGGGCTGTGCTGGAATAGGAGGAGTACAGTGGGAAGGGGGTGTCTGGGCTGTGCTGGAATAGGATGAGTACAGTGGGAAGGGGGTGTCTGGGCTGTGCTGGAATAGGATGAGTACAGTGGGAAGGGGGTGTCTGGGCTGTGCTGGAATAGGAGGTGTACAGTGGGAAGGGGGTGTCTGGGCTGTGCTGGAATAGGAGGAGTACAGTGGGAAGGGGGTGTCTGGGTTGTGCTGGAATAGGATGAGTACAGTGGGAAGGGGGTGTCTGGGCTGTGCTGGAATAGGAAGAGTACAGCGGGAAGGGGGTGTCTGGGCTGTGCTGGAATAGGATGAGTACAGTGGGAAGGGGGTGTCTGGGCTGTGCTGGAATAGGAGGTGTACAGCGGGAAGGGGTGTCTGGGCTGTGCTGGAATAGGAGGTGTACAGTGGGAAGGGGGTGTCTGTGCTGTGCTGGAATAGGAGGTGTACAGTGGGAAGGGGGTGTCTGGGCTGTGCTGGAATAGGAGGTGTACAGTGGTTAGGGGTGTCTGGGCTGGGCTGGAATAGGAGGTGTACAGTGGGAAGGGGGTGTCTGGGCTGTCCTGGAATAGGAGGTGTACAGTGGGAAGGGGGTGCCTGGGCTGTGCTGGAATAGGAGGAGTACAGTGGGAAGGGGGTGTCTGGGCTCGGCTGGAATAGGAGGAGTACAGTGGAAAGGGGTTGTCTGGGCTGTGCTGGAATAGGAGGTGTACAGTGGGAAGGGGTGTCTGGGCTGTGCTGGAATAGGAGGTGTACAGTGGGATGGGGGTGTCTGTGCTGTGCTGGAATAGGAGGTGTACAGTGGGAAGGGGATGTCTGGGCTGTGCTGGAATAGGAGGTGTACAGTGGGAAGGGGGTGTCTGGGCTGCGCTGGAATAGGATGAGTACAGTGGGAAGGGGTTGTCTGGGCTGTGCTGGAATAGGAGGAGTACAGTGGGAAGGGGTGTCTGGGCTGTGCTGGAATAGGAGGTGTACAGTGGGAAGGGGGTGTCTGTGCTGTGCTGGAATAGGAGGTGTACAGTGGGAAGGGGATGTCTGGGCTGTGCTGGAATAGGAGGTGTACAGTGGGAAGGGGGTGTCTGGGCTGTGCTGGAATAGGAGGAGTAAAGTGGGAAGGGGGTGTCTGGGCTGTGCTGGAATTGGAGGTGTACAGTGGGAAGGGGGTGTCTGGGCTGTGCTGGAATAGGAGGAGTACAGTGGGAAGGGGGTGTCTGGGCTGGGCTGGAATAGGAGGTGTACAGTGGGAAGGGGGTGTCTGGGCTGTGCTGGAATAGGAGGAGTACAGTGGGAAGGGGGTGTCTGGGCTGTGCTGGAATAGGAGGTGTACAGTGGGAAGGGGGTGTCTGGGCTGTGCTGGAATAGGAGGTGTACAGTGGGAAGGGGGTGTCTGGGCTGTGCTGGAATAGGAGGAGTAAAGTGGGAAGGGGGTGTCTGGGCTGTGCTGGAATAGGAGGAGTACAGTGGGAAGGGGGTGTCTGGGCTGTGCTGGAATAGGAGGAGTAAAGTGGGAAGGGGGTGTCTGGGCTGTGCTGGAATAGGAGGTGTACAGTGGGAAGGGGGTATCTGGGCTGTGCTGGAATAGGAGGTGTACAGTGGGAAGGGGATGTCTGGGCTGTGCTGGAATAGGAGGAGTACAGTGGGAAGGGGGTGTCTGGGCTGTGCTGGAATAGGAGGTGTACAGTGGGAAGGGGGTGTCTGGGCTGTGCTGGAATAGGAGGAGTACAGTGGGAAGGGGGTGTCTGGGCTGTGCTGGAATAGGAGGAGTAAAGTGGGAAGGGGGTGTCTGGGCTGTGCTGGAATAGGATGAGTACAGTGGGAAGGGGGTGTCTGAGCTGTGCTGGAATAGGAGGTGTAAAGTGGGAAGGGGGTGTCTGGGCTGTGCTGGAATAGGATGAGTACAGTGGGAAGGGGGTGTCTGGGCTGTGCTGGAATAGGAGGTGTACAGTGGGAAGGGGGTATCTGGGCTGTGCTGGTATAGTAGGTGTACAGTGGGAAGGGGGTGTCTGGGCTGTGCTGGAATAGGAGATGTACAGTGGGAAGGGGGTGTCTGGGCTGTGCTGGAATAGGACGAGTACAGTGGGAAGGGGGTGGCTGGGCTGTGCTGGGATAGGATGAGTACAGTGGGAAGGGGTGTCTGGGCTGTGCTGGAATAGGAGGTGTACAGTGGGAAGGGGGTGTCTGAGCTGTGCTGGAATAGGATGAGTACAGTGGGAAGGGGGTGTCTGGGCTGTGCTGGAATAGGAGGTGTACAGTGGGAAGGGGGTGTCTGGGCTGTGCTGGAATAGGAGGAGTACAGTGGGAAGGGGGTGTCTGGGTTGTGGTGGAATAGGAGGAGTACAGTGGGAAGGGGGTGTCTGGGCTGTGCTGGAATAGGAGGTGTACAGTGGGAAGGGGATGTCTGGGCTGTGCTGGAATAGGAGGAGTACAGTGGGAAGGGGGTGTCTGGACTGTGCTGGAATAGGATGAGTACAGTGGGAAGGGGGTGTCTGGGCTGTGCTGGAATAGGAGGAGTACAGCGGGAAGGGGGTGTCTGGGCTGTGCTGGAATAGGAGGTGTACAGTGGGAAGGGGGTGTCTGGGCTGTGCTGGAATAGGAGGAGTACAGCGGGAAGGGGGTGTCTGGGCTGTGCTGGAATAGGAGGTGTACAGTGGGAAGAGGGTGTCTGGGCTGTCCTGGAATAGGAGGTGTACAGTGGGAAAGGGGGTGTCTGGGCTCTGCTGGAATAGGAGGTGTACAGTGGGAAGGGGGTGTCTGGGCTGTGCTGAAATAGGAGGAGTACAGTGGGAAGGGGGTGTCTGGGCTGTCCTAGAATAGGAGGTGTACAGTGGCAAGGGGGTGTCTGGGCTGTGCTGGAATAGGAGGTGTACAGTGGGAAGGGGGTGTCTGGGCTGTGCTGGAATAGGAGGAGTACAGTGGGAAGGGGGTGTCTGGGCTGGGCTGTTATAGGAGGAGTACAGTGGGAAGGGGTTGTCTGGGCTGTGCTGGAATAGGAGGTGTACAGTGGGAAGGGGGTGTCTGGGCTGGGCTGTTATAGGAGGAGTACAGTGGGAAGGGGTTGTCTGGGCTGTGCTGGAATAGGAGGTGTACAGTGGGAAGGGGGTGTCTGGGCTGTGCTGGAATAGGAGGTGTACAGTGGGAAGGGGTGTCTGGGCTGTGCTGGAATAGGAGGTGTACAGTGGGAAGGGGTGTCTGGGCTGTGCTGGAATAGGATGAGTACAGTGGGAAGGGGGTGTCTGGGCTGTGCTGGAATAGGAGGAGTACAGTGGGAAGGGGGTGTCTGGCCTGTGCTGGAATAGGATGAGTACAGTGGGAAGGGGGTGTCTGGGCTGTGCTGGAATAGGATGAGTACAGTGGGAAGGGGGTGTCTGGGCTGTGCTGGAATAGGAGGTGTACAGTGGGAAGGGGGTGTCTGGGCTGTGCTGGAATAGGAGGAGAACAGTGGGAAGGGGTGTCTGGGTTGTGCTGGAATAGGAGGTGTACAGTGGGAAGGGGGTGTCTGGGCCGTGCTGGAATAGGATGAGTACAGTGGGAAGGGGGTGTCTGGGCTGTGCTGGAATAGGAAGAGTACAGCGGGAAGGGGGTGTCTGGGCTGTGCTGGAATAGGAGGTGTACAGTGGGAAGGGGGTGTCTGGGCTGTGCTGGAATAGGAGGTGTACAGCGGGAAGGGGGTGTCTGGGCTGTGCTGGAATAGGAGGTGTACAGTGGGAAGGGGGTGTCTGGGCTGTGCTGGAATAGGAGGTGTACAGCGGGAAGGGGGTGTCTGGGCTGTGCTGGAATAGGAGGTGTACAGTGGGAAGGGGGTGTCTGGGCTGTGCTGGAATAGGAGGAGTACAGTGGGAAGGGGGTGTCTGGGCTGTGCTGGAATAGGAGGTGTACAGTGGGAAGGGGGTGTCTGGGCTGTGCTGGAATAGGAGGAGTACAGTGGGAAGGGGGTGTCTGGGCTGTGCTGGAATAGGAGGAGTACAGTGGGAAGGGGGTGTCTGGGCTGGGCTGGAATAGGAGGAGTACAGTGGGAAGGGGTTGTCTGGGCTGTGCTGGAATAGGAGGTGTACAGTGGGAAGGGGTGTCTGGGCTGTGCTGGAATAGGAGGTGTACAGTGGGAAGGGGGTGTCTGTGCTGTGCTGGAATAGGAGGTGTACAGTGGGAAGGGGATGTCTGGGCTGTGCTGGAATAGGAGGTGTACAGTGGGAAGGGGGTGTCTGGGCTGGGCTGGAATAGGAGGTGTACAGTGGGAAGGGGGTGTCTGGGCTGTGCTGGAATAGGAGGTGTACAGTGGTTAGGGGGTGTCTGGGCTGTGCTGGAATAGGAGGTGTACAGTGGGAAGGGGGTGTCTGGGCTGGGCTGGAATAGGAGGTGTACAGTTGGAAGGGGGTGTCTGGGCTGTGCTGGAATAGGAGGAGTACAGTGGGAAGGGGGTGTCTGGGCTGTGCTGGAATAGGAGGTGTACGGTGGGAAGGGGGTGTCTGGGCTGTGCTGGAATAGGAGGAGTACAGTGGGAAGCGGGTGTCTGGGCTGTGCTGGAATAGGAGGAGTAGAGTGGGAAGGGGGGTGTCTGGGCTGTGCTGGAATAGGAGGTGTACAGTTGGAATAGGAATAGGCTGGAATAGGGGGTGTCTGGCCTGTGTTGGAATAGGGGGTGTCTGGGCTTTGCTGGAATAGGGGGTGTCTGGGCTGGAATAGGGGGTGTCTGGGCTGTGCTGGAATAGGGGGTGTCTGGGCTGTGCTGGAATAGGGGATGTACAGTGGGAAGGGGGTGTCTGGGCTGTGCTGGAACAGGGGGTGTACAGTGGGAAGGGGGTGTCTGGGCTATGCTGGAATAGGAGGTGTACAGTGAGAAGGGGGTGGCTGGGCTGTGCTGGAATAGATAGGTTCAGTGGGAAGGGGGTGTCTGGGCTATGCTGGAATAGGAGGTGTACAGTGGGAAGGGGGTGGCTGGGCTGTGCTGGAATAGATAGGTTCAGTGGGAAGGGGGTGTCTGGGCTGTGCTGGAATAGGAGGTGTACAGTGGGAAGGGGGTGTCTGGGCTGTCCTGGAATAGGAGGTGTACAGTGGGAAGGGGGTGTCTGGGCTGTTCTGGAATAGGAGGAGTACAGTGGGAAGGGGGTGTCTGGGCTGGGCTGGAATAGGAGGAGTACAGTGGGAAGGGGTTGTCTGAGCTGTGCTGGAATAGGAGGTGTACAGTGGGAAGGGGTGTCTGGGCTGTGCTGGAATAGGAGGTGTACAGTGGGAAGGGGGTGTCTGGGCTGTGCTGGAATAGGAGGAGTACAGTGGGAAGGGGGTGTCTGGGCTGTCCTAGAATAGGAGGTGTACAGTGGGAAGGGGGTGTCTGGGCTGTGCTGGAATAGGAGGTGTACAGTGGGAAGGGGGTGTCTGGGCTGTGCTGGAATAGGAGGAGTACAGTGGGAAGGGGGTGTCTGGGCTGGGCTGGAATAGGAGGAGTACAGTGGGAAGGGGTTGTCTGGGCTGTGCTGGAATAGGAGGTGTACAGTGGGAAGGGGGTGTCTGGGCTGTGCTGGAATAGGAGGTGTACAGTGGGAAGGGGTGTCTGGGCTGTGCTGGAATAGGAGGTGTACAGTGGGAAGGGGTGTCTGGGCTGTGCTGGAATAGGATGAGTACAGTGGGAAGGGGGTGTCTGGGCTGTGCTGGAATAGGAGGAGTACAGTGGGAAGGGGGTGTCTGGGCTGTGCTGGAATAGGATGAGTACAGTGGGAAGGGGGTGTCTGGGCTGTGCTGGAATAGGATGAGTACAGTGGGAAGGGGGTGTCTGGGCTGTGCTGGAATAGGAGGTGTACAGTGGGAAGGGGGTGTCTGGGCTGTGCTGGAATAGGAGGAGTACAGTGGGAAGGGGGTGTCTGGGTTGTGCTGGAATAGGATGAGTACAGTGGGAAGGGGGTGTCTGGGCTGTGCTGGAATAGGAAGAGTACAGCGGGAAGGGGGTGTCTGGGCTGTGCTGGAATAGGATGAGTACAGTGGGAAGGGGGTGTCTGGGCTGTGCTGGAATAGGAGGTGTACAGCGGGAAGGGGTGTCTGGGCTGTGCTGGAATAGGAGGTGTACAGTGGGAAGGGGGTGTCTGTGCTGTGCTGGAATAGGAGGTGTACAGTGGGAAGGGGGTGTCTGGGCTGTGCTGGAATAGGAGGTGTACAGTGGTTAGGGGTGTCTGGGCTGGGCTGGAATAGGAGGTGTACAGTGGGAAGGGGGTGTCTGGGCTGTCCTGGAATAGGAGGTGTACAGTGGGAAGGGGGTGCCTGGGCTGTGCTGGAATAGGAGGAGTACAGTGGGAAGGGGGTGTCTGGGCTCGGCTGGAATAGGAGGAGTACAGTGGAAAGGGGTTGTCTGGGCTGTGCTGGAATAGGAGGTGTACAGTGGGAAGGGGTGTCTGGGCTGTGCTGGAATAGGAGGTGTACAGTGGGATGGGGGTGTCTGTGCTGTGCTGGAATAGGAGGTGTACAGTGGGAAGGGGATGTCTGGGCTGTGCTGGAATAGGAGGTGTACAGTGGGAAGGGGGTGTCTGGGCTGCGCTGGAATAGGATGAGTACAGTGGGAAGGGGTTGTCTGGGCTGTGCTGGAATAGGAGGAGTACAGTGGGAAGGGGTGTCTGGGCTGTGCTGGAATAGGAGGTGTACAGTGGGAAGGGGGTGTCTGTGCTGTGCTGGAATAGGAGGTGTACAGTGGGAAGGGGATGTCTGGGCTGTGCTGGAATAGGAGGTGTACAGTGGGAAGGGGGTGTCTGGGCTGTGCTGGAATAGGAGGAGTAAAGTGGGAAGGGGGTGTCTGGGCTGTGCTGGAATTGGAGGTGTACAGTGGGAAGGGGGTGTCTGGGCTGTGCTGGAATAGGAGGAGTACAGTGGGAAGGGGGTGTCTGGGCTGGGCTGGAATAGGAGGTGTACAGTGGGAAGGGGGTGTCTGGGCTGTGCTGGAATAGGAGGAGTACAGTGGGAAGGGGGTGTCTGGGCTGTGCTGGAATAGGAGGTGTACAGTGGGAAGGGGGTGTCTGGGCTGTGCTGGAATAGGAGGTGTACAGTGGGAAGGGGGTGTCTGGGCTGTGCTGGAATAGGAGGAGTAAAGTGGGAAGGGGGTGTCTGGGCTGTGCTGGAATAGGAGGAGTACAGTGGGAAGGGGGTGTCTGGGCTGTGCTGGAATAGGAGGAGTAAAGTGGGAAGGGGGTGTCTGGGCTGTGCTGGAATAGGAGGTGTACAGTGGGAAGGGGGTATCTGGGCTGTGCTGGAATAGGAGGTGTACAGTGGGAAGGGGATGTCTGGGCTGTGCTGGAATAGGAGGAGTACAGTGGGAAGGGGGTGTCTGGGCTGTGCTGGAATAGGAGGTGTACAGTGGGAAGGGGGTGTCTGGGCTGTGCTGGAATAGGAGATGTACAGTGGGAAGGGGGTGTCTGGGCTGTGCTGGAATAGGACGAGTACAGTGGGAAGGGGGTGGCTGGGCTGTGCTGGAATAGGATGAGTACAGTGGGAAGGGGTGTCTGGGCTGTGCTGGAATAGGAGGTGTACAGTGGGAAGGGGGTGTCTGAGCTGTGCTGGAATAGGATGAGTACAGTGGGAAGGGGGTGTCTGGGCTGTGCTGGAATAGGAGGTGTACAGTGGGAAGGGGGTGTCTGGGCTGTGCTGGAATAGGAGGAGTACAGTGGGAAGGGGGTGTCTGGGTTGTGGTGGAATAGGAGGAGTACAGTGGGAAGGGGGTGTCTGGGCTGTGCTGGAATAGGAGGTGTACAGTGGGAAGGGGGTGTCTGGACTGTGCTGGAATAGGATGAGTACAGTGGGAAGGGGGTGTCTGGGCTGTGCTGGAATAGGAGGAGTACAGCGGGAAGGGGGTGTCTGGGCTGTGCTGGAATAGGAGGTGTACAGTGGGAAGGGGGTGTCTGGGCTGTGCTGGAATAGGAGGTGTACAGTGGGAAGGGGTGTCTGGGCTGTGCTGGAATAGGATGAGTACAGTGGGAAGGGGGTGTCTGGGCTGTGCTGGAATAGGAGGAGTACAGTGGGAAGGGGGTGTCTGGGCTGTGCTGGAATAGGAGGAGTTCAGTGGGAAGGGGGTGTCTGGGCTGTGCTGCAATAGGATGAGTACAGTGGGAAGGGGGTGTCTGGGCTGTGCTGGAATAGGATGAGTACAGTGGGAAGGGGGTGTCTGGGCTGTGCTGGAATAGGAGGAGAACAGTGGGAAGGGGTGTCTGGGTTGTGCTGGAATAGGAGGAGTACAGTGGGAAGGGGGTGTCTGGGCTGTGCTGGAATAGGAGGTGTACAGTGGGAAGGGGGTGTCTGGGCCGTGCTGGAATAGGATGAGTACAGTGGGAAGGGGGTGTCTGGGCTGTGCTGGAATAGGAAGAGTACAGCGGGAAGGGGGTGTCTGGGCTGTGCTGGAATAGGAGGTGTACAGTGGGAAGGGGGTGTCTGGGCTGTGCTGGAATAGGAGGTGTACAGCGGGAAGGGGGTGTCTGGGCTGTGCTGGAATAGGAGGTGTACAGTGGGAAGGGGGTGTCTGGGCTGTGCTGGAATAGGAGGAGTACAGTGGGAAGGGGGTGTCTGGGCTGTGCTGGAATAGGAGGTGTACAGTGGGAAGGGGGTGTCTGGGCTGTGCTGGAATAGGAGGAGTACAGTGGGAAGGGGGTGTCTGGGCTGTGCTGGAATAGGAGGAGTACAGTGGGAAGGGGGTGTCTGGGCTGGGCTGGAATAGGAGGAGTACAGTGGGAAGGGGTTGTCTGGGCTGTGCTGGAATAGGAGGTGTACATTGGGAAGGGGTGTCTGGGCTGTGCTGGAATAGGAGGTGTACAGTGGGAAGGGGGTGTCTGTGCTGTGCTGGAATAGGAGGTGTACTGTGGGAAGGGGATGTCTGGGCTGTGCTGGAATAGGAGGTGCACAGTGGGAAAGGGGTGTCTGGGCTGGGCTGGAATAGGAGGTGTACAGTGGGAAGGGGGTGTCTGGGCTGTGCTGGAATAGGAGGTGTACAGTGGTTAGGGGGTGTCTGGGCTGTGCTGGAATAGGAGGTGTACAGTGGCAAGGGGGTGTCTGGGCTGGGCTGGAATAGGAGGTGTACAGTTGGAAGGGGGTGTCTGGGCTGTGCTGGAATAGGAGGAGTACAGTGGGAAGGGGGTGTCTGGGCTGTGCTGGAATAGGAGGTGTACAGTGGGAAGGGGGTGTCTGGGCTGTGCTGGAATAGGAGGAGTACAGTGGGAAGCGGGTGTCTGGGCTGTGCTGGAATAGGAGGAGTAGAGTGGGAAGGGGGGTGTCTGGGCTGTGCTGGAATAGGAGGTGTACAGTTGGAATAGGAATAGGCTGGAATAGGGGGTGTCTGGCCTGTGTTGGAATAGGGGGTGTCTGGGCTTTGCTGGAATAGGGGGTGTCTGGGCTGGAATAGGGGGTGTCTGGGCTGTGCTGGAATAGGGGGTGTCTGGGCTGTGCTGGAATAGGGGATGTACAGTGGGAAGGGGGTGTCTGGGCTGTGCTGGAACAGGGGGTGTACAGTGGGAAGGGGGTGTCTGGGCTATGCTGGAATAGGAGGTGTACAGTGAGAAGGGGGTGGCTGGGCTGTGCTGGAATAGATAGGTTCAGTGGGAAGGGGGTGTCTGGGCTGTGCTGGAATAGGAGGTGTACAGTGGGAAGGGGGTGGCTGGGCTGTGCTGGAATAGATAGGTTCAGTGGGAAGGGGGTGTCTGGGCTGTGCTGGAATAGGAGGTGTACAGTGGGAAGGGGGTGTCTGGGCTGTCCTGGAATAGGAGGTGTACAGTGGGAAGGGGGTGTCTGGGCTGTGCTGGAATAGGAGGAGTACAGTGGGAAGGGGTGTCTGGGCTGGGCTGGAATAGGAGGAGTACAGTGGGAAGGGGTTGTCTGAGCTGTGCTGGAATAGGAGGTGTACAGTGGGAAGGGGTGTCTGGGCTGTGCTGGAATAGGAGGTGTACAGTGGGAAGGGGGTGTCTGGGCTGTGCTGGAATAGGAGGAGTACAGTGGGAAGGGGGTGTCTGGGCTGTCCTAGAATAGGAGGTGTACAGTGGGAAGGGGATGTCTGGGCTGTGCTGGAATAGGAGGTGTACAGTGGGAAGGGGGTGTCTGGGCTGTGCTGGAATAGGAGGAGTACAGTGGGAAGGGGGTGTCTGGGCTGGGCTGGAATAGGAGGAGTACAGTGGGAAGGGGTTGTCTGGGCTGTGTTGGAATAGGAGGTGTACAGTGGGAAGGGGGTGTCTGGGCTGTGCTGGAATAGGAGGAGTACAGTGGGAAGGGGTGTCTGGGCTGTGCTGGAATAGGAGGTGTACAGTGGGAAGGGGTGTCTGGGCTGTGCTGGAATAGGATGAGTACAGTGGGAAGGGGGTGTCTGGGCTGTGCTGGAATAGGAGGAGTACAGTGGGAAGGGGGTGTCTGGGCTGTGCTGGAATAGGATGAGTACAGTGGGAAGGGGGTGTCTGGGCTGTGCTGGAATAGGATGAGTACAGTGGGAAGGGGGTGTCTGGGCTGTGCTGGAATAGGAGGTGTACAGTGGGAAGGGGGTGTCTGGGCTGTGCTGGAATAGGAGGAGTACAGTGGGAAGGGGGTGTCTGGGTTGTGCTGGAATAGGAGGAGTATAGTGGGAAGGGGGTGTCTGGGCTGTGCTGGAATAGGAGGTGTACAGTGGGAAGGGGATGTCTGGGCTGTGCTGGAATAGGATGAGTACAGTGGGAAGGGGGTGTCTGGGCTGTGCTGGAATAAGATGAGTACAGTGGGAAGGGGGTGTCTGGGCTGTGCTGGAATAGGATGAGTACAGTGGGAAGGGGGTGTCTGGGCTGTGCTGGAATAGGAGGAGTACAGTGGGAAGGGGGTGTCTGGGCTGTGCTGGAATAGGAGGTGTACAGTGGGAAGTGGGTGTCTGGGCTGTGCTGGAATAGGAGGAGTACAGTGGGAAGGGGGTGTCTGGGCTGTGCTGGAATAGGAGGTGTACAGTGGGAAGGGGGTGTCTGGGCTGTGCTGGAATAGGAGGTGTACAGTGGCAAGGGGGTGTCTGGGCTGGGCTGGAATAGGAGGTGTACAGTTGGAAGGGGGTGTCTGGGCTGTGCTGGAATAGGAGGAGTACAGTGGGAAGGGGGTGTCTGGGCTGTGCTGGAATAGGAGGTGTACAGTGGGAAGGGGGTGTCTGGGCTGTGCTGGAATAGGAGGAGTACAGTGGGAAGCGGGTGTCTGGGCTGTGCTGGAATAGGAGGAGTAGAGTGGGAAGGGGGGTGTCTGGGCTGTGCTGGAATAGGAGGTGTACAGTTGGAATAGGAATAGGCTGGAATAGGGGGTGTCTGGCCTGTGTTGGAATAGGGGGTGTCTGGGCTTTGCTGGAATAGGGGGTGTCTGGGCTGGAATAGGGGGTGTCTGGGCTGTGCTGGAATAGGGGGTGTCTGGGCTGTGCTGGAATAGGGGATGTACAGTGGGAAGGGGGTGTCTGGGCTGTGCTGGAACAGGGGGTGTACAGTGGGAAGGGGGTGTCTGGGCTATGCTGGAATAGGAGGTGTACAGTGAGAAGGGGGTGGCTGGGCTGTGCTGGAATAGATAGGTTCAGTGGGAAGGGGGTGTCTGGGCTGTGCTGGAATAGGAGGTGTACAGTGGGAAGGGGGTGGCTGGGCTGTGCTGGAATAGATAGGTTCAGTGGGAAGGGGGTGTCTGGGCTGTGCTGGAATAGGAGGTGTACAGTGGGAAGGGGGTGTCTGGGCTGTCCTGGAATAGGAGGTGTACAGTGGGAAGGGGGTGTCTGGGCTGTGCTGGAATAGGAGGAGTACAGTGGGAAGGGGTGTCTGGGCTGGGCTGGAATAGGAGGAGTACAGTGGGAAGGGGTTGTCTGAGCTGTGCTGGAATAGGAGGTGTACAGTGGGAAGGGGTGTCTGGGCTGTGCTGGAATAGGAGGTGTACAGTGGGAAGGGGGTGTCTGGGCTGTGCTGGAATAGGAGGAGTACAGTGGGAAGGGGGTGTCTGGGCTGTCCTAGAATAGGAGGTGTACAGTGGGAAGGGGATGTCTGGGCTGTGCTGGAATAGGAGGTGTACAGTGGGAAGGGGGTGTCTGGGCTGTGCTGGAATAGGAGGAGTACAGTGGGAAGGGGGTGTCTGGGCTGGGCTGGAATAGGAGGAGTACAGTGGGAAGGGGTTGTCTGGGCTGTGTTGGAATAGGAGGTGTACAGTGGGAAGGGGGTGTCTGGGCTGTGCTGGAATAGGAGGAGTACAGTGGGAAGGGGTGTCTGGGCTGTGCTGGAATAGGAGGTGTACAGTGGGAAGGGGTGTCTGGGCTGTGCTGGAATAGGATGAGTACAGTGGGAAGGGGGTGTCTGGGCTGTGCTGGAATAGGAGGAGTACAGTGGGAAGGGGGTGTCTGGGCTGTGCTGGAATAGGATGAGTACAGTGGGAAGGGGGTGTCTGGGCTGTGCTGGAATAGGATGAGTACAGTGGGAAGGGGGTGTCTGGGCTGTGCTGGAATAGGAGGTGTACAGTGGGAAGGGGGTGTCTGGGCTGTGCTGGAATAGGAGGAGTACAGTGGGAAGGGGGTGTCTGGGTTGTGCTGGAATAGGAGGAGTATAGTGGGAAGGGGGTGTCTGGGCTGTGCTGGAATAGGAGGTGTACAGTGGGAAGGGGATGTCTGGGCTGTGCTGGAATAGGATGAGTACAGTGGGAAGGGGGTGTCTGGGCTGTGCTGGAATAAGATGAGTACAGTGGGAAGGGGGTGTCTGGGCTGTGCTGGAATAGGATGAGTACAGTGGGAAGGGGGTGTCTGGGCTGTGCTGGAATAGGAGGAGTACAGTGGGAAGGGGGTGTCTGGGCTGTGCTGGAATAGGAGGTGTACAGTGGGAAGTGGGTGTCTGGGCTGTGCTGGAATAGGAGGAGTACAGTGGGAAGGGGGTGTCTGGGCTGTGCTGGAATAGGAGGTGTACAGTGGGAAGGGGGTGTCTGGGCTGTGCTGGAATAGGAGGAGTACAGTTGGAAGGGGGTGTCTGGGCTGTGCTGGAATAGGAGGAGTACAGTGGGAAGGGGGTGTCTGGGCTGGGCTGGAATAGGAGGAGTACAGTGGGAAGGGGTTGTCTGGGCTGTGCTGGAATAGGAGGTGTACAGTGGGAAGGGGTGTCTGGGCTGTGCTGGAATAGGAGGTGTACAGTGGGAAGGGGGTGTCTGTGCTGTGCTGGAATAGGAGGTGTACAGTGGGAAGGGGGTGTCTGGGCTGTGCTGGAATAGGAGGTGTACAGTGGTTAGGGGGTGTCTGGGCTGGGCTGGAATAGGAGGTGTACAGTGGGATGGGGGTGTCTGGGCTGGGCTGGAATAGGAGGTGTACAGTTGGAAGGGGGTGTCTGGGCTGTGCTGGAATAGGAGGAGTACAGTGGGAAGGGGGTGTCTGGGCTGTGCTGGAATAGGATGAGTACAGTGGGAAGGGGGTGTCTGGGCTGTGCTGGAATAGGAGGAGTACAGTGGGAAGGGGGTGTCTGGGCTCTTCTGGAATAGGAGGTGTACAGTGGGAAGGGGGTGTCTGGGCTGTGCTGGAATAGGAGGTGTACAGCTGGAAGGGGGTGTCTGGGCTGTGCTGGAATAGGAGGTGTACAGTGGGAAGGGGGTGTCTGGGCTGTGCTAGAATAGGAGGAGTATAGTGGGAAGGGGGTGTCTGGGCTGTGCTGGAATAGGAGGTGTACAGTGGGAAGGGGGTGTCTGGGCTGTGCTGGAATAGGAGGAGTACAGTGGGAAGGGGGTGTCTGGGCTGTGCTGGAATAGGAGGAGTACAGTGGGAAGGGGGTGTCTGGGCTGTGCTGGAATAGGAGGAGTAAAGTGGGAAGGGGGTGTCTGGGCTGTGCTGGAATAGGATGAGTACAGTGGGAAGGGGGTGTCTGGGCTGTGCTGGAATAGGAGGTGTACAGTGGGAAGGGGGTATCTGGGCTGTGCTGGAATAGGAGGTGTATAGTGGGAAGGGGGTGTCTGGGCTGGGCTGGAATAGGAGGTGTACAGTTGGAAGGGGGTGCCTGGGCTGTGCTGGAATAGGAGGAGTACAGTGGGAAGGGGGTGTCTGGGCTGTGCTGGAATAGGATGAGTACAGTGGGAAGGGGGTGTCTGGGCTGTGCTGGAATAGGAGGTTCACAGTGGGAAGGGGGTGTCTAGGCTGTGCTGGAATAGGAGGAGTACAGTTGGAAGGGGGTGTCTGGGCTGTCCTGGAATAGGAGGTGTACAGTGGGAAGGGGGTGCCTGGGCTGTGCTGGAATAGGAGGAGTACAGTGGGAAGGGGGTGTCTGGGCTCGGCTGGAATAGGAGGAGTACAGTGGAAAGGGGTTGTCTGGGCTGTGCTGGAATAGGAGGTGTACAGTGGGAAGGGGTGTCTGGGCTGTGCTGGAATAGGAGGTGTACAGTGGGATGGGGGTGTCTGTGCTGTGCTGGAATAGGAGGTGTACAGTGGGAAGGGGATGTCTGGGCTGTGCTGGAATAGGAGGTGTACAGTGGGAAGGGGGTGTCTGGGCTGCGCTGGAATAGGATGAGTACAGTGGGAAGGGGTTGTCTGGGCTGTGCTGGAATAGGAGGAGTACAGTGGGAAGGGGTGTCTGGGCTGTGCTGGAATAGGAGGTGTACAGTGGGAAGGGGGTGTCTGTGCTGTGCTGGAATAGGAGGTGTACAGTGGGAAGGGGATGTCTGGGCTGTGCTGGAATAGGAAGAGTACAGCGGAAAGGGGGTGTCTGGGCTGTGCTGGAATAGGAGGTGTACAGTGGGAAGGGGGTGTCTGGGCTGTGCTGGAATAGGAGGTGTACAGCGGGAAGGGGGTGTCTGGGCTGTGCTGGAATAGGAGGTGTACAGTGGGAAGGGGGTGTCTGGGCTGTGCTGGAATAGGAGGAGTACAGTGGGAAGGGGGTGTCTGGGCTGTGCTGGAATAGGAGGTGTACAGTGGGAAGGGGGTGTCTGGGCTGTGCTGGAATAGGAGGAGTACAGTGGGAAGGGGGTGTCTGGGCTGTGCTGGAATAGGAGGAGTACAGTGGGAAGGGGGTGTCTGGGCTGGGCTGGAATAGGAGGAGTACAGTGGGAAGGGGTTGTCTGGGCTGTGCTGGAATAGGAGGTGTACATTGGGAAGGGGTGTCTGGGCTGTGCTGGAATAGGAGGTGTACAGTGGGAAGGGGGTGTCTGTGCTGTGCTGGAATAGGAGGTGTACTGTGGGAAGGGGATGTCTGGGCTGTGCTGGAATAGGAGGTGCACAGTGGGAAAGGGGTGTCTGGGCTGGGCTGGAATAGGAGGTGTACAGTGGGAAGGGGGTGTCTGGGCTGTGCTGGAATAGGAGGTGTACAGTGGTTAGGGGGTGTCTGGGCTGTGCTGGAATAGGAGGTGTACAGTGGGAAGGGGGTGTCTGGGCTGGGCTGGAATAGGAGGTGTACAGTTGGAAGGGGGTGTCTGGGCTGTGCTGGAATAGGAGGAGTACAGTGGGAAGGGGGTGTCTGGGCTGTGCTGGAATAGGAGGTGTACAGTGGGAAGGGGGTGTCTGGGCTGTGCTGGAATAGGAGGAGTACAGTGGGAAGCGGGTGTCTGGGCTGTGCTGGAATAGGAGGAGTAGAGTGGGAAGGGGGGTGTCTGGGCTGTGCTGGAATAGGAGGTGTACAGTTGGAATAGGAATAGGCTGGAATAGGGGGTGTCTGGTCTGTGTTGGAATAGGGGGTGTCTGGGCTTTGCTGGAATAGGGGGTGTCTGGGCTGGAATAGGGGGTGTCTGGGCTGTGCTGGAATAGGGGGTGTCTGGGCTGTGCTGGAATAGGGGATGTACAGTGGGAAGGGGGTGTCTGGGCTGTGCTGGAACAGGGGGTGTACAGTGGGAAGGGGGTGTCTGGGCTATGCTGGAATAGGAGGTGTACAGTGAGAAGGGGGTGGCTGGGCTGTGCTGGAATAGATAGGTTCAGTGGGAAGGGGGTGTCTGGGCTGTGCTGGAATAGGAGGTGTACAGTGGGAAGGGGGTGGCTGGGCTGTGCTGGAATAGATAGGTTCAGTGGGAAGGGGGTGTCTGGGCTGTGCTGGAATAGGAGGTGTACAGTGGGAAGGGGGTGTCTGGGCTGTCCTGGAATAGGAGGTGTACAGTGGGAAGGGGGTGTCTGGGCTGTGCTGGAATAGGAGGAGTACAGTGGGAAGGGGGTGTCTGGGCTGGGCTGGAATAGGAGGAGTACAGTGGGAAGGGGTTGTCTGAGCTGTGCTGGAATAGGAGGTGTACAGTGGGAAGGGGTGTCTGGGCTGTGCTGGAATAGGAGGTGTACAGTGGGAAGGGGGTGTCTGGGCTGTGCTGGAATAGGAGGAGTACAGTGGGAAGGGGGTGTCTGGGCTGTCCTAGAATAGGAGGTGTACAGTGGGAAGGGGGTGTCTGGGCTGTGCTGGAATAGGAGGAGTACAGTGGGAAGGGGGTGTCTGGGCTGGGCTGGAATAGGAGGAGTACAGTGGGAAGGGGTTGTCTGGGCTGTGTTGGAATAGGAGGTGTACAGTGGGAAGGGGGTGTCTGGGCTGTGCTGGAATAGGAGGTGTACAGTGGGAAGGGGTGTCTGGGCTGTGCTGGAATAGGATGAGTACAGTGGGAAGGGGGTGTCTGGGCTGTGCTGGAATAGGAGGAGTACAGTGGGAAGGGGGTGTCTGGGCTGTGCTGGAATAGGATGAGTACAGTGGGAAGGGGGTGTCTGGGCTGTGCTGGAATAGGATGAGTACAGTGGGAAGGGGGTGTCTGGGCTGTGCTGGAATAGGAGGTGTACAGTGGGAAGGGGGTGTCTGGGCTGTGCTGGAATAGGAGGAGTACAGTGGGAAGGGGGTGTCTGGGTTGTGCTGGAATAGGAGGAGTATAGTGGGAAGGGGGTGTCTGGGCTGTGCTGGAATAGGAGGTGTACAGTGGGAAGGGGATGTCTGGGCTGTGCTGGAATAGGATGAGTACAGTGGGAAGGGGGTGTCTGGGCTGTGCTGGAATAAGATGAGTACAGTGGGAAGGGGGTGTCTGGGCTGTGCTGGAATAGGATGAGTACAGTGGGAAGGGGGTGTCTGGGCTGTGCTGGAATAGGAGGAGTACAGTGGGAAGGGGGTGTCTGGGCTGTGCTGGAATAGGAGGTGTACAGTGGGAAGTGGGTGTCTGGGCTGTGCTGGAATAGGAGGAGTACAGTGGGAAGGGGGTGTCTGGGCTGTGCTGGAATAGGAGGTGTACAGTGGGAAGGGGGTGTCTGGGCTGTGCTGGAATAGGAGGAGTACAGTGGGAAGGGGGTGTCTGGGCTGTGCTGGAATAGGAGGAGTACAGTGGGAAGGGGGTGTCTGGGCTGGGCTGGAATAGGAGGAGTACAGTGGGAAGGGGGTGTCTGGGCTGTCCTGGAATAGGAGGTGTACAGTGGGAAGGGGGTGCCTGGGCTGTGCTGGAATAGGAGGAGTACAGTGGGAAGGGGGTGTCTGGGCTCGGCTGGAATAGGAGGAGTACAGTGGAAAGGGGTTGTCTGGGCTGTGCTGGAATAGGAGGTGTACAGTGGGAAGGGGTGTCTGGGCTGTGCTGGAATAGGAGGTGTACAGTGGGATGGGGGTGTCTGGGCTGGGCTGGAATAGGAGGTGTACAGTGGGAAGGGGATGTCTGGGCTGTGCTGGAATAGGAGGTGTACAGTGGGAAGGGGGTGTCTGGGCTGCGCTGGAATAGGATGAGTACAGTGGGAAGGGGTTGTCTGGGCTGTGCTGGAATAGGAGGAGTACAGTGGGAAGGGGTGTCTGGGCTGTGCTGGAATAGGAGGTGTACAGTGGGAAGGGGGTGTCTGTGCTGTGCTGGAATAGGAGGTGTACAGTGGGAAGGGGATGTCTGGGCTGTGCTGGAATAGGAAGAGTACAGCGGGAAGGGGGTGTCTGGGCTGTGCTGGAATAGGAGGTGTACAGTGGGAAGGGGGTGTCTGGGCTGTGCTGGAATAGGAGGTGTACAGCGGGAAGGGGGTGTCTGGGCTGTGCTGGAATAGGAGGTGTACAGTGGGAAGGGGGTGTCTGGGCTGTGCTGGAATAGGAGGAGTACAGTGGGAAGGGGGTGTCTGGGCTGTGCTGGAATAGGAGGTGTACAGTGGGAAGGGGGTGTCTGGGCTGTGCTGGAATAGGAGGAGTACAGTGGGAAGGGGGTGTCTGGGCTGTGCTGGAATAGGAGGAGTACAGTGGGAAGGGGGTGTCTGGGCTGGGCTGGAATAGGAGGAGTACAGTGGGAAGGGGTTGTCTGGGCTGTGCTGGAATAGGAGGTGTACATTGGGAAGGGGTGTCTGGGCTGTGCTGGAATAGGAGGTGTACAGTGGGAAGGGGGTGTCTGTGCTGTGCTGGAATAGGAGGTGTACTGTGGGAAGGGGATGTCTGGGCTGTGCTGGAATAGGAGGTGCACAGTGGGAAAGGGGTGTCTGGGCTGGGCTGGAATAGGAGGTGTACAGTGGGAAGGGGGTGTCTGGGCTGTGCTGGAATAGGAGGTGTACAGTGGTTAGGGGGTGTCTGGGCTGTGCTGGAATAGGAGGTGTACAGTGGGAAGGGGGTGTCTGGGCTGGGCTGGAATAGGAGGTGTACAGTTGGAAGGGGGTGTCTGGGCTGTGCTGGAATAGGAGGAGTACAGTGGGAAGGGGGTGTCTGGGCTGTGCTGGAATAGGAGGTGTACAGTGGGAAGGGGGTGTCTGGGCTGTGCTGGAATAGGAGGAGTACAGTGGGAAGCGGGTGTCTGGGCTGTGCTGGAATAGGAGGAGTAGAGTGGGAAGGGGGGTGTCTGGGCTGTGCTGGAATAGGAGGTGTACAGTTGGAATAGGAATAGGCTGGAATAGGGGGTGTCTGGCCTGTGTTGGAATAGGGGGTGTCTGGGCTTTGCTGGAATAGGGGGTGTCTGGGCTGGAATAGGGGGTGTCTGGGCTGTGCTGGAATAGGGGGTGTCTGGGCTGTGCTGGAATAGGGGATGTACAGTGGGAAGGGGGTGTCTGGGCTGTGCTGGAACAGGGGGTGTACAGTGGGAAGGGGGTGTCTGGGCTATGCTGGAATAGGAGGTGTACAGTGAGAAGGGGGTGGCTGGGCTGTGCTGGAATAGATAGGTTCAGTGGGAAGGGGGTGTCTGGGCTGTGCTGGAATAGGAGGTGTACAGTGGGAAGGGGGTGGCTGGGCTGTGCTGGAATAGATAGGTTCAGTGGGAAGGGGGTGTCTGGGCTGTGCTGGAATAGGAGGTGTACAGTGGGAAGGGGGTGTCTGGGCTGTCCTGGAATAGGAGGTGTACAGTGGGAAGGGGGTGTCTGGGCTGTGCTGGAATAGGAGGAGTACAGTGGGAAGGGGGTGTCTGGGCTGGGCTGGAATAGGAGGAGTACAGTGGGAAGGGGTTGTCTGAGCTGTGCTGGAATAGGAGGTGTACAGTGGGAAGGGGTGTCTGGGCTGTGCTGGAATAGGAGGTGTACAGTGGGAAGGGGGTGTCTGGGCTGTGCTGGAATAGGAGGAGTACAGTGGGAAGGGGGTGTCTGGGCTGTCCTAGAATAGGAGGTGTACAGTGGGAAGGGGGTGTCTGGGCTGTGCTGGAATAGGAGGAGTACAGTGGGAAGGGGGTGTCTGGGCTGGGCTGGAATAGGAGGAGTACAGTGGGAAGGGGTTGTCTGGGCTGTGTTGGAATAGGAGGTGTACAGTGGGAAGGGGGTGTCTGGGCTGTGCTGGAATAGGAGGTGTACAGTGGGAAGGGGTGTCTGGGCTGTGCTGGAATAGGAGGTGTACAGTGGGAAGGGGTGTCTGGGCTGTGCTGGAATAGGATGAGTACAGTGGGAAGGGGGTGTCTGGGCTGTGCTGGAATAGGAGGAGTACAGTGGGAAGGGGGTGTCTGGGCTGTGCTGGAATAGGATGAGTACAGTGGGAAGGGGGTGTCTGGGCTGTGCTGGAATAGGATGAGTACAGTGGGAAGGGGGTGTCTGGGCTGTGCTGGAATAGGAGGTGTACAGTGGGAAGGGGGTGTCTGGGCTGTGCTGGAATAGGAGGAGTACAGTGGGAAGGGGGTGTCTGGGTTGTGCTGGAATAGGAGGAGTATAGTGGGAAGGGGGTGTCTGGGCTGTGCTGGAATAGGAGGTGTACAGTGGGAAGGGGATGTCTGGGCTGTGCTGGAATAGGATGAGTACAGTGGGAAGGGGGTGTCTGGGCTGTGCTGGAATAAGATGAGTACAGTGGGAAGGGGGTGTCTGGGCTGTGCTGGAATAGGATGAGTACAGTGGGAAGGGGGTGTCTGGGCTGTGCTGGAATAGGAGGAGTACAGTGGGAAGGGGGTGTCTGGGCTGTGCTGGAATAGGAGGTGTACAGTGGGAAGTGGGTGTCTGGGCTGTGCTGGAATAGGAGGAGTACAGTGGGAAGGGGGTGTCTGGGCTGTGCTGGAATAGGAGGTGTACAGTGGGAAGGGGGTGTCTGGGCTGTGCTGGAATAGGAGGAGTACAGTGGGAAGGGGGTGTCTGGGCTGTGCTGGAATAGGAGGAGTACAGTGGGAAGGGGGTGTCTGGGCTGGGCTGGAATAGGAGGAGTACAGTGGGAAGGGGTTGTCTGGGCTGTGCTGGAATAGGAGGTGTACAGTGGGAAGGGGTGTCTGGGCTGTGCTGGAATAGGAGGTGTACAGTGGGAAGGGGGTGTCTGTGCTGTGCTGGAATTGGAGGTGTACAGTGGGAAGGGGGTGTCTGGGCTGTGCTGGAATCGGAGGTGTACAGTGGTTAGGGGGTGTCTGGGCTGGGCTGGAATAGGAGGTGTACAGTGGGATGGGGGTGTCTGGGCTGGGCTGGAATAGGAGGTGTACAGTTGGAAGGGGGTGTCTGGGCTGTGCTGGAATAGGAGGAGTACAGTGGGAAGGGGGTGTCTGGGCTGTGCTGGAATAGGATGAGTACAGTGGGAAGGGGGTGTCTGGGCTGTGCTGGAATAGGAGGAGTACAGTGGGAAGGGGGTGTCTGGGCTCTTCTGGAATAGGAGGTGTACAGTGGGAAGGGGGTGTCTGGGCTGTGCTGGAATAGGAGGTGTACAGCTGGCAGGGGGTGTCTGGGCTGTGCTGGAATAGGAGGTGTACAGTGGGAAGGGGGTGTCTGGGCTGTGCTAGAATAGGAGGAGTATAGTGGGAAGGGGGTGTCTGGGCTGTGCTGGAATAGGAGGTGTACAGTGGGAAGGGGGTGTCTGGGCTGTGCTGGAATAGGAGGAGTACAGTGGGAAGGGGGTGTCTGGGCTGTGCTGGAATAGGAGGAGTACAGTGGGAAGGGGGTGTCTGGGCTGTGCTGGAATAGGAGGAGTAAAGTGGGAAGGGGGTGTCTGGGCTGTGCTGGAATAGGATGAGTACAGTGGGAAGGGGGTGTCTGGGCTGTGCTGGAATAGGAGGTGTACAGTGGGAAGGGGGTATCTGGGCTGTGCTGGAATAGGAGGTGTATAGTGGGAAGGGGGTGTCTGGGCTGTGCTGGAATAGGATGAGTACAGTGGGAAGGGGGTGTCTGGGCTGTGCTGGAATAGGAGGTTCACAGTGGGAAGGGGGTGTCTAGGCTGTGCTGGAATAGGAGGAGTACAGTTGGAAGGGGGTGTCTGGGCTGTCCTGGAATAGGAGGTGTACAGTGGGAAGGGGGTGCCTGGGCTGTGCTGGAATAGGAGGAGTACAGTGGGAAGGGGGTGTCTGGGCTCGGCTGGAATAGGAGGAGTACAGTGGAAAGGGGTTGTCTGGGCTGTGCTGGAATAGGAGGTGTACAGTGGGAAGGGGTGTCTGGGCTGTGCTGGAATAGGAGGTGTACAGTGGGATGGGGGTGTCTGTGCTGTGCTGGAATAGGAGGTGTACAGTGGGAAGGGGATGTCTGGGCTGTGCTGGAATAGGAGGTGTACAGTGGGAAGGGGGTGTCTGGGCTGCGCTGGAATAGGATGAGTACAGTGGGAAGGGGTTGTCTGGGCTGTGCTGGAATAGGAGGAGTACAGTGGGAAGGGGTGTCTGGGCTGTGCTGGAATAGGAGGTGTACAGTGGGAAGGGGGTGTCTGTGCTGTGCTGGAATAGGAGGTGTACAGTGGGAAGGGGATGTCTGGGCTGTGCTGGAATAGGAGGTGTACAGTGGGAAGGGTGTGTCTGGGCTGTGCTGGAATAGGAGGAGTACAGTGGGAAGGGGGTGTCTGGGCTGTGCTGGAATTGGAGGTGTACAGTGGGAAGGGGGTGTCTGGGCTGTGCTGGAATAGGAGGAGTACAGTGGGAAGGGGGTGTCTGGGCTGGGCTGTAATAGGAGGTGTACAGTGGGAAGGGGGTGTCTGGGCTGTGCTGGAATAGGAGGAGTACAGTGGGAAGGGGGTGTCTGGGCTGTGCTGGAATAGGAGGTGTACAGTGGGAAGGGGGTGTCTGGGCTGTGCTGGAATAGGAGGTGTACAGTGGGAAGGGGGTGTCTGGGCTGTGCTGGAATAGGAGGAGTAAAGTGGGAAGGGGGTGTCTGGGCTGTGCTGGAATAGGAGGAGTACAGTGGGAAGGGGGTGTCTGGGCTGTGCTGGAATAGGAGGAGTAAAGTGGGAAGGGGGTGTCTGGGCTGTGCTGGAATAGGATGAGTACAGTGGGAAGGGGGTGTCTGGGCTGTGCTGGAATAGGAGGTGTACAGTGGGAAGGGGGTATCTGGGCTGTGCTGGTATAGTAGGTGTACAGTGGGAAGGGGATGTCTGGGCTGTGCTGGAATAGGAGGTGTACAGTGGGAAGGGGGTGTCTGGGCTGTGCTGGAATAGGAGGTGTACAGTGGGAAGGGGGTGTCTGGGCTGTGCTGGAATAGGAGATGTACAGTGGGAAGGGGGTGTCTGGGCTGTGCTGGAATAGGACGAGTACAGTGGGAAGGGGGTGGCTGGGCTGTGCTGGAATAGGATGAGTACAGTGGGAAGGGGTGTCTGGGCTGTGCTGGAATAGGAGGTGTACAGTGGGAAGGGGGTGTCTGAGCTGTGCTGGAATAGGATGAGTACAGTGGGAAGGGTGTGTCTGGGCTGTGCTGGAATAGGAGGAGTACAGTGGGAAGGGGGTGTCTGGGTTGTGGTGGAATAGGAGGAGTACAGTGGGAAGGGGGTGTCTGGGCTGTGCTGGAATAGGAGGTGTACAGTGGGAAAGGGGTGTCTGGACTGTGCTGGAATAGGATGAGTACAGTGGGAAGGGGGTGTCTGGGCTGTGCTGGAATAGGAGGAGTACAGCGGGAAGGGGGTGTCTGGGCTGTGCTGGAATAGGAGGTGTACAGTGGGAAGGGGGTGTCTGGGCTGTGCTGGAATAGGAGGAGTACAGCGGGAAGGGGGTGTCTGGGCTGTGCTGGAATAGGAGGTGTACAGTGGGAAGGGGGTATCTGGGCTGTGCTGGAATAGGAGGAGTACAGTGGGAAGGGGGTGTCTGGGCTGTCCTAGAATAGGAGGTGTACAGTGGGAAGGGGGTGTCTGGGCTGTGCTGGAATAGGAGGTGTACAGTGGGAAGGGGGTGTCTGGGCTGTGCTTGAATAGGAGGAGTACAGTGGGAAGGGGGTGTCTGGGCTGGGCTGTTATAGGAGGAGTACAGTTGGAAGGGGTTGTCTGGGCTGTGCTGGAATAGGAGGTGTACAGTGGGAAGGGGGTGTCTGGGCCGTGCTGGAATAGGATGAGTACAGTGGGAAGGGGGTGTCTGGGCTGTGCTGGAATAGGAAGAGTACAGCGGGAAGGGGGTGTCTGGGCTGTGCTGGAATAGGAGGTGTACAGTGGGAAGGGGGTGTCTGGGCTGTGCTGGAATAGGAGGTGTACAGCGGGAAGGGGGTGTCTGGGCTGTGCTGGAATAGGAGGTGTACAGTGGGAAGGGGGTGTCTGGGCTGTGCTGGAATAGGATGAGTACAGTGGGAAGGGGGTGTCTGGGCTGTGCTGGAATAGGAGGAGTACAGTGGGAAGGGGGTGTCTGGGCTGTGCTGGAATAGGAGGTGTACAGTGGGAAGGGGGTGTCTGGGCTGTGCTGGAATAGGAGGAGTACAGTGGGAAGAGGGTGTCTGGGCTGGGCTGGAATAGGAGGAGTACAGTGGGAAGGGGTTGTCTGGGCTGTGCTGGAATAGGAGGTGTACATTGGGTAGGGGTGTCTGGGCTGTGCTGGAATAGGAGGTGTACAGTGGGAAGGGGGGTGTCTGTGCTGTGCTGGAATAGGAGGTGTACTGTGGGAAGGGGATGTCTGGGCTGTGCTGGAATAGGAGGTGTACAGTGGGAAGTGGGTGTCTGGGCTGGGCTGGAATAGGAGGTGTACAGTGGGAAGGGGGTGTCTGGGCTGTGCTGGAATAGGAGGTGTACAGTGGTTAGGGGGTGTCTGGGCTGTGCTGGAATAGGAGGTGTACAGTGGGAAGGGGGTGTCTGGGCTGGGCTGGAATAGGAGGTGTACAGTTGGAAGGGGGTGTCTGGGCTGTGCTGGAATAGCAGGAGTACAGTGGGAAGGGGGTGTCTGGGCTGTGCTGGAATAGGAGGTGTACAGTGGGAAGGGGGTGTCTGGGCTGTGCTGGAATAGGAGGAGTACAGTGGGAAGTGGGTGTCTGGGCTGTGCTGGAATAGGAGGAGTACAGTGGGAAGGGGGTGTCTGGGCTGTGCTGGAATAGGAGGTGTACAGTGGGAAGGGGGTGTCTGGGCTGTGCTGGAATAGGAGGAGTACAGTGGGAAGGGGGTGTCTGGGCTGTGCTGGAATAGGAGGAGTACAGTGGGAAGGGGGTGTCTGGGCTGGGCTGGAATAGGAGGAGTACAGTGGGAAGGGGTTGTCTGGGCTGTGCTGGAATAGGAGGTGTACAGTGGGAAGGGGTGTCTGGGCTGTGCTGGAATAGGAGGTGTACAGTGGGAAGGGGGTGTCTGTGCTGTGCTGGAATAGGAGGTGTACAGTGGGAAGGGGGTGTCTGGGCTGTGCTGGAATAGGAGGTGTACAGTGGTTAGGGGGTGTCTGGGCTGGGCTGGAATAGGAGGTGTACAGTGGGATGGGGGTGTCTGGGCTGGGCTGGAATAGGAGGTGTACAGTTGGAAGGGGGTGTCTGGGCTGTGCTGGAATAGGAGGAGTACAGTGGGAAGGGGGTGTCTGGGCTGTGCTGGAATAGGATGAGTACAGTGGGAAGGGGGTGTCTGGGCTGTGCTGGAATAGGAGGAGTACAGTGGGAAGGGGGTGTCTGGGCTCTTCTGGAATAGGAGGTGTACAGTGGGAAGGGGGTGTCTGGGCTGTGCTGGAATAGGAGGTGTACAGCTGGAAGGGGGTGTCTGGGCTGTGCTGGAATAGGAGGTGTACAGTGGGAAGGGGGTGTCTGGGCTGTGCTAGAATAGGAGGAGTATAGTGGGAAGGGGGTGTCTGGGCTGTGCTGGAATAGGAGGTGTACAGTGGGAAGGGGGTGTCTGGGCTGTGCTGGAATAGGAGGAGTACAGTGGGAAGGGGGTGTCTGGGCTGTGCTGGAATAGGATGAGTACAGTGGGAAGGGGGTGTCTGGGCTGTGCTGGAATAGGAGGTGTACAGTGGGAAGGGGGTATCTGGGCTGTGCTGGAATAGGAGGTGTATAGTGGGAAGGGGGTGTCTGGGCTGTGCTGGAATAGGATGAGTACAGTGGGAAGGGGGTGTCTGGGCTGTGCTGGAATAGGAGGTTCACAGTGGGAAGGGGGTGTCTAGGCTGTGCTGGAATAGGAGGAGTACAGTTGGAAGGGGGTGTCTGGGCTGTCCTGGAATAGGAGGTGTACAGTGGGAAGGGGGTGCCTGGGCTGTGCTGGAATAGGAGGAGTACAGTGGGAAGGGGGTGTCTGGGCTCGGCTGGAATAGGAGGAGTACAGTGGAAAGGGGTTGTCTGGGCTGTGCTGGAATAGGAGGTGTACAGTGGGAAGGGGTGTCTGGGCTGTGCTGGAATAGGAGGTGTACAGTGGGATGGGGGTGTCTGTGCTGTGCTGGAATAGGAGGTGTACAGTGGGAAGGGGATGTCTGGGCTGTGCTGGAATAGGAGGTGTACAGTGGGAAGGGGGTGTCTGGGCTGCGCTGGAATAGGATGAGTACAGTGGGAAGGGGTTGTCTGGGCTGTGCTGGAATAGGAGGAGTACAGTGGGAAGGGGTGTCTGGGCTGTGCTGGAATAGGAGGTGTACAGTGGGAAGGGGGTGTCTGTGCTGTGCTGGAATAGGAGGTGTACAGTGGGAAGGGGGTGTCTGGGCTGTGCTGGAATAGGAGGAGTACAGTGGGAAGGGGGTGTCTGGGATGTGCTGGAATTGGAGGTGTACAGTGGGAAGGGGGTGTCTGGGCTGTGCTGGAATAGGAGGAGTACAGTGGGAAGGGGGTGTCTGGGCTGGGCTGTAATAGGAGGTGTAAAGTGGGAAGGGGGTGTCTGGGCTGTGCTGGAATAGGAGGAGTACAGTGGGAAGGGGGTGTCTGGGCTGTGCTGGAATAGGAGGTGTACAGTGGGAAGGGGGTGTCTGGGCTGTGCTGGAATAGGAGGTGTACAGTGGGAAGGGGGTGTCTGGGCTGTGCTGGAATAGGAGGAGTAAAGTGGGAAGGGGGTGTCTGGGCTGTGCTGGAATAGGAGGAGTACAGTGGGAAGGGGGTGTCTGGGCTGTGCTGGAATAGGAGGAGTAAAGTGGGAAGGGGGTGTCTGGGCTGTGCTGGAATAGGATGAGTACAGTGGGAAGGGGGTGTCTGGGCTGTGCTGGAATAGGAGGTGTACAGTGGGAAGGGGGTATCTGGGCTGTGCTGGTATAGTAGGTGTACAGTGGGAAGGGGATGTCTGGGCTGTGCTGGAATAGGAGGTGTACAGTGGGAAGGGGGTGTCTGGGCTGTGCTGGAATAGGAGGTGTACAGTGGGAAGGGGGTGTCTGGGCTGTGCTGGAATAGGAGATGTACAGTGGGAAGGGGGTGTCTGGGCTGTGCTGGAATAGGACGAGTACAGTGGGAAGGGGGTGGCTGGGCTGTGCTGGAATAGGATGAGTACAGTGGGAAGGGGTGTCTGGGCTGTGCTGGAATAGGAGGTGTACAGTGGGAAGGGGGTGTCTGAGCTGTGTTGGAATAGGATGAGTACAGTGGGAAGGGTGTGTCTGGGCTGTGCTGGAATAGGAGGAGTACAGTGGGAAGGGGGTGTCTGGGTTGTGGTGGAATAGGAGGAGTACAGTGGGAAGGGGGTGTCTGGGCTGTGCTGGAATAGGAGGTGTACAGTGGGAAAGGGGTGTCTGGACTGTGGTGGAATAGGATGAGTACAGTGGGAAGGGGGTGTCTGGGCTGTGCTGGAATAGGAGGAGTACAGCGGGAAGGGGGTGTCTGGGCTGTGCTGGAATAGGAGGTGTACAGTGGGAAGGGGGTGTCTGGGCTGTGCTGGAATAGGAGGAGTACAGCGGGAAGGGGGTGTCTGGGCTGTGCTGGAATAGGAGGTGTACAGTGGGAAGGGGGTGTCTGGGCTGTGCTGGAATAGGAGGAGTACAGTGGGAAGGGGGTGTCTGGGCTGTCCTAGAATAGGAGGTGTACAGTGGGAAGGGGGTGTCTGGGCTGTGCTGGAATAGGAGGTGTACAGTGGGAAGGGGGTGTCTGGGCTGTGCTTGAATAGGAGGAGTACAGTGGGAAGGGGGTGTCTGGGCTGGGCTGTTATAGGAGGAGTACAGTTGGAAGGGGTTGTCTGGGCTGTGCTGGAATAGGAGGTGTACAGTGGGAAGGGGGTGTCTGGGCCGTGCTGGAATAGGATGAGTACAGTGGGAAGGGGGTGTCTGGGCTGTGCTGGAATAGGAAGAGTACAGCGGGAAGGGGGTGTCTGGGCTGTGCTGGAATAGGAGGTGTACAGTGGGAAGGGGGTGTCTGGGCTGTGCTGGAATAGGAGGTGTACAGCGGGAAGGGGGTGTCTGGGCTGTGCTGGAATAGGAGGTGTACAGTGGGAAGGGGGTGTCTGGGCTGTGCTGGAATAGGATGAGTACAGTGGGAAGGGGGTGTCTGGGCTGTGCTGGAATAGGAGGAGTACAGTGGGAAGGGGGTGTCTGGGCTGTGCTGGAATAGGAGGTGTACAGTGGGAAGGGGGTGTCTGGGCTGTGCTGGAATAGGAGGAGTACAGTGGGAAGGGGGTGTCTGGGCTGGGCTGGAATAGGAGGAGTACAGTGGGAAGGGGTTGTCTGGGCTGTGCTGGAATAGGAGGTGTACATTGGGTAGGGGTGTCTGGGCTGTGCTGGAAGAGGAGGTGTACAGTGGGAAGGGGGTGTCTGTGCTGTGCTGGAATAGGAGGTGTACTGTGGGAAGGGGATGTCTGGGCTGTGCTGGAATAGGAGGTGTACAGTGGGAAGGGGGTGTCTGGGCTGTGCTGGAATAGGAGGTGTACAGTGGGAAGGGGGTGTCTGGGCTGTGCTGGAATAGGAGGTGTACAGTGGTTAGGGGGTGTCTGGGCTGTGCTGGAATAGGAGGTGTACAGTGGGAAGGGGGTGTCTGGGCTGGGCTGGAATAGGAGGTGTACAGTGGGAAGGGGGTGTCTGGGCTGTGCTGGAATAGCAGGAGTACAGTGGGAAGGGGGTGTCTGGGCTGTGCTGGAATAGGAGGTGTACAGTGGGAAGGGGGTGTCTGGGCTGTGCTGGAATAGGAGGAGTACAGTGGGAAGCGGGTGTCTGGGCTGTGCTGGAATAGGAGGAGTAGAGTGGGAAGAGGGGTGTCTGGGCTGTGCTGGAATAGGAGGTGTACAGTTGGAATAGGAATAGGCTGGAATAGGGGGTGTCTGGCCTGTGTTGGAATAGGGGGTGTCTGGGCTTTGCTGGAATAGGGGGTGTCTGGGCTGGAATAGGGGGTGTCTGGGCTGTGCTGAAATAGGGGGTGTCTGGGCTGTGCTGGAATAGGGGATGTACAGTGGGAAGGGGGTGTCTGGGCTGTGCTGGAACAGGGGGTGTACAGTGGGAAGGGGGTGTCTGGGCTGTGCTGGAATAGGAGGTGTACAGTGGGAAGGGGGTGGCTGGGCTGTGCTGGAATAGATAGGTTCAGTGGGAAGGGGGTATCTGGGCTGTGCTGGAATAGGAGGTGTACAGTGGGAAGGGGGTGTCTGGGCTGTCCTGGAATAGGAGGTGTACAGTGGGAAGGGGGTGTCTGGGCTGTGCTGGAATAGGAGGAGTACAGTGGGAAGGGGGTGTCTGGGCTGGGCTGGAATAGGAGGAGTACAGTGGGAAGGGGTTGTCTGAGCTGTGCTGGAATAGGAGGTGTACAGTGGGAAGGGGTGTCTGGGCTGTGCTGGAACAGGAGGTGTACAGTGGGAAGGGGGTGTCTGGGCTGTGCTGGAATAGGAGGAGTACAGTGGGAAGGGGGTGTCTGGGCTGTCCTAGAATAGGAGGTGTACAGTGGGAAGTGGGTGTCTGGGCTGTGCTGGAATAGGAGGAGTACAGTGGGAAGGGGGTGTCTGGGCTGTGCTGGAATAGGAGGTGTACAGTGGGAAGGGGGTGTCTGGGCTGTGCTGGAAAAGGAGGAGTACAGTGGGAAGGGGGTGTCTGGGTTGTGCTGGAATAGGAGGAGTATAGTGGGAAGGGGGTGTCTGGGCTGTGCTGGAATAGGAGGTGTACAGTGGGAAGGGGGTGTCTGGGCTGTGCTGGAATAGGATGAGTACAGTGGGAAGGGGGTGTCTGGGCTGTGCTGGAATAGGAAGAGTACAGCGGGAAGGGGGTGTCTGGGCTGTGCTGGAATAGGATGAGTACAGTGGGAAGGGGGTGTCTGGGCTGTGCTGGAATAGGAGGTGTAAAGTGGGAAGGGGGTGTCTGGGCTGTGCTGGAATAGGAGGTGTACAGTGGGAAGGGGGTGTCTGGGCTGTGCTGGAATAGGAGGAGTACAGTGGGAAGGGGGTGTCTGGGCTGTGCTGGAATAGGAGGAGTACAGTGGGAAGGGGGTGTCTGGGCTGGGCTGTTATAGGAGGAGTACAGTTGGAAGGGGTTGTCTGGGCTGTGCTGGAATAGGAGGTGTACAGTGGGAAGGGGGTGTCTGGGCCGTGCTGGAATAGGATGAGTACAGTGGGAAGGGGGTGTCTGGGCTGTGCTGGAATAGGAAGAGTACAGCGGGAAGGGGGTGTCTGGGCTGTGCTGGAATAGGAGGTGTACAGTGGGAAGGGGGTGTCTGGGCTGTGCTGGAATAGGAGGTGTACAGCGGGAAGGGGGTGTCTGGGCTGTGCTGGAATAGGAGGTGTACAGTGGGAAGGGGGTGTCTGGGCTGTGCTGGAATAGGATGAGTACAGTGGGAAGGGGGTGTCTGGGCTGTGCTGGAATAGGAGGAGTACAGTGGGAAGGGGGTGTCTGGGCTGTGCTGGAATAGGAGGTGTACAGTGGGAAGGGGGTGTCTGGGCTGTGCTGGAATAGGAGGAGTACAGTGGGAAGGGGGTGTCTGGGCTGGGCTGGAATAGGAGGAGTACAGTGGGAAGGGGTTGTCTGGGCTGTGCTGGAATAGGAGGTGTACATTGGGAAAGGGTGTCTGGGCTGTGCTGGAATAGGAGGTGTACAGTGGGAAGGGGGTGTCTGTGCTGTGCTGGAATAGGAGGTGTACTGTGGGAAGGGGATGTCTGGGCTGTGCTGGAATAGGAGGTGTACAGTGGGAAGGGGGTGTATGGGCTGGGCTGGAATAGGAGGTGTACAGTGGGAAGGGGGTGTCTGGGCTGTGCTGGAATAGGAGGTGTACAGTGGTTAGGGGGTGTCTGGGCTGTGCTGGAATAGGAGGTGTACAGTGGGAAGGGGGTGTCTGGGCTGGGCTGGAATAGGAGGTGTACAGTTGGAAGGGGGTGTCTGGGCTGTGCTGGAATAGCAGGAGTACAGTGGGAAGGGGGTGTCTGGGCTGTGCTGGAATAGGAGGTGTACAGTGGGAAGGGGGTGTCTGGGCTGTGCTGGAATAGGAGGAGTACAGTGGGAAGCGGGTGTCTGGGCTGTGCTGGAATAGGAGGAGTAGAGTGGGAAGAGGGGTGTCTGGGCTGTGCTGGAATAGGAGGTGTACAGTTGGAATAGGAATAGGCTGGAATAGGGGGTGTCTGGCCTGTGTTGGAATAGGGGGTGTCTGGGCTTTGCTGGAATAGGGGGTGTCTGGGCTGGAATAGGGGGTGTCTGGGCTGTGCTGGAATAGGGGGTGTCTGGGCTGTGCTGGAATAGGGGATGTACAGTGGGAAGGGGGTGTCTGGGCTGTGCTGGAACAGGGGGTGTACAGTGGGAAGGGGGTGTCTGGGCTATGCTGGAATAGGAGGTGTACAGTGAGAAGGGGGTGGCTGGGCTGTGCTGGAATAGATAGGTTCAGTGGGAAGGGGGTGTCTGGGCTGTGCTGGAATAGGAGGTGTACAGTGGGAAGGGGGTGGCTGGGCTGTGCTGGAATAGATAGGTTCAGTGTGAAGGGGGTGTCTGGGCTGTGCTGGAATAGGAGGTGTACAGTGGGAAGGGGGTGTCTGGGCTGTCCTGGAATAGGAGGTGTACAGTGGGAAGGGGGTGTCTGGGCTGTGCTGGAATAGGAGGAGTACAGTGGGAAGGGGGTGTCTGGGCTGGGCTGGAATAGGAGGAGTACAGTGGGAAGGGGTTGTCTGAGCTGTGCTGGAATAGGAGGTGTACAGTGGGAAGGGGTGTCTGGGCTGTGCTGGAATAGGAGGTGTACAGTGGGAAGGGGGTGTCTGGGCTGTGCTGGAATAGGAGGAGTACAGTGGGAAGGGGGTGTCTGGGCAGTCCTAGAATAGGAGGTGTACAGTGGGAAGTGGGTGTCTGGGCTGTGCTGGAATAGGAGGTGTACAGTGGGAAGGGGGTGTCTGGGCTGTGCTGGAATAGGAGGAGTACAGTGGGAAGGGGGTGTCTGGGTTGTGCTGGAATAGGAGGAGTATAGTGGGAAGGGGGTGTCTGGGCTGTGCTGGAATAGGAGGTGTACAGTGGGAAGGGGGTGTCTGGGCTGTGCTGGAATAGGATGAGTACAGTGGGAAGGGGGTGTCTGGGCTGTGCTGGAATAGGAAGAGTACAGCGGGAAGGGGGTGTCTGGGCTGTGCTGGAATAGGATGAGTACATCTGGAAGGGGGTGTCTGGGCTGTGCTGGAATAGGAGGTGTACAGTGGGAAGGGGGTGTCTGGGCTGTGCTGGAATAGGAGGTGTACAGTGGGAAGGGGGTGTCTGGGCTGTGCTGGAATAGGAGGAGTACAGTGGGAAGGGGGTGTCTGGGCTGTGCTGGAATAGGAGGAGTACAGTGGGAAGGGGGTGTCTGGGCTGGGCTGGAATAGGAGGAGTACAGTGGGAAGGGGTTGTCTGGGCTGTGCTGGAATAGGAGGTGTACAGTGGGAAGGGGTGTCTGGGCTGTGCTGGAATAGGAGGTGTACAGTGGGAAGGGGGTGTCTGAGCTGTGCTGGAATAGGAGGTGTACAGTGGGAAGGGGGTGTCTGGGCTGTGCTGGAATAGGAGGTGTACAGTGGTTAGGGGGTGTCTGGGCTGGGCTGGAATAGGAGGTGTACAGTGGGATGGGGGTGTCTGGGCTGGGCTGGAATAGGAGGTGTACAGTTGGAAGGGGGTGTCTGGGCTGTGCTGGAATAGGAGGAGTACAGTGGGAAGGGGGTGTCTGGGCTGTGCTGGAATAGGATGAGTACAGTGGGAAGGGGGTGTCTGGGCTGTGCTGGAATAGGAGGAGTACAGTGGGAAGGGGGTGTCTGGGCTCTTCTGGAATAGGAGGTGTACAGTGGGAAGGGGGTGTCTGGGCTGTGCTGGAATAGGAGGTGTACAGCGGGAAGGGGGTGTCTGGGCTGTGCTGGAATAGGAGGTGTACAGTGGGAAGGGGGTGTCTGGGCTGTGCTGGAATAGGAGGAGTACAGTGGGAAGGGGGTGTCTGGGCTGTGCTGGAATAGGAGGTGTACAGTGGGAAGGGGGTGTCTGGGCTGTGCTGGAATAGGAGGAGTACAGTGGGAAGGGGGTGTCTGGGCTGTGCTGGAATAGGAGGAGTACAGTGGGAAGGGGGTGTCTGGGCTGGGCTGGAATAGGAGGAGTACAGTGGGAAGGGGTTGTCTGGGCTGTGCTGGAATAGGAGGTGTACAGTGGGAAGGGGTGTCTGGGCTGTGCTGGAATAGGAGGTGTACAGTGGGAAGGGGGTGTCTGTGCTGTGCTGGAATAGGAGGTGTACAGTGGGAAGGGGGTGTCTGGGCTGTGCTGGAATAGGAGGTGTACAGTGGTTAGGGGGTGTCTGGGCTGTGCTGGAATAGGAGGTGTACAGTGGGAAGGGGGTGTCTGGGCTGTGCTGGAATAGGAGGTTTACAGTGGGAAGGGGGTGTCTGGGCTGTGCTGGAATAGGAGGAGTACAGTGGGAAGGGGGTGTCTGGGCTCGGCTGGAATAGGAGGAGTACAGTGGAAAGGGGTTGTCTGGGCTGTGCTGGAATAGGAGGTGTACAGTGGGAAGGGGTGTCTGGGCTGTGCTGGAATAGGAGGTGTACAGTGGGATGGGGGTGTCTGTGCTGTGCTGGCATAGGAGGTGTACAGTGGGAAGGGGATGTCTGGGCTGTGCTGGAATAGGAGGTGTACAGTGGGAAGGGGGTGTCTGGGCTGCGCTGGAATAGGATGAGTACAGTGGGAAGGGGTGTCTGGGCTGTGCTGGAATAGGAGGTGTACAGTGGGAAGGGGGTGTCTGTGCTGTGCTGGAATAGGAGGTGTAAAGTGGGAAGGGGATGTCTGGGCTGTGCTGGAATAGGAGGTGTACAGTGGGAAGGGGGTGTCTGGGCTGTGCTGGAATAGGAGGAGTACAGTGGGAAGGGGGTGTCTGGGCTGGGCTGGAATAGGAGGTGTACAGTGGGAAGGGGGTGTCTGGGCTGTGCTGGAATAGGAGGAGTACAGTGGGAAGGAGGTGTCTGGGCTGTGCTGGAATAGGAGGTGTACAGTGGGAAGGGGGTGTCTGGGCTGTGCTGGAATAGGAGGTGTACAGTGGGAAGGGGGTGTCTGGGCTGTGCTGGAATAGGAGGAGTAAAGTGGGAAGGGGGTGTCTGGGCTGTGCTGGAATAGGAGGAGTACAGTGGGAAGGGGGTGTCTGGGCTGTGCTGGAATAGGAGGTGTACAGTGGGAAGGGGTGTCTGGGCTGTGCTGGAATAGGAGGTGTACAGTGGGAAGGGGGTGTCTGGGCTGTGCTGGAATAGGAGGAGTACAGTGGGAAGGGGGTGTCTGGGCTGTCCTAGAATAGGAGGTGTACAGTGGGAAGTGGGTGTCTGGGCTGTGCTGGAATAGGAGGAGTACAGTGGGAAGGGGGTGTCTGGGCTGTGCTGGAATAGGAGGTGTACAGTGGGAAGGGGGTGTCTGGGCTGTGCTGGAATAGGAGGAGTACAGTGGGAAGGGGGTGTCTGGGTTGTGCTGGAATAGGAGGAGTATAGTGGGAAGGGGGTGTCTGGGCTGTGCTGGAATAGGAGGTGTACAGTGGGAAGGGGGTGTCTGGGCTGTGCTAGAATAGGATGAGTACAGTGGGAAGGGGGTGTCTGGGCTGTGCTGGAATAGGAAGAGTACAGTGGGAAGGGGGTGTCTGGGCTGTGCTGGAATAGGATGAGTACAGTGGGAAGGGGGTGTCTGGGCTGTGCTGGAATAGGAGGTGTACAGTGGGAAGGGGGTGTCTGGGCTGTGCTGGAATAGGAGGTGTACAGTGGGAAGGGGGTGTCTGGGCTGTGCTGGAATAGGAGGTGTACAGTGGGAAGGGGGTGTCTGGGCTGTGCTGGAATAGGAGGTGTACAGTGGGAAGGGGGTGTCTGGGCTGGGCTGGAATAGGAGGTGTACAGTTGGAAGGGGGTGTCTGGGCTGTGCTGGAATAGCAGGAGTACAGTGGGAAGGGGGTGTCTGGGCTGTGCTGGAATAGGAGGTGTACAGTGGGAAGGGGGTGTCTGGGCTGTGCTGGAATAGGAGGAGTACAGTGGGAAGCGGGTGTCTGGGCTGTGCTGGAATAGGAGGAGTAGAGTGGGAAGAGGGGTGTCTGGGCTGTGCTGGAATAGGAGGTGTACAGTTGGAATAGGAATAGGCTGGAATAGGGGGTGTCTGGCCTGTGTTGGAATAGGGGGTGTCTGGGCTTTGCTGGAATAGGGGGTGTCTGGGCTGGAATAGGGGGTGTCTGGGCTGTGCTGGAATAGGGGGTGTCTGGGCTGTGCTGGAATAGGGGATGTACAGTGGGAAGGGGGTGTCTGGGCTGTGCTGGAACAGGGGGTGTACAGTGGGAAGGGGGTGTCTGGGCTATGCTGGAATAGGAGGTGTACAGTGAGAAGGGGGTGGCTGGGCTGTGCTGGAATAGATAGGTTCAGTGGGAAGGGGGTGTCTGGGCTGTGCTGGAATAGGAGGTGTACAGTGGGAAGGGGGTGGCTGGGCTGTGCTGGAATAGATAGGTTCAGTGTGAAGGGGGTGTCTGGGCTGTTCTGGAATAGGAGGTGTACAGTGGGAAGGGGGTGTCTGGGCTGTCCTGGAATAGGAGGTGTACAGTGGGAAGGGGGTGTCTGGGCTGTGCTGGAATAGGAGGAGTACAGTGGGAAGGGGGTGTCTGGGCTGGGCTGGAATAGGAGGAGTACAGTGGGAAGGGGTTGTCTGAGCTGTGCTGGAATAGGAGGTGTACAGTGGGAAGGGGTGTCTGGGCTGTGCTGGAATAGGAGGTGTACAGTGGGAAGGGGGTGTCTGGGCTGTGCTGGAATAGGAGGAGTACAGTGGGAAGGGGGTGTCTGGGCAGTCCTAGAATAGGAGGTGTACAGTGGGAAGTGGGTGTCTGGGCTGTGCTGGAATAGGAGGTGTACAGTGGGAAGGGGGTGTCTGGGCTGTGCTGGAATAGGAGGAGTACAGTGGGAAGGGGGTGTCTGGGTTGTGCTGGAATAGGAGGAGTATAGTGGGAAGGGGGTGTCTGGGCTGTGCTGGAATAGGAGGTGTACAGTGGGAAGGGGGTGTCTGGGCTGTGCTGGAATAGGATGAGTACAGTGGGAAGGGGGTGTCTGGGCTGTGCTGGAATAGGAAGAGTACAGCGGGAAGGGGGTGTCTGGGCTGTGCTGGAATAGGATGAGTACATCTGGAAGGGGGTGTCTGGGCTGTGCTGGAATAGGAGGTGTACAGTGGGAAGGGGGTGTCTGGGCTGTGCTGGAATAGGAGGTGTACAGTGGGAAGGGGGTGTCTGGGCTGTGCTGGAATAGGAGGAGTACAGTGGGAAGGGGGTGTCTGGGCTGTGCTGGAATAGGAGGAGTACAGTGGGAAGGGGGTGTCTGGGCTGGGCTGGAATAGGAGGAGTACAGTGGGAAGGGGTTGTCTGGGCTGTGCTGGAATAGGAGGTGTACAGTGGGAAGGGGTGTCTGGGCTGTGCTGGAATAGGAGGTGTACAGTGGGAAGGGGGTGTCTGAGCTGTGCTGGAATAGGAGGTGTACAGTGGGAAGGGGGTGTCTGGGCTGTGCTGGAATAGGAGGTGTACAGTGGTTAGGGGGTGTCTGGGCTGGGCTGGAATAGGAGGTGTACAGTGGGATGGGGGTGTCTGGGCTGGGCTGGAATAGGAGGTGTACAGTTGGAAGGGGGTGTCTGGGCTGTGCTGGAATAGGAGGAGTACAGTGGGAAGGGGGTGTCTGGGCTGTGCTGGAATAGGATGAGTACAGTGGGAAGGGGGTGTCTGGGCTGTGCTGGAATAGGAGGAGTACAGTGGGAAGGGGGTGTCTGGGCTCTTCTGGAATAGGAGGTGTACAGTGGGAAGGGGGTGTCTGGGCTGTGCTGGAATAGGAGGTGTACAGCGGGAAGGGGGTGTCTGGGCTGTGCTGGAATAGGAGGTGTACAGTGGGAAGGGGGTGTCTGGGCTGTGCTGGAATAGGAGGAGTACAGTGGGAAGGGGGTGTCTGGGCTGTGCTGGAATAGGAGGTGTACAGTGGGAAGGGGGTGTCTGGGCTGTGCTGGAATAGGAGGAGCACAGTGGGAAGGGGGTGTCTGGGCTGTGCTGGAATAGGAGGAGTACAGTGGGAAGGGGGTGTCTGGGCTGTGCTGGAATAGGAGGAGTACAGTGGGAAGGGGTTGTCTGGGCTGTGCTGGAATAGGAGGTGTACAGTGGGAAGGGGTGTCTGGGCTGTGCTGGAATAGGAGGTGTACAGTGGGAAGGGGGTGTCTGTGCTGTGCTGGAATAGGAGGTGTACAGTGGGAAGGGGGTGTCTGGGCTGTGCTGGAATAGGAGGTGTACAGTGGTTAGGGGGTGTCTGGGCTGTGCTGGAATAGGAGGTGTACAGTGGGAAGGGGGTGTCTGGGCTGTGCTGGAATAGGAGGTTTACAGTGGGAAGGGGGTGTCTGGGCTGTGCTGGAATAGGAGGAGTACAGTGGGAAGGGGGTGTCTGGGCTCGGCTGGAATAGGAGGAGTACAGTGGAAAGGGGTTGTCTGGGCTGTGCTGGAATAGGAGGTGTACAGTGGGAAGGGGTGTCTGGGCTGTGCTGGAATAGGAGGTGTACAGTGGGATGGGGGTGTCTGTGCTGTGCTGGCATAGGAGGTGTACAGTGGGAAGGGGATGTCTGGGCTGTGCTGGAATAGGAGGTGTACAGTGGGAAGGGGGTGTCTGGGCTGCGCTGGAATAGGATGAGTACAGTGGGAAGGGGTGTCTGGGCTGTGCTGGAATAGGAGGTGTACAGTGGGAAGGGGGTGTCTGTGCTGTGCTGGAATAGGAGGTGTAAAGTGGGAAGGGGATGTCTGGGCTGTGCTGGAATAGGAGGTGTACAGTGGGAAGGGGGTGTCTGGGCTGTGCTGGAATAGGAGGAGTACAGTGGGAAGGGGGTGTCTGGGCTGGGCTGGAATAGGAGGTGTACAGTGGGAAGGGGGTGTCTGGGCTGTGCTGGAATAGGAGGAGTACAGTGGGAAGGAGGTGTCTGGGCTGTGCTGGAATAGGAGGTGTACAGTGGGAAGGGGGTGTCTGGGCTGTGCTGGAATAGGAGGTGTACAGTGGGAAGGGGGTGTCTGGGCTGTGCTGGAATAGGAGGAGTAAAGTGGGAAGGGGGTGTCTGGGCTGTGCTGGAATAGGAGGAGTACAGTGGGAAGGGGGTGTCTGGGCTGTGCTGGAATAGGAGGTGTACAGTGGGAAGGGGTGTCTGGGCTGTGCTGGAATAGGAGGTGTACAGTGGGAAGGGGGTGTCTGGGCTGTGCTGGAATAGGAGGAGTACAGTGGGAAGGGGGTGTCTGGGCTGTCCTAGAATAGGAGGTGTACAGTGGGAAGTGGGTGTCTGGGCTGTGCTGGAATAGGAGGAGTACAGTGGGAAGGGGGTGTCTGGGCTGTGCTGGAATAGGAGGTGTACAGTGGGAAGGGGGTGTCTGGGCTGTGCTGGAATAGGAGGAGTACAGTGGGAAGGGGGTGTCTGGGTTGTGCTGGAATAGGAGGAGTATAGTGGGAAGGGGGTGTCTGGGCTGTGCTGGAATAGGAGGTGTACAGTGGGAAGGGGGTGTCTGGGCTGTGCTAGAATAGGATGAGTACAGTGGGAAGGGGGTGTCTGGGCTGTGCTGGAATAGGAAGAGTACAGTGGGAAGGGGGTGTCTGGGCTGTGCTGGAATAGGATGAGTACAGTGGGAAGGGGGTGTCTGGGCTGTGCTGGAATAGGAGGTGTACAGTGGGAAGGGGGTGTCTGGGCTGTGCTGGAATAGGAGGTGTACAGTGGGAAGGGGGTGTCTGGGCTGTGCTGGAATAGGAGGAGTACAGTGGGAAGGGGGTGTCTGGGCTGTGCTGGAATAGGAGGAGTACAGTGGGAAGGGGGTGTCTGGGCTGGGCTGGAATAGGAGGAGTACAGTGGGAAGGGGTTGTCTGGGCTGTGCTGGAATAGGAGGTGTACAGTGGGAAGGGGTGTCTGGGCTGTGCTGGAATAGGATGAGTACAGTGGGAAGGGGGTGTCTGAGCTGTGCTGGAATAGGAGGTGTACAGTGGGAAGGGGGTGTCTTAGCTGTGCTGGAATAGGAGGTGTACAGTGGTTAGGGGGTGTCTGGGCTGGGCTGGAATAGGAGGTGTACAGTGGGATGGGGGTGTCTGGGCTGGGCTGGAAAAGGAGGTGTACAGTTGGAAGGGGGTGTTTGGGCTGTGCTGGAATAGGAGGAGTACAGTGGGAAGGGGGTGTCTGGGCTGTGCTGGAATAGGATTAGTACAGTGGGAAGGGGGTGTCTGGGCTGTGCTGGAATAGGAGGAGTACAGTGGGAAGGGGGTGTCTGGGCTCTTCTGGAATAGGAGGTGTACAGTGGGAAGGGGGTGTCTGGGCTGTGCTGGAATAGGAGGTGTACAGCGGGAAGGGGGTGTCTGGGCTGTGCTGGAATAGGAGGTGTACAGTGGGAAGGGGGTGTCTGGGCTGTGCTGGAATAGGAGGAGTACAGTGGGAAGGGGGTGTCTGGGCTGTGCTGGAATAGGAGGTGTACAGTGGGAAGGGGGTGTCTGGGCTGTGCTGGAATAGGAGGAGTACAGTGGGAAGGGGGTGTCTGGGCTGTGCTGGAATAGGAGGAGTACAGTGGGAAGGGGGTGTCTGGGCTGGGCTGGAATAGGAGGAGTACAGTGGGAAGGGGTTGTCTGGGCTGTGCTGGAATAGGAGGTGTACAGTGGGAAGGGGTGTCTGGGCTGTGCTGGAATAGGAGGTGTACAGTGGGAAGGGGGTGTCTGTGCTGTGCTGGAATAGGAGGTGTACAGTGGGAAGGGGGTGTCTGGGCTGTGCTGGAATAGGAGGTGTACAGTGGTTAGGGGGTGTCTGGGCTGTGCTGGAATAGGAGGTGTACAGTGGGAAGGGGGTGTCTGGGCTGGGCTGGAATAGGAGGTGTACAGTTGGAAGGGGGTGCCTGGGCTGTGCTGGAATAGGAGGAGTACAGTGGGAAGGGGGTGTCTGGGCTGTGCTGGAATAGGATGAGTACAGTGGGAAGGGGGTGTCTGGGCTGTGCTGGAATAGGAGGTTTACAGTGGGAAGGGGGTGTCTGGGCTGTGCTGGAATAGGAGGAGTACAGTGGGAAGGGGGTGTCTGGGCTCGGCTGGAATAGGAGGAGTACAGTGGAAAGGGGTTGTCTGGGCTGTGCTGGAATAGGAGGTGTACAGTGGGAAGGGGTGTCTGGGCTGTGCTGGAATAGGAGGTGTACAGTGGGATGGGGGTGTCTGTGCTGTGCTGGCATAGGAGGTGTACAGTGGGAAGGGGATGTCTGGGCTGTGCTGGAATAGGAGGTGTACAGTGGGAAGGGGGTGTCTGGGCTGCGCTGGAATAGGATGAGTACAGTGGGAAGGGGTGTCTGGGCTGTGCTGGAATAGGAGGTGTACAGTGGGAAGGGGGTGTCTGTGCTGTGCTGGAATAGGAGGTGTAAAGTGGGAAGGGGATGTCTGGGCTGTGCTGGAATAGGAGGTGTACAGTGGGAAGGGGGTGTCTGGGCTGTGCTGGAATAGGAGGAGTACAGTGGGAAGGGGGTGTCTGGGCTGGGCTGGAATAGGAGGTGTACAGTGGGAAGGGGGTGTCTGGGCTGTGCTGGAATAGGAGGAGTACAGTGGGAAGGGGGTGTCTGGGCTGTGCTGGAATAGGAGGTGTACAGTGGGAAGGGGGTGTCTGGGCTGTGCTGGAATAGGAGGTGTACAGTGGGAAGGGGGTGTCTGGGCTGTGCTGGAATAGGAGGAGTAAAGTGGGAAGGGGGTGTCTGGGCTGTGCTGGAATAGGAGGAGTACAGTGGGAAGGGGGTGTCTGGGCTGTGCTGGAATAGGAGGAGTAAAGTGGGAAGGGGGTGTCTGGGCTGTGCTGGAATAGGATGAGTACAGTGGGAAGGGGGTGTCTGGGCTGTGCTGGAATAGGAGGTGTACAGTGGGAAGGGGGTATCTGGGCTGTGCTGGTATAGTAGGTGTACAGTGGGAAGGGGATGTCTGGGCTGTCCTGGAATAGGATGAGTACAGTGGGAAGGGGGTGTCTGGGCTGTGCTGGAATAGGAGGTTTACAGTGGGAAGGGGGTGTCTGGGCTGTGCTGGAATAGGAGGAGTATAGTGGGAAGGGGGTGTCTGGGCTCGGCTGGAATAGGAGGAGTACAGTGGAAAGGGGTTGTCTGGGCTGTGCTGGAATAGGAGGTGTACAGTGGGATGGGGGTGTCTGTGCTGTGCTGACATAGGAGGTGTACAGTGGGAAGGGGGTGTCTGGGCTGTGCTGGAATAGGAGGAGTACAGTGGGAAGGGGGTGTCTGGGCTGTGCTGGAATAGGAGGAGTACAGTGGGAAGGGGGTGTCTGTGCTGGGCTGGAATAGGAGGAGTACAGTGGGAAGGGGTTGTCTGGGCTGTGCTGGAATAGGAGGTGTACAGTGGGAAGGGGTGTCTGGGCTGTGCTGGAATAGGAGGTGTACAGTGGGAAGGGGGTGTCTGGGCTGTGCTGGAATAGGAGGTGTACAGTGGGAAGGGGGTGTCTGGGCTGTGCTGGAATAGGAGGTGTACAGTGGTTAGGGGGTGTCTGGGCTGTGCTGGAATAGGAGGTGTACAGTTGGAAGGGGGTGCCTGGGCTGTGCTGGAATAGGAGGAGTACAGTGGGAAGGGGGTGTCTGGGCTGTGCTGGAATAGGATGAGTACAGTGGGAAGGGGGTGTCTGGGCTGTGCTGGAATAGGAGGTTCACAGTGGGAAGGGGGTGTCTAGGCTGTGCTGGAATAGGAGGAGTACAGTTGGAAGGGGGTGTCTGGGCTGTCCTGGAATAGGAGGTGTACAGTGGGAAGGGGGTGCCTGGGCTGTGCTGGAATAGGAGGAGTACAGTGGGAAGGGGGTGTCTGGGCTCGGCTGGAATAGGAGGAGTACAGTGGAAAGGGGTTGTCTGGGCTGTGCTGGAATAGGAGGTGTACAGTGGGAAGGGGTGTCTGGGCTGTGCTGGAATAGGAGGTGTACAGTGGGATGGGGGTGTCTGTGCTGTGCTGGAATAGGAGGTGTACAGTGGGAAGGGGATGTCTGGGCTGTGCTGGAATAGGAGGTGTACAGTGGGAAGGGGGTGTCTGGGCTGCGCTGGAATAGGATGAGTACAGTGGGAAGGGGTTGTCTGGGCTGTGCTGGAATAGGAGGAGTACAGTGGGAAGGGGTGTCTGGGCTGTGCTGGAATAGGAGGTGTACAGTGGGAAGGGGGTGTCTGTGCTGTGCTGGAATAGGAGGTGTACAGTGGGAAGGGGAAGTCTGGGCTGTGCTGGAATAGGAGGTGTACAGTGGGAAGGGGGTGTCTGGGCTGTGCTGGAATAGGAGGAGTACAGTGGGAAGGGGGTGTCTGGGCTGTGCTGGAATTGGAGGTGTACAGTGGGAAGGGGGTGTCTGGGCTGTGCTGGAATAGGAGGAGTACAGTGGGAAGGGGGTGTCTGGGCTGGGCTGTAATAGGAGGTGTACAGTGGGAAGGGGGTGTCTGGGCTGTGCTGGAATAGGAGGAGTACAGTGGGAAGGGGGTGTCTGGGCTGTGCTGGAATAGGAGGTGTACAGTGGGAAGGGGGTGTCTGGGCTGTGCTGGAATAGGAGGTGTACAGTGGGAAGGGGGTGTCTGGGCTGTGCTGGAATAGGAGGAGTAAAGTGGGAAGGGGGTGTCTGGGCTGTGCTGGAATAGGAGGAGTACAGTGGGAAGGGGGTGTCTGGGCTGTGCTGGAATAGGAGGAGTAAAGTGGGAAGGGGGTGTCTGGGCTGTGCTGGAATAGGATGAGTACAGTGGGAAGGGGGTGTCTGGGCTGTGCTGGAATAGGAGGTGTACAGTGGGAAGGGGGTATCTGGGCTGTGCTGGTATAGTAGGTGTACAGTGGGAAGGGGATGTCTGGGCTGTGCTGGAATAGGAGGTGTACAGTGGGAAGGGGGTGTCTGGGCTGTGCTGGAATAGGAGGTGTACAGTGGGAAGGGGGTGTCTGGGCTGTGCTGGAATAGGAGATGTACAGTGGGAAGGGGGTGTCTGGGCTGTGCTGGAATAGGACGAGTACAGTGGGAAGGGGGTGGCTGGGCTGTGCTGGAATAGGATGAGTACAGTGGGAAGGGGTGTCTGGGCTGTGCTGGAATAGGAGGTGTACAGTGGGAAGGGGGTGTCTGAGCTGTGCTGGAATAGGATGAGTACAGTGGGAAGGGGGTGTCTGGGCTGTGCTGGAATAGGAGGTGTACAGTGGGAAGGGGGTATCTGGGCTGTGCTGGTATAGTAGGTGTACAGTGGGAAGGGGATGTCTGGGCTGTGCTGGAATAGGATGAGTACAGTGGGAAGGGGGTGTCTGGGCTGTGCTGGAATAGGAGGTTTACAGTGGGAAGGGGGTGTCTGGGCTGTGCTGGAATAGGAGGAGTATAGTGGGAAGGGGGTGTCTGGGCTCGGCTGGAATAGGAGGAGTACAGTGGAAAGGGGTTGTCTGGGCTGTGCTGGAATAGGAGGTGTACAGTGGGAAGGGGTGTCTGGGCTGTGCTGGAATAGGAGGTGTACAGTGGGATGGGGGTGTCTGTGCTGTGCTGGCATAGGAGGTGTACAGTGGGAAGGGGGTGTCTGGGCTGTGCTGGAATAGGAGGAGTACAGTGGGAAGGGGGTGTCTGGGCTGTGCTGGAATAGGAGGAGTACAGTGGGAAGGGGGTGTCTGGGCTGGGCTGGAATAGGAGGAGTACAGTGGGAAGGGGTTGTCTGGGCTGTGCTGGAATAGGAGGTGTACAGTGGGAAGGGGTGTCTGGGCTGTGCTGGAATAGGAGGTGTACAGTGGGAAGGGGGTGTCTGGGCTGTGCTGGAATAGGAGGTGTACAGTGGGAAGGGGGTGTCTGGGCTGTGCTGGAATAGGAGGTGTACAGTGGTTAGGGGGTGTCTGGGCTGTGCTGGAATAGGAGGTGTACAGTTGGAAGGGGGTGCCTGGGCTGTGCTGGAATAGGAGGAGTACAGTGGGAAGGGGGGGTCTGGGCTGTGCTGGAATAGGATGAGTACAGTGGGAAGGGGGTGTCTGGGCTGTGCTGGAATAGGAGGTTCACAGTGGGAAGGGGGTGTCTAGGCTGTGCTGGAATAGGAGGAGTACAGTTGGAAGGGGGTGCCTGGGCTGTGCTGGAATAGGAGGAGTACAGTGGGAAGGGGGTGTCTGGGCTCGGCTGGAATAGGAGGAGTACAGTGGAAAGGGGTTGTCTGGGCTGTGCTGGAATAGGAGGTGTACAGTGGGAAGGGGTGTCTGGGCTGTGCTGGAATAGGAGGTGTACAGTGGGATGGGGGTGTCTGTGCTGTGCTGGAATAGGAGGTGTACAGTGGGAAGGGGATGTCTGGGCTGTGCTGGAATAGGAGGTGTACAGTGGGAAGGGGGTGTCTGGGCTGCGCTGGAATAGGATGAGTACAGTGGGAAGGGGTTGTCTGGGCTGTGCTGGAATAGGAGGAGTACAGTGGGAAGGGGTGTCTGGGCTGTGCTGGAATAGGAGGTGTACAGTGGGAAGGGGGTGTCTGTGCTGTGCTGGAATAGGAGGTGTACAGTGGGAAGGGGATGTCTGGGCTGTGCTGGAATAGGAGGTGTACAGTGGGAACGGGGTGTCTGGGCTGTGCTGGAATAGGAGGAGTACAGTGGGAAGGGGGTGTCTGGGCTGTGCTGGAATTGGAGGTGTACAGTGGGAAGGGGGTGTCTGGGCTGTGCTGGAATAGGAGGAGTACAGTGGGAAGGGGGTGTCTGGGCTGGGCTGTAATAGGAGGTGTACAGTGGGAAGGGGGTGTCTGGGCTGTGCTGGAATAGGAGGAGTACAGTGGGAAGGGGGTGTCTGGGCTGTGCTGGAATAGGAGGTGTACAGTGGGAAGGGGGTGTCTGGGCTGTGCTGGAATAGGAGGTGTACAGTGGGAAGGGGGTGTCTGGGCTGTGCTGGAATAGGAGGAGTAAAGTGGGAAGGGGGTGTCTGGGCTGTGCTGGAATAGGAGGAGTACAGTGGGAAGGGGGTGTCTGGGCTGTGCTGGAATAGGAGGAGTAAAGTGGGAAGGGGGTGTCTGGGCTGTGCTGGAATAGGATGAGTACAGTGGGAAGGGGGTGTCTGGGCTGTGCTGGAATAGGAGGTGTACAGTGGGAAGGGGGTATCTGGGCTGTGCTGGTATAGTAGGTGTACAGTGGGAAGGGGATGTCTGGGCTGTGCTGGAACAGGAGGTGTACAGTGGGAAGGTGGTGTCTGGGCTGTGCTGGAATAGGAGGTGTACAGTGGGAAGGGGGTGTCTGGGCTGTGCTGGAATAGGAGATGTACAGTGGGAAGGGAGTGTCTGGGCTGTGCTGGAATAGGACGAGTACAGTGGGAAGGGGGTGGCTGGGCTGTGCTGGAATAGGATGAGTACAGTGGGAAGGGGTGTCTGGGCTGTGCTGGAATAGGAGGTGTACAGTGGGAAGGGGGTGTCTGAGCTGTGCTGGAATAGGATGAGTACAGTGGGAAGGGTGTGTCTGGGCTGTGCTGGAATAGGAGGAGTACAGTGGGAAGGGGGTGTCTGGGTTGTGGTGGAATAGGAGGAGTACAGTGGGAAGGGGTTGTCTGGGCTGTGCTGGAATAGGAGGTGTACAGTGGGAAGGGGTGTCTGGGCTGTGCTGGAATAGGAGGTGTACAGTGGGAAGGGGGTGTCTGAGCTGTGCTGGAATAGGAGGTGTACAGTGGGAAGGGGGTGTTTGGGCTGTGCTGGAATAGGAGGTGTACAGTGGTTAGGGGGTGTCTGGGCTGGGCTGGAATAGGAGGTGTACAGTGGGATGGGGGTGTCTGGGCTGGGCTGGAATAGGAGGTGTACAGTTGGAAGGGGGTGTCTGGGCTGTGCTGGAATAGGAGGAGTACAGTGGGAAGGGGGTGTCTGGGCTGTGCTGGAATAGGATGAGTACAGTGGGAAGGGGGTGTCTGGGCTGTGCTGGAATAGGAGGAGTACAGTGGGAAGGGGGTGTCTGGGCTCTTCTGGAATAGGAGGTGTACAGTCGGAAGGGGGTGTCTGGGCTGTGCTGGAATAGGAGGTGTACAGCGGGAAGGGGGTGTCTGGGCTGTGCTGGAATAGGAGGTGTACAGTGGGAAGGGGGTGTCTGGGCTGTGCTGGAATAGGAGGAGTACAGTGGGAAGGGGGTGTCTGGGCTGTGCTGGAATAGGAGGTGTACAGTGGGAAGGGGATGTCTGGGCTGTGCTGGAATAGGAGGAGTACAGTGGGAAGGGGGTGTCTGGGCTGTGCTGGAATAGGAGGAGTACAGTGGGAAGGGGGTGTCTGGGCTGGGCTGGAATAGGAGGAGTACAGTGGGAAGGGGTTGTCTGGGCTGTGCTGGAATAGGAGGTGTACAGTGGGAAGGGGTGTCTGGGCTGTGCTGGAATAGGAGGTGTACAGTGGGAAGGGGGTGTCTGTGCTGTGCTGGAATAGGAGGTGTACAGTGGGAAGGGGGTGTCTGGGCTGTGCTGGAATAGGAGGTGTACAGTGGTTAGGGGGTGTCTGGGCTGTGCTGGAATAGGAGGTGTACAGTGGGAAGGAGGTGTCTGGGCTGGGCTGGAATAGGAGGTGTACAGTTGGAAGGGGGTGCCTGGGCTGTGCTGGAATAGGAGGAGTACAGTGGGAAGGGGGTGTCTGGGCTGTGCTGGAATAGGATGAGTACAGTGGGAAGGGGGTGTCTGGGCTGTGCTGGAATAGGAGGTTTACAGTGGGAAGGGGGTGTCTGGGCTGTGCTGGAATAGGAGGAGTACAGTGGGAAGGGGGTGTCTGGGCTCGGCTGGAATAGGAGGAGTACAGTGGAAAGGGGTTGTCTGGGCTGTGCTGGAATAGGAGGTGTACAGTGGGAAGGGGTGTCTGGGCTGTGCTGGAATAGGAGGTGTACAGTGGGATGGGGGTGTCTGTGCTGTGCTGGCATAGGAGGTGTACAGTGGGAAGGGGATGTCTGGGCTGTGCTGGAATAGGAGGTGTACAGTGGGAAGGGGGTGTCTGGGCTGCGCTGGAATAGGATGAGTACAGTGGGAAGGGGTGTCTGGGCTGTGCTGGAATAGGAGGTGTACAGTGGGAAGGGGGTGTCTGTGCTGTGCTGGAATAGGAGGTGTAAAGTGGGAAGGGGATGTCTGGGCTGTGCTGGAATAGGAGGTGTACAGTGGGAAGGGGGTGTCTGGGCTGTGCTGGAATAGGAGGAGTACAGTGGGAAGGGGGTGTCTGGGCTGGGCTGGAATAGGAGGTGTACAGTGGGAAGGGGGTGTCTGGGCTGTGCTGGAATAGGAGGAGTACAGTGGGAAGGGGGTGTCTGGGCTGTGCTGGAATAGGAGGTGTACAGTGGGAAGGGGGTGTCTGGGCTGTGCTGGAATAGGAGGTGTACAGTGGGAAGGGGGTGTCTGGGCTGTGCTGGAATAGGAGGAGTAAAGTGGGAAGGGGGTGTCTGGGCTGTGCTGGAATAGGAGGAGTACAGTGGGAAGGGGGTGTCTGGGCTGTGCTGGAATAGGAGGAGTAAAGTGGGAAGGGGGTGTCTGGGCTGTGCTGGAATAGGATGAGTACAGTGGGAAGGGGGTGTCTGGGCTGTGCTGGAATAGGAGGTGTACAGTGGGAAGGGGGTATCTGGGCTGTGCTGGTATAGTAGGTGTACAGTGGGAAGGGGATGTCGGGGCTGTGCTGGAATAGGATGAGTACAGTGGGAAGGGGGTGTCTGGGCTGTGCTGGAATAGGAGGTTTACAGTGGGAAGGGGGTGTCTGGGCTGTGCTGGAATAGGAGGAGTATAGTGGGAAGGGGGTGTCTGGGCTGGGCTGGAATAGGAGGAGTACAGTGGGAAGGGGTTGTCTGAGCTGTGCTGGAATAGGAGGTGTACAGTGGGAAGGGGTGTCTGGGCTGTGCTGGAATAGGAGGTGTACAGTGGGAAGGGGGTGTCTGGGCTGTGCTGGAATAGGAGGAGTACAGTGGGAAGGGGGTGTCTGGGCTGTCCTAGAATAGGAGGTGTACAGTGGGAAGTGGGTGTCTGGGCTGTGCTGGAATAGGAGGAGTACAGTGGGAAGGGGGTGTCTGGGCTGTGCTGGAATAGGAGGTGTACAGTGGGAAGGGGGTGTCTGGGCTGTGCTGGAATAGGAGGAGTACAGTGGGAAGGGGGTGTCTGGGTTGTGCTGGAATAGGAGGAGTATAGTGGGAAGGGGGTGTCTGGGCTGTGCTGGAATAGGAGGTGTACAGTGGGAAGGGGGTGTCTGGGCTGTGCTGGAATAGGATGAGTACAGTGGGAAGGGGGTGTCTGGGCTGTGCTGGAATAGGAAGAGTACAGCGGGAAGGGGGTGTCTGGGCTGTGCTGGAATAGGAGGAGTACAGTGGGAAGGGGTTGTCTGGGCTGTGCTGGAATAGGAGGTGTACAGTGGGAAGGGGTGTCTGGGCTGTGCTGGAATAGGAGGTGTACAGTGGGAAGGGGGTGTCTGTGCTGTGCTGGAATAGGAGGTGTACAGTGGGAAGGGGGTGTCTGGGCTGTGCTGGAATAGGAGGTGTACAGTGGTTAGGGGGTGTCTGGGCTGTGCTGGAATAGGAGGTGTACAGTGGGAAGGGGGTGTCTGGGCTGGGCTGGAATAGGAGGTGTACAGTTGGAAGGGGGTGCCTGGGCTGTGCTGGAATAGGAGGAGTACAGTGGGAAGGGGGTGTCTGGGCTGTGCTGGAATAGGATGAGTACAGTGGGAAGGGGGTGTCTGGGCTGTGCTGGAATAGGAGGTTTACAGTGGGAAGGGGGTGTCTGGGCTGTGCTGGAATAGGAGGAGTACAGTGGGAAGGGGGTGTCTGGGCTCGGCTGGAATAGGAGGAGTACAGTGGAAAGGGGTTGTCTGGGCTGTGCTGGAATAGGAGGTGTACAGTGGGAAGGGGTGTCTGGGCTGTGCTGGAATAGGAGGTGTACAGTGGGATGGGGGTGTCTGTGCTGTGCTGGCATAGGAGGTGTACAGTGGGAAGGGGATGTCTGGGCTGTGCTGGAATAGGAGGTGTACAGTGGGAAGGGGGTGTCTGGGCTGCGCTGGAATAGGATGAGTACAGTGGGAAGGGGTGTCTGGGCTGTGCTGGAATAGGAGGTGTACAGTGGGAAGGGGGTGTCTGTGCTGTGCTGGAATAGGAGGTGTAAAGTGGGAAGGGGATGTCTGGGCTGTGCTGGAATAGGAGGTGTACAGTGGGAAGGGGGTGTCTGGGCTGTGCTGGAATAGGAGGAGTACAGTGGGAAGGGGGTGTCTGGGCTGGGCTGGAATAGGAGGTGTACAGTGGGAAGGGGGTGTCTGGGCTGTGCTGGAATAGGAGGAGTACAGTGGGAAGGGGGTGTCTGGGCTGGGCTGGAATAGGAGGAGTACAGTGGGAAGGGGTTGTCTGGGCTGTGCTGGAATAGGAGGTGTACAGTGGGAAGGGGTGTCTGGGCTGTGCTGGAATAGGAGGTGTACAGTGGGAAGGGGGTGTCTGAGCTGTGCTGGAATAGGAGGTGTACAGTGGGAAGGGGGTGTTTGGGCTGTGCTGGAATAGGAGGTGTACATTGGTTAGGGGGTGTCTGGGCTGGGCTGGAATAGGAGGTGTACAGTGGGATGGGGGTGTCTGGGCTGGGCTGGAATAGGAGGTGTACAGTTGGAAGGGGGTGTCTGGGCTGTGCTGGAATAGGAGGAGTACAGTGGGAAGGGGGTGTCTGGGCTGTGCTGGAATAGGATGAGTACAGTGGGAAGGGGGTGTCTGGGCTGTGCTGGAATAGGAGGAGTACAGTGGGAAGGGGGTGTCTGGGCTCTTCTGGAATAGGAGGTGTACAGTGGGAAGGGGGTGTCTGGGCTGTGCTGGAATAGGAGGTGTACAGTGGGAAGGGGGTGTCTGGGCTGTGCTGGAATAGGAGGTGTACAGTGGGAAGGGGGTGTCTGGGCTGTGCTGGAATAGGAGGAGTACAGTGGGAAGGGGGTGTCTGGGCTGTGCTGGAATAGGAGGTGTACAGTGGGAAGGGGGTGTCTGAGCTGTGCTGGAATAGGAGGAGTACAGTGGGAAGGGGGTGTCTGGGCTGTGCTGGAATAGGAGGAGTACAGTGGGAAGGGGGTGTCTGGGCTGGGCTGGAATAGGAGGAGTACAGTGGGAAGGGGTTGTCTGGGCTGTGCTGGAATAGGAGGTGTACAGTGGGAAGGGGTGTCTGGGCTGTGCTGGAATAGGAGGTGTACAGTGGGAAGGGGGTGTCTGTGCTGTGCTGGAATAGGAGGTGTACAGTGGGAAGGGGGTGTCTGGGCTGTGCTGGAATAGGAGGTGTACAGTGGTTAGGGGGTGTCTGGGCTGTGCTGGAATAGGAGGTGTACAGTGGGAAGGGGGTGTCTGGGCTGGGCTGGAATAGGAGGTGTACAGTGGGAAGGGGGTGTCTGGGCTGTGCTGGAATAGGAGGTTTACAGTGGGAAGGGGGTGTCTGGGCTGTGCTGGAATAGGAGGAGTACAGTGGGAAGGGGGTGTCTGGGCTCGGCTGGAATAGGAGGAGTACAGTGGAAAGGGGTTGTCTGGGCTGTGCTGGAATAGGAGGTGTACAGTGGGAAGGGGTGTCTGGGCTGTGCTGGAATAGGAGGTGTACAGTGGGATGGGGGTGTCTGTGCTGTGCTGGCATAGGAGGTGTACAGTGGGAAGGGGATGTCTGGGCTGTGCTGGAATAGGAGGTGTACAGTGGGAAGGGGGTGTCTGGGCTGCGCTGGAATAGGATGAGTACAGTGGGAAGGGGTGTCTGGGCTGTGCTGGAATAGGAGGTGTACAGTGGGAAGGGGGTGTCTGTGCTGTGCTGGAATAGGAGGTGTAAAGTGGGAAGGGGGTGTCTGGGCTGTGCTGGAATAGGAGGAGTACAGTGGGAAGGGGGTGTCTGGGCTGGGCTGGAATAGGAGGTGTACAGTGGGAAGGGGGTGTCTGGGCTGTGCTGGAATAGGAGGAGTACAGTGGGAAGGGGGTGTCTGGGCTGTGCTGGAATAGGAGGTGTACAGTGGGAAGGGGGTGTCTGGGCTGTGCTGGAATAGGAGGTGTACAGTGGGAAGGGGGTGTCTGGGCTGTGCTGGAATAGGAGGAGTAAAGTGGGAAGGGGGTGTCTGGGCTGTGCTGGAATAGGAGGAGTACAGTGGGAAGGGGGTGTCTGGGCTGTGCTGGAATAGGAGGAGTAAAGTGGGAAGGGGGTGTCTGGGCTGTGGTGGAATAGGAGGTGTACAGTGGGAAGGGGGTATCTGGGCTGTGCTGGTATAGTAGGTGTACAGTGGGAAGGGGATGTCTGGGCTGTGCTGGAATAGGATGAGTACAGTGGGAAGGGGGTGTCTGGGCTGTGCTGGAATAGGAGGTTTACAGTGGGAAGGGGGTGTCTGGGCTGTGCTGGAATAGGAGGTGTACAGTGGGAAGGGGGTGTCTGGGCTGTGCTGGAATAGGAGGAGTACAGTGGGAAGGGGGTGTCTGGGCTGTGCTGGAATAGGAGGAGTACAGTGGGAAGGGGGTGTCTGGGCTGGGCTGGAATAGGAGGAGTACAGTGGGAAGGGGTTGTCTGGGCTGTGCTGGAATAGGAGGTGTACAGTGGGAAGGGGTGTCTGGGCTGTGCTGGAATAGGAGGTGTACAGTGGGAAGGGGGTGTCTGTGCTGTGCTGGAATAGGAGGTGTACAGTGGGAAGGGGGTGTCTGGGCTGTGCTGGAATAGGAGGTGTACAGTGGTTAGGGGGTGTCTGGGCTGTGCTGGAATAGGAGGTGTACAGTGGGAAGGGGGTGTCTGGGCTGTCCTGGAATAGGAGGTGTACAGTGGGAAGGGGGTGTCTGGGCTGTGCTGGAATAGGAGGAGTACAGTGGGAAGGGGGTGTCTGGGCTGGGCTGGAATAGGAGGAGTACAGTGGGAAGGGGTTGTCTGAGCTGTGCTGGAATAGGAGGTGTACAGTGGGAAGGGGTGTCTGGGCTGTGCTGGAATAGGAGGTGTACAGTGGGAAGGGGGTGTCTGGGCTGTGCTGGAATAGGAGGAGTACAGTGGGAAGGGGGTGTCTGGGCTGTCCTAGAATAGGAGGTGTACAGTGGGAAGTGGGTGTCTGGGCTGTGCTGGAATAGGAGGAGTACAGTGGGAAGGGGGTGTCTGGGCTGTGCTGGAATAGGAGGTGTACAGTGGGAAGGGGGTGTCTGGGCTGTGCTGGAATAGGAGGAGTACAGTGGGAAGGGGGTGTCTGGGTTGTGCTGGAATAGGAGGAGTATAGTGGGAAGGGGGTGTCTGGGCTGTGCTGGAATAGGAGGTGTACAGTGGGAAGGGGGTGTCTGGGCTGTGCTGGAATAGGATGAGTACAGTGGGAAGGGGGTGTCTGGGCTGTGCTGGAATAGGAAGAGTACAGCGGGAAGGGGGTGTCTGGGCTGTGCTGGAATAGGATGAGTACAGTGGGAAGGGGGTGTCTGGGCTGTGCTGGAATAGGAGGTGTACAGTGGGAAGGGGGTGTCTGGGCTGTGCTGGAATAGGAGGTGTACAGTGGGAAGGGGGTGTCTGGGCTGTGCTGGAATAGGAGGAGTACAGTGGGAAGGGGGTGTCTGGGCTGTGCTGGAATAGGAGGAGTACAGTGGGAAGGGGGTGTCTGAGCTGTGCTGGAATAGGAGGTGTACAGTGGGAAGGGGGTGTCTGGGCTGTGCTGGAATAGGAGGTGTACAGTGGTTAGGGGGTGTCTGGGCTGGGCTGGAATAGGAGGAGTACAGTGGGAAGGGGTTGTCTGGGCTGTGCTGGAATAGGAGGTGTACAGTGGGAAGGGGTGTCTGGGCTGTGCTGGAATAGGAGGTGTACAGTGGGAAGGGGGTGTCTGTGCTGTGCTGGAATAGGAGGTGTACAGTGGGAAGGGGGTGTCTGGGCTGTGCTGGAATAGGAGGTGTACAGTGGTTAGGGGGTGTCTGGGCTGTGCTGGAATAGGAGGTGTACAGTGGGAAGGGGGTGTCTGGGCTGGGCTGGAATAGGAGGTGTACAGTTGGAAGGTGGTGCCTGGGCTGTGCTGGAATAGGAGGAGTACAGTGGGAAGGGGGTGTCTGGGCTGTGCTGGAATAGGATGAGTACAGTGGGAAGGGGGTGTCTGGGCTGTGCTGGAATAGGAGGTTTACAGTGGGAAGGGGGTGTCTGGGCTGTGCTGGAATAGGAGGAGTACAGTGGGAAGGGGGTGTCTGGGCTCGGCTGGAATAGGAGGAGTACAGTGGAAAGGGGTTGTCTGGGCTGTGCTGGAATAGGAGGTGTACAGTGGGAAGGGGTGTCTGGGCTGTGCTGGAATAGGAGGTGTACAGTGGGATGGGGGTGTCTGTGCTGTGCTGGCATAGGAGGTGTACAGTGGGAAGGGGATGTCTGGGCTGTGCTGGAATAGGAGGTGTACAGTGGGAAGGGGGTGTCTGGGCTGCGCTGGAATAGGATGAGTACAGTGGGAAGGGGTGTCTGGGCTGTGCTGGAATAGGAGGTGTACAGTGGGAAGGGGGTGTCTGTGCTGTGCTGGAATAGGAGGTGTAAAGTGGGAAGGGGATGTCTGGGCTGTGCTGGAATAGGAGGTGTACAGTGGGAAGGGGGTGTCTGGGCTGTGCTGGAATAGGAGGAGTACAGTGGGAAGGGGGTGTCTGGGCTGGGCTGGAATAGGAGGTGTACAGTGGGAAGGGGGTGTCTGGGCTGTGCTGGAATAGGAGGAGTACAGTGGGAAGGGGGTGTCTGGGCTGGGCTGGAATAGGAGGAGTACAGTGGGAAGGGGTTGTCTGGGCTGTGCTGGAATAGGAGGTGTACAGTGGGAAGGGGTGTCTGGGCTGTGCTGGAATAGGAGGTGTACAGTGGGAAGGGGGTGTCTGAGCTGTGCTGGAATAGGAGGTGTACAGTGGGAAGGGGGTGTTTGGGCTGTGCTGGAATAGGAGGTGTACAGTGGTTAGGGGGTGTCTGGGCTGGGCTGGAATAGGAGGTGTACAGTGGGATGGGGGTGTCTGGGCTGGGCTGGAATAGGAGGTGTACAGTTGGAAGGGGGTGTCTGGGCTGTGCTGGAATAGGAGGAGTACAGTGGGAAGGGGGTGTCTGGGCTGTGCTGGAATAGGATGAGTACAGTGGGAAGGGGGTGTCTGGGCTGTGCTGGAATAGGAGGAGTACAGTGGGAAGGGGGTGTCTGGGCTCTTCTGGAATAGGAGGTGTACAGTGGGAAGGGGGTGTCTGGGCTGTGCTGGAATAGGAGGTGTACAGCGGGAAGGGGGTGTCTGGGCTGTGCTGGAATAGGAGGTGTACAGTGGGAAGGGGGTGTCTGGGCTGTGCTGGAATAGGAGGAGTACAGTGGGAAGGGGGTGTCTGGGCTGTGCTGGAATAGGAGGTGTACAGTGGGAAGGGGGTGTCTGGGCTGTGCTGGAATAGGAGGAGTACAGTGGGAAGGGGGTGTCTGGGCTGTGCTGGAATAGGAGGAGTACAGTGGGAAGGGGGTGTCTGGGCTGGGCTGGAATAGGAGGAGTACAGTGGGAAGGGGTTGTCTGGGCTGTGCTGGAATAGGAGGTGTACAGTGGGAAGGGGTGTCTGGGCTGTGCTGGAATAGGAGGTGTACAGTGGGAAGGGGGTGTCTGTGCTGTGCTGGAATAGGAGGTGTACAGTGGGAAGGGGGTGTCTGGGCTGTGCTGGAATAGGAGGTGTACAGTGGTTAGGGGGTGTCTGGGCTGTGCTGGAATAGGAGGTGTACAGTGGGAAGGGGGTGTCTGGGCTGGGCTGGAATAGGAGGTGTACAGTTGGAAGGGGGTGCCTGGGCTGTGCTGGAATAGGAGGAGTACAGTGGGAAGGGGGTGTCTGGGCTGTGCTGGAATAGGATGAGTACAGTGGGAAGGGGGTGTCTGGGCTGTGCTGGAATAGGAGGTTTACAGTGGGAAGGGGGTGTCTGGGCTGTGCTGGAATAGGAGGAGTACAGTGGGAAGGGGGTGTCTGGGCTCGGCTGGAATAGGAGGAGTACAGTGGAAAGGGGTTGTCTGGGCTGTGCTGGAATAGGAGGTGTACAGTGGGAAGGGGTGTCTGGGCTGTGCTGGAATAGGAGGTGTACAGTGGGATGGGGGTGTCTGTGCTGTGCTGGCATAGGAGGTGTACAGTGGGAAGGGGATGTCTGGGCTGTGCTGGAATAGGAGGTGTACAGTGGGAAGGGGGTGTCTGGGCTGCGCTGGAATAGGATGAGTACAGTGGGAAGGGGGTGTCTGGGCTGGGCTGGAATAGGAGGTGTACAGTGGGAAGGGGGTGTCTGGGCTGTGCTGGAATAGGAGGAGTACAGTGGGAAGGGGGTGTCTGGGCTGTGCTGGAATAGGAGGTGTACAGTGGGAAGGGGGTGTCTGGGCTGTGCTGGAATAGGAGGTGTACAGTGGGAAGGGGGTGTCTGGGCTGTGCTGGAATAGGAGGAGTAAAGTGGGAAGGGGGTGTCTGGGCTGTGCTGGAATAGGAGGAGTACAGTGGGAAGGGGGTGTCTGGGCTGTGCTGGAATAGGAGGAGTAAAGTGGGAAGGGGGTGTCTGGGCTGTGCTGGAATAGGATTACAGTGGGAAGGGGGTGTCTGGGCTGTGCTGGAATAGGAGGTGTACAGTGGGAAGGGGGTATCTGGGCTGTGCTGGTATAGTAGGTGTACAGTGGGAAGGGGATGTCGGGGCTGTGCTGGAATAGGATGAGTACAGTGGGAAGGGGGTGTCTGGGCTGTGCTGGAATAGGAGGTTTACAGTGGGAAGGGGGTGTCTGGGCTGTGCTGGAATAGGAGGAGTATAGTGGGAAGGGGGTGTCTGGGCTGGGCTGGAATAGGAGGAGTACAGTGGGAAGGGGTTGTCTGAGCTGTGCTGGAATAGGAGGTGTACAGTGGGAAGGGGTGTCTGGGCTGTGCTGGAATAGGAGGTGTACAGTGGGAAGGGGGTGTCTGGGCTGTGCTGGAATAGGAGGAGTACAGTGGGAAGGGGGTGTCTGGGCTGTCCTAGAATAGGAGGTGTACAGTGGGAAGTGGGTGTCTGGGCTGTGCTGGAATAGGAGGAGTACAGTGGGAAGGGGGTGTCTGGGCTGTGCTGGAATAGGAGGTGTACAGTGGGAAGGGGGTGTCTGGGCTGTGCTGGAATAGGAGGAGTACAGTGGGAAGGGGGTGTCTGGGTTGTGCTGGAATAGGAGGAGTATAGTGGGAAGGGGGTGTCTGGGCTGTGCTGGAATAGGAGGTGTACAGTGGGAAGGGGGTGTCTGGGCTGTGCTGGAATAGGATGAGTACAGTGGGAAGGGGGTGTCTGGGCTGTGCTGGAATAGGAAGAGTACAGCGGGAAGGGGGTGTCTGGGCTGTGCTGGAATAGGAGGAGTACAGTGGGAAGGGGTTGTCTGGGCTGTGCTGGAATAGGAGGTGTACAGTGGGAAGGGGTGTCTGGGCTGTGCTGGAATAGGAGGTGTACAGTGGGAAGGGGGTGTCTGTGCTGTGCTGGAATAGGAGGTGTACAGTGGGAAGGGGGTGTCTGGGCTGTGCTGGAATAGGAGGTGTACAGTGGTTAGGGGGTGTCTGGGCTGTGCTGGAATAGGAGGTGTACAGTGGGAAGGGGGTGTCTGGGCTGGGCTGGAATAGGAGGTGTACAGTTGGAAGGGGGTGCCTGGGCTGTGCTGGAATAGGAGGAGTACAGTGGGAAGGGGGTGTCTGGGCTGTGCTGGAATAGGATGAGTACAGTGGGAAGGGGGTGTCTGGGCTGTGCTGGAATAGGAGGTTTACAGTGGGAAGGGGGTGTCTGGGCTGTGCTGGAATAGGAGGAGTACAGTGGGAAGGGGGTGTCTGGGCTCGGCTGGAATAGGAGGAGTACAGTGGAAAGGGGTTGTCTGGGCTGTGCTGGAATAGGAGGTGTACAGTGGGAAGGGGTGTCTGGGCTGTGCTGGAATAGGAGGTGTACAGTGGGATGGGGGTGTCTGTGCTGTGCTGGCATAGGAGGTGTACAGTGGGAAGGGGATGTCTGGGCTGTGCTGGAATAGGAGGTGTACAGTGGGAAGGGGGTGTCTGGGCTGCGCTGGAATAGGATGAGTACAGTGGGAAGGGGTGTCTGGGCTGTGCTGGAATAGGAGGTGTACAGTGGGAAGGGGGTGTCTGTGCTGTGCTGGAATAGGAGGTGTAAAGTGGGAAGGGGATGTCTGGGCTGTGCTGGAATAGGAGGTGTACAGTGGGAAGGGGGTGTCTGGGCTGTGCTGGAATAGGAGGAGTACAGTGGGAAGGGGGTGTCTGGGCTGGGCTGGAATAGGAGGTGTACAGTGGGAAGGGGGTGTCTGGGCTGTGCTGGAATAGGAGGAGTACAGTGGGAAGGGGGTGTCTGGGCTGGGCTGGAATAGGAGGAGTACAGTGGGAAGGGGTTGTCTGGGCTGTGCTGGAATAGGAGGTGTACAGTGGGAAGGGGTGTCTGGGCTGTGCTGGAATAGGAGGTGTACAGTGGGAAGGGGGTGTCTGAGCTGTGCTGGAATAGGAGGTGTACAGTGGGAAGGGGGTGTTTGGGCTGTGCTGGAATAGGAGGTGTACAGTGGTTAGGGGGTGTCTGGGCTGGGCTGGAATAGGAGGTGTACAGTGGGATGGGGGTGTCTGGGCTGGGCTGGAATAGGAGGTGTACAGTTGGAAGGGGGTGTCTGGGCTGTGCTGGAATAGGAGGAGTACAGTGGGAAGGGGGTGTCTGGGCTGTGCTGGAATAGGATGAGTACAGTGGGAAGGGGGTTTCTGGGCTGTGCTGGAATAGGAGGAGTACAGTGGGAAGGGGGTGTCTGGGCTCTTCTGGAATAGGAGGTGTACAGTGGGAAGGGGGTGTCTGGGCTGTGCTGGAATAGGAGGTGTACAGTGGGAAGGGGGTGTCTGGGCTGTGCTGGAATAGGAGGTGTACAGTGGGAAGGGGGTGTCTGGGCTGTGCTGGAATAGGAGGAGTACAGTGGGAAGGGGGTGTCTGGGCTGTGCTGGAATAGGAGGAGTACAGTGGGAAGGGGGTGTCTGGGCTGGGCTGGAATAGGAGGAGTACAGTGGGAAGGGGTTGTCTGGGCTGTGCTGGAATAGGAGGTGTACAGTGGGAAGGGGTGTCTGGGCTGTGCTGGAATAGGAGGTGTACAGTGGGAAGGGGGTGTCTGTGCTGTGCTGGAATAGGAGGTGTACAGTGGGAAGGGGGTGTCTGGGCTGTGCTGGAATAGGAGGTGTACAGTGGTTAGGGGGTGTCTGGGCTGTGCTGGAATAGGAGGTGTACAGTGGGAAGGGGGTGTCTGGGCTGGGCTGGAATAGGAGGTGTACAGTGGGAAGGGGGTGTCTGGGCTGTGCTGGAATAGGAGGTTTACAGTGGGAAGGGGGTGTCTGGGCTGTGCTGGAATAGGAGGAGTACAGTGGGAAGGGGGTGTCTGGGCTCGGCTGGAATAGGAGGAGTACAGTGGAAAGGGGTTGTCTGGGCTGTGCTGGAATAGGAGGTGTACAGTGGGAAGGGGTGTCTGGGCTGTGCTGGAATAGGAGGTGTACAGTGGGATGGGGGTGTCTGTGCTGTGCTGGCATAGGAGGTGTACAGTGGGAAGGGGATGTCTGGGCTGTGCTGGAATAGGAGGTGTACAGTGGGAAGGGGGTGTCTGGGCTGCGCTGGAATAGGATGAGTACAGTGGGAAGGGGTGTCTGGGCTGTGCTGGAATAGGAGGTGTACAGTGGGAAGGGGGTGTCTGTGCTGTGCTGGAATAGGAGGTGTAAAGTGGGAAGGGGGTGTCTGGGCTGTGCTGGAATAGGAGGAGTACAGTGGGAAGGGGGTGTCTGGGCTGGGCTGGAATAGGAGGTGTACAGTGGGAAGGGGGTGTCTGGGCTGTGCTGGAATAGGAGGAGTACAGTGGGAAGGGGGTGTCTGGGCTGTGCTGGAATAGGAGGTGTACAGCGGGAAGGGGGTGTCTGGGCTGTGCTGGAATAGGAGGTGTACAGTGGGAAGGGGGTGTCTGGGCTGTGCTGGAATAGGAGGAGTAAAGTGGGAAGGGGGTGTCTGGGCTGTGCTGGAATAGGAGGAGTACAGTGGGAAGGGGGTGTCTGGGCTGTGCTGGAATAGGAGGAGTAAAGTGGGAAGGGGGTGTCTGGGCTGTGCTGGAATAGGAGGTGTACAGTGGGAAGGGGGTATCTGGGCTGTGCTGGTATAGTAGGTGTACAGTGGGAAGGGGATGTCTGGGCTGTGCTGGAATAGGATGAGTACAGTGGGAAGGGGGTGTCTGGGCTGTGCTGGAATAGGAGGTTTACAGTGGGAAGGGGGTGTCTGGGCTGTGCTGGAATAGGAGGTGTACAGTGGGAAGGGGGTGTCTGGGCTGTGCTGGAATAGGAGGAGTACAGTGGGAAGGGGGTGTCTGGGCTGTGCTGGAATAGGAGGAGTACAGTGGGAAGGGGGTGTCTGGGCTGGGCTGGAATAGGAGGAGTACAGTGGGAAGGGGTTGTCTGGGCTGTGCTGGAATAGGAGGTGTACAGTGGGAAGGGGTGTCTGGGCTGTGCTGGAATAGGAGGTGTACAGTGGGAAGGGGGTGTCTGTGCTGTGCTGGAATAGGAGGTGTACAGTGGGAAGGGGGTGTCTGGGCTGTGCTGGAATAGGAGGTGTACAGTGGTTAGGGGGTGTCTGGGCTGTGCTGGAATAGGAGGTGTACAGTGGGAAGGGGGTGTCTGGGCTGGGCTGGAATAGGAGGTGTACAGTGGGAAGGGGGTGTCTGGGCTGTGCTGGAATAGGAGGTTTACAGTGGGAAGGGGGTGTCTGGGCTGTGCTGGAATAGGAGGAGTACAGTGGGAAGGGGGTGTCTGGGCTCGGCTGGAATAGGAGGAGTACAGTGGAAAGGGGTTGTCTGGGCTGTGCTGGAATAGGAGGTGTACAGTGGGAAGGGGTGTCTGGGCTGTGCTGGAATAGGAGGTGTACAGTGGGATGGGGGTGTCTGTGCTGTGCTGGCATAGGAGGTGTACAGTGGGAAGGGGATGTCTGGGCTGTGCTGGAATAGGAGGTGTACAGTGGGAAGGGGGTGTCTGGGCTGCGCTGGAATAGGATGAGTACAGTGGGAAGGGGTGTCTGGGCTGTGCTGGAATAGGAGGTGTACAGTGGGAAGGGGGTGTCTGTGCTGTGCTGGAATAGGAGGTGTAAAGTGGGAAGGGGGTGTCTGGGCTGTGCTGGAATAGGAGGAGTACAGTGGGAAGGGGGTGTCTGGGCTGGGCTGGAATAGGAGGTGTACAGTGGGAAGGGGGTGTCTGGGCTGTGCTGGAATAGGAGGAGTACAGTGGGAAGGGGGTGTCTGGGCTGTGCTGGAATAGGAGGTGTACAGTGGGAAGGGGGTGTCTGGGCTGTGCTGGAATAGGAGGTGTACAGTGGGAAGGGGGTGTCTGGGCTGTGCTGCAATAGGAGGAGTAAAGTGGGAAGGGGGTGTCTGGGCTGTGCTGGAATAGGAGGAGTACAGTGGGAAGGGGGTGTCTGGGCTGTGCTGGAATAGGAGGAGTAAAGTGGGAAGGGGGTGTCTGGGCTGTGCTGGAATAGGAGGTGTACAGTGGGAAGGGGGTATCTGGGCTGTGCTGGTATAGTAGGTGTACAGTGGGAAGGGGATGTCTGGGCTGTGCTGGAATAGGATGAGTACAGTGGGAAGGGGGTGTCTGGGCTGTGCTGGAATAGGAGGTTTACAGTGGGAAGGGGGTGTCTGGGCTGTGCTGGAATAGGAGGAGTATAGTGGGAAGGGGGTGTCTGGGCTGGGCTGGAATAGGAGGAGTACAGTGGGAAGGGGTTGTCTGAGCTGTGCTGGAATAGGAGGTGTACAGTGGGAAGGGGTGTCTGGGCTGTGCTGGAATAGGAGGTGTACAGTGGGAAGGGGGTGTCTGGGCTGTGCTGGAATAGGAGGAGTACAGTGGGAAGGGGGTGTCTGGGCTGTCCTAGAATAGGAGGTGTACAGTGGGAAGTGGGTGTCTGGGCTGTGCTGGAATAGGAGGAGTACAGTGGGAAGGGGGTGTCTGGGCTGTGCTGGAATAGGAGGTGTACAGTGGGAAGGGGGTGTCTGGGCTGTGCTGGAATAGGAGGAGTACAGTGGGAAGGGGGTGTCTGGGTTGTGCTGGAATAGGAGGAGTATAGTGGGAAGGGGGTGTCTGGGCTGTGCTGGAATAGGAGGTGTACAGTGGGAAGGGGGTGTCTGGGCTGTGCTGGAATAGGATGAGTACAGTGGGAAGGGGGTGTCTGGGCTGTGCTGGAATAGGAAGAGTACAGCGGGAAGGGGGTGTCTGGGCTGTGCTGGAATAGGATGAGTACAGTGGGAAGGGGGTGTCTGGGCTGTGCTGGAATAGGAGGTGTACAGTGGGAAGGGGGTGTCTGGGCTGTGCTGGAATAGGAGGTGTACAGTGGGAAGGGGGTGTCTGGGCTGTGCTGGAATAGGAGGAGTACAGTGGGAAGGGGGTGTCTGGGCTGTGCTGGAATAGGAGGAGTACAGTGGGAAGGGGGTGTCTGGGCTGGGCTGGAATAGGAGGAGTACAGTGGGAAGGGGTTGTCTGGGCTGTGCTGGAATAGGAGGTGTACAGTGGGAAGGGGTGTCTGGGCTGTGCTGGAATAGGAGGTGTACAGTGGGAAGGGGGTGTCTGAGCTGTGCTGGAATAGGAGGTGTACAGTGGGAAGGGGGTGTCTGGGCTGTGCTGGAATAGGAGGTGTACAGTGGTTAGGGGGTGTCTGGGCTGGGCTGGAATAGGAGGTGTACAGTGGGATGGGGGTGTCTGGGCTGGGCTGGAATAGGAGGTGTACAGTTGGAAGGGGGTGTCTGGGCTGTGCTGGAATAGGAGGAGTACAGTGGGAAGGGGGTGTCTGGGCTGTGCTGGAATAGGATGAGTACAGTGGGAAGGGGGTGTCTGGGCTGTGCTGGAATAGGAGGAGTACAGTGGGAAGGGGGTGTCTGGGCTCTTCTGGAATAGGAGGTGTACAGTGGGAAGGGGGTGTCTGGGCTGTGCTGGAATAGGAGGTGTACAGCGGGAAGGGGGTGTCTGGGCTGTGCTGGAATAGGAGGTGTACAGTGGGAAGGGGGTGTCTGGGCTGTGCTGGAATAGGAGGAGTACAGTGGGAAGGGGGTGTCTGGGCTGTGCTGGAATAGGAGGTGTACAGTGGGAAGGGGGTGTCTGGGCTGTGCTGGAATAGGAGGAGTACAGTGGGAAGGGGGTGTCTGGGCTGTGCTGGAATAGGAGGAGTACAGTGGGAAGGGGGTGTCTGGGCTGGGCTGGAATAGGAGGAGTACAGTGGGAAGGGGTTGTCTGGGCTGTGCTGGAATAGGAGGTGTACAGTGGGAAGGGGTGTCTGGGCTGTGCTGGAATAGGAGGTGTACAGTGGGAAGGGGGTGTCTGTGCTGTGCTGGAATAGGAGGTGTACAGTGGGAAGGGGGTGTCTGGGCTGTGCTGGAATAGGAGGTGTACAGTGGTTAGGGGGTGTCTGGGCTGTGCTGGAATAGGAGGTGTACAGTGGGAAGGGGGTGTCTGGGCTGGGCTGGAATAGGAGGTGTACAGTTGGAAGGGGGTGCCTGGGCTGTGCTGGAATAGGAGGTGTACAGTGGGAAGGGGGTGTCTCGGCTGTGCTGGAATAGGAGGTGTACAGTGGGAAGGGGGTGTCTGGGCTGTGCTGGAATAGGAGGAGTAAAGTGGGAAGGGGGTTTCTGGGCTGTGCTGGAATAGGAGGAGTACAGTGGGAAGGGGGTGTCTGGGCTGTGCTGGAATAGGAGGAGTAAAGTGGGAAGGGGGTGTCTGGGCTGTGCTGGAATAGAATGAGTACAGTGGGAAGGGGGTATCTGGGCTGTGCTGGTATAGTAGGTGTACAGTGGGAAGGGGATGTCTGGGCTGTGCTGGAATAGGATGAGTACAGTGGGAAGGGGGTGTCTGGGCTGTGCTGGAATAGGAGGTTTACAGTGGGAAGGGGGTGTCTGGGCTGTGCTGGAATAGGAGGAGTATAGTGGGAAGGGGGTGTCTGGGCTCGGCTGGAATAGGAGGAGTACAGTGGAAAGGGGTTGTCTGGGCTGTGCTGGAATAGGAGGTGTACAGTGGGAAGGGGTGTCTGGGCTGTGCTGGAATAGGAGGTGTACAGTGGGATGGGGGTGTCTGTGCTGTGCTGGCATAGGAGGTGTACAGTGGGAAGGGGGTGTCTGGGCTGTGCTGGAATAGGAGGAGTACAGTGGGAAGGGGGTGTCTGGGCTGTGCTGGAATAGGAGGAGTACAGTGGGAAGGGGGTGTCTGGGCTGGGCTGGAATAGGAGGAGTACAGTGGGAAGGGGTTGTCTGGGCTGTGCTGGAATAGGAGGTGTACAGTGGGAAGGGGTGTCTGGGCTGTGCTGGAATAGGAGGTGTACAGTGGGAAGGGGGTGTCTGGGCTGTGCTGGAATAGGAGGTGTACAGTGGGAAGGGGGTGTCTGGGCTGTGCTGGAATAGGAGGTGTACAGTGGTTAGGGGGTGTCTGGGCTGTGCTGGAATAGGAGGTGTACAGTGGGAAGGGGGTGTCTGGGCTGGGCTGGAATAGGAGGTGTACAGTTGGAAGGGGGTGCCTGGGCTGTGCTGGAATAGGAGGAGTACAGTGGGAAGGGGGTGTCTGGGCTGTGCTGGAATAGGATGAGTACAGTGGGAAGGGGTTGTCTGGGCTGTGCTGGAATAGGAGGTTTACAGTGGGAAGGGGGTGTCTGGGCTGTGCTGGAATAGGAGGAGTACAGTGGGAAGGGGGTGTCTGGGCTCGGCTGGAATAGGAGGAGTACAGTGGAAAGGGGTTGTCTGGGCTGTGCTGGAATAGGAGGTGTACAGTGGGAAGGGGTGTCTGGGCTGTGCTGGAATAGGAGGTGTACAGTGGAATGGGGGTGTCTGTGCTGTGCTGGCATAGGAGGTGTACAGTGGGAAGGGGATGTCTGGGCTGTGCTGGAATAGGAGGTGTACAGTGGGAAGGGGGTGTCTGGGCTGCGCTGGAATAGGATGAGTACAGTGGGAAGGGGTGTCTGGGCTGTGCTGGAATAGGAGGTGTACAGTGGGAAGGGGGTGTCTGTGCTGTGCTGGAATAGGAGGTGTAAAGTGGGAAGGGGATGTCTGGGCTGTGCTGGAATAGGAGGTGTACAGTGGGAAGGGGGTGTCTGGGCTGTGCTGGAATAGGAGGAGTACAGTGGGAAGGGGGTGTCTGGGCTGGGCTGGAATAGGAGGTGTACAGTGGGAAGGGGGTGTCTGGGCTGTGCTGGAATAGGAGGAGTACAGTGGGAAGGGGGTGTCTGGGCTGTGCTGGAATAGGAGGTGTACAGTGGGAAGGGGGTGTCTGGGCTGTGCTGGAATAGGAGGTGTACAGTGGGAAGGGGGTGTCTGGGCTGTGCTGGAATAGGAGGAGTAAAGTGGGAAGGGGGTGTCTGGGCTGTGCTGGAATAGGATGAGTACAGTGGGAAGGGGGTGTCTGGGCTGTGCTGGAATAGGAGGTTCACAGTGGGAAGGGGGTGTCTAGGCTGTGCTGGAATAGGAGGAGTACAGTTGGAAGGGGGTGCCTGGGCTGTGCTGGAATAGGAGGAGTACAGTGGGAAGGGGGTGTCTGGGCTCGGCTGGAATAGGAGGAGTACAGTGGAAAGGGGTTGTCTGGGCTGTGCTGGAATAGGAGGTGTACAGTGAGAAGGGGGTGTCTGGGCTGTGCTGGAATAGGAGGAGTAAAGTGGGAAGGGGGTGTCTGGGCTGTGCTGGAATAGGATGAGTACAGTGGGAAGGGGGTGTCTGGGCTGTGCTGGAATAGGAGGTGTACAGTGGGAAGGGGGTATCTGGGCTGTGCTGGTATAGTAGGTGTAAAGTGGGAAGGGGATGTCTGGGCTGTGCTGGAATAGGATGAGTACAGTGGGAAGGGGGTGTCTGGGCTGTGCTGGAATAGGAGGTTTACAGTGGGAAGGGGGTGTCTGGGCTGTGCTGGAATAGGAGGAGTATAGTGGAAAGGGGTTGTCTGGGCTGTGCTGGAATAGGAGGTGTACAGTGGGAAGGGGTGTCTGGGCTGTGCTGGAATAGGAGGTGTACAGTGGGATGGGGGTGTCTGTGCTGTGCTGGCATAGGAGGTGTACAGTGGGAAGGGGATGTCTGGGCTGTGCTGGAATAGGAGGTGTACAGTGGGAAGGGGGTGTCTGGGCTGCGCTGGAATAGGATGAGTACAGTGGGAAGGGGTGTCTGGGCTGTGCTGGAATAGGAGGTGTACAGTGGGAAGGGGGTGTCTGTGCTGTGCTGGAATAGGAGGTGTAAAGTGGGAAGGGGATGTCTGGGCTGTGCTGGAATAGGAGGTGTACAGTGGGAAGGGGGTGTCTGGGCTGTGCTGGAATAGGAGGAGTACAGTGGGAAGGGGGTGTCTGGGCTGGGCTGGAATAGGAGGTTTACAGTGGGAAGGGGGTGTCTGGGCTGTGCTGGAATAGGAGGAGTATAGTGGGAAGGGGGTGTCTGGGCTCGGCTGGAATAGGAGGAGTACAGTGGAAAGGGGTTGTCTGGGCTGTGCTGGAATAGGAGGTGTACAGTGGGAAGGGGTGTCTGGGCTGTGCTGGAATAGGAGGTGTACAGTGGGATGGGGGTGTCTGTGCTGTGCTGGCATAGGAGGTGTACAGTGGGAAGGGGGTGTCTGGGCTGTGCTGGAATAGGAGGAGTACAGTGGGAAGGGGGTGTCTGGGCTGTGCTGGAATAGGAGGAGTACAGTGGGAAGGGGGTGTCTGGGCTGGGCTGGAATAGGAGGAGTACAGTGGGAAGGGGTTGTCTGGGCTGTGCTGGAATAGGAGGTGTACAGTGGGAAGGGGTGTCTGGGCTGTGCTGGAATAGGAGGTGTACAGTGGGAAGGGGGTGTCTGGGCTGTGCTGGAATAGGAGGTGTACAGTGGGAAGGGGGTGTCTGGGCTGTGCTGGAATAGGAGGTGTACAGTGGTTAGGGGGTGTCTGGGCTGTGCTGGAATAGGAGGTGTACAGTGGGAAGGGGGTGTCTGGGCTGGGCTGGAATAGGAGGTGTACAGTTGGAAGGGGGTGCCTGGGCTGTGCTGGAATAGGAGGAGTACAGTGGGAAGGGGGTGTCTGGGCTGTGCTGGAATAGGATGAGTACAGTGGGAAGGGGTTGTCTGGGCTGTGCTGGAATAGGAGGTTTACAGTGGGAAGGGGGTGTCTGGGCTGTGCTGGAATAGGAGGAGTACAGTGGGAAGGGGGTGTCTGGGCTCGGCTGGAATAGGAGGAGTACAGTGGAAAGGGGTTGTCTGGGCTGTGCTGGAATAGGAGGTGTACAGTGGGAAGGGGTGTCTGGGCTGTGCTGGAATAGGAGGTGTACAGTGGAATGGGGGTGTCTGTGCTGTGCTGGCATAGGAGGTGTACAGTGGGAAGGGGATGTCTGGGCTGTGCTGGAATAGGAGGTGTACAGTGGGAAGGGGGTGTCTGGGCTGCGCTGGAATAGGATGAGTACAGTGGGAAGGGGTGTCTGGGCTGTGCTGGAATAGGAGGTGTACAGTGGGAAGGGGGTGTCTGTGCTGTGCTGGAATAGGAGGTGTAAAGTGGGAAGGGGATGTCTGGGCTGTGCTGGAATAGGAGGTGTACAGTGGGAAGGGGGTGTCTGGGCTGTGCTGGAATAGGAGGAGTACAGTGGGAAGGGGGTGTCTGGGCTGGGCTGGAATAGGAGGTGTACAGTGGGAAGGGGGTGTCTGGGCTGTGCTGGAATAGGAGGAGTACAGTGGGAAGGGGGTGTCTGGGCTGTGCTGGAATAGGAGGTGTACAGTGGGAAGGGGGTGTCTGGGCTGTGCTGGAATAGGAGGTGTACAGTGGGAAGGGGGTGTCTGGGCTGTGCTGGAATAGGAGGAGTAAAGTGGGAAGGGGGTGTCTGGGCTGTGCTGGAATAGGATGAGTACAGTGGGAAGGGGGTGTCTGGGCTGTGCTGGAATAGGAGGTTCACAGTGGGAAGGGGGTGTCTAGGCTGTGCTGGAATAGGAGGAGTACAGTTGGAAGGGGGTGCCTGGGCTGTGCTGGAATAGGAGGAGTACAGTGGGAAGGGGGTGTCTGGGCTCGGCTGGAATAGGAGGAGTACAGTGGAAAGGGGTTGTCTGGGCTGTGCTGGAATAGGAGGTGTACAGTGAGAAGGGGGTGTCTGGGCTGTGCTGGAATAGGAGGAGTAAAGTGGGAAGGGGGTGTCTGGGCTGTGCTGGAATAGGATGAGTACAGTGGGAAGGGGGTGTCTGGGCTGTGCTGGAATAGGAGGTGTACAGTGGGAAGGGGGTATCTGGGCTGTGCTGGTATAGTAGGTGTACAGTGGGAAGGGGATGTCTGGGCTGTGCTGGAATAGGATGAGTACAGTGGGAAGGGGGTGTCTGGGCTGTGCTGGAATAGGAGGTTTACAGTGGGAAGGGGGTGTCTGGGCTGTGCTGGAATAGGAGGAGTATAGTGGAAAGGGGTTGTCTGGGCTGTGCTGGAATAGGAGGTGTACAGTGGGAAGGGGTGTCTGGGCTGTGCTGGAATAGGAGGTGTACAGTGGGATGGGGGTGTCTGTGCTGTGCTGGCATAGGAGGTGTACAGTGGGAAGGGGATGTCTGGGCTGTGCTGGAATAGGAGGTGTACAGTGGGAAGGGGGTGTCTGGGCTGCGCTGGAATAGGATGAGTACAGTGGGAAGGGGTGTCTGGGCTGTGCTGGAATAGGAGGTGTACAGTGGGAAGGGGGTGTCTGTGCTGTGCTGGAATAGGAGGTGTAAAGTGGGAAGGGGATGTCTGGGCTGTGCTGGAATAGGAGGTGTACAGTGGGAAGGGGGTGTCTGGGCTGTGCTGGAATAGGAGGAGTACAGTGGGAAGGGGGTGTCTGGGCTGGGCTGGAATAGAAGGTGTACAGTGGGAAGGGGGTGTCTGGGCTGTGCTGGAATAGGAGGAGTACAGTGGGAAGGGGGTGTCTGGGCTGTGCTGGAATAGGAGGTGTACAGTGGGAAGGGGGTGTCTGGGCTGTGCTGGAATAGGAGGTGTACAGTGGGAAGGGGGTGTCTGGGCTGTGCTGGAATAGGAGGAGTAAAGTGGGAAGGGGGTGTCTTGGCTGTGCTGGAATAGGAGGAGTACAGTGGGAAGGGGGTGTCTGGGCTGTGCTGGAATAGGAGGAGTAAAGTGGGAAGGGGGTGTCTGGGCTGTGCTGGAATAGGATGAGTACAGTGGGAAGGGGGTGTCTGGGCTGTGCTGGAATAGGAGGTGTACAGTGGGAAGGGGGTATCTGGGCTGTGCTGGTATAGTAGGTGTACAGTGGGAAGGGGATGTCTGGGCTGTGCTGGAATAGGAGGAGTACAGTGGGAAGGGGGTGTCTGGGCTGTGCTGGAATAGGAGGTGTACAGTGGGAAGGGGGTGTCTGGGCTGTGCTGGAATAGGAGATGTACAGTGGGAAGGGGGTGTCTGGGCTGTGCTGGAATAGGACGAGTACAGTGGGAAGGGGGTGGCTGGGCTGTGCTGGAATAGGATGAGTACAGTGGGAAGGGGTGTCTGGGCTGTGCTGGAATAGGAGGTGTACAGTGGGAAGGGGGTGTCTGAGCTGTGCTGGAATAGGATGAGTACAGTGGGAAGGGGGTGTCTGGGCTGTGCTGGAATAGGAGGTGTACAGTGGGAAGGGGGTGTCTGGGCTGTGCTGGAATAGGAGGAGTACAGTGGGAAGGGGGTGTCTGGGTTGTGGTGGAATAGGAGGAGTACAGTGGGAAGGGCGTGTCTGGGCTGTGCTGGAATAGGAGGTGTACAGTGGGAAGGGGGTGTCTGGACTGTGCTGGAATAGGATGAGTACAGTGGGAAGGGGGTGTCTGGGCTGTGCTGGAATAGGAGGAGTACAGCGGGAAGGGGGTGTCTGGGCTGTGCTGGAATAGGAGGTGTACAGTGGGAAGGGGGTGTCTGGGCTGTGCTGGAATAGGAGGAGTACAGCGGGAAGGGGGTGTCTGGGCTGTGCTGGAATAGGAGGTGTACAGTGGGAAGGGGGTGTCTGGGCTGTCCTGGAATAGGAGGTGTACAGTGGGAAAGAGGGTGTCTGGGCTCTGCTGGAATAGGAGGTGTACAGTCGGAAGGGGGTGTCTGGGCTGTGCTGGAATAGGAGGAGTACAGTGGGAAGGGGGTGTCTGGGCTGTCCTAGAATAGGAGGTGTACAGTGGGAAGGGGGTGTCTGGGCTGTGCTGGAATAGGAGGTGTACAGTGGGAAGGGGGTGTCTGGGCTGTGCTGGAATAGGAGGAGTACAGTGGGAAGGGGGTGTCTGGGCTGGGCTGTTATAGGAGGAGTACAGTGGGAAGGGATTGTCTGGGCTGTGCTGGAATAGGAGGTGTACAGTGGGAAGGGGGTGTCTGGGCTGTGCTGGAATAGGAGGTGTACAGTGGGAAGGGGTGTCTGGGCTGTGCTGGAATAGGAGGTGTACAGTGGGAAGGGGTGTCTGGGCTGTGCTGGAATAGGATGAGTACAGTGGGAAGGGGGTGTCTGGGCTGTGCTGGAATAGGAGGAGTACAGTGGGAAGGGGGTGTCTGGGCTGTGCTGGAATAGGATGAGTACAGTGGGAAGGGGGTGTCTGGGCTGTGCTGGAATAGGATGAGTACAGTGGGAAGGGGGTGTCTGGGCTGTGCTGGAATAGGAGGTGTACAGTGGGAAGGGGGTGTCTGGGCTGTGCTGGAATAGGAGGAGAACAGTGGGAAGGGGTGTCTGGGTTGTGCTGGAATAGGAGGAGTACAGTGGGAAGGGGGTGTCTGGGCTGTGCTGGAATAGGAGGTGTACAGTGGGAAGGGGGTGTCTGGGCCGTGCTGGAATAGGATGAGTACAGTGGGAAGGGGGTGTCTGGGCTGTGCTGGAATAGGAAGAGTACAGCGGGAAGGGGGTGTCTGGGCTGTGCTGGAATAGGAGGTGTACAGTGGGAAGGGGGTGTCTGGGCTGTGCTGGAATAGGAGGTGTACAGCGGGAAGGGGGTGTCTGGGCTGTGCTGGAATAGGAGGTGTACAGTGGGAAGGGGGTGTCTGGGCTGTGCTGGAATAGGAGGAGTACAGTGGGAAGGGGGTGTCTGGGCTGTGCTGGAATAGGAGGTGTACAGTGGGAAGGGGGTGTCTGGGCTGTGCTGGAATAGGAGGAGTACAGTGGGAAGGGGGTGTCTGGGCTGTGCTGGAATAGGAGGAGTACAGTGGGAAGGGGGTGTCTGGGCTGGGCTGGAATAGGAGGAGTACAGTGGGAAGGGGTGTCTGGGCTGTGCTGGAATAGTAGGTGTACAGTGGGAATGGGGTGTCTGTGCTGTGCTGGAATAGGAGGTGTACAGTGGGAAGGGGATGTCTGGGCTGTGCTGGAATAGGAGGTGTACAGTGGGAAGGGGGTGTCTGGGCTGGGCTGGAATAGGAGGTGTACAGCGGGAAGGGGGTGTCTGGGCTGTGCTGGAATAGGAGGTGTACAGTGGTTAGGGGCTGTCTGGGCTGTGCTGGAATAGGAGGTGTACAGTGGGAAGGGGGTGTCTGGGCTGGGCTGGAATAGGAGGTGTACAATTGGAAGGGGGTGTCTGGGCTGTGCTGGAATAGGAGGAGTACAGTGGGAAGGGGGTGTCTGGGCTGTGCTGGAATAGGAGGTGTACAGTGGGAAGTGGGTGTCTGGGCTGTGCTGGAATAGGAGGAGTACAGTGGGAAGCGGGTGTCTGGGCTGTGCTGGAATAGGAGGAGTAGAGTGGGAAGGGGGGTGTCTTGGCTGTGCTGGAATAGGAGGTGTACAGTTGGAATAGGAATAGGCTGGAATAGGGGGTGTCTGGCCTGTGTTGGAATAGGGGGTGTCTGGGCTTTGCTGGAATAGGGGGTGTCTGGGCTGGAATAGGGGGTGTCTGGGCTGTGCTGGAATAGGGGGTGTCTGGGCTGTGCTGGAATAGGGGATGTACAGTGGGAAGGGGGTGTCTGGGCTGTGCTGGAACAGGGGGTGTACAGTGGGAAGGGGGTGTCTGGGCTATGCTGGAATAGGAGGTGTACAGTGAGAAGGGGGTGTCTATGCTGTGCTGGAATAGGGGGTGTCTGGGCTAGAATAGGGGGTGTCTGGGCTGGAATAGGGGGTGTCTGGGCTGGAATAGGAGGAGTACAGTGGGAAGTGGTTGTCTGGGCTGTGCTGGAATAGGAGCTGTACAGTGGGAAGGGGTGTCTGGGCTGTGCTGGAATAGGAGGTGTACAGTGGGAAGGGGGTGTCTGTGCTGTGCTGGAATAGGAGGTGTAAAGTGGGAAGGGGATGTCTGGGCTGTGCTGGAATAGGAGGTGTACAGTGGGAAGGGGGTGTCTGGGCTGTGCTGGAATAGGAGGAGTACAGTGGGAAGGGGGTGTCTGGGCTGGGCTGGAATAGAAGGTGTACAGTGGGAAGGGGGTGTCTGGGCTGTGCTGGAATAGGAGGAGTACAGTGGGAAGGGGGTGTCTGGGCTGTGCTGGAATAGGAGGTGTACAGTGGGAAGGGGGTGTCTGGGCTGTGCTGGAATAGGAGGTGTACAGTGGGAAGGGGGTGTCTGGGCTGTGCTGGAATAGGAGGAGTAAAGTGGGAAGGGGGTGTCTGGGCTGTGCTGGAATAGGAGGAGTACAGTGGGAAGGGGGTGTCTGGGGCTGTGCTGGAATAGGAGGAGTAAAGTGGGAAGGGGGTGTCTGGGCTGTGCTGGAATAGGATGAGTACAGTGGGAAGGGGGTGTCTGGGCTGTGCTGGAATAGGAGGTGTACAGTGGGAAGGGGGTATCTGGGCTGTGCTGGTATAGTAGGTGTACAGTGGGAAGGGGATGTCTGGGCTGTGCTGGAATAGGAGGAGTACAGTGGGAAGGGGGTGTCTGGGCTGTGCTGGAATAGGAGGTGTACAGTGGGAAGGGGGTGTCTGGGCTGTGCTGGAATAGGAGATGTACAGTGGGAAGGGGGTGTCTGGGCTGTGCTGGAATAGGACGAGTACAGTGGGAAGGGGGTGGCTGGGCTGTGCTGGAATAGGATGAGTACAGTGGGAAGGGGTGTCTGGGCTGTGCTGGAATAGGAGGTGTACAGTGGGAAGGGGGTGTCTGAGCTGTGCTGGAATAGGATGAGTACAGTGGGAAGGGGGTGTCTGGGCTGTGCTGGAATAGGAGGTGTACAGTGGGAAGGGGGTGTCTGGGCTGTGCTGGAATAGGAGGAGTACAGTGGGAAGGGGGTGTCTGGGTTGTGGTGGAATAGGAGGAGTACAGTGGGAAGGGCGTGTCTGGGCTGTGCTGGAATAGGAGGTGTACAGTGGGAAGGGGGTGTCTGGACTGTGCTGGAATAGGATGAGTACAGTGGGAAGGGGGTGTCTGGGCTGTGCTGGAATAGGAGGAGTACAGCGGGAAGGGGGTGTCTGGGCTGTGCTGGAATAGGAGGTGTACAGTGGGAAGGGGGTGTCTGGGCTGTGCTGGAATAGGAGGAGTACAGCGGGAAGGGGGTGTCTGGGCTGTGCTGGAATAGGAGGTGTACAGTGGGAAGGGGGTGTCTGGGCTGTCCTGGAATAGGAGGTGTACAGTGGGAAAGAGGGTGTCTGGGCTCTGCTGGAATAGGAGGTGTACAGTGGGAAGGGGGTGTCTGGGCTGTGCTGGAATAGGAGGAGTACAGTGGGAAGGGGGTGTCTGGGCTGTCCTAGAATAGGAGGTGTACAGTGGGAAGGGGGTGTCTGGGCTGTGCTGGAATAGGAGGTGTACAGTGGGAAGGGGGTGTCTGGGCTGTGCTGGAATAGGAGGAGTACAGTGGGAAGGGGGTGTCTGGGCTGGGCTGTTATAGGAGGAGTACAGTGGGAAGGGGTTGTCTGGGCTGTGCTGGAATAGGAGGTGTACAGTGGGAAGGGGGTGTCTGGGCTGTGCTGGAATAGGAGGTGTACAGTGGGAAGGGGTGTCTGGGCTGTGCTGGAATAGGAGGTGTACAGTGGGAAGGGGTGTCTGGGCTGTGCTGGAATAGGATGAGTACAGTGGGAAGGGGGTGTCTGGGCTGTGCTGGAATAGGAGGAGTACAGTGGGAAGGGGGTGTCTGGGCTGTGCTGGAATAGGATGAGTACAGTGGGAAGGGGGTGTCTGGGCTGTGCTGGAATAGGATGAGTACAGTGGGAAGGGGGTGTCTGGGCTGTGCTGGAATAGGAGGTGTACAGTGGGAAGGGGGTGTCTGGGCTGTGCTGGAATAGGAGGAGAACAGTGGGAAGGGGTGTCTGGGTTGTGCTGGAATAGGAGGAGTACAGTGGGAAGGGGGTGTCTGGGCTGTGCTGGAATAGGAGGTGTACAGTGGGAAGGGGGTGTCTGGGCCATGCTGGAATAGGATGAGTACAGTGGAAGGGGGTGTCTGGGCTGTGCTGGAATAGGAAGAGTACAGCGGGAAGGGGGTGTCTGGGCTGTGCTGGAATAGGAGGTGTACAGTGGGAAGGGGGTGTCTGGGCTGTGCTGGAATAGGAGGTGTACAGCGGGAAGGGGTGTCTGGGCTGTGCTGGAATAGGAGGTGTACAGTGGAAGGGGGTGTCTGGGCTGTGCTGGAATAGGAGGAGTACAGTGGGAAGGGGGTGTCTGGGCTGTGCTGGAATAGGAGGAGTACAGTGGGAAGGGGGTGTCTGGGCTGTGCTGGAATAGGAGGTGTACAGTGGGAAGGGGGTGTCTGGGCTGTGCTGGAATAGGAGGAGTACAGTGGGAAGGGGGTGTCTGGGCTGTGCTGGAATAGGAGGAGTACAGTGGGAAGGGGGTGTCTGGGCTGTGCTGGAATAGGAGGTGTACAGTGGGAAGGGGGTGTCTGGGCTGTGCTGGAATAGGAGGTGTACAGTGGGAAGGGGATGTCTGGGCTGTGCTGGAAAATAGGAGGTGTACAGTGGGAAGGGGGTGTCTGGGCTGGGCTGGAATAGGAGGTGTACAGCGGGAAGGGGGTGTCTGGGCTGTGCTGGAATAGGAGGTGTACAGTGGTTAGGGGCTGTCTGGGCTGTGCTGGAATAGGAGGTGTACAGTGGGAAGGGGGTGTCTGGGCTGGGCTGGAATAGGAGGTGTACAATTGGAAGGGGGTGTCTGGGCTGTGCTGGAATAGGAGGAGTACAGTGGGAAGGGGGTGTCTGGGCTGTGCTGGAATAGGAGGTGTACAGTGGGAAGTGGGTGTCTGGGCTGTGCTGGAATAGGAGGAGTACAGTGGGAAGCGGGTGTCTGGGCTGTGCTGGAATAGGAGGAGTAGAGTGGGAAGGGGGGTGTCTTGGCTGTGCTGGAATAGGAGGTGTACAGTTGGAATAGGAATAGGCTGGAATAGGGGGTGTCTGGCCTGTGTTGGAATAGGGGGTGTCTGGGCTTTGCTGGAATAGGGGGTGTCTGGGCTGGAATAGGGGGTGTCTGGGCTGTGCTGGAATAGGGGGTGTCTGGGCTGTGCTGGAATAGGGGATGTACAGTGGGAAGGGGGTGTCTGGGCTGTGCTGGAACAGGGGGTGTACAGTGGGAAGGGGGTGTCTGGGCTATGCTGGAATAGGAGGTGTACAGTGAGAAGGGGGTGTCTATGCTGTGCTGGAATAGGGGGTGTCTGGGCTAGAATAGGGGGTGTCTGGGCTGGAATAGGGGGTGTCTGGGCTGGAATAGGAGGAGTACAGTGGGAAGCGGTTGTCTGGGCTGTGCTGGAATAGGAGCTGTACAGTGGGAAGGGGTGTCTGGGCTGTGCTGGAATATGAGGTGTACAGTGGGAAGGGGGTGTTTAGGCTGGGCTGGAATAGTGGGTGTCTGGGCTGGAATAAGGGGTGTCTGGGCTGGAATAGGGGGTGTCTGGGCTGGAATAGGGGGTGGCTGTGCTGGAACAGGGTGTGTCTGGGCTGTGCTGGAATAGGGGGTGTCTGGGCTGGAATAGGTGGTGTCTGGGCTGGAATAGGGGGTGTCTGGGCTGTTCTGGAATAGGGGGTGTCTGGGCTGTGCTGGAATAGGGGATGTACAGTGGGAAGGGGGTGTCTGGGCTGTGCTGGAATAGGGGGTGTACAGTGGGAAGGGGGTGTCTGGGCTGTGCTGGAATAGGAGGTGTACAGTGGGAAGGGGGTGTTTAGGCTGGGCTGGAATAGTGGGTGTCTGGGCTGGAATAGTGGGTGTCTGGGCTGGAATAGGGGGTGTCTGTGCTGGAACAGGGTGTGTCTGGGCTTGGCTGGAATAGGGGGTGTCTGGGCTTGAATAGGGGGTGTCTGGCCTGTGTTGGAACAGGGGGTGTCTGGGCTGTGCTGGAATTGGGGGTGTCTGGGCTGGAATTGGGGGTGTCTGTGCTGGAACAGGGTGTGTCTGGGCTGCGCTGGAATAGGGGGTGTCTGGTCTCGAATAGGTGGTGTCTGGGCTGGAATAGGGGGTGCCTGTGCTGGAATAGGGGGTGTCTGGGCTGGAATAGGGGGTGTCTGGGCTGGGCTGGAATCAGGGGTGTCTGGGCTGGAACAGGGTGTGTCTGGGCTGCGCTGGAATAGGGGATGTCTGTGCTGGAATAGGGGTGTCTGGGCTGGAACAGGGGGTGTCTGGGCTGGAATAGGTGGTGTCTGGGCTGGAATAGGGGGTGTCTGGCCTGTGTTGGAACAGGGGGTTTCTGGGCTGGGCTGGAATAGGGGATGTCTGTGCTGGAATAGGGTGTGTCTGGGCTGGAATAGGGTGTGTCTGGGCTGGAATAGGGGGTGTCTGGCCTGTGTTGGAACAGGGGGTGTCTGGGCTGTGCTGGAATTTGGGGTCTCTGGGCTGGAATAGGGGGTCTGGGCTGTGCTGGAATAGGGGGTGTACAGTGGGAAGGGGGTGTCTGGGCTGTGCTGGAATAGGGGGTGTCTGGGCTGGAATACGGGGTATCTGGGTTGACGTGAGACTGATTGGGATAGGACGCCTCGTGCTGGTGCTTTGTATGATTATACCTCTCTCATCAGGCGGTGTATAGCAGAGCGCCCACTCGCCTCCTGTCTCGTCTTTGGGGCCTCCTGAATGATGTACGCCTACCTCGCTGGCTGCGCCGTCCTCTCTTCTCCATGTATGTCTGGGCTTTCTCTGTGAACATGGCAGAAGCCGAGGTAGAAGATCTGAACCGCTACAAGAATTTGGGGGAACTCTTCAGGCGCCCATTGAAGCCCACGGCCAGGACCATTGCTCCCCACTACTTGGTGAGTAGAATGTGTGACATCACTCTGCACTATGCACCGGGGCTGTAACTCCTGGGGTACAGCAGACCATGAGAAAGGCACTGCCACCAATGAAATGGAACTAAAATTACAGTTCTATATATGAGTAATGAAGGGTTATTCCAAAGTCAGACAGGTGACCTGGAAACCATTTACACACCTATGGGGCATTTATAGAATGAATGCACTTTGTGTACGTTTAGTGGATGCGGGGGCCCCATGTAAGTTACCATCATCAGGGTGTCCACAAACCAGTTCTCCAGTTCTCCTGGTGTGCTCAAGGGATAGGATTGTTACATGAACCACCCAAACCACCTCCATAACCTATTCTACCCCCTCTACACAGTTCACACAAAACTTACATGTGTTCTCTTTCTACACTCGCACGTCCTACTGACTCCAGGCCAACAGCTCTGTGTGACTGGATCATACAACCCACCAAGAATGTTCTACTTTTGTAATCTGGCTAATCCAGATAATCAATATGTAGCTCTTATCCTTGGTTGGGTACGGGATTTCAGCGCCGGCATTCTAAGCACTGGCATCCCGACATATCAGGATTATAACTACATCCCTATAGAGGGTAAGCATGTGAGCAGGGCCCTCCTACCTGATGGTCTGTCTGTTGTTACCCAGTGTGGCCTTTACCCCTTGCAGCGTTACATAGAGACAGCGATGCCTCTGTCACGTGTGGGATCAGCTGTTCCGTGTGCCTCACTCTATGTATTTGTCTGACCAACCCATGTCATCTGCTTGTCCCCGCAGGTCAGTCCTTGTGATGGGCGCATCCTACACCATGGCCGTACCCGGGGGGCACAGATTGAGCAAGTTAAAGGTCTGACATATTCACTGGAGAATTTCCTGGGCCCACAGGACTGGCGGGAGCCGACCAACTCAAGTAAATGGCCGAATATTCTACTGCAGGGTTTCTGTCCCGGTGACGGGGCGCGGTATGCATAAAGGGTTAATGCTTATGGTAACCACAGTAAGATGGGGAATGGTAATGATACTTTTATCCCACAATACCTCTAATAACTTCTCAGTATCACCAGTACAGCTACTTATCTGTAATCTGTCCCAGCACTGTGTTATATTATCCTATGTGTGACCCCAGGCTAGTATCATCAGTACAGCTACTTATCTGTAATCTGTCCCAGCACTGTGTTATATTATCCTATGTGTGACCCCAGGCTAGTATCACCAGTACAGCTACTTATCTGTAATCTGTCCCAGCAATGTGTTATATTATCCTATGTGTGACCCCAGGCTAGTATCACCAGTACAGCTACTTATCTGTAATCTGTCCCAGCAATGTGTTATATTATCCTATGTGTGACCCCAGGCTAATATCACCGGTACAGCTACTTATCTGTAATCTGTCCCAGCACTGTGTTATATTATCCTATGTGTGACCCCAGGCTAGTATCACCTTTACAGCTACTTATCTGTAATCTGTCCCAGCAATGTGTTATATTATCCTATGTGTGACCCCAGGCTAGTATCACCAGTACAGCTACTTATCTGTAATCTGTCCCAGCAATGTGTTATATTATCCTATGTGTGACCCCAGGCTAGTATCACCAGTACAGCTACTTATCTGTAATCTGTCCCAGCACTGTGTTATATTATCCTATGTGTGACCCCAGGCTAGTATCACCGGTACAGCTACTTATCTGTAATCTGTCCCAGCACTGTGTTATATTATCCTATGTGTGACCCCAGGCTAGTATCACCGGTACAGCTACTTATCTCTAATCTGTCCCAGCAATGTGTTATATTATCCTATGTGTGACCCCAGGCTAGTATCACCAGTACAGCTACTTATCTGTAATCTGTCCCAGCACTGTGTTATATTATCCTATGTGTGACCCCAGGCTAGTATCACCAGTACAGCTACTTATCTGTAATCTGTCCCTATATGTGTTATATTATCCTATGTGTGACCCCAGGCTAGTATCACCAGTACAGCTACTTATCTGTAATCTGTCCCAGCACTGTGTTATATTATCCTATGTGTGACCCCAGGCTAGTATCACCGGTACAGCTACTTATCTGTAATCTGTCCCAGCACTGTGTTATATTATCCTATGTGTGACCCCAGGCTAGTATCACCGGTATAGCTACTTATCTGTAATCTGTCCCAGCAATGTGTTATATTATCCTATGTGTGACCCCAGGCTAGTATCACCAGTACAGCTACTTATCTGTAATCTGTCCCAGCACTGTGTTATATTATCCTATGTGTGACCCCAGGCTAGTATCATCAGTACAGCTACTTATCTGTAATCTCTCCCAGCACTGTGTTATATTATCCTATGTGTGACCCCAGGCTAGTATCATCAGTACAGCTACTTATCTGTAATCTGTCCCAGCACTGTGTTATATTATCCTATGTGTGACCCCAGGCTAGTATCATCAGTACAGCTACTTATCTGTAATCTGTCCCAGCACTGTGTTATATTATCCTATGTGTGACCCCAGGCTAGTATCATCAGTACAGCTACTTATCTGTAATCTGTCCCAGCAATGTGTTATATTATCCTATGTGTGACCCCAGGCTAGTATCACCAGTACAGCTACTTATCTCTAATCTGTCCCAGCAATGTGTTATATTATCCTATGTGTGACCCCAGGCTAGTATCACCAGTACAGCTACTTATCTGTAATCTGTCCCAGCAATGTGTTATATTATCCTATGTGTGACCCCAGGCTAGTATCACCAGTACAGCTACTTATGTCTAATCTGTCCCAGCAATGTGTTATATTATCCTATGTGTGACCCCAGGCTAGTATCACCAGTACAGCTACTTATCTGTAATCTGTCCCTGCACTGTGTTATATTATCCTATGTGTGACCCCAGGCTAGTATCACCGGTACAGCTACTTATCTGTAATCTGTCCCAGCACTGTGTTATATTATCCTATGTGTGACCCCAGGCTAGTATCACCGGTACAGCTACTTATCTGTAATCTGTCCCAGCAATGTGTTATATTATCCTATGTGTGACCCCAGGCTAGTATCACCAGTACAGCTACTTATCTGTAATCTGTCCCTGCACTGTGTTATATTATCCTATGTGTGACCCCAGGCTAGTATCACCAGTACAGCTACTTATCTGTAATCTGTCCCAGCACTGTGTTATATTATCCTATGTGTGACCCCAGGCTAGTATCACCGGTACAGCTACTTATGTCTAATCTGTCCCAGCAATGTGTTATATTATCCTATGTGTGACCCCAGGCTAGTATCACCGGTACAGCTACTTATCTGTAATCTGTCCCAGCAATGTGTTATATTATCCTATGTGTGACCCCAGGCTAGTATCACCGGTACAGCTACTTATCTGTAATCTGTCCCAGCACTGTGTTATATTATCCTATGTGTGACCCCAGGCTAGTATCACCAGTACAGCTACTTATCTGTAATCTGTCCCAGCACTGTGTTATATTATCCTATGTGTGACCCCAGGCTAGTATCATCAGTACAGCTACTTATCTGTAATCTGTCCCAGCACTGTGTTATATTATCCTATGTGTGACCCCAGGCTAGTATCACCAGTACAGCTACTTATCTGTAATCTGTCCCAGCACTGTGTTATATTATCCTATGTGTGACCCCAGGCTAGTATCATCAGTACAGCTACTTATCTCTAATCTGTCCCAGCAATGTGTTATATTATCCTATGTGTGACCCCAGGCTAGTATCACCAGTACAGCTACTTATCTCTAATCTGTCCCAGCAATGTGTTATATTATCCTATGTGTGACCCCAGGCTAGTATCACCGGTACAGCTACTTATCTGTAATCTGTCCCAGCAATGTGTTATATTATCCTATGTGTGACCCAGGCTAGTATCACCGGTACAGCTACTTATCTGTAATCTGTCCCATCACTGTGTTATATTATCCTATGTGTGACCCCAGGCTAGTATCACCGGTACAGCTACTTATCTCTAATCTGTCCCAGCACTGTGTTATATTATCCTATGTGTGACCGCAGGCTAGTATCATCAGTACAGCTACTTATCTGTAATCTGTCCCAGCACTGTGTTATATTATCCTATGTGTGACCCCAGGCTAGTATCACCAGTACAGCTACTTATCTGTAATCTGTCCCAGCAATGTGTTATATTATCCTATGTGTGACCCCAGGCTAGTATCACCAGTACAGCTACTTATCTCTAATCTGTCCCAGCAATGTGTTATATTATCCTATGTGTGACCCCAGGCTAGTATCACCGGTACAGCTACTTATCTGTAATCTGTCCCAGCAATGTGTTATATTATCCTATGTGTGACCCAGGCTAGTATCACCGGTACAGCTACTTATCTGTAATCTGTCCCATCACTGTGTTATATTATCCTATGTGTGACCCCAGGCTAGTATCACCGGTACAGCTACTTATCTCTAATCTGTCCCAGCACTGTGTTATATTATCCTATGTGTGACCGCAGGCTAGTATCATCAGTACAGCTACTTATCTGTAATCTGTCCCAGCACTGTGTTATATTATCCTATGTGTGACCCCAGGCTAGTATCACCAGTACAGCTACTTATCTCTAATCTGTCCCAGCAATGTGTTATATTATCCTATGTGTGACCCCAGGCTAGTATCACCGGTACAGCTACTTATCTGTAATCTGTCCCAGCAATGTGTTATATTATCCTATGTGTGACCCAGGCTAGTATCACCGGTACAGCTACTTATCTGTAATCTGTCCCATCACTGTGTTATATTATCCTATGTGTGACCCCAGGCTAGTATCACCAGTACAGCTACTTATCTGTAATCTGTCCCAGCACTGTGTTATATTATCCTATGTGTGACCCCAGGCTAGTATCACCAGTACAGCTACTTATCTGTAATCTGTCCCTATATGTGTTATATTATCCTATGTGTGACCCCAGGCTAGTATCACCAGTACAGCTACTTATCTCTAATCTGTCCCAGCACTGTGTTATATTATCCTATGTATGACCCCAGGCTAGTATCACCAGTACAGCTACTTATCTGTAATCTGTCCCAGCAATGTGTTATATTATCCTATGTGTGACCCCAGGCTAGTATCACCGGTACAGCTACTTATCCCTAATCTGTCCCAGCAATGTGTTATATTATCCTATGTGTGACCCCAGGCTAGTATCACCAGTACAGCTACTTATCTCTAATCTGTCCCAGCACTGTGTTATATTATCCTATGTGTGACCCCAGGCTAATATCACCAGTACAGCTACTTATCTCTAATCTGTCCCAGCAATGTGTTATATTATCCTATGTGTGACCCCAGGCTAGTATCACCGGTACAGCTACTTATCTGTAATCTGTCCCAGCACTATGTTATATTATCCTATGTGTGACCCCAGGCTAGTATCACCAGTACAGCTACTTATGTCCAATCTGTCCCAGCAATGTGTTATATTATCCTATGTGTGACCCCAGGCTAGTATCATCAGTACAGCTACTTATCTCTAATCTGTCCCAGCACTGTGTTATATTATCCTATGTGTGACCCCAGGCTAGTATCACCAGTACAGCTACTTATCTGTAATCTGTCCCAGCAATGTGTTATATTATCCTATGTGTGACCCCAGGCTAGTATCACCGGTACAGCTACTTATCTGTAATCTGTCCCAGCAATGTGTTATATTATCCTATGTGTGACCCCAGGCTAGTATCACCGGTACAGCTACTTATCTGTAATCTGTCCCAGCACTGTGTTATATTATCCTATGTGTGACCCCAGGCTAGTATCACCGGTACAGCTACTTATCTGTAATCTGTCCCAGCACTGTGTTATATTATCCTATGTGTGACCCCAGGCTAGTATCACCGGTACAGCTACTTATCTGTAATCTGTCCCAGCACTGTGTTATATTATCCTATGTGTGACCCCAGGCTAGTATCACCAGTACAGCTACTTATCTGTAATCTGTCCCAGCACTGTGTTATATTATCCTATGTGTGACCCCAGGCTAGTATCACCGGTACAGCTACTTATCTGTAATCTGTCCCAGCACTGTGTTATATTATCCTATGTGTGACCCCAGGCTAGTATCACCGGTACAGCTACTTATCTGTAATCTGTCCCAGCACTGTGTTATATTATTCTATGTGTGACCCCAGGCTAGTATCACCGGTACAGCTACTTATCTGTAATCTGTCCCAGCACTGTGTTATATTATCCTATGTGTGACCCCAGGCTAGTATCACCGGTACAGCTACTTATCTGTAATCTGTCCCAGCAATGTGTTATATTATCCTATGTGTGACCCCAGGCTAGTATCACCAGTACAGCTACTTATCTCTAATCTGTCCCAGCAATGTGTTATATTATCCTATGTGTGACCCCAGGCTAGTATCATCAGTACAGCTACTTATCTGTAATCTGTCCCAGCACTGTGTTATATTATCCTATGTGTGACCCCAGGCTAGTATCACCGGTACAGCTACTTATCTCTAATCTGTCCCAGCAATGTGTTATATTATCCTATGTGTGACCCCAGGCTAGTATCACCGGTACAGCTACTTATCTGTAATCTGTCCCAGCAATGTGTTATATTATCCTATGTGTGACCCAGGCTAGTATCACCGGTACAGCTACTTATCTGTAATCTGTCCCATCACTGTGTTATATTATCCTATGTGTGACCCCAGGCTAGTATCACCAGTACAGCTACTTATCTGTAATCTGTCCCAGCACTGTGTTATATTATCCTATGTGTGACCCCAGGCTAGTATCACCAGTACAGCTACTTATCTGTAATCTGTCCCTATATGTGTTATATTATCCTATGTGTGACCCCAGGCTAGTATCACCAGTACAGCTACTTATCTCTAATCTGTCCCAGCACTGTGTTATATTATCCTATGTGTGACCCCAGGCTAGTATCACCAGTACAGCTACTTATCTGTAATCTGTCCCAGCAATGTGTTATATTATACTATGTGTGACCCCAGGCTAGTATCACCAGTACAGCTACTTATCTCTAATCTGTCCCAGCAATGTGTTATATTATCCTATGTGTGACCCCAGGCTAGTATCACCGGTACAGCTACTTATCTCTAATCTGTCCCAGCACTGTGTTATATTATCCTATGTGTGACCCCAGGCTAGTATCACCAGTACAGCTACTTATCTGTAATCTGTCCCAGCAATGTGTTATATTATCCTATGTGTGACCCCAGGCTAGTATCACCGGTACAGCTACTTATCTCTAATCTGTCCCAGCACTGTGTTATATTATCCTATGTGTGACCCCAGGCTAGTATCACCAGTACAGCTACTTATCTGTAATCTGTCCCAGCAATGTGTTATATTATCCTATGTGTGACCCCAGGCTAGTATCACCAGTACAGCTACTTATCTCTAATCTGTCACAGCAATGTGTTATATTATCCTATGTGTGACCCCAGGCTAGTATCACCAGTACAGCTACTTATCTGTAATCTGTCCCAGCAATGTGTTATATTATCCTATGTGTGACCCCAGGCTAGTATCACCGGTACAGCAATTTATATCTAATCTGTCCCAGCAATGTGTTATATTATCCTATGTGTGACCCCAGGCTAGTATCACCGGTACAGCTACTTATCTCTAATCTGTCCCTATATGTGTTATATTATCCTATGTGTGACCCCAGGCTAATATCACCAGTACAGCTACTTATCTCTAATCTGTCCCTATATGTGTTATATTATCCTATGTGTGACCCCAGGCTAGTATCACCAGTACAGCTACTTATCTGTAATCTGTCCCAGCACTGTGTTATATTATCCTATGTGTGACCCCAGGCTAGTATAACCGGTACAGCTACTTATCTGTAATCTGTCCCAGCAATGTGTTATATTATCCTATGTGTGACCCCAGGCTAGTATCACCAGTACAGCTACTTATCTGTAATCTGTCCCAGCACTGTGTTATATTATCCTATGTGTGACCCCAGGCTAGTATCACCAGTACAGCTACTTATCTGTAATCTGTCCCAGCACTGTGTTATATTATCCTATGTGTGACCCCAGGCTAGTATCACCAGTACAGCTACTTATCTGTAATCTGTCCCAGCACTGTGTTATATTATCCTATGTGTGACCCCAGGCTAGTATCACCGGTACAGCTACTTATCTCTAATCTGTCCCAGCAATGTGTTATATTATCCTATGTGTGACCCCAGGCTAGTATCACCGGTACAGCTACTTATCTCTAATCTGTCCCAGCAATGTGTTATATTATCCTATGTGTGACCCCAGGCTAGTATCACCGGTACAGCTACTTATCTGTAATCTGTCCCAGCAATGTGTTATATTATCCTATGTGTGACCCCAGGCTAGTATCACCAGTACAGCTACTTATCTGTAATCTGTCCCAGCACTGTGTTATATTATCCTATGTGTGACCCCAGGCTAGTATCACCGGTACAGCTACTTATCTGTAATCTGTCCCAGCAATGTGTTATATTATCCTATGTGTGACCCCAGGCTAGTATCACCAGTACAGCTACTTATCTCTAATCTGTCCCAGCACTGTGTTATATTATCCTATGTGTGACCCCAGGCTAATATCACCAGTACAGCTACTTATCTCTAATCTGTCCCAGCAATGTGTTATATTATCCTATGTGTGACCCCAGGCTAGTATCACCGGTACAGCTACTTATCTGTAATCTGTCCCAGCACTGTGTTATATTATCCTATGTGTGACCCCAGGCTAGTATCACCGGTACAGCTACTTATCTCTAATCTGTCCCAGCACTGTGTTATATTATCCTATGTGTGACCCCAGGCTAGTATCACCGGTACAGCTACTTATCTGTAATCTGTCCCAGCAATGTGTTATATTATCCTATGTGTGACCCCAGGCTAGTATCACCGGTACAGCTACTTATCTGTAATCTGTCCCAGCAATGTGTTATATTATCCTATGTGTGACCCCAGGCTAGTATCACCGGTACAGCTACTTATCTGTAATCTGTCCCAGCACTGTGTTATATTATCCTATGTGTGACCCCAGGCTAGTATCACCGGTACAGCTACTTATCTCTAATCTGTCCCAGCACTGTGTTATATTATCCTATGTGTGACCCCAGGCTAGTATCACCGGTACAGCTACTTATCTGTAATCTGTCCCAGCACTGTGTTATATTATCCTATGTGTGACCCCAGGCTAGTATCACCAGTACAGCTACTTATCTGTAATCTGTCCCAGCACTGTGTTATATTATCCTATGTGTGACCCCAGGCTAGTATCACCGGTACAGCTACTTATCTGTAATCTGTCCCAGCACTGTGTTATATTATCCTATGTGTGACCCCAGGCTAGTATCACCAGTACAGCTACTTATCTGTAATCTGTCCCAGCACTGTGTTATATTATCCTATGTGTGACCCCAGGCTAGTATCACCAGTACAGCTACTTATCTGTAATCTGTCCCAGCACTGTGTTATATTATCCTATGTGTGACCCCAGGCTAGTATCACCGGTACAGCTACTTATCTGTAATCTGTCCCAGCACTGTGTTATATTATCCTATGTGTGACCCCAGGCTAGTATCACCGGTACAGCTACTTATCTGTAATCTGTCCCAGCACTGTGTTATATTATCCTATGTGTGACCCCAGGCTAGTATCACCGGTACAGCTACTTATCTGTAATCTGTCCCAGCAATGTGTTATATTATCCTATGTGTGACCCCAGGCTAGTATCACCAGTACAGCTACTTATCTCTAATCTGTCCCAGCACTGTGTTATATTATCCTATGTGTGACCCCAGGCTAGTATCACCGGTACAGCTACTTATCTGTAATCTGTCCCAGCAATGTGTTATATTATCCTATGTGTGACCCCAGGCTAGTATCACCGGTACAGCTACTTATCTGTAATCTGTCCCAGCACTGTGTTATATTATCCTATGTGTGACCCCAGGCTAGTATCACCGGTACAGCTACTTATCTGTAATCTGTCCCAGCACTGTGTTATATTATCCTATGTGTGACCCCAGGCTAGTATCACCAGTACAGCTACTTATCTGTAATCTGTCCCAGCACTGTGTTATATTATCCTATGTGTGACCCCAGGCTAGTATCACCAGTACAGCTACTTATCTGTAATCTGTCCCAGCACTGTGTTATATTATCCTATGTGTGACCCCAGGCTAGTATCACCAGTACAGCTACTTATCTGTAATCTGTCCCAGCACTGTGTTATATTATCCTATGTGTGACCCCAGGCTAGTATCACCAGTACAGCTACTTATCTGTAATCTGTCCCAGCACTGTGTTATATTATCCTATGTGTGACCCCAGGCTAGTATCACCAGTACAGCTACTTATCTCTAATCTGTCCCAGCAATGTGTTATATTATCCTATGTGTGACCCCAGGCTAGTATCACCAGTACAGCTACTTATCTGTAATCTGTCCCAGCAATGTGTTATATTATCCTATGTGTGACCCCAGGCTAGTATCACCAGTACAGCTACTTATCTGTAATCTGTCCCAGCACTGTGTTATATTATCCTATGTGTGACCCCAGGCTAGTATAACCGGTACAGCTACTTATCTGTAATCTGTCCCAGCACTGTGTTATATTATCCTATGTGTGACCCCAGGCTAGTATCACCGGTACAGCTACTTATCTGTAATCTGTCCCAGCACTGTGTTATATTATCCTATGTGTGACCCCAGGCTAGTATCACCGGTACAGCTACTTATCTGTAATCTGTCCCTATATGTGTTATATTATCCTATGTGTGACCCCAGGCTAGTATCACCAGTACAGCTACTTATCTGTAATCTGTCCCAGCAATGTGTTATATTATCCTATGTGTGACCCCAGGCTAGTATCACCAGTACAGCTACTTATCTGTAATCTGTCCCAGCAATGTGTTATATTATCCTATGTGTGACCCCAGGCTAGTATCACCGGTACAGCTACTTATCTGTAATCTGTCCCAGCACTGTGTTATATTATCCTATGTGTGACCCCAGGCTAGTATCACCGGTACAGCTACTTATCTGTAATCTGTCCCAGCACTGTGTTATATTATCCTATGTGTGACCCCAGGCTAATATCACCGGTACAGCTACTTATCTGTAATCTGTCCCAGCACTGTGTTATATTATCCTATGTGTGATGCCAGGCTAGTATCACCAGTACAGCTACTTATCTGTAATCTGTCCCAGCACTGTGTTATATTATCCTATGTGTGACCCCAGGCTAGTATCACCAGTACAGCTACTTATCTGTAATCTGTCCCAGCAATGTGTTATATTATCCTATGTGTGACCCCAGGCTAGTATCACCAGTACAGCTACTTATCTGTAATCTGTCCCAGCACTGTGTTATATTATCCTATGTGTGACCCCAGGCTAATATCACCGGTACAGCTACTTATCTGTAATCTGTCCCAGCAATGTGTTATATTATCCTATGTGTGACCCCAGGCTAGTATCACCAGTACAGCTACTTATGTCTAATCTGTCCCAGCACTGTGTTATATTATCCTATGTGTGACCCCAGGCTAGTATCACCAGTACAGCTACTTATCTGTAATCTGTCCCAGCACTGTGTTATATTATCCTATGTGTGACCCCAGGCTAGTATCACCAGTACAGCTACTTATCTCTAATCTGTCCCAGCACTGTGTTATATTATCCTATGTGTGACCCCAGGCTAGTATCACCAGTACAGCTACTTATCTCTAATCTGTCCCAGCAATGTGTTATATTATCCTATGTGTGACCCCAGGCTAGTATCACCAGTACAGCTACTTATCTGTAATCTGTCCCAGCAATGTGTTATATTATCCTATGTGTGACCCCAGGCTAGTATCACCAGTACAGCTACTTATCTGTAATCTGTCCCAGCACTGTGTTATATTATCCTATGTGTGACCCCAGGCTAGTATAATCGGTACAGCTACTTATCTGTAATCTGTCCCAGCACTGTGTTATATTATCCTATGTGTGACCCCAGGCTAGTATCACCGGTACAGCTACTTATCTGTAATCTGTCCCAGCACTGTGTTATATTATCCTATGTGTGACCCCAGGCTAGTATCACCGGTACAGCTACTTATCTGTAATCTGTCCCTATATGTGTTATATTATCCTATGTGTGACCCCAGGCTAGTATCACCAGTACAGCTACTTATCTGTAATCTGTCCCAGCAATGTGTTATATTATCCTATGTGTGACCCCAGGCTAGTATCACCAGTACAGCTACTTATCTGTAATCTGTCCCAGCAATGTGTTATATTATCCTATGTGTGACCCCAGGCTAGTATCACCGGTACAGCTACTTATCTGTAATCTGTCCCAGCACTGTGTTATATTATCCTATGTGTGACCCCAGGCTAGTATCACCGGTACAGCTACTTATCTGTAATCTGTCCCAGCACTGTGTTATATTATCCTATGTGTGACCCCAGGCTAATATCACCGGTACAGCTACTTATCTGTAATCTGTCCCAGCACTGTGTTATATTATCCTATGTGTGATGCCAGGCTAGTATCACCAGTACAGCTACTTATCTGTAATCTGTCCCAGCACTGTGTTATATTATCCTATGTGTGACCCCAGGCTAGTATCACCAGTACAGCTACTTATCTGTAATCTGTCCCAGCAATGTGTTATATTATCCTATGTGTGACCCCAGGCTAATATCACCGGTACAGCTACTTATCTGTAATCTGTCCCAGCAATGTGTTATATTATCCTATGTGTGACCCCAGGCTAGTATCACCAGTACAGCTACTTATGTCTAATCTGTCCCAGCACTGTGTTATATTATCCTATGTGTGACCCCAGGCTAGTATCACCAGTACAGCTACTTATCTGTAATCTGTCCCAGCAATGTGTTATATTATCCTATGTGTGACCCCAGGCTAGTATCACCGGTACAGCTACTTATCTGTAATCTGTCCCAGCAATGTGTTATATTATCCTATGTGTGACCCCAGGCTAGTATCACCGGTACAGCTACTTATCTCTAATCTGTCCCAGCAATGTGTTATATTATCCTATGTGTGACCCCAGGCTAGTATCAGCAGTACAGCTACTTATCTCTAATCTGTCCCAGCAATGTGTTATATTATCCTATGTGTGACCCCAGGCTAGTATCACCGGTACAGCTACTTATCTGTAATCTGTCCCAGCACTGTGTTATATTATCCTATGTGTGACCCCAGGCTAGTATCACCAGTACAGCTACTTATCTCTAATCTGTCCCAGCAATGTGTTATATTATCCTATGTGTGACCCCAGGCTAGTATCACCAGTACAGCTACTTATCTCTAATCTGTCCCAGCACTGTGTTATATTATCCTATGTGTGACCCCAGGCTAGTATCACCGGTACAGCTACTTATCTGTAATCTGTCCCAGCAATGTGTTATATTATCCTATGTGTGACCCCAGGCTAGTATCACCGGTACAGCTACTTATCTGTAATCTGTCCCAGCAATGTGTTATATTATCCTATGTGTGACCCCAGGCTAGTATCACCAGTACAGCTACTTATCTCTAATCTGTCCCAGCACTGTGTTATATTATCCTATGTGTGACCCCAGGCTAGTATCACCGGTACAGCTACTTATCTCTAATCTGTCCCACCAATGTGTTATATTATCCTATGTGTGACCCCAGGCTAGTATCACCGGTACAGCTACTTATCTGTAATCTGTCCCAGCACTGTGTTATATTATCCTATGTGTGACCCCAGGCTAGTATCACCGGTACAGCTACTTATCTGTAATCTGTCCCAGCAATGTGTTATATTATCCTATGTGTGACCCCAGGCTAGTATCACCAGTACAGCTACTTATCTCTAATCTGTCCCAGCAATGTGTTATATTATCCTATGTGTGACCCCAGGCTAATATCACCGGTACAGCTACTTATCTGTAATCTGTCCCAGCACTGTGTTATATTATCCTATGTGTGACCCCAGGCTAGTATCACCAGTACAGCTACTTATCTCTAATCTGTCCCAGCACTGTGTTATATTATCCTATGTGTGACCCCAGGCTAGTATCACCAGTACAGCTACTTATCTGTAATCTGTCCCAGCACTGTGTTATATTATCCTATGTGTGACCCCAGGCTAGTATCACCAGTACAGCTACTTATCTGTAATCTGTCCCTATATGTGTTATATTATCCTATGTGTGACCCCAGGCTAGTATCACCAGTACAGCTACTTATATGTAATCTGTCCCAGCAATGTGTTATATTATCCTATGTGTGACCCCAGGCTAGTATCACCAGTACAGCTACTTATCTGTAATCTGTCCCAGCACTGTGTTATATTATCCTATGTGTGACCCCAGGCTAGTATCACCGGTACAGCTACTTATCTGTAATCTGTCCCAGCACTGTGTTATATTATCCTATGTGTGACCCCAGGCTAGTATCACCGGTACAGCTACTTATCTGTAATCTGTCCCTATATGTGTTATATTATCCTATGTGTGACCCCAGGCTAGTATCACCAGTACAGCTACTTATCTGTAATCTGTCCCAGCAATGTGTTATATTATCCTATGTGTGACCCCAGGCTAGTATCACCGGTACAGCTACTTATCTGTAATCTGTCCCAGCACTGTGTTATATTATCCTATGTGTGACCCCAGGCTAGTATCACCAGTACAGCTACTTATCTCTAATCTGTCCCAGCAATGTGTTATATTATCCTATGTGTGACCCCAGGCTAGTATCACCAGTACAGCTACTTATCTCTAATCTGTCCCAGCAATGTGTTATATTATCCTATGTGTGACCCCAGGCTAGTATCACCGGTACAGCTACTTATCTGTAATCTGTCCCAGCACTGTGTTATATTATCCTATGTGTGAACCCAGGCTAATATCACCGGTACAGCTACTTATCTGTAATCTGTCCCAGCACTGTGTTATATTATCCTATGTGTGACACCAGGCTAGTATCACCGGTACAGCTACTTATCTGTAATCTGTCCCAGCACTGTGTTATATTATCCTATGTGTGACCCCAGGCTAATATCACCGGTACAGCTACTTATCTGTAATCTGTCCCAGCACTGTGTTATATTATCCTATGTGTGATCCCAGGCTAGTATCACCAGTACAGCTACTTATCTGTAATCTGTCCCAGCACTGTGTTATATTATCCTATGTGTGACCCCAGGCTAGTATCACCAGTACAGCTACTTATCTCTAATCTGTCCCAGCAATGTGTTATATTATCCTATGTGTGACCCCAGGCTAGTATCACCAGTACAGCTACTTATCTGTAATCTGTCCCAGCACTGTGTTATATTATCCTATGTGTGACCCCAGGCTAATATCACCGGTACAGCTACTTATCTGTAATCTGTCCCAGCAATGTGTTATATTATCCTATGTGTGACCCCAGGCTAGTATCACCAGTACAGCTACTTATGTCTAATCTGTCCCAGCAATGTGTTATATTATCCTATGTGTGACCCCAGGCTAGTATCACCGGTACAGCTACTTATCTCTAATCTGTCCCAGCAATGTGTTATATTATCCTATGTGTGACCCCAGGCTAGTATCACCAGTACAGCTACTTATCTCTAATCTGTCCCAGCAATGTGTTATATTATCCTATGTGTGACCCCAGGCTAGTATCACCGGTACAGCTACTTATCTGTAATCTGTCCCAGCACTGTGTTATATTATCCTATGTGTGACCCCAGGCTAGTATCACCGGTACAGCTACTTATCTGTAATCTGTCCCAGCAATGTGTTATATTATCCTATGTGTGACCCCAGGCTAGTATCACCAGTACAGCTACTTATCTCTAATCTGTCCCAGCAATGTGTTATATTATCCTATGTGTGACCCCAGGCTAGTATCACCAGTACAGCTACTTATGTCTAATCTGTCCCAGCACTGTGTTATATTATCCTATGTGTGACCCCAGGCTAGTATCACCGGTACAGCTACTTATCTGTAATCTGTCCCAGCAATGTGTTATATTATCCTATGTGTGACCCCAGGCTAGTATCACCGGTACAGCTACTTATCTGTAATCTGTCCCAGCAATGTGTTATATTATCCTATGTGTGACCCCAGGCTAGTATCACCAGTACAGCTACTTATCTCTAATCTGTCCCAGCACTGTGTTATATTATCCTATGTGTGACCCCAGGCTAGTATCACCGGTACAGCTACTTATCTCTAATCTGTCCCAGCAATGTGTTATATTATCCTATGTGTGACCCCAGGCTAGTATCACCGGTACAGCTACTTATCTGTAATCTGTCCCAGCACTGTGTTATATTATCCTATGGGTGACCCCAGGCTAGTATCACCGGTACAGCTACTTATCTGTAATCTGTCCCAGCAATGTGTTATATTATCCTATGTGTGACCCCAGGCTAGTATCACCAGTACAGCTACTTATCTGTAATCTGTCCCAGCAATGTGTTATATTATCCTATGTGTGACCCCAGGCTAGTATCACCAGTACAGCTACTTATCTCTAATCTGTCCCAGCAATGTGTTATATTTTCCTATGTGTGACCCCAGGCTAATATCACCGGTACAGCTACTTATCTGTAATCTGTCCCAGCACTGTGTTATATTATCCTATGTGTGACCCCAGGCTAGTATCACCAGTACAGCTACTTATCTGTAATCTGTCCCAGCAATGTGTTATATTATCCTATGTGTGACCCCAGGCTAGTATCACCAGTACAGCTACTTATCTCTAATCTGTCCCAGCAATGTGTTATATTATCCTATGTGTGACCCCAGGCTAGTATCACCGGTACAGCTACTTATCTGTAATCTGTCCCAGCAATGTGTTATATTATCCTATGTGTGACCCCAGGCTAGTATCACCAGTACAGCTACTTATCTCTAATCTGTCCCAGCAATGTGTTATATTATCCTATGTGTGACCCCAGGCTAGTATCACCAGTACAGCTACTTATCTCTAATCTGTCCCAGCAATGTGTTATATTATCCTATGTGTGACCCCAGGCTAGTATCACCAGTACAGCTACTTATGTCTAATCTGTCCCAGCACTGTGTTATATTATCCTATGTGTGACCCCAGGCTAGTATCACCGGTACAGCTACTTATCTGTAATCTGTCCCAGCAATGTGTTATATTATCCTATGTGTGACCCCAGGCTAGTATCACCGGTACAGCTACTTATCTGTAATCTGTCCCAGCAATGTGTTATATTATCCTATGTGTGACCCGAGGCTAGTATCACCAGTACAGCTACTTATCTCTAATCTGTCCCAGCACTGTGTTATATTATCCTATGTGTGACCCCAGGCTAGTATCACCGGTACAGCAACTTATCTCTAATCTGTCCCAGCAATGTGTTATATTATCCTATGTGTGACCCCAGGCTAGTATCACCGGTACAGCTACTTATCTGTAATCTGTCCCAGCACTGTGTTATATTATCCTATGGGTGACCCCAGGCTAGTATCACCGGTACAGCTACTTATCTGTAATCTGTCCCAGCACTGTGTTATATTATCCTATGTGTGACCCCAGGCTAGTATCACCAGTACAGCTACTTATCTGTAATCTGTCCCAGCAATGTGTTATATTATCCTATGTGTGACCCCAGGCTAGTATCACCAGTACAGCTACTTATCTCTAATCTGTCCCAGCAATGTGTTATATTTTCCTATGTGTGACCCCAGGCTAATATCACCGGTACAGCTACTTATCTGTAATCTGTCCCAGCACTGTGTTATATTATCCTATGTGTGACCCCAGGCTAGTATCACCAGTACAGCTACTTATCTGTAATCTGTCCCAGCAATGTGTTATATTATCCTATGTGTGACCCCAGGCTAGTATCACCAGTACAGCTACTTATCTCTAATCTGTCCCAGCAATGTGTTATATTATCCTATGTGTGACCCCAGGCTAGTATCACCGGTACAGCTACTTATCTGTAATCTGTCCCAGCAATGTGTTATATTATCCTATGTGTGACCCCAGGCTAGTATCACCAGTACAGCTACTTATCTCTAATCTGTCCCAGCAATGTGTTATATTATCCTATGTGTGACCCCAGGCTAGTATCACCAGTACAGCTACTTATCCTGTAATCTGTCCCAGCACTGTGTTATATTATCCTATGTGTGACCCCAGGCTAGTATCACCAGTACAGCTACTTATAAGTAATCTGTCCCAGCAATGTGTTATATTATCCTATGTGTGACCCCAGGCTAGTATCACCAGTACAGCTACTTATCTGTAATCTGTCCCAGCACTGTGTTATATTATCCTATGTGTGACCCCAGGCTAGTATCACCAGTACAGCTACTTATCTGTAATCTGTCCCAGCAATGTGTTATATTATCCTATGTGTGACCCCAGGCTAGTATCACCAGTACAGCTACTTATCTGTAATCTGTCCCAGCAATGTGTTATATTATCCTATGTGTGACCCCAGGCTAGTATCACCAGTACAGCTACTTATCTGTAATCTGTCCCAGCAATGTGTTATATTATCCTATGTGTGACCCCAGGCTAGTATCACCAGTACAGCTACTTATCTGTAATCTGTCCCAGCACTGTGTTATATTATCCTATGTGTGACCCCAGGCTAGTATCACCAGTACAGCTACTTATCTGTAATCTGTCCCAGCACTGTGTTATATTATCCTATGTGTGACCCCAGGCTAGTATCACCAGTACAGCTACTTATCTGTAATCTGTCCCAGCACTGTGTTATATTATCCTATGTGTGACCCCAGGCTAGTATCACCAGTACAGCTACTTATCTGTAATCTGTCCCAGGAATGTGTTATATTATCCTATGTGTGACCCCAGGCTAGTATCACCAGTACAGCTACTTATCTGTAATCTGTCCCAGCAATGTGTTATATTATCCTATGTGTGACCCCAGGCTAGTATCACCGGTACAGCTACTTATCTGTAATCTGTCCCAGCACTGTGTTATATTATCCTATGTGTGACCCCAGGCTAGTATCACCAGTACAGCTACTTATCTGTAATCTGTCCCAGCACTGTGTTATATTATCCTATGTGTGACCCCAGGCTAGTATCACCGGTACAGCTACTTATCTGTAATCTGTCCCAGCAATGTGTTATATTATCCTATGTGTGACCCCAGGCTAGTATCACCAGTACAGCTACTTATCTGTAATCTGTCCCAGGAATGTGTTATATTATCCTATGTGTGACCCCAGGCTAGTATCACCGGTACAGCTACTTATCTGTAATCTGTCCCAGCACTGTGTTATATTATCCTATGTGTGACCCCAGGCTAGTATCACCAGTACAGCTACTTATCTCTAATCTGTCCCTATATGTGTTATATTATCCTATGTGTGACCCCAGGCTAGTATCACCAGTACAGCTACTTATCTCTAATCTGTCCCAGCAATGTGTTATATTATCCTATGTGTGACCCCAGGCTAGTATCACCAGTACAGCTACTTATCTGTAATCTGTCCCAGCACTGTGTTATATTATCCTATGTGTGACCCCAGGCTAGTATCACCAGTACAGCTACTTATCTGTAATCTGTCCCAGCACTGTGTTATATTATCCTATGTGTGACCCCAGGCTAGTATCACCAGTACAGCTACTTATCTCTAATCTGTCCCAGCACTGTGTTATATTATCCTATGTGTGACCCCAGGCTAGTATCACCAGTACAGCTACTTATCTCTAATATGTCCCAGCAATGTGTTATATTATCCTATGTGTGACCCCAGGCTAGTATCACCGGTACAGCTACTTATCTGTAATCTGTCCCAGCAATGTGTTATATTATCCTATGTGTGACCCCAGGCTAGTATCACCAGTACAGCTACTTATCTGTAATCTGTCCCAGCAATGTGTTATATTATCCTATGTGTGACCCCAGGCTAGTATCACCAGTACAGCTACTTATCTGTAATCTGTCCCAGCAATGTGTTATATTATCCTATGTGTGACCCCAGGCTAGTATCATCAGTACAGCTACTTATCTGTAATCTGTCCCAGCACTGTGTTATATTATCCTATGTGTGACCCCAGGCTAGTATCACCGGTACAGCTACTTATCCCTAATCTGTCCCAGCAATGTGTTATATTATCCTATGTGTGACCCCAGGCTAGTATCACCGGTACAGCTACTTATCTGTAATCTGTCCCAGCACTGTGTTATATTATCCTATGTGTGACCCCAGGCTAGTATCACCAGTACAGCTACTTATCTGTAATCTGTCCCAGCACTGTGTTATATTATCCTATGTGTGACCCCAGGCTAGTATCACCAGTACAGCTACTTATCTGTAATCTGTCCCAGCACTGTGTTATATTATCCTATGTGTGACCCCAGGCTAGTATCACCAGTACAGCTACTTATCTCTAATCTGTCCCAGCACTGTGTTATATTATCCTATGTGTGACCCCAGGCTAGTATCACCGGTACAGCTACTTATCTGTAATCTGTCCCAGCACTGTGTTATATTATCCTATGTGTGACCCCAGGCTAGTATCACCGGTACAGCTACTTATCCCTAATCTGTCCCAGCAATGTGTTATATTATCCTATGTGTGACCCCAGGCTAGTATCACCGGTACAGCTACTTATCTGTAATCTGTCCCAGCACTGTGTTATATTATCCTATGTGTGACCCCAGGCTAGTATCACCAGTACAGCTACTTATCTGTAATCTGTCCCAGCACTGTGTTATATTATCCTATGTGTGACCCCAGGCTAGTATCACCAGTACAGCTACTTATCTGTAATCTGTCCCAGCACTGTGTTATATTATCCTATGTGTGACCCCAGGCTAGTATCACCAGTACAGCTACTTATCTCTAATCTGTCCCAGCACTGTGTTATATTATCCTATGTGTGACCCCAGGCTAGTATCACCAGTACAGCTACTTATCTGTAATCTGTCCCAGCAATGTGTTATATTATCCTATGTGTGACCCCAGGCTAGTATCACCGGTACAGCTACTTATCTGTAATCTGTCCCAGCACTGTGTTATATTATCCTATGTGTGACCCCAGGCTAGTATCACCGGTACAGCTACTTATCTGTAATCTGTCCCAGCAATGTGTTATATTATCCTATGTGTGACCCCAGGCTAGTATCACCAGTACAGCTACTTATCTCTAATCTGTCCCAGCAATGTGTTATATTATCCTATGTGTGACCCCAGGCTAGTATCACCAGTACAGCTACTTATCTCTAATCTGTCCCAGCAATGTGTTATATTATCCTATGTGTGACCCCAGGCTAGTATCACCAGTACAGCTACTTATCTGTAATCTGTCCCAGCACTGTGTTATATTATCCTATGTGTGACCCCAGGCTAATATCACCAGTACAGCTACTTATCTGTAATCTGTCCCAGCACTGTGTTATATTATCCTATGTGTGACCCCAGGCTAGTATCACCAGTACAGCTACTTATCTCTAATCTGTCCCAGCAATGTGTTATATTATCCTATGTGTGACCCCAGGCTAGTATCACCAGTACAGCTACTTATCTCTAATCTGTCCCAGCAATGTGTTATATTATCCTATGTGTGACCCCAGGCTAGTATCACCAGTACAGCTACTTATCTGTAATCTGTCCCAGCAATGTGTTATATTATCCTATGTGTGACCCCAGGCTAGTATCACCAGTACAGCTACTTATCTGTATTATGTCCCAGCACTGTGTTATATTATCCTATGTGTGACCCCAGGCTAATATCACCAGTACAGCTACTTATCTGTAATCTGTCCCAGCACTGTGTTATATTATCCTATGTGTGACCCCAGGCTAGTATCACCAGTACAGCTACTTATCTGTAATCTGTCCCAGCAATGTGTTATATTATCCTATGTGTGACCCCAGGCTAGTATCACCAGTACAGCTACTTATCTGTAATCTGTCCCAACACTGTGTTATATTATCCTATGTGTGACCCCAGGCTAATATCACCAGTACAGCTACTTATCTCTAATCTGTCCCAGCAATGTGTTATATTATCCTATGTGTGACCCCAGGCTAGTATCACCAGTACAGCTACTTATCTCTAATCTGTCCCAGCACTGTGTTATATTATCCTATGTGTGACCCCAGGCTAGTATCACCGGTACAGCTACTTATCTGTAATCTGTCCCAGCAATGTGTTATATTATCCTATGTGTGACCCCAGGCTAGTATCACCAGTACAGCTACTTATCTGTAATCTGTCCCAGCAATGTGTTATATTATCCTATGTGTGACCCCAGGCTAGTATCACCAGTACAGCTACTTATCTGTAATCTGTCCCAGCACTGTGTTATATTATCCTATGTGTGACCCCAGGCTAATATCACCAGTACAGCTACTTATCTCTAATCTGTCCCAGCAATGTGTTATATTATCCTATGTGTGACCCCAGGCTAGTATCACCGGTACAGCTACTTATCTCTAATCTGTCCCAGCAATGTGTTATATTATCCTATGTGTAACCCCAGGCTAGTATCACCAGTACAGCTACTTATCTGTAATCTGTCCCAGCAATGTGTTATATTATCCTATTATCTCCTGTGTCCTCCCTCAGCCCTGTATGTGTGTCACTATCCTGGTGCTAATGTCTCTCTATCATCACCTGTGTCCTCCCTCAGCCCTGTATCTGTGTCACTATCCTGGTGCTAATGTCTCTCTTTCATCACCTGTGTCCTCCCTCAGCCCTGTGTCTGTGTCACTATCCTGGTGCTAATGTCTCTCTATCATCACCTGTGTCCTCCCTCAGCCCTGTGTCTGTGTCACTATCCTGGTGCTAATGTCTCTCTATCATCTCCTGTGTCCTCCCTCAGCCCTGTGTCTGTGTCACTATCCTGGTGCTAATGTCTCTCTATCATCACCTGTGTCCTCCCTCTGCCCTGTATCTGTGTCACTATCCTGGTGCTAATGTCTCTCTATCATCTCCTGTGTCCTCCCTCAGCCCTGTTTCTGTGTCACTATCCTGGTGCTAATGTCTCTCTATCATCTCCTGTGTCCTCCCTCAGCCCTGTATCTGAGTCACTATCCTGGTGCTAATGTCTATCATCACCTGTGTCCTCCCTCACCCCTGTATCTGTGTCACTATCCTGGTGCTAATGTCTCTCTATCATCACCTGTGTCCTCCGTCAGCCCTGTATCTGTGTCACTATCCTGGTGCTAATGTCTCTCTATCATCTCCTGTGTCCTCCCTCAGCCCTGTGTCTGTGTCACTATCCTGGTGCTAATGTCTCTCTATCATCTCCTGTGTCCTCCCTCAGCCCTGTGTCTGTGTCACTATCCTGGTGCTAATGTCTCTCTATCATCACCTGTGTCCTTCGTCAGCCCTGTATCTATGTCACTATCCTGGTGCTAATGTCCCTCTATCATCTCCTGTGTCCTCCCTCAGCCCTGTATCTGTGTCACTATCCTGGTGCTAATGTCCCTCTATCATCACCTGTGTCCTCCCTCAGCCCTGTATCTGTGTCACTATCCTGGTGCTAATGTCTCTCTATCATCTCCGGTGTCCTCCCTCAGCCCTGTTTCTGTGTCACTATCCTGGTGCTAATGTCTCTCTATCATCTCCTGTATCCTCCATCAGCCCTGTATCTGTGTCACTATCCTGGTGCTAATGTCTCTCTATCATCACCTGTGTCCTCCCTCAGCCCTGTATCTGTATCATTATGCTGGTGCTATTGTCCCTCTTTCATCACCTGTGTCCTCCCTCAGCCCTGTGTCTGTGTCACTATCCTGGTGCTAATGTCGCTCTATCATCTCCTGTGTCCTCCCTCAGCCCTGTGTCTGTGTCACTATCCTGGTGCTAATGTTTCTCTATCATCACCTGTGTCCTCCCTCAGCCCTGTGTCTGTGTCACTATCCTGGTGCTAATGTCTCTCTATCATCACCTGTGTCCTCCCTCAGCCCTGTGTCTGTGTCACTATCCTGGTGCTAATGTCTCCCTATCATCTCCTGTGTCCTCCATCAGCCCTGTATCTGTGTCACTATCCTGGTGCTAATGTCTCCCTATCATCTCCTGTGTCCTCCCTCAGCCCTGTATCTGTGTCACAATCCTGGTGCTAATGTCTCTCTATCATCTCCTGTGTCCTCCCTCAGCCCTGTATCTGTGTCATTTTCCTGGTGCTAATGTCTCTCTATCATCTCCTGTGTCCTCCCTCAGCCCTGTGTCTGTGTCACTATCCTGGTGCTAATGTCTCTCTATCATCACCTGTGTCCTCCCTCAGCCCTGTATCTGTGTCACTAACCTGTTGCTAATGTCTCTCTATCATCACCTGTGTCCTCCCTCAGCCCTGTATCTGTGTCACTATCCTGGTGCTTTTGTCTCTCTATCATCTCCTGTGTCCTCCCTCAGCCCTGTGTCTGTGTCACTATCCTTGTGCTAATGTCTCTCTATCATCTCCTGTGTCCTACCTCAGCCCTGTATCTGTGTCACTATCCTGGTGCTAATGTCCCTTTATCTTCTCCTGTGTCCTCCCTCAGCCCTGTATCTGTGTCACTATCCTGGTGCTAATGTCTCTCTATCATCACCTGTGTCCTCCCTCAGCCCTGTGTCTGTGTCACTATCCTGGTGCTAATGTCTCTCTATCATCACCTGTGTCCTCCGTCAGCCCTGTATCTGTGTCACTATCCTGGTGCTAATGTCTCTCTATCATCTCCTGTGTCCTCCCTCAGCCCTGTATCTGTGTCTCTATCCTGGTACTAATGTCTCTCTTTCATCACCTGTGTCCTCCATCAGCCCTGTATCTGTGTCACTATCCTGGTGCTATTGTCTCTCTATCATCACCTGTGTCCTACCTCAGGCCTGTATCTGTGTCACTCTCCTGGTGCTAAAGTCTCTCTATCATCTCCTGTGTCCTCACTCAGCCCTGTATCTGTGTCACTCTCCTGGTGCTAATGTCCCTCTATCATCACCTGTGTCCTCCCTCAGCCCTGTATCTGTGTCACTATCCAGGTGCTATTGTCTCTCTATCCTCACCTGTGTCCTCCCTCAGCCCTGTGTCTGTGTCACTATCCTGGTGCTAATGTCTCTCTATCATCTCCTATGTCCTCCCTCAGCCCTGTATCTGTGTCACTATCCTGTTGCTAATGTCTCTCTATCATCACCTGTGTCCTCCCTCAGCCCTGTATCTGTGTCACTATCCTGGTGCTAATGTCTCTCTATCATCACCTGTGTCCTCCCTCAGCCATGTATCTGTGTCACTATCCTGGTGCTAATGTCTCTCTATCATCTCCTGTGTCCTCCCTCAGCCCTGTATCTGTGTCACTATCCTGGTGCTAATGTCTCTCTATTATCACCTGTGTCCTCCCTCAGCCCTGTGTCTGTGTCACTATCCTGGTGCTAATGTCTCTCTATCATCACCTGTGTCCTCCCTCAGCCCTGTGTCTGTGTCACTATCCTGGTGCTAATGTCTCTCTATCATCACCTGTGTCCTCCCTCAGCCCTGTATCTGTGTCACTATCCTGGTGCTAATGTCTCTCTATCATCACCTGTGTCCTCCCTCAGCCCTGTATCACTATCCTGGTGCTAATGTCTCTCTATCATCACCTGTGTCCTCCCTCAGCCCTGTATCTGTGTCACTATCCTGGTGCTAATGTCTCTCTATCATCACCTGTGTCCTCCCTCAGCCCTGTATCTGTGTCACTATCCTGGTGCTAATGTCTCTCTATCATCACCTGTGTCCTCCCTCAGCCCTGTATCTGTGTCACTATCCTGGTGCTAATGTCTCTCTATCATCACCTGTGTACTCCCTCAGCCCTGTATCTGTGTCACTATCCTGGTGCTAATGTCTCTCTATCATCTCCTGTGTCCTCCCTCAGCCCTGTATCTGTGTCACTATCCTGGTGCTAATGTCTCTCTATCATCACCTGTGTCCTCCCTCAGCCCTGTATCTGTGTCACTATCCTGGTGATATTGTCTCTCTATCATCACCTGTGTACTCCCTCAGCCCTGTATCTGTGTCACTATCCTGGTGATATTGTCTCTCTATCATCACCTGTGTCCTCCCTCAGCCCTGTATCTGTGTCACTATCCTGGTGCTAATGTCTCTCTATCATCACCTGTGTCCTCCCTCAGCCCTGTATCTGTGTCACTATCCTGGTGCTAATGTCTCTCTATCATCACCTGTGTACTCCCTCAGCCCTGTATCTGTGTCACTATCCTGGTGCTAATGTCTCTCTATCATCTCCTGTGTCCTCCCTCAGCCCTGTATCTGTGTCACTATCCTGGTGCTAATGTCTCTCTATCATCTCCTGTGTCCTCCCTCAGCCCTGTATCTGTGTCACTATCCTGGTGATATTGTCTCTCTATCATCACCTGTGTACTCCCTCAGCCCTGTATCTGTGTCACTATCCTGGTGATATTGTCTCTCTATCATCACCTGTGTCCTCCCTCAGCCCTGTATCTGTGTCACTATCCTGGTGATATTGTCTCTCTATCATCGCCTGTGTCCTTCGTCAGCCCTGTATCTGTGTCACTATCCTGGTGCTAATGTCTCTCTATCATCTCCTGTGTCCTCCCTCAGCCCTGTATCTGTGTCACTATCCTGGTGCTAATGGCTCTCTATCATCACCTGTGTCCTCCGTCAGCCCTGTATCTGTGTCACTATCCTGGTGCTAATGTCTCTCTATCATCACCTGTGTCCTCCCTCAGCCCTGTATCTGTGTCACTATCCTGGTGCTAATGTCTCTCTATCATCACCTGTGTCCTCCCTCAGCCCTGTATCTGTGTCACTATCCTGGTGGTAATGTCTCTCTATCATCACCTGTGTCCTCCCTCAGCCCTGTATCTGTGTCACTATCCTAGTGCTATTGTCTCTCTATCATCTCCTGTGTCCTCCCTCAGCCCTGTATCTGTGTCACTATCCTGGTGCTAATGTCTTTCTATCATCACCTGTGTACTCCCTCAGCCCTGTATCTGTGTCACTATCCTGGTGATATTGTCTCTCTATCATCACCTGTGTACTCCCTCAGCCCTGTATCTGTGTCACTATCCTGGTGATATTGTCTCTCTATCATCACCTGTGTCCTCCCTCAGCCCTGTATCTGTGTCACTATCCTGGTGATATTGTCTCTCTATCATCGCCTGTGTCCTTCATCAGCCCTGTATCTGTGTCACTATCCTGGTGCTAATGTCTCTCTATCATCTCCTGTGTCCTCCCTCAGCCCTGTATCTGTGTCACTATCCTGGTGCTAATGTCTCTCTATCATCACCATTGTCCTCCGTCAGCCCTGTATCTGTGTCACTATCCTGGTGCTAATGTCTCTCTATCATCTCCTGTGTCCTCCCTCAGCTCTGTATCTGTGTCCCTATCTTGGTGCTAATGTCTCTCTATCATCTCCTGTGTCCTCCCTCAGCCCTGTATCTGTGTCACTATCCTGGTGCTATTGTCTCTCTATCATCACCTGTGTCCTCCCTCAGCCCTGTATCTGTGTCACTATCCTGGTGCTAATGTCTCTCTATCATCACCTGTGTCCACCCTCAGCCCTGTATCTGTGTCACTATCCTGGTGCTAATGTCTCTCTATCATCACCTGTGTCCTCCCTCAGCCCTGTATCTGTGTCACTATCCTGGTGCTAATGTCTCTCTATCATCACCTGTGTCCTCCCTCAGGCCTGTATCTGTGTCACTATCCTGGTGCTAATGTCTCTCTATCATCACCTGTGTCCTCCCTCAGGCCTGTTTCTGTGTCACTATCCTGGTGCTAATGTCTCTCTATTATCTCCTGTTTCCTCCCTCAGCCCTGTGTCTGTGTCACTATCCTGGTGCTAATGTCTATCATCACCTGTGTCCTCCCTCAGCCCTGTTTCTGTGTCACTATCCTGGTGCTAATGTCTCTCTATCATCACCTGTGTACTCCCTCAGCCCTGTATCTGTGTCACTATCCTAGTGCTATTGTCTCTCTATCATCTCCTGTGTCCTCCCTCAGCCCTGTATCTGTGTCACTATCCTGGTGCTAATGTCTCTCTATCATCTCCTGTGTCCTCCCTCAGCCCTGTATCTGTGTCACTATCCTGGTGCTAATGTCTCTCTATCACCTCCTGTGTCCTCTCTCAGCCCTGTATCTGTGTCACTATCCTGGTGCTAATGTCTCTCTATCATCACCATTGTCCTCCGTCAGCCCTGTATCTGTGTCACTATCCTGGTGCTAATGTCTCTCTATCATCTCCTGTGTCCTCCCTCAGCCCTGTATCTGTGTCACTATCCTGGTGCTAATGTCTCTCTATCATCTCCTGTGTCCTCCCTCAGCCCTGTATCTGTGTCACTATCCTGGTGCTAATGTCTCTCTATCATCACCTGTGTCCTCCCTCAGCCCAGTATCTGTGTCACTATCCTGGTGCTAATGTCTCTCTATCATCACCTGTGTCCTCCCTCAGCCCTGTATCTGTGTCACTATCCTGGTGCTAATGTCTCTCTATCATCTCCTGTGTCCTCCCTCAGCCCTGTGTCTGTGTCACTATCCTGGTGCTAATGTCTCTCTATCATCACCTGTGTCCTCCCTCAGCCCTGTATCTGTGTCACTATCCTGGTGCTAATGTCCCTCTATCATCACCTGTGTCCTCCCTCAGCCCTGTATGTGTGTCACTATCCTGGTGCTATTGTCTCTCTATCATCACGTGTGTCCTCTCTCAGCCCTGTATGTGTGTCACTATCCTGGTGCTAATGTCTCTCTATCATCACCTGTGTCCTCCCTCAGCCCTGTATCTGTGTCACTATCCTGGTGCTAATGTCCCTCTATCATCACCTGTGTCCTCCCTCAGCCCTGTATCTGTGTCATTATCCTGGTGCTATTGTCCCTCTATCATCACCTGTGTCCTCCCTCAGCCCTGTGTCTGTGTCACTATCCTGGTTCTAATGTCTCTCTATGATCACCTGTGTCCTCCCTCAGCCCTGTATCTGTGTCACTATCCTGGTGCTAATGTCTCTCTATCATCACCTGTGTCCTCCCTCTGCCCTGTATCTGTGTCACAATCCTGGTGCTAATGTCTCTCTATCATCTCCTGTGTCCTACCTCAGCCCTGTATCTGTGTCACTATCTTGGTGCTAATGTCTCTCTATCATCCACCTGTGTCCTCCCTCAGCCCTGTATCTGTGTCACTATCCTGGTGCTAATGTCTCTCTATCATCACCTGTGTCCTCCCTCTGCCCTGTATCTGTGTCACAATCCTGGTGCTAATGTCTCTCTATCATCTCCTGTGTCCTACCTCAGCCCTGTATCTGTGTCACTATCCTGGTGCTAATGTCTCTCTATCATCTCCTGTGTCCTCCCACAGCCCTGTATCTGTGTCACTATCCTGGTGCTAATGTCTATCATCACCTGTGTCCTCCCTCAGCCCTGTATCTGTGTCACTAACCTGGTGCTAATGTCTCTCTATCATCACCTGTGTCCACCGTCCGCCCTGTATCTGTGTCACTATCCTGGTGCTAATGTCTCTCTATCATCTCCTGTGTCCTCCCTCAGCCCTGTATCTGTGTCACTATCCTGGTGCTAATGTCTCTCTATCATCTCCTGTGTCCTCCCTCAGCCCTGTGTCTGTGTCACTATCCTGGTGCTAATGTCTCTCTATCATCACCTGTGTCCTCCCTCAGCCCTGTATCTGTGTCACTAACCTGTTGCTAATGTCTCTCTATCATCACTTGTGTCCTCCCTCAGCCCTGTATCTGTGTCACTATCCTGGTGCTATTGTCTCTCTATCATCTCCTGTGTCCTCCCTCAGCCCTGTGTCTGTGTCACTATCCTGGTGCTAATGTCTCTCTATCATCTCCTGTGTCCTACCTCAGCCCTGTATCTGTGTCACTATCCTGGTGCTAATGTCCCTTTATCTTCTCCTGTGTCCTCCCTCAGCCCTGTATCTGTGTCACTATCCTGGTGCTAATGTCTCTCTATCATCACCTGTGTCCTCCCTCAGCCCTGTGTCTGTGTCACTATCCTGGTGCTAATGTCTCTCTATCATCACCTGTGTCCTCCGTCAGCCCTGTATCTGTGTCACTATCCTGGTGCTAATGTCTCTCTATCATCTCCTGTGTCCTCCCTCAGCCCTGTATCTGTGTCTCTATCCTGGTACTAATGTCTCTCTTTCATCACCTGTGTCCTCCATCAGCCCTGTATCTGTGTCACTCTCCTGGTGCTAATGTCCCTCTATCATCACCTGTGTCCTCCCTCAGCCCTGTATCTGTGTCACTATCCAGGTGCTATTGTCTCTCTATCCTCACCTGTGTCCTCCCTCAGCCCTGTGTCTGTGTCACTATCCTGGTGCTAATGTCTCTCTATCATCTCCTATGTCCTCCCTCAGCCCTGTATCTGTGTCACTATCCTGTTGCTAATGTCTCTCTATCATCACCTGTGTCCTCCCTCAGCCCTGTATCTGTGTCACTATCCTGGTGCTAATGTCTCTCTATCATCACCTGTGTCCTCCCTCAGCCATGTATCTGTGTCACTATCCTGGTGCTAATGTCTCTCTATCATCTCCTGTGTCCTCCCTCAGCCCTGTATCTGTGTCACTATCCTGGTGCTAATGTCTCTCTATCATCACCTGTGTCCTCCCTCAGCCCTGTGTCTGTGTCACTATCCTGGTGCTAATGTCTCTCTATCATCACCTGTGTCCTCCCTCAGCCCTGTGTCTGTGTCACTATCCTGGTGCTAATGTCTCTCTATCATCACCTGTGTCCTCCCTCAGCCCTGTATCTGTGTCACTATCCTGGTGCTAATGTCTCTCTATCATCACCTGTGTCCTCCCTCAGCCCTGTATCACTATCCTGGTGCTAATGTCTCTCTATCATCACCTGTTTCCTCCCTCAGCCCTGTGTCTGTGTCACTATCCTGGTGCTATTGTCTCTCTATCATCACCTGTGTCCTCCCTCAGCCCTGTATCTGTGTCACTATCCTGGTGCTAATGTCTCTCTATCATCACCTGTGTCCTCCCTCAGCCCTGTATCTGTGTCACTATCCTGGTGCTAATGTCTCTCTATCATCACCTGTGTCCTCCCTCAGCCCTGTATCTGTATCACTATCCTGGTGCTAATGTCTCTCTATCATCACCTGTTTCCTCCCTCAGCCCTGTGTCTGTGTCACTATCCTGGTGCTAATGTCCCTCTATCATCACCTGTGTCCTCCCTCAGCCCTGTATCTGTGTCACTATCCTGGTGCTAATGTCTCTCTATCATCACCTGTGTCCTCCCTCAGTCCTGTATCTGTGTCACTATCCTGGTGCTATTGTCTCTCTATCATCACCTGTGTCCTCCCTCAGCCCTGTATCTGTGTCACTATCCTGGTGCTAATGTCTCTCTATCATCTCCTGTGTCCTCCCTCAGCCCTGTATCTGTGTCACTATCCTGGTGCTAATGTCCCTCTATCATCACCTGTGTCCTACCTCAGCCCTGTATCTGTGTCACTATCCTGGTGCTAATGTCCCTTTATCTTCTCCTGTGTCCTCCCTCAGCCCTGTATCTGTGTCACTATCCTGGTGCTAATGTCTCTCTATCATCACCTGTGTCCTCCCTCAGCCCTGTGTCTGTGTCACTATCCTGGTGCTAATGTCTCTCTATCATCACCTGTGTCCTCCGTCAGCCCTGTATCTGTGTCACTATCCTGGTGCTAATGTCTCTCTATCATCTCCTGTGTCCTCCCTCAGCCCTGTATCTGTGTCTCTATCCTGGTACTAATGTCTCTCTTTCATCACCTGTGTCCTCCATCAGCCCTGTATCTGTGTCACTCTCCTGGTGCTAAAGTCTCTCTATCATCTCCTGTGTCCTCCCTCAGCCCTGTATCTGTGTCACTATCCTGGTGCTAATGTCTCTCTATCATCTCCTATGTCCTCCCTCAGCCCTGTATCTGTGTCACTATCCTGTTGCTAATGTCTCTCTATCATCACCTGTGTCCTCCCTCAGCCCTGTATCTGTGTCACTATCCTGGTGCTAATGTCTCTCTATCATCACCTGTGTCCTCCCTCAGCCATGTATCTGTGTCACTATCCTGGTGCTAATGTCTCTCTATAATCTCCTGTGTCCTCCCTCAGCCCTGTATCTGTGTCACTATCCTGGTGCTAATGTCTCTCTATCATCACCTGTGTCCTCCCTCAGCCCTGTGTCTGTGTCACTATCCTGGTGCTAATGTCTCTCTAATCTCTATCATCACCTGTGTCCTCCCTCAGCCCTGTGTCTGTGTCACTATCCTGGTGCTATTGTCTCTCTATCATCACCTGTGTCCCTCCCTCAGCCCTGTGTCTGTGTCACTATCCTGGTGATATTGTCTCTCTATCATCACCTGTGTCCTCCCTCAGCCCTGTATCTGTGTCACTATCCTGGTGCTAATGTCTATCTATCATCACCTGTGTCCTCCCTCAGTCCTGTATCTGTGTCACTATCCTGGTGCTAATGTCTCTCTATCATCACCTGTGTCCTCCCTCAGCCCTGTATCTGTGTCACTATCCTGGTGCTAATGTCTCTCTATCATCTCCTGTGTTCTCCCTCAGCCCTGTGTCTGTGTCACTATCCTGGTGCTAATGTCTCTCTATCATCACCTGTGTCCTCCCTCAGCCCTGTATCTGTGTCACTATCCTGGTGCTATTGTCCCTCTATCATCACCTGTGTCCTCCCTCAACCCTGTATCTGTGTCACTATCCTGGTGCTAATGTCCCTCTATCATCACCTGTGTCCTCCCTCAGCCCTGTATGTGTGTCACTATCCTGGTGCTATTGTCTCTTTATCATCACGTGTGTCCTCTCTCAGCCCTGTATGTGTGTCACTATCCTGGTGCTAATGTCTCTCTATCATCACCTGTGTCCTCCCTCAGCCCTGTATCTGTGTCACTATCCTGGTGCTAATGTCTCTCTATCATCACCTGTGTCCTCCCTCAGCCCTGTATCTGTGTCACTGTCCTGGTGCTAATGTCCCTCTATCATCACCTGTGTCCTCCCTCAGCCCTGTATCTGTGTCACTATCCTGGTGCTAATGTCTCTCTATGATCACCTGTGTCCTCCCTCAGCCCTGTATCTGTGTCACTATCCTGGTGCTAATGTCTCTCTATCATCTCCTCTGTCCTCCCTCAGCCCTGTGTCTGTGTCACTATCCTGGTGCTAATGTCTCTCTATCATCACCTGTGTCCTCCCTCAGCCCTGTATCTGTGTCACTAACCTGTTGCTAATGTCTCTCTATCATCACCTGTGTCCTCCCTCAGCCCTGTATCTGTGTCACTATCCTGGTGCTATTGTCTCTCTATCATCACCTGTGTCCTCCCTCAGCCCTGTGTCTGTGTCACTATCCTGGTGCTAATGTCTCTCTATTATCTCCTGTGTCCTACCTCAGCCCTGTATCTGTGTCACTATCCTGGTGCTAATGTCCCTCTATCATCACCTGTGTCCTCCCTCAGCCCTGTATCTGTGTCACTATCCTGGTGCTAATGTCCCTCTATCTTCTCCTGTGTCCTCCCTCAGCCCTGTATCTGTGTCACTATCCTGGTGCTAATGTCTCTCTATCATCACCTGTGTCCTCCCTCAGCCCTGTGTCTGTGTCACTATCCTGGTGCTAATGTCTCTCTTTCATCACCTGTGTCTTCCATCAGCCCTGTATCTGTGTCACTCTCCTGGTGCTAAAGTCTCTCTATCATCTCCTGTGTCCTCCCTCAGCCCTGTAACTGTGTCACTCTCCTGGTGCTAATGTCCCTCTATCATCACCTGTGTCCTCCCTCAGCCCTGTATCTGTGTCACTATCCTGGTGCTATTGTCTCTCTATCCTCACCTGTGTCCTCCCTCAGCCCTGTATCTGTGTCACTATCCTGGTGCTATGGTCTCTCTATCCTCACCTGTGTCCTCCCTCAGCCCTGTGTCTGTGTCACTATCCTGGTGCTAATGTCTCTCTATCATCTCCTGTGTCCTCCCTCAGCCCTGTATCTGTGTCACTATCCTGTTGCTATTGTCTCTCTATCATCACCTGTGTCCTCCCTCAGCCCTGTATCTGTGTCACTATCCTGGTGCTAATGTCTCTCTATCATCACCTGTGTCCTCCCTCAGCCATGTATCTGTGTCACTATCCTGGTGCTAATGTCTCTCTATCATCTCCTGTGTCCTCCCTCAGCCCTGTATCTGTGTCACTATCCTGGTGCTAATGTCTCTCTATCATCACCTGTGTCCTTCCTCAGCCCTGTGTCTGTGTCACTATCCTGGTGCTAATGTCTCTCTATCATCTCCTGTGTCCTCCCTCAGCCCTATATCTGTGTCACTATCCTGGTGCTAATGTCTCTCTATCATCACCTGTGTCCTCCCTCAGCCCTGTATCACTATCCTGGTGCTAATGTCTCTCTATCATCTCTTGTGTCCTCCCTCAGCCCTGTGTCTGTGTCACTATCCTGGTGCTAATGTCTCTCTATCATCTCCTGTGTCCTCCCTCAGCCCTGTATCTGTGTCACTATCCTGGTGCTAATGTCCCTCTATCATCACCTGTGTCCTACCTCAGCCCTGTATCTGTGTCACTATCCTGGTGCTAATGTCCCTTTATCTTCTCCTGTGTCCTCCCTCAGCCCTGTATCTGTGTCACTATCCTGGTGCTAATGTCTCTCTATCATCACCTGTGTCCTCCCTCAGCCCTGTGTCTGTGTCACTATCCTGGTGCTAATGTCTCTCTATCATCACCTGTGTCCTCCGTCAGCCCTGTATCTGTGTCACTATCCTGGTGCTAATGTCTCTCTATCATCTCCTGTGTCCTCCCTCAGCCCTGTATCTGTGTCTCTATCCTGGTACTAATGTCTCTCTTTCATCACCTGTGTCCTCCATCAGCCCTGTATCTGTGTCACTCTCCTGGTGCTAAAGTCTCTCTATCATCTCCTGTGTCCTCCCTCAGCCCTGTATCTGTGTCACTATCCTGGTGCTAATGTCTCTCTATCATCTCCTATGTCCTCCCTCAGCCCTGTATCTGTGTCACTATCCTGTTGCTAATGTCTCTCTATCATCACCTGTGTCCTCCCTCAGCCCTGTATCTGTGTCACTATCCTGGTGCTAATGTCTCTCTATCATCACCTGTGTCCTCCCTCAGCCATGTATCTGTGTCACTATCCTGGTGCTAATGTCTCTCTATCATCTCCTGTGTCCTCCCTCAGCCCTGTATCTGTGTCACTATCCTGGTGCTAATGTCTCTCTATCATCACCTGTGTCCTCCCTCAGCCCTGTGTCTGTGTCACTATCCTGGTGCTAATGTCTCTCTAATCTCTATCATCACCTGTGTCCTCCCTCAGCCCTGTGTCTGTGTCACTATCCTGGTGCTATTGTCTCTCTATCATCACCTGTGTCCCTCCCTCAGCCCTGTGTCTGTGTCACTATCCTGGTGATATTGTCTCTCTATCATCACCTGTGTCCTCCCTCAGCCCTGTATCTGTGTCACTATCCTGGTGCTAATGTCTATCTATCATCACCTGTGTCCTCCCTCAGTCCTGTATCTGTGTCATTATCCTGGTGCTAATGTCTCTCTATCATCTCCTGTGTTCTCCCTCAGCCCTGTGTCTGTGTCACTATCCTGGTGCTAATGTCTCTCTATCATCACCTGTGTCCTCCCTCAGCCCTGTATCTGTGTCACTATCCTGGTGCTAATGTCTCTCTATCATCACCTGTGTCCTCCCTCAGCCCTGTATCTGTGTCACTATCCTGGTGCTAATGTCTCTCTATCATCTCCTGTGTTCTCCCTCAGCCCTGTGTCTGTGTCACTATCCTGGTGCTAATGTCTCTCTATCATCACCTGTGTCCTCCCTCAGCCCTGTGTCTGTGTCACTATCCTGGTGCTAATGTCTCTCTATCATCACCTGTGTCCTCCCTCAACCCTGTATCTGTGTCACTATCCTGGTGCTAATGTCCCTCTATCATCACCTGTGTCCTCCCTCAGCCCTGTATGTGTGTCACTATCCTGGTGCTATTGTCTCTTTATCATCACGTGTGTCCTCTCTCAGCCCTGTATGTGTGTCACTATCCTGGTGCTAATGTCTCTCTATCATCACCTGTGTCCTCCCTCAGCCCTGTATCTGTGTCACTATCCTGGTGCTAATGTCTCTCTATCATCACCTGTGTCCTCCCTCAGCCATGTATCTGTGTCACTGTCCTGGTGCTAATGTCCCTCTATCATCACCTGTGTCCTCCCTCAGCCCTGTATCTGTGTCATTATCCTGGTGCTATTGTCCCTCTATCATCACCTGTGTCCTCCTTCAGCCCTGTGTCTGTGTCACTATCCTGGTGCTAATGTCTCTCTATGATCACCTGTGTCCTCCCTCAGCCCTGTATCTGTGTCACTATCCTGGTGCTAATGTCTCTCTATCATCTCCTCTGTCCTCCCTCAGCCCTGTGTCTGTGTCACTATCCTGGTGCTAATGTCTCTCTATCATCACCTGTGTCCTCCCTCAGCCCTGTATCTGTGTCACTAACCTGTTGCTAATGTCTCTCTATCATCACCTGTGTCCTCCCTCAGCCCTGTATCTGTGTCACTATCCTGGTGCTATTGTCCCTCTATCATCACCTGTGTCCTCCCTCAGCCCTGTATCTGTGTCACTATCCTGGTGCTAATGTCCCTCTATCATCACCTGTGTCCTCCCTCAGCCCTGTATCTGTGTCACTATCCTGGTGCTAATGTCCCTCTATCTTCTCCTGTGTCCTCCCTCAGCCCTGTATCTGTGTCACTATCCTGGTGCTAATGTCTCTCTATCATCACCTGTGTCCTCCCTCAGCCCTGTGTCTGTGTCACTATCCTGGTGCTAATGTCTCTCTATCATCACCTGTGTCCTCCGTCAGCCCTGTATCTGTGTCACTATCCTGGTGCTATTGTCTCTCTATCATCTCCTGTGTCCTCCCTCAGCCCTGTATCTGTGTCACTATCCTGGTGCTATTGTCTCTCTATCCTCACCTGTGTCCTCCCTCAGCCCTGTATCTGTGTCACTATCCTGGTGCTAATGTCTCTCTATCATCACCTGTGTCCTCCCTCAGCCCTGTGTCTGTGTCACTATCCTGGTGCTAATGTCTCTCTATCATCACCTGTGTCCTCCCTCAGCCCTGTATCTGTGTCACTATCCTGGTGCTAATGTCTCTCTATCATCACCTGTGTCCTCCCTCAGCCCTGTATCACTATCCTGGTGCTAATGTCTCTCTATCATCACCTGTTTCCTCCCTCAGCCCTGTATCTGTGTCACTATCCTGGTGCTAATGTCTCTCTATCATCACCTGTGTCCTCCCTCAGCCCTGTATCTGTGTCACTATCCTGGTGCTAATGTCTCTCTATCATCACCTGTGTCCTCCCTCAGCCCTGTATCTGTATCACTATCCTGGTGCTAATGTCTCTCTATCATCACCTGTTTCCTCCCTCAGCCCTGTGTCTGTGTCACTATCCTGGTGCTAATTTCCCTCTATCATCACCTGTGTCCTCCCTCAGCCCTGTATCTGTGTCACTATCCTGGTGCTAATGTCTCTCTATCATCACCTGTGTCCTCCCTCAGTCCTGTATCTGTGTCACTATCCTGGTGCTATTGTCTCTCTATCATCACCTGTGTCCTCCCTCAGCCCTGTATCTGTGTCACTATCCTGGTGCTAATGTCTCTCTATCATCTCCTGTGTCCTCCCTCAGCCCTGTATCTGTGTCACTATCCTGGTGCTAATGTCCCTCTATCATCACCTGTGTCCTACCTCAGCCCTGTATCTGTGTCACTATCCTGGTGCTAATGTCCCTTTATCTTCTCCTGTGTCCTCCCTCAGCCCTGTATCTGTGTCACTATCCTGGTGCTAATGTCTCTCTATCATCACCTGTGTCCTCCCTCAGCCCTGTGTCTGTGTCACTATCCTGGTGCTAATGTCTCTCTATCATCACCTGTGTCCTCCGTCAGCCCTGTATCTGTGTCACTATCCTGGTGCTAATGTCTCTCTATCATCTCCTGTGTCCTCCCTCAGCCCTGTATCTGTGTCTCTATCCTGGTACTAATGTCTCTCTTTCATCACCTGTGTCCTCCATCAGCCCTGTATCTGTGTCACTCTCCTGGTGCTAAAGTCTCTCTATCATCTCCTGTGTCCTCCCTCAGCCCTGTATCTGTGTCACTATCCTGGTGCTAATGTCTCTCTATCATCTCCTATGTCCTCCCTCAGCCCTGTATCTGTGTCACTATCCTGTTGCTAATGTCTCTCTATCATCACCTGTGTCCTCCCTCAGCCCTGTATCTGTGTCACTATCCTGGTGCTAATGTCTCTCTATCATCACCTGTGTCCTCCCTCAGCCATGTATCTGTGTCACTATCCTGGTGCTAATGTCTCTCTATCATCTCCTGTGTCCTCCCTCAGCCCTGTATCTGTGTCACTATCCTGGTGCTAATGTCTCTCTATCATCACCTGTGTCCTCCCTCAGCCCTGTGTCTGTGTCACTATCCTGGTGCTAATGTCTCTCTAATCTCTATCATCACCTGTGTCCTCCCTCAGCCCTGTGTCTGTGTCACTATCCTGGTGCTATTGTCTCTCTATCATCACCTGTGTCCCTCCCTCAGCCCTGTGTCTGTGTCACTATCCTGGTGATATTGTCTCTCTATCATCACCTGTGTCCTCCCTCAGCCCTGTATCTGTGTCACTATCCTGGTGCTAATGTCTATCTATCATCACCTGTGTCCTCCCTCAGTCCTGTATCTGTGTCACTATCCTGGTGCTAATGTCTCTCTATCATCACCTGTGTCCTCCCTCAGCCCTGTATCTGTGTCACTATCCTGGTGCTAATGTCTCTCTATCATCTCCTGTGTTCTCCCTCAGCCCTGTGTCTGTGTCACTATCCTGGTGCTAATGTCTCTCTATCATCACCTGTGTCCTCCCTCAGCCCTGTATCTGTGTCACTATCCTGGTGCTATTGTCCCTCTATCATCACCTGTGTCCTCCCTCAACCCTGTATCTGTGTCACTATCCTAGTGCTAATGTCCCTCTATCATCACCTGTGTCCTCCCTCAGCCCTGTATCTGTGTCACTATCCTGGTGCTATTGTCCCTCTATCATCACCTGTGTCCTCCCTCAACCCTGTATCTGTGTCACTATCCTAGTGCTAATGTCCCTCTATCATCTCCTGTGTCCTCCCTCAGCCCTGTATGTGTGTCACTATCCTGGTGCTAATGTCTCTCTATCATCACCTGTGTCCTCCCTCAGCCCTGTATCTGTGTCACTATCCTGGTGCTAATGTCTCTCTATCATCACCTGTGTCCTCCCTCAGCCATGTATCTGTGTCACTGTCCTGGTGCTAATGTCCCTCTATCATCACCTGTGTCCTCCCTCAGCCCTGTATCTGTGTCATTATCCTGGTGCTATTGTCCCTCTATCATCACCTGTGTCCTCCCTCAGCCCTGTGTCTGTGTCACTATCCTGGTGCTAATGTCTCTCTATGATCACCTGTGTCCTCCCTCAGCCCTGTATCTGTGTCACTATCCTGGTGCTAATGTCTCTCTATCATCTCCTCTGTCCTCCCTCAGCCCTGTGTCTGTGTCACTATCCTGGTGCTAATGTCTCTCTATCATCACCTGTGTCCTCCCTCAGCCCTGTATCTGTGTCACTAACCTGTTGCTAATGTCTCTCTATCATCACCTGTGTCCTCCCTCAGCCCTGTATCTGTGTCACTATCCTGGTGCTATTGTCTCTCTATCATCACCTGTGTCCTCCCTCAGCCCTGTGTCTGTGTCACTATCCTGGTGCTAATGTCTCTCTATTATCTCCTGTGTCCTACCTCAGCCCTGTATCTGTGTCACTATCCTGGTGCTAATGTCCCTCTATCATCACCTGTGTCCTCCCTCAGCCCTGTATCTGTGTCACTATCCTGGTGCTAATGTCCCTCTATCTTCTCCTGTGTCCTCCCTCAGCCCTGTATCTGTGTCACTATCCTGGTGCTAATGTCTCTCTATCATCACCTGTGTCCTCCCTCAGCCCTGTGTCTGTGTCACTATCCTGGTGCTAATGTCTCTCTATCATCACCTGTGTCCTCCGTCAGCCCTGTATCTGTGTCACTATCCTGGTGCTAATGTCTCTCTATCATCTCCTGTGTCCTCCCTCAGCCCTGTATCTGTGTCTCTATCCTGGTACTAATGTCTCTCTTTCATCACCTGTGTCTTCCATCAGCCCTGTATCTGTGTCACTCTCCTGGTGCTAAAGTCTCTCTATCATCTCCTGTGTCCTCCCTCAGCCCTGTAACTGTGTCACTCTCCTGGTGCTAATGTCCCTCTATCATCACCTGTGTCCTCCCTCAGCCCTGTATCTGTGTCACTATCCTGGTGCTATTGTCTCTCTATCCTCACCTGTGTCCTCCCTCAGCCCTGTATCTGTGTCACTATCCTGGTGCTATGGTCTCTCTATCCTCACCTGTGTCCTCCCTCAGCCCTGTGTCTGTGTCACTATCCTGGTGCTAATGTCTCTCTATCATCTCCTGTGTCCTCCCTCAGCCCTGTATCTGTGTCACTATCCTGTTGCTATTGTCTCTCTATCATCACCTGTGTCCTCCCTCAGCCCTGTATCTGTGTCACTATCCTGGTGCTAATGTCTCTCTATCATCACCTATGTCCTCCCTCAGCCATGTATCTGTGTCACTATCCTGGTGCTAATGTCTCTCTATCATCTCCTGTGTCCTCCCTCAGCCCTGTATCTGTGTCACTATCCTGGTGCTAATGTCTCTCTATCATCACCTGTGTCCTTCCTCAGCCCTGTGTCTGTGTCACTATCCTGGTGCTAATGTCTCTCTATCATCTCCTGTGTCCTCCCTCAGCCCTATATCTGTGTCACTATCCTGGTGCTAATGTCTCTCTATCATCACCTGTGTCCTCCCTCAGCCCTGTATCACTATCCTGGTGCTAATGTCTCTCTATCATCTCTTGTGTCCTCCCTCAGCCCTGTGTCTGTGTCACTATCCTGGTGCTAATGTCTCTCTATCATCACCTGTGTCCTCCCTCAGCCCTGTATCTGTGTCACTATCCTGGTGATATTGTCTCTCTATCATCACCTGTTTCCTCCCTCAGCCCTGTGTCTGTGTCACTATCCTGGTGCTAATGTCTCTCTATCATCACCTGTGTCCTCCCTCAGCCCTGTATCACTATCCTGGTGCTAATGTCTCTCTATCATCTCTTGTGTCCTCCCTCAGCCCTGTGTCTGTGTCACTATCCTGGTGCTAATGTCTCTCTATCATCACCTGTGTCCTCCCTCAGCCCTGTATCTGTGTCACTATCCTGGTGCTAATGTCTCTCTATCATCACCTGTGTCCTCCCTCAGCCCTGTATCACTATCCTGGTGCTAATGTCTCTCTATCATCTCTTGTGTCCTCCCTCAGCCCTGTGTCTGTGTCACTATCCTTGTGCTAATGTCTCTCTATCTTCACCTGTGTCCTCCCTCAGCCCTGTGTCTATGTCACTATCCTGGTGCTAATGTCTCTCTATCATCTCCTGTGTCCTCCCTCAGCCCTGTATCTGTGTCACTATCCTGGTGCTAATGTCTCTCTATCATCACCTGTTTCCTCCCTCAGCCCTGTGTCTGTGTCACTATCATGGTGCTATTGTCTCTCTATCATCACCTGTGTCCTCCCTCAGCCCTGTATCTGTGTCACTATCCTGGCGCTAATGTCTCTCTATCATCACCTGTGTCCTCCCTCAGCCCTGTATCTGTGTCACTATCCTGTTGCTAATGTCTCTCTATCATCACCTGTGTCCTCCCTCAGCCCTGTATCTGTGTCACTATCCTGGTGCTATTGTCTCTCTATCATCACCTGTATCCTCCCTCAGCCCTGTGTCTGTGTCACTATCCTGGTGCTAATGTCTCTCTATTATCTCCTGTGTCCTACCTCAGCCCTGTATCTGTGTCACTATCCTGGTGCTAATGTCCCTCTATCTTCTCCTGTGTCCTCCCTCAGCCCTGTATCTGTGTCACTATCCTGGTGCTAATGTCTCTCTATCATCACCTGTGTCCTCCCTCAGCCTGTCTGTGTCACTATCCTGGTGCTAATGTCTCTCTATCATCACCTGTGTCCTCCGTCAGCCCTGTATCTGTGTCACTATCCTGGTGCTAATGTCTCTCTATCATCTCCTGTGTCCTCCCTCAGCCCTGTATCTGTGTCTCTATCCTGGTACTAATGTCTCTCTTTCATCACCTGTGTCCTCCATCAGCCCTGTATCTGTGTCACTCTCCTGGTGCTAAAGTCTCTCTATCATCTCCTGTGTCCTCCCTCAGCCCTGTATCTGTGTCACTCTCCTGGTGCTAATGTCCCTCTATCATCACCTGTGTCCTCCCTCAACCCTGTATCTGTGTCACTATCCTGGTGCTATGGTCTCTCTATCCTCACCTGTGTCCTCCCTCAGCCCTGTGTCTGTGTCACTATCCTGGTGCTAATGTCTCTCTATCATCTCCTGTGTCCTCCCTCAGCCCTGTATCTGTGTCACTATCCTGTTGCTAATGTCTCTCTATCATCACCTGTGTCCTCCCTCAGCCCTGTATCTGTGTCACTATCCTGGTGCTAATGTCTCTCTATCATCACCTGTGTCCTCCCTCAGCCATGTATCTGTGTCACTATCCTGGTGCTAATGTCTCTCTATCATCTCCTGTGTCCTCCCTCAGCCCTGTATCTGTGTCACTATCCTGGTGCTAATGTCTCTCTATCATCACCTGTGTCCTCCCTCAGCCCTGTGTCTGTGTCACTATCCTGGTGCTAATGTCTCTATCATCACCTGTGTCCTTCCTCAGCCCTGTGCCTGTGTCACTATCCTGGTGCTAATGTCTCTCTATCATCTCCTGTGTCCTCCCTCAGCCCTGTGTCTGTGTCACTATCCTGGTGCTAATGTCTCTCTATCATCACCTGTGTCCTCCCTCAGCCCTGTATCTGTGTCACTATCCTGGTGCTATTGTCCCTCTATCATCACCTGTGTCCTCCCTCAGCCCTGTATCTGTGTCACTATCCTGGTGCTAATGTCTCTCTATCATCACCTGTGTCCTCCCTCAGCCCTGTATGTGTGTCACTATCCTGGTGCTATTGTCTCTCTATCATCACGTGTGTCCTCTCTCAGCCCTGTATGTGTGTCACTATCCTGGTGCTAATGTCTCTCTATCATCACCTGTGTCCTCCCTCAGCCCTGTATCTGTGTCACTATCCTGGTGCTAATGTCCCTCTATCATCACCTGTGTCCTCCCTCAGCCCTGTATCTGTGTCATTATCCTGGTGCTATTGTCCCTCTATCATCACCTGTGTCCTCCCTCAGCCCTGTGTCTGTGTCACTATCCTGGTGCTAATGTCTCTCTATGATCACCTGTGTCGTCCCTCAGCCCTGTATCTGTGTCACTATCCTGGTGCTAATGTCTCTCTATCATCTCCTCTGTCCTCCCTCAGCCCTGTGTCTGTGTCACTATCCTGGTGCTAATGTCTCTCTATCATCACCTGTGTCCTCCCTCAGCCCTGTATCTGTGTCACTAACCTGTTGCTAATGTCTCTCTATCATCTTCTGTGTCCTACCTCAGCCCTGTATCTGTGTCACTATCCTGGTGCTATTGTCTCTCTATCATCACCTGTGTCCTCCCTCAGCCCTGTATCTGTGTCACTAACCTGTTGCTAATGTCTCTCTGTCATCTCCTGTGTCCTACCTCAGCCCTGTATCTGTGTCACTATCCTGGTGCTATTGTCTCTCTATCATCACCTGTGTCCTCCCTCAGCCCTGTATCTGTGTCACTATCCTGGTGCTAATGTCTCTCTATCATCTCCTGTGTCCTCCCTCAGCCCTGTATCTGTGTCACTATCCTGGTGCTATTGTCTCTCTATCATCACCTGTGTCCTACCTCAGCCCTGTATCTGTGTCACTATCCTGGTGCTAATGTCCCTCTATCTTCTCCTGTGTCCTCCCTCAGCCCTGTATCTGTGTCACTATCCTGGTGCTAATGTCTCTCTATCATCACCTGTGTCCTCCCTCAGCCCTGTGTCTGTGTCACTATCCTGGTGCTAATGTCTCTCTATCATCACCTGTGTCCTCCCTCAGCCCTGTATCTGTGTCACTATCCTGGTGCTAATGTCTCTCTATCATCACCTGTGTCCTCCCTCAGCCCTGTATCTGTGTCACTATCCTGGTGCTAATGTCTCTCTATCATCTCCTGTGTCCTCCCTCAGCCCTGTATCTGTGTCTCTATCCTGGTACTAATGTCTCTCTTTCATCACCTGTGTCTTCCATCAGCCCTGTATCTGTGTCACTCTCCTGGTGCTAATGTCCCTCTATCATCACCTGTGTCCTCCCTCAGCCCTGTATCTGTATCACTATCCTGGTGCTATTGTCTCTCTATCCTCACCTGTGTCCTCCCTCAGCCCTGTATCTGTGTCACTATCCTTGTGCTATGGTCTCTCTATCCTCACCTGTGTCCTCCCTCAGCCCTGTGTCTGTGTCACTATCCTGGTGCTAATGTCTCTCTATCATCTCCTGTGTCCTCCCTCAGCCCTGTATCTGTGTCACTATCCTGTTGCTAATGTCTCTCTATCATCACCTGTGTCCTCCCTCAGCCCTGTATCTGTGTCACTATCCTGGTGCTAATGTCTCTCTATCATCACCTGTGTCCTTCCTCAGCCCTGTGTCTGTGTCACTATCCTGGTGCTAATGTCTCTCTATCATCTTCTGTGTCCTCCCTCAGCCCTATATCTGTGTCACTATCCTGGTGCTAATGTCTCTCTATCATCACCTGTGTCCTCCCTCAGCCCTGTATCACTATCCTGGTGCTAATGTCTCTCTATTATCTCTTGTGTCCTCCCTCAGCCCTGTGTCTGTGTCACTATCCTGGTGCTAATGTCTCTCTATCATCACCTGTTTCCTCCCCCAGCCCTGTATCTGTGTCACTATCCTGGTGCTAATGTCTCTCTATCATCACCTGTGTCCTCCCTCAGCCCTGTATCTGTGTCACTATCCTGATGCTAATGTCTCTCTATCATCTCCTGTGTCCTCCCAGCCCTGTGTCTGTGTCACTATCCTGGTGCTATTGTCTCTCTATCATCACCTGTGTCCCTCCCTCAGCCCTGTATCTGTGTCACTATCCTGGTGATATTGTCTCTCTATCATCACCTGTGTCCTCCCTCAGCCCTGTATCTGTGTCACTATCCTGGTGCTAATGTCTATCTATCATCACCTGTGTCCTCCCTCAGTCCTGTATCTGTGTCACTATCCTGGTGCTAATGTCTCTCTATCATCACCTGTGTCCTCCCTCAGCCCTGTATCTGTGTCACTATCCTGGTGCTAATGTCTCTCTATCATCTCCTGTGTCCTCCCTCAGCCCTGTGTCTGTGTCACTATCCTGGTGCTAATGTCTCTCTATCATCACCTGTGTCCTCCCTCAGCCCTGTATCTGTGTCACTATCCTGGTGCTATTGTCCCTCTATCATCACCTGTGTCCTCCCTCAGCCCTGTATCTGTGTCACTATCCTGGTGCTAATGTCCCTCTATCATCACCTGTGTCCTCCCTCAGCCCTGTATGTGTGTCACTATCCTGGTGCTATTGTCTCTCTATCATCACGTGTGTCCTCTCTCAGCCCTGTATGTGTGTCACTATCCTGGTGCTAATGTCTCTCTATCATCACCTGTGACCTCCCTCAGCCCTGTATCTGTGTCACTATCCTGGTGCTAATGTCCCTCTATCATCACCTGTGTCCTCCCTCAGCCCTGTATCTGTGTCATTATCCTGGTGCTATTGTCCCTCTATCATCACCTGTGTCCTCCCTCAGCCCTGTGTCTGTGTCACTATCCTGGTGCTAATGTCTCTCTATGATCACCTGTGTCCTCCCTCAGCCCTGTATCTGTGTCACTATCCTGGTGCTAATGTCTCTCTATCATCTCCTCTGTCCTCTCTCAGCCCTGTGTCTGTGTCACTATCCTGGTGCTAATGTCTCTCTATCATCACCTGTGTCCTCCCTCAGCCCTGTATCTGTGTCACTAACCTGTTGCTAATGTCTCTCTATCATCACCTGTGTCCTCCCTCAGCCCTGTATCTGTGTCACTATCCTGGTGCTATTGTCTCTCTATTATCACCTGTATCCTCCCTCAGCCCTGTGTCTGTGTCACTATCCTGGTGCTAATGTCTCTCTATTATCTCCTGTGTCCTACCTCAGCCCTGTAACTGTGTCACTATCCTGGTGCTAATGTCCCTCTATCTTCTCCTGTGTCCTCCCTCAGCCCTGTATCTGTGTCACTATCCTGGTGCTAATGTCTCTCTATCATCACCTGTGTCCTCCCTCAGCCTGTCTGTGTCACTATCCTGGTGCTAATGTCTCTCTATCATCACCTGTGTCCTCCGTCAGCCCTGTATCTGTGTCACTATCCTGGTGCTAATGTCTCTCTATCATCTCCTGTGTCCTCCCTCAGCCCTGTATCTGTGTCTCTATCCTGGTACTAATGTCTCTCTTTCATCACCTGTGTCCTCCATCAGCCCTGTATCTGTGTCACTCTCCTGGTGCTAAAGTCTCTCTATCATCTCCTGTGTCCTCCCTCAGCCCTGTAACTGTGTCACTCTCCTGGTGCTAATGTCCCTCTATCATCACCTGTGTCCTCCCTCAGCCCTGTATCTGTGTCACTATCCTGGTGCTATTGTCTCTCTATCCTCACCTGTGTCCTCCCTCAGCCCTGTATCTGTGTCACTATCCTGGTGCTAATGTCTCTCTATCATCTCCTGTGTCCTCCCTCAGCCCTGTATCTGTGTCTCTATCCTGGTACTAATGTCTCTCTTTCATCACCTGTGTCCTCCATCAGCCCTGTATCTGTGTCACTCTCCTGGTGCTAAAGTCTCTCTATCATCTCCTGTGTCCTCCCTCAGCCCTGTATCTGTGTCACTCTCCTGGTGCTAATGTCCCTCTATCATCACCTGTGTCCTCCCTCAGCCCTGTATCTGTGTCACTATCCTGGTGCTATGGTCTCTCTATCCTCACCTGTGTCCTCCCTCAGCCCTGTGTCTGTGTCACTATCCTGGTGCTAATGTCTCTCTATCATCTCCTGTGTCCTCCCTCAGCCCTGTATCTGTGTCACTATCCTGTTGCTAATGTCTCTCTATCATCACCTGTGTCCTCCCTCAGCCCTGTATCTGTGTCACTATCCTGGTGCTAATGTCTCTCTATCATCACCTGTGTCCTCCCTCAGCCATGTATCTGTGTCACTATCCTGGTGCTAATGTCTCTCTATCATCTCCTGTGTCCTCCCTCAGCCCTGTATCTGTGTCACTATCCTGGTGCTAATGTCTCTCTATCATCACCTGTGTCCTCCCTCAGCCCTGTGTCTGTGTCACTATCCTGGTGCTAATGTCTCTCTATCGTCACCTGTGTCCTTCCTCAGCCCTGTGTCTGTGTCACTATCCTGGTGCTAATGTCTCTCTATCATCTCCTGTGTCCTCCCTCAGCCCTATATCTGTGTCACTATCCTGGTGCTAATGTCTCTCTATCATCACCTGTGTCCTCCCACAGCCCTGTATCACTATCCTGGTGCTAATGTCTCTCTATCATCTCTTGAGTCCTCCCTCAGCCCTGTGTCTGTGTCACTATCCTGGTGCTAATGTCTCTCTATCATCACCTGTGTCCTCCCTCAGCCCTGTATCTGTGTCACTATCCTGGTGATATTGTCTCTCCATCATCACCTGTTTCCTCCCTCAGCCCTGTATCTGTGTCACTATCCTGGTGCTAATGTCTCTCTATCATCACCTGTGTCCTCCCTCAGTCCTGTATCTGTGTCACTATCCTGGTGCTATTGTCTCTCTATCATCACCTGTGTCCTCCCTCAGCCCTGTATCTGTGTCACTATCCTGGTGCTAATGTCTCTCTATCATCACCTGTGTCCTCCCTCAGCCCTGTATGTGTGTCACTATCCTGGTGCTAATGTCTCTCTATCATCACCTGTGTCCTCCCTCAGCCCTGTATCTGTGTCACTATCCTGATGCTAATGTCTCTCTATCATCTCCTGTGTCCTCCCAGCCCTGTGTCTGTGTCACTATCCTGGTGCTATTGTCTCTCTATCATCACCTGTGTCCCTCCATCAGCCCTGTATCTGTGTCACTATCCTGGTGATAATGTCTCTCTATCATCACCTGTGTCCTCCCTCAGCCCTGTATCTGTGTCACTATCCTGGTGCTAATGTCTCTCTATCATCACCTGTGTCCTCCCTCAGTCCTGTATCTGTGTCACTATCCTGGTGCTATTGTCTCTCTATCATCACCTGTGTCCTCCCTCAGCCCTGTATCTGTGTCACTATCCTGGTGCTAATGTCTCTCTATCATCACCTGTGTCCTCCCTCAGCCCTGTATGTGTGTCACTATCCTGGTGCTAATGTCTCTCTATCATCACCTGTGTCCTCCCTCAGCCCTGTATCTGTGTCACTATCCTGGTGCTAATGTCTCTCTATCATCTCCTGTGTCCTCCCTCAGCCCTGTATCTGAGTCACTATCCTGGTGCTAATGTCTCTCTATCATCTCCTGTGTCCTCCCTCAGCCCTGTTTCTGTGTCACTATCCTGGTGCTAATGTCTATCATCACCTGTGTCCTCCCTCAGCTCTGTATCTGTGTCACTATCCTGGTGCTAATGTCTCTCTATCATCACCTGTGTCCTCCGTCAGCCCTGTATCTGTGTCACTATCCTGGTGCTAATGTCTCTCTATCATCTCCTGTGTCCTCCCTCAGCCCTGTGTCTGTGTCACTATCCTGGTGCTAATGTCTCTCTATCATCTCCTGTATCCTCCCTCAGCCCTGTGTCTGTGTCACTATCCTGGTGCTAATGTCTCTCTATCATCACCTGTGTCCTCCGTCAGCCCTGTATCTGTGTCACTATCCTGGTGCTAATGTCCCTCTATCATCACCTGTGTCCTCCCTCAGCACTGTATCTGTGTCTCGATCCTGGTGATAATGTCTCTCTATCATCACCTGTGTCCTCCCTCAGCCCTGTATCTGTGTCACTATCCTGGTGCTAATGTCTCTCTATCATCTCCTGTGTCCTCCCTCAAGCCCTGTATCTGTGTCACTATCCTGGTGCTAATGTCTCTCTATCATCACCTGTATCCTCCCTCAGCCCTGTATCTGTGTCACTATCCTGGTGCTAATGTCCCTCTATCATCACCTGTGTCCTCCCTCAGCCCTGTATCTGTGTCACTATCCTGGTGCTAATGTCTCTCTATCATCTCCTGTGTCCTCCCTCAGCCCTGTGTCTGTGTCACTATCCTGGTGCTAATGTCTCTCTATCATCACCTGTGTCCTCCCTCAGCCCTGTATCTGTGTCACTATCCTGGTGCTAATGTCTCTCTATCATCACCTGTGTCCTCCCTCAGCCCTGTATCTGTGTCACTATCCTGGTGCTAATGTCTCTCTATCATCACCTGTGTCCTCCCTCAGCCCTGTGTCTGTGTCACTATCCTGGTGCTAATGTCCCTCTATCATCACCTGTGTCCTCCCTCAGCCCTGTGTCTGTGTCACTATCCTGGTGCTAATGTCCCTCTATCATCACCTGTGTCCTCCCTCAGCCCTGTATCTGTGTCACTATCCTGGTGCTAATGTCCCTCTATCATCACCTCTGTCCTCCCTCAGCCCTGTATCTGTGTCACTATCCTGGTGCTAATGTCTCTCTATCATCACCTGTGTCCTCCCTCAGCTCTGTATCTGTGTCACTATCCTGGTGCTAATGTCTCTCTATCATCTCCTGTGTCCTCCCTCAGCTCTGTATCTGTGTTACTATCCTGGTGCTAATGTCTCTCTATCATCTCCTGTGTCCTCCCTCAGCCCTGTATCTGTGTCACTATCCTGGTGCTAATGTCTCTCTATCATCACCTGTGTCCTCCCTCAGCCCTGTATCTGTGTCACTATCCTGGTGCTAATGTCTCTCTATCATCTCCTGTGTCCTCCCTCAGCTCTGTATCTGTGTCACTATCCTGGTGCTAATGTCTCTCTATCATCACCTGTGTCCTCCCTCAGCCCTGTGTCTGTGTCACTATCCTGGTGCTAATGTCTCTCTATCATCTCCTGTGTCCTCCCTCAGCCCTGTATCTGTGTCACTATCCTGGTGCTAATGTCTCCCTCAGCCCTGTATCTGTGTCACTATCCTGGTGCTAATGTCTCTCTATCATCTCCTGTGTCCTCCCTCAGCACTGTGTCTGTGTCACTATCCTGGTGCTAATGTCTCTCTATCATCTCCTGTGTCCTCCCTCAGCCCTGTGTCTGTTTCACTATCCTGGTGCTAATGTCTCTCTATCATCACCTGTGTCCTCCGTCAGCCCTGTATCTGTGTCACTATCCTGGTGCTAATGTCTCTCTATCATCACCTGTGTCCTCCCTCAGCCCTGTATCTGTGTCACTATCCTGGTGCTAATGTCCCTCTATCATCACCTGTGTCCTCCCTCAGCCCTGTATCTGTGTCACTATCCTAGTGCTAATGTCCCTCTATCATCACCTGTGTCCTCCCTCAGCCCTGTGTCTGTGTCACTATCCTGGTGCTAATGTCCCTCTATCATCACCTGTGTCCTCCCTCAGCCCTGTATCTGTGTCACTGTCCTGGTGCTAATGTCCCTCTATCATCACCTGTGTCCTCGCTCAGCCCTGTATCTGTGTCACTGTCCTGGTGCTAATGTCCCTCTATCATCTCCTGTGTCCTCCCTCAGCCCTGTATCTGTGTCACGGTCCTGGTGCTAATGTCCCTCTATCATCACCTATGTCCTCGCTCAGCCCTGTATCTGTGTCACTGTCCTGGTGCTAATGTCTCTCTATCATCACCTGTGTCCTCCCTCAGCCCTGTATCTGTGTCACTGTCCTGGAGCTAATGTCTCTCTATCATCACCTGTGTCCTCCCTCAGCCCTGTATCTGTGTCACTGTCCTGGTGCTAATGTCTCTCTATCATCACCTGTGTCCTCCCTCAGCCCTGTATCTGTGTCACTGTCCTGGTGCTAATGTCTCTCTATCATCACCTGTGTCCTCCCTCAGCCCTGTATCTGTGTTACTCTCCTGGTGCTAATGTCCCTCTATCATCTCCTGTGTCCTCCCTCAGCCCTGTATCTGTGTCACTCTCCTGGTGCTAATGTCCCTCTATCATCTCCTGTGTCCTCCCTCAGCCCTGTATCTGTGTCACTCTCCTGGTGCTAATGTCCCTCTATCATCTCCTGTGTCCTCCCTCAGCCCTGTATCTGTGTCACTCTCCTGGTGCTAATGTCCCTCTATCATCACCTGTGTCCTCCCTCAGCCCTGTATCTGTGTCATTATCCTGGTGCTAATGTCCCTCTATCATCACCTGTGTCCTCCCTCAGCCCTGTGTCTGTGTCACTATCCTGGTGCTAATGTCTCTCTATCATCACCTGTGTCCTCCCTCAGCCCTGTATCTGTGTAACTATCCTGGTGCTAATGTCTCTCTATCATCACCTGTGTCCTCCCTCAGCCCTGTATCTGTGTCACTATCCTGGTGCTAATGTCTCTCTATCATCACCTGTGTCCTCCCTCAGCCCTGTGTCTGTGTCACTATCCTGGTGCTAATGTCCCTCTATCATCACCTGTGTCCTCCCTCAGCCCTGTATCTGTGTCACTATCCTGGTGCTAATGTCCCTCTATCATCACCTGTGTCCTCCCTCAGCCCTGTATCTGTGTCACTATCCTGGTGCTAATGTCTCTCTATCATCACCTGTGTCCTCCCTCAGCCCTGTGTCTGTGTCACTATCCTGGTGCTAATGTCTCTCTATCATCACCTGTGTCCTCCCTCAGCCCTGTGTCTGTGTCACTGTCCTGGTGCTAATATCCCTCTATCATCACCTGTGTCCTCCCTCAGCCCTGTGTCTGTGTCACTATCCTGGTGCTAATGTCTCTCTATCATCACCTGTGTCCTCCCTCAGCCCTGTATCTGTGTCACTATCCTGGTGCTAATGTCTCTCTATCATCTCCTGTGTCCTCCCTCAGCCCTGTATCTGTGTCACTATCCTGGTGCTAATGTCTCTCTATCATCACCTGTGTCCTCCCTCAGCCCTGTATGTGTGTCACTATCCTGGTGCTAATGTCTCTCTATCATCACCTGTGTCCTCCCTCAGCCCTGTATCTGTGTCACTATCCTGGTGCTAATGTCTCTCTATCATCACCTGTGTCCTCCCTTAGCCCTGTATCTGTGTCACTATCCTGGTGCTAATGTCTCTCTATCATCACCTGTGTCCTCCCTCTGCCCTGTATCCGTGTCACTATCCTGGTGCTAATGTCTCTCTATCATCTCCTGTGTCCTCCCTCAGCCCTGTATCTGTGTCACTATCCTGGTGCTAATGTCTCTCTATCATCACCTGTGTCCTCCCTCAGCCCTGTATCTGTGTCACTAACCTGTTGCTAATGTCTCTCTATCATCACCTGTGTCCTCCCTCAGCCCTGTATCTGTGTCACTATCCTGGTGCTATTGTCTCTCTATCATCACCTGTGTCCTCCCTCAGCCCTGTGTCTGTGTCACTATCCTGGTGCTAATGTCTCTCTATTATCTCCTGTGTCCTACCTCAGCCCTGTATCTGTGTCACTATCCTGGTGCTAATGTCCCTCTATCTTCTCCTGTGTCCTCCCTCAGCCCTGTATCTGTGTCACTATCCTGGTGCTAATGTCTCTCTATCATCACCTGTGTCCTCCCTCAGCCCTGTGTCTGTGTCACTATCCTGGTGCTAATGTCTCTCTATCATCACCTGTGTCTTCCATCAGCCCTGTATCTGTGTCACTCTCCTGGTGCTAAAGTCTCTCTATCATCTCCTGTGTCCTCCCTCAGCCCTGTAACTGTGTCACTCTCCTGGTGCTAATGTCCCTCTATCATCACCTGTGTCCTCCCTCAGCCCTGTATCTGTGTCACTATCCTGGTGCTATTGTCTCTCTATCCTCACCTGTGTCCTCCCTCAGCCCTGTATCTGTGTCACTATCCTGGTGCTATGGTCTCTCTATCCTCACCTGTGTCCTCCCTCAGCCCTGTGTCTGTGTCACTATCCTGGTGCTAATGTCTCTCTATCATCTCCTGTGTCCTCCCTCAGCCCTGTATCTGTGTCACTATCCTGTTGCTAATGTCTCTCTATCATCACCTGTGTCCTCCCTCAGCCCTGTATGTGTCACTATCCTGGTGCTAATGTCTCTCTATCATCACCTGTGTCCTCCCTCAGCCATGTATCTGTGTCACTATCCTGGTGCTAATGTCTCTCTATCATCTCCTGTGTCCTCCCTCAGCCCTGTATCTGTGTCACTATCCTGGTGCTAATGTCTCTCTATCATCACCTGTGTCCTCCCTCAGCCCTGTGTCTGTGTCACTATCCTGGTGCTAATGTCTCTCTATCATCACCTGTGTCCTCCCTCAGCTCTGTATCTGTGTTACTATCCTGGTGCTAATGTCTCTCTATCATCTCCTGTGTCCTCCCTCAGCCCTGTATCTGTGTCACTATCCTGGTGCTAATGTCTCTCTATCATCACCTGTGTCCTCCCTCAGCCCTGTATCTGTGTCACTATCCTGGTGCTAATGTCTCTCTATCATCTCCTGTGTCCTCCCTCAGCTCTGTATCTGTGTCACTATCCTGGTGCTAATGTCTCTCTATCATCACCTGTGTCCTCCCTCAGCCCTGTGTCTGTGTCACTATCCTGGTGCTAATGTCTCTCTATCATCTCCTGTGTCCTCCCTCAGCCCTGTATCTGTGTCACTATCCTGGTGCTAATGTCTCCCTCAGCCCTGTATCTGTGTCACTATCCTGGTGCTAATGTCTCTCTATCATCTCCTGTGTCCTCCCTCAGCACTGTGTCTGTGTCACTATCCTGGTGCTAATGTCTCTCTATCATCTCCTGTGTCCTCCCTCAGCCCTGTGTCTGTTTCACTATCCTGGTGCTAATGTCTCTCTATCATCACCTGTGTCCTCCGTCAGCCCTGTATCTGTGTCACTATCCTGGTGCTAATGTCTCTCTATCATCACCTGTGTCCTCCCTCAGCCCTGTATCTGTGTCACTATCCTGGTGCTAATGTCCCTCTATCATCACCTGTGTCCTCCCTCAGCCCTGTATCTGTGTCACTATCCTAGTGCTAATGTCCCTCTATCATCACCTGTGTCCTCCCTCAGCCCTGTGTCTGTGTCACTATCCTGGTGCTAATGTCCCTCTATCATCACCTGTGTCCTCCCTCAGCCCTGTATCTGTGTCACTGTCCTGGTGCTAATGTCCCTCTATCATCACCTGTGTCCTCGCTCAGCCCTGTATCTGTGTCACTGTCCTGGTGCTAATGTCCCTCTATCATCTCCTGTGTCCTCCCTCAGCCCTGTATCTGTGTCACGGTCCTGGTGCTAATGTCCCTCTATCATCACCTATGTCCTCGCTCAGCCCTGTATCTGTGTCACTGTCCTGGTGCTAATGTCTCTCTATCATCACCTGTGTCCTCCCTCAGCCCTGTATCTGTGTCACTGTCCTGGTGCTAATGTCTCTCTATCATCACCTGTGTCCTCCCTCAGCCCTGTATCTGTGTCACTGTCCTGGTGCTAATGTCTCTCTATCATCACCTGTGTCCTCCCTCAGCCCTGTATCTGTGTTACTCTCCTGGTGCTAATGTCCCTCTATCATCTCCTGTGTCCTCCCTCAGCCCTGTATCTGTGTCACTATCCTGGTGCTAATGTCCCTCTATCATCTCCTGTGTCCTCCCTCAGCCCTGTATCTGTGTCACTATCCTGGTGCTAATGTCCCTCTATCATCTCCTGTGTCCTCCCTCAGCCCTGTATCTGTGTCACTCTCCTGGTGCTAATGTCCCTCTATCATCACCTGTGTCCTCCCTCAGCCCTGTATCTGTGTCATTATCCTGGTGCTAATGTCCCTCTATCATCACCTGTGTCCTCCCTCAGCCCTGTGTCTGTGTCACTATCCTGATGCTAATGTCTCTCTATCATCACCTGTGTCCTCCCTCAGCCCTGTATCTGTGTCACTATCCTGGTGCTAATGTCTCTCTATCATCACCTGTGTCCTCCCTCAGCCCTGTGTCTGTGTCACTATCCTGGTGCTAATGTCCCTCTATCATCACCTGTGTCCTCCCTCAGCCCTGTATCTGTGTCACTATCCTGGTGCTAATGTCCCTCTATCATCACCTGTGTCCTCCCTCAGCCCTGTATCTGTGTCACTATCCTGGTGCTAATGTCCCTCTATCATCACCTGTGTCCTCCCTCAGCCCTGTATCTGTGTCACTATCCTGGTGCTAATGTCTGTCTATCATCACCTGTGTCCTCCCTCAGCCCTGTGTCTGTGTCACTATCCTGGTGCTAATGTCTCTCTATCATCACCTGTGTCCTCCCTCAGCCCTGTGTCTGTGTCACTGTCCTGGTGCTAATGTCCCTCTATCATCACCTGTGTCCTCCCTCAGCCCTGTGTCTGTGTCACTATCCTGGTGCTAATGTCTCTCTATCATCACCTGTGTCCTCCCTCAGCCCTGTATCTGTGTCACTATCCTGGTGCTAATGTCTCTCTATCATCACCTGTGTCCTCCCTCAGCCCTGTATCTGTGTCACTATCCTGGTGCTAATGTCTCTCTATCATCTCCTGTGTCCTCCCTCAGCCCTGTATCTGTGTCACTATCCTGGTGCTAATGTCTCTCTATCATCACCTGTGTCCTCCCTCAGCCCTGTGTCTGTGTCACTATCCTGGTGCTAATGTCTCTCTATCATCACCTGTGTCTTCCATCAGCCCTGTATCTGTGTCACTCTCCTGGTGCTAAAGTCTCTCTATCATCTCCTGTGTCCTCCCTCAGCCCTGTAACTGTGTCACTCTCCTGGTGCTAATGTCCCTCTATCATCACCTGTGTCCTCCCTCAGCCCTGTATCTGTGTCACTATCCTGGTGCTAATGTCTCTCTATCCTCACCTGTGTCCTCCCTCAGCCCTGTATCTGTGTCACTATCCTGGTGCTATGGTCTCTCTATCCTCACCTGTGTCCTCCCTCAGCCCTGTGTCTGTGTCACTATCCTGGTGCTAATGTCTCTCTATCATCTCCTGTGTCCTCCCTCAGCCCTGTATCTGTGTCACTATCCTGTTGCTAATGTCTCTCTATCATCACCTGTGTCCTCCCTCAGCCCTGTATCTGTGTCACTATCCTGGTGCTAATGTCTCTCTATCATCACCTGTGTCCTCCCTCAGCCATGTATCTGTGTCACTATCCTGGTGCTAATGTCTCTCTATCATCTCCTGTGTCCTCCCTCAGCCCTGTATCTGTGTCACTATCCTGGTGCTAATGTCTCTCTATCATCACCTGTGTCCTCCCTCAGCCCTGTGTCTGTGTCACTATCCTGGTGCTAATGTCTCTCTATCATCACCTGTGTCCTTCCTCAGCCCTGTGTCTGTGTCACTATCCTGGTGCTAATGTCTCTCTATCATCTCCTGTGTCCTCCCTCAGCCCTATATCTGTGTCACTATCCTGGTGCTAATGTCTCTCTATCATCACCTGTGTCCTCCCTCAGCCCTGTATCACTATCCTGGTGCTAATGTCTCTCTATCATCTCTTGTGTCCTCCCTCAGCCCTGTGTCTGTGTCACTATCCTGGTGCTAATGTCTCTCTATCATCTCCTGTGTCCTCCCTCAGCCCTGTATCTGTGTCACTATCCTGGTGCTAATGTCCCTCTATCATCACCTGTGTCCTCCCTCAGCCCTGTATCTGTGTCACTATCCTGGTGCTAATGTCCCTCTATCATCACCTGTGTCCTCCCTCAGCCCTGTATGTGTGTCACTATCCTGGTGCTATTGTCTCTCTATCATCACGTGTGTCCTCTCTCAGCCCTGTATGTGTGTCACTATCCTGGTGCTAATGTCTCTCTATCATCACCTGTGTCCTCCCTCAGCCCTGTATCTGTGTCACTATCCTGGTGCTAATGTCCCTCTATCATCACCTGTGTCCTCCCTCAGCCCTGTATCTGTGTCATTATCCTGGTGCTATTGTCCCTCTATCATCACCTGTGTCCTCCCTCAGCCCTGTGTCTGTGTCACTATCCTGGTGCTAATGTCTCTCTATGATCACCTGTGTCCTCCCTCAGCCCTGTATCTGTGTCACTATCCTGGTGCTAATGTCTCTCTATCATCTCCTCTGTCCTCCCTCAGCCCTGTGTCTGTGTCACTATCCTGGTGCTAATGTCTCTCTATCATCACCTGTGTCCTCCCTCAGCCCTGTATCTGTGTCACTAACCTGTTGCTAATGTCTCTCTATCATCACCTGTGTCCTCCCTCAGCCCTGTATCTGTGTCACTATCCTGGTGCTATTGTCTCTCTATCATCACCTGTATCCTCCCTCAGCCCGGTGTCTGTGTCACTATCCTGGTGCTAATGTCTCTCTATTATCTCCTGTGTCCTACCTCAGCCCTGTATCTGTGTCACTATCCTGGTGCTAATGTCCCTCTATCTTCTCCTGTGTCCTCCCTCAGCCCTGTATCTGTGTCACTATCCTGGTGCTAATGTCTCTCTATCATCACCTGTGTCCTCCCTCAGCCTGTCTGTGTCACTATCCTGGTGCTAATGTCTCTCTATCATCACCTGTGTCCTCCGTCAGCCCTGTATCTGTGTCAATATCCTGGTGCTAATGTCTCTCTATCATCTCCTGTGTCCTCCCTCAGCCCTGTATCTGTGTCTCTATCCTGGTACTAATGTCTCTCTTTCATCACCTGTGTCCTCCCTCAGCCCTGTATCTGTGTCACTATCCTGGTGCTATTGTCTCTCTATCCTCACCTGTGTCCTCCCTCAGCCCTGTATCTGTGTCACTATCCTGGTGCTAATGTCTCTCTATCATCTCCTGTGTCCTCCCTCAGCCCTGTATCTGTGTCTCTATCCTGGTACTAATGTCTCTCTTTCATCACCTGTGTCCTCCATCAGCCCTGTATCTGTGTCACTCTCCTGTTGCTAAAGTCTCTCTATCATCTCCTGTGTCCTCCCTCAGCCCTGTATCTGTGTCACTCTCCTGGTGCTAATGTCCCTCTATCATCACCTGTGTCCTCCCTCAGCCCTGTATCTGTGTCACTATCCTGGTGCTATGGTCTCTCTATCCTCACCTGTGTCCTCCCTCAGCCCTGTGTCTGTGTCACTATCCTGGTGCTAATGTCTCTCTATCATCTCCTGTGTCCTCCCTCAGCCCTGTATCTGTGTCACTATCCTGTTGCTAATGTCTCTCTATCATCACCTGTGTCCTCCCTCAGCCCTGTATGTGTGTCACTATCCTGGTGCTAATGTCTCTCTATCATCACCTGTGTCCTCCCTCAGCCCTGTATCTGTGTCACTATCCTGGTGCTAATGTCTCTCTATCATCTCCTGTGTCCTCCCTCAGCCCTGTATCTGTGTCACTATCCTGGTGCTAATGTCTCTCTATCATCACCTGTGTCCTCCCTCAGCCCTGTGTCTGTGTCACTATCCTGGTGCTAATGTCTCTCTATCATCACCTGTGTCCTTCCTCAGCCCTGTGTCTGTGTCACTATCCTGGTGCTAATGTCTCTCTATCATCTCCTGTGTCCTCCCTCAGCCCTATATCTGTGTCACTATCCTGGTGCTAATGTCTCTCTATCATCACCTGTGTCCTCCCTCAGCCCTGTATCACTATCCTGTTGCTAATGTCTCTCTATCATCTCTTGTGTCCTCCCTCAGCCCTGTGTCTGTGTCACTATCCTGGTGCTAATGTCTCTCTATCATCACCTGTGTCCTCCCTCAGCCCTGTATCTGTGTCACTATCCTGGTGATATTGTCACTCTATCATCACCTGTTTCCTCCCTCAGCCCTGTATCTGTGTCACTATCCTGGTGCTAATGTCTCTCTATCATCACCTGTGTCCTCCCTCAGTCCTGTATCTGTGTCACTATCCTGGTGCTATTGTCTCTCTATCATCACCTGTGTCCTCCCTCAGCCCTGTATCTGTGTCACTATCCTGGTGCTAATGTCTCTCTATCATCACCTGTGTCCTCCCTCAGCCCTGTATGTGTGTCACTATCCTGGTGCTAATGTCTCTCTATCATCACCTGTGTCCTCCCTCAGCCCTGTATCTGTGTCACTATCCTGATGCTAATGTCTCTCTATCATCTCCTGTGTCCTCCCAGCCCTGTGTCTGTGTCACTATCCTGGTGCTATTGTCTCTCTATCATCACCTGTGTCCCTCCATCAGCCCTGTATCTGTGTCACTATCCTGGTGATATTGTCTCTCTATCATCACCTGTGTCCTCCCTCAGCCCTGTATCTGTGTCACTATCCTGGTGCTAATGTCTATCTATCATCACCTGTGTCCTCCCTCAGTCCTGTGTCTGTGTCACTATCCTGGTGCTATTGTCTCTCTATCATCACCTGTATCCTCCCTCAGCCCTGTATCTGTGTCACTATCCTGGTGCTAATGTCTCTCTATCATCACCTGTGTCCTCCCTCAGCCCTGTATGTGTGTCACTATCCTGGTGCTAATGTCTCTCTATCATCACCTGTGTCCTCCCTCAGCCCTGTATCTGTGTCACTATCCTGGTGCTAATGTCTCTCTATCATCTCCTGTGTCCTCCCTCAGCCCTGTATCTGAGTCACTATCCTGGTGCTAATGTCTCTCTATCATCTCCTGTGTCCTCCCTCAGCCCTGTTTCTGTGTCACTATCCTGGTGCTAATGTCTATCATCACCTGTGTCCTCCCTCAACTCTGTATCTGTGTCACTATCCTGGTGCTAATGTCTCTCTATCATCACCTGTGTCCTCCGTCAGCCCTGTATCTGTGTCACTATCCTGGTGCTAATGTCTCTCTATCATCTCCTGTGTCCTCCCTCAGCCCTGTGTCTGTGTCACTATCCTGGTGCTAATGTCTCTCTATCATCTCCTGTGTCCTCCCTCAGCCCTGTGTCTGTGTCACTATCCTGGTGCTAATGTCTCTCTATGATCACCTGTGTCCTCCGTCAGCCCTGTATCTGTGTCACTATCCTGGTGCTAATGTCCCTCTATCATCACCTGTGTCCTCCCTCAGCCCTGTATCTGTGTCTCGATCCTGGTGCTAATGTCTCTCTATCATCACCTGTGTCCTCCATCAGCCCTGTATCTGTGTCACTATCCTGGTGCTAATGTCTCTCTATCATCTCCTATGTCCTCCCTCAAGCCCTGTATCTGTGTCACTATCCTGGTGCTAATGTCTCTCTATCATCACCTGTATCCTCCCTCAGCCCTGTATCTGTGTCACTATCCTGGTGCTAATGTCCCTCTATCATCACCTGTGTCCTCCCTCAGCCCTGTATCTGTGTCACTATCCTGGTGCTAATGTCTCTCTATCATCTCCTGTGTCCTACCTCAGCCCTGTGTCTGTGTCACTATCCTGGTGCTAATGTCTCTCTATCATCACCTGTGTCCTCCCTCAGCCCTGTATCTGTGTCACTATCCTGGTGCTAATGTCTCTCTATCATCACCTGTGTCCTCCCTCAGCCCTGTGTCTGTGTCACTATCCTGGTGCTAATGTCCCTCTATCATCACCTGTGTCCTCCCTCAGCCCTGTATCTGTGTCACTATCCTGGTGCTAATGTCCCTCTATCATCACCTGTGTCCTCCCTCAGCCCTGTATCTGTGTCACTATCCTGGTGCTAATGTCTCTCTATCATCACCTGTGTCCTCCCTCAGCTCTGTATCTGTGTCACTATCCTGGTGCTAATGTCTCTCTATCATCTCCTGTGTCCTCCCTCAGCTCTGTATCTGTGTTACTATCCTGGTGCTAATGTCTCTCTATCATCTCCTGTGTCCTCCCTCAGCCCTGTATCTGTGTCACTATCCTGGTGCTAATGTCTCTCTATCATCACCTGTGTCCTCCCTCAGCCCTGTATCTGTGTCACTATCCTGGTGCTAATGTCTCTCTATCATCTCCTGTGTCCTCCCTCAGCTCTGTATCTGTGTCACTATCCTGGTGCTAATGTCTCTCTATCATCACCTGTGTCCTCCCTCAGCCCTGTGTCTGTGTCACTATCCTGGTGCTAATGTCTCTCTATCATCTCCTGTGTCCTCCCTCAGCCCTGTATCTGTGTCACTATCCTGGTGCTAATGTCTCCCTCAGCCCTGTATCTGTGTCACTATCCTGGTGCTAATGTCTCTCTATCATCTCCTGTGTCCTCCCTCAGCACTGTGTCTGTGTCACTATCCTGGTGCTAATGTCTCTCTATCATCTCCTGTGTCCTCCCTCAGCCCTGTGTCTGTTTCACTATCCTGGTGCTAATGTCTCTCTATCATCACCTGTGTCCTCCATCAGCCCTGTATCTGTGTCACTATCCTGGTGCTAATGTCTCTCTATCATCACCTGTGTCCTCCCTCAGCCCTGTATCTGTGTCACTATCCTGGTGCTAATGTCCCTCTATCATCACCTGTGTCCTCCCTCAGCCCTGTATCTGTGTCACTATCCTAGTGCTAATGTCCCTCTATCATCACCTGTGTCCTCCCTCAGCCCTGTATCTGTGTCACTATCCTGGTGCTAATGTCCCTCTATCATCACCTGTGTCCTCCCTCAGCCCTGTATCTGTGTCACTGTCCTGGTGCTAATGTCCCTCTATCATCACCTGTGTCCTCGCTCAGCCCTGTATCTGTGTTACTGTCCTGGTGCTAATGTCTCTCTATCATCACCTGTGTCCTCCCTCAGCCCTGTATCTGTGTCACTATCCTGGTGCTAATGTCTCTCTATCATCTCCTGTGTCCTCCCTCAGCCCTGTATCTGTGTCACTATCCTGGTGCTAATGTCTCTCTATCATCTCCTGTGTCCTCCCTCAGCCCTGTGTCTGTGTCACTATCCTGGTGCTAATGTCTCTCTATCATCTCCTGTGTCCTTCCTCAGCCCTGTGTCTGTGTCACTATCCTGGTGCTAATGTCTCTTTATCATCACCTGTGTCCTCCCTCAGCCCTGTGTCTGTGTCACTATCCTGGTGCTATTGTCTCTCTATCATCACCTGTGTCCTCCCTCAGCCCTGTATCTGTGTCACTATCCTGGTGCTATTGTCTCTCTATCATCACCTGTGTCCTCCCTCAGCCCTGTATCTGTGTCACTATCCTGGTGCTAATGTCTCTCTATCATCACCTGTGTCCTCCCTCAGTTCTGTATCTGTGTCACTATCCTGGTGCTATTGTCTCTCTATCATCACCTGTGTCCTCCCTCAGCCCTGTATCTGTGTCACTATCCTGGTGCTAATGTCTCTCTATCATCACCTGTGTCCTCCCTCAGCCCTGTATGTGTGTCACTGTCCTGGTGCTAATGTCTCTCTATCATCACCTTTGTCCTCCCTCAGCCCTGTATCTGTGTCACTATCCTGGTGCTAATGTCTCTCTATCATCCCCTGTGTCCTCCCTCAGCCCTGTATCTGTGTCACTATCCTGGTGCTAATGTCTCTCTATCATCACCTGTGTCCTCCCTCAGCCCTGTATCTGTGTCACTATCCTGGTGCTAATGTCTATCATCAACTGTGTCCTCCCTGAGCCCTGTATCTGTGTCACTATCCTGGTGCTAATGTCTCTCTATCATCACCTGTGTCCTCCGTCAGCCCTGTATCTGTGTCACTATCCTGGTGCTAATTTCTCTCTATCATCTCCTGTGTCCTCCCTCAGCCCTGTGTCTGTGTCACTATCCTGGTGCTAATGTCTCTCTATCATCTCCTGTGTCCTCCCTCAGCCCTGTGTCTGTGTCACTATCCTGGTGCTAATGTCTCTCTATCATCACCTGTGTCCTCCGTCAGCCCTTTATCAGTGTCACTATCCTGGTGCTAATGTCCCTCTATCATCACCTGTGTCCTGTCTCAGCACTGTATCTGTGTCTCGATCCTGGTGCTAATGTCTCTCTATCATCACCTGTGTCCTCCCTCAGCCCTGTATCTGTGTCACCATCCTGGTGCTAATGTCTCTCTATCGTCTCCTGTGTCCTCCCTCAGCCCTGTATCTGTGTCACTATCCTGGTGCTAATGTCTATCATCACCTGTGTCCTCCCTCAGCCCTGTATCTGTGTTACTCTCCTGGTGCTAATGTCCCTCTATCATCTCCTGTGTCCTCCCTCAGCCCTGTATCTGTGTCACTATCCTGGTGCTAATGTCCCTCTATCATCTCCTGTGTCCTCCCTCAGCCCTGTATCTGTGTCACTATCCTGGTGCTAATGTCTCTTTATCATCACCTGTGTCCTCCCTCAGCCGTGTATCTGTGTCACTATCCTGCTGCTAATGTCTCTCTATCATCACCTGTGTCCTCCCTTAGCCCTGTGTCTGTGTCACTATCCTGGTGCTAATGTCTATCTATCATCTCCTGTGTCCTCCCTCAGCCCTGTGTCTGTGTCACTATCCTGGTGCTAATGTCTCTCTATCATCTCCTGTGTCCTCCCTCAGCCCTGTGTCTGTGTCACTATCCTGGTGCTAATGTCCCTCTATCATCACCTGTGTCCTCCCTCAGCCCTGTGTCTGTGTCACTATCCTGGTGCTAATGTCCCTCTATCATCACCTGTGTCCTCCCTCAGCCCTGTATCTGTGTCACTATCCTGGTGCTAATGTCCCTCTATCATCACCTGTGTCCTCCCTCAGCCCTGTATCTGTGTCACTATCCTGGTGCTAATGTCTCTCTATCATCTCCAGTGTCCTCCCTCAGCCCTGTATCTGTGTCACTATCCTGGTGCTAATGTCTCTCTATCATCTCCTGTGTCCTCCCTCAGCCCTGTATCTGTGTCACTATCCTGGTGCTAATGTCCCTCTATCATCACCTGTGTCCTCCCTCAGCCCTGTATCTGTATCATTATCCTGGTGCTATTGTCCCTCTATCATCACCTGTGTCCTCCCTCAGCCCTGTATCTGTGTCACTATCCTGGTGCTAATGTCCCTCTATCATCACCTGTGTCCTCCCTCAGCCCTGTGTCTGTGTCACTATCCTGGTGCTAATGTCGCTCTATCATCTCCTGTGTCCTCCCTCAGCCCCGTGTCTGTGTCACTATCCTGGTGCTAATGTCTCTCTATCATCACCTGTGTCCTCCCTCAGCCCTGTATCTGTGTCACTATCCTGGTGCTAATGTCTCTCTATCATCTCCTGTGTCCTCCCTCAGCCCTGTATCTGTCTCACTATCCTGGTGCTAATGTCTCTCTATCATCTCCTGTGTCCTCCCTCAGCCCTGTATCTGTCTCACTATCCTGGTGCTAATGTCTCTCTATCATCTCCTGTGTCCTCCCTCAGCCCTGTATCTGTGTCACTATCCTGGTGCTAATGTCTCTCTATCATCACCTGTGTCCTCCCTCAGCCCTGTATGTGTGTCACTATCCTGGTGCTAATGTCTCTCTATCATCACCTGTGTCCTCCCTCAGCCCTGTATCTGTGTCACTATCCTGGTGCTAATGTCTCTCTATCATCACCTGTGTCCTCCCTCAGCCCTGTATCTGTGTCACTATCCTGGTGCTAATGTCTCTCTATCATCACCTGTGTCCTCCCTCAGCCGTGTATCTGTGTCACTATCCTGGTGCTAATGTCTCTCTATCATCACCTGTGTCCTCCCTCAGCCCTGTGTCTGTGTCACTATCCCGGTGCTAATGTCTCTCTATCATCACCTGTGTCCTCCCTCAGCCCTGTGTCTGTGTCACTATCCTGGTGCTAATGTCTCTCTATCATCTCCTGTGTCCTCCCTCAGCCCTGTGTCTGTGTCACTATCCTGGTGCTAATGTCTCTCTATCATCACCTGTGTCCTCCCTCTGCCCTGTATCTGTGTCACTATCCTGGTGCTAATGTCTCTCTATCATCTCCTGTGTCCTCCCTCAGCCCTGTATCTGTGTCACTATCCTGGTGCTAATGTCTCTCTATCATCTCCTGTGTCCTCCCTCAGCCCTGTATCTGAGTCACTATCCTGGTGCTAATGTCTATCATCACCTGTGTCCTCCCTCACCCCTGTATCTGTGTCACTATCCTGGTGCTAATGTCTCTCTATCATCACCTGTGTCCTCCGTCAGCCCTGTATCTGTGTCACTATCCTGGTGCTAATGTCTCTCTATCATCTCCTGTGTCCTCCCTCAGCCCTGTGTCTGTGTCACTATCCTGGTGCTAATGTCTCTCTATCATCTCCTGTGTCCTCCCTCAGCCCTGTGTCTGTGTCACTATCCTGGTGCTAATGTCTCTCTATCATCACCTGTGTCCTTCGTCAGCCCTGTATCTGTGTCACTATCCTGGTGCTAATGTCCCTCTATCATCTCCTGTGTCCTCCCTCAGCCCTGTATCTGTGTCACTATCCTGGTGCTAATGTCTCTCTATCATCTCCTGTGTCCTCCCTCAGCCCTGTATCTGTGTCACTATCCTGGTGCTAATGTCTCTCTATCATCTCCTGTGTCCTCCCTCAGCCCTGTATCTGTGTCACTATCCTGGTGCTAATGTATCTCTATCATCTCCTGTGTCCTCCCTCAGCACTGTATCTGTGTCACTATCCTGGTGCTAATGTCTCTCTATCATCACCTGTGTCCTCCTTCAGCCCTGTATCTGTGTCACTGTCCTGGTGCTAATGTCTCTCTATCATCTCCTGTGTCCTCCCTCAGCCCTGTATCTGTGTCACTGTCCTGGTGCTAATGTCTCTCTATCATCTCCTGTGTCCTCCCTCAGCCCTGTATCTGTGTCACTGTCCTGGTGCTAATGTCCCTCTATCATCTCCTGTGTCCTCCCTCAGCCCTGTATCTGTGTCACTCTCCTGGTGCTAATGTCCCTCTATCATCACCTGTGTCCTCTCTCAGCCCTGTGTCTGTGTCATTATCCTGGTGCTAATGTCCCTCTATCATCACCTGTGTCCTCCCTCAGCCCTGTGTCTGTGTCACTATCCTGGTGCTAATGTCTCTCTATCATCACCTGTGTCCTCCCTCAGCCCTGTATCTGTGTCACTATCCTGGTGCTAATGTCTCTCTATCATCTCCTGTGTCCTCCCTCAGCCCTGTATCTGTGTCACTATCCTGGTGCTAATGTATCTCTATCATCTCCTGTGTCCTCCCTCAGCCCTGTATCTGTGTCACTATCCTGGTGCTAATGTCTCTCTATCATCACCTGTGTCCTTCCTCAGCCCTGTATGTGTGTCACTATCCTGGTGCTAATGTCTCTCTATCATCTCCTGTGTCCTCCCTCAGCCCTGTATCTGTGTCACTATTCTGGTGCTAATGTATCTCTATCATCTCCTGTGTCCTCCCTCAGCACTGTATCTGTGTCACTATCCTGGTGCTAATGTCTCTCTATCATCACCTGTGTCCTCCTTCAGCCCTGTATCTGTGTCACTGTCCTGGTGCTAATGTCTCTCTATCATCTCCTGTGTCCTCCCTCAGCCCTGTATCTGTGTCACTGTCCTGGTGCTAATGTCTCTCTATCATCTCCTGTGTCCTCTCTCAGCCCTGTATCTGTGTCACTGTCCTGGTGCTAATGTCCCTCTATCATCTCCTGTGTCCTCCCTCAGCCCTGTATCTGTGTCACTATTCTGGTGCTAATGTCTCTCTATCATCACCTGTGTCCTCCCTCAGCCCTGTATGTGTGTCACTGTCCTGGTGCTAATGTCTCTCTATCATCACCTTTGTCCTCCCTCAGCCCTGTATCTGTGTCACTATCCTGGTGCTAATGTCTCTCTATCATCTCCTGTGTCCTCCCTCAGCCCTGTATCTGTGTCACTATCCTGGTGCTAATATCTCTCTATCATCACCTGTGTCCTCCCTCAGCCCTGGATCTGTGTCACTATCCTGGTGCTAATGTCTATCATCACCTGTGTCCTCCCTGAGCCCTGTATCTGTGTCACTATCCTTGTGCTAATGTCTCTCTATCATCACCTGTGTCCTCCGTCAGCCCTGTATCTGTGTCACTATCCTGGTGCTAATGTCTCTCTATCATCTCCTGTGTCCTCCCTCAGCCCTGTGTCTGTGTCACTATCCTGGTGCTCATGTCTCTCTATCATCTCCTGTGTCCTCCCTCAGCCCTGTGTCTGTGTCACTATCCTGGTGCTAATGTCTCTCTATCATCACCTGTGTCCTCCGTCAGCCCTGTATCTGTGTCACTATCCTGGTGCTAGTGTCCCTCTATCATCACCTGTGTCCTCCCTCAGCACTGTATCTGTGTCTCGATCCTGGTGCTAATGTCTCTCTATCATCACCTGTGTCCTCCCTCAGCCCTGTATCTGTTTCACTATCCTGGTGCTAATGTCTCTCTATCATCTCCTGTGTCCTCCCTCAGCCCTGTATCTGTGTCACTATCCTGGTGCTAATGTCTGTCATCACCTGTGTCCTCCCTCAGCCCTGTATCTGTGTCACTTTCCTGCTGCTAATGTCTCTCTATCATCACCTGTGTCCTCCCTCAGCCCTGTATCTGTGTCACTATCCTGGTGCTAATGTCCCTCTATCATCTCCTGTGTCCTCCCTCAGCCCTGTATCTGTGTCACTATCCTGGTGCTAATGTCTGTCATCACCTGTGTCCTCCCTCAGCCCTGTATCTGTGTCACTATCCTGGTGCTAATGTCTCTCTATCATCACCTGTGTCCTCCCTCAGCCCTGTATCTGTGTCACTATCCTGCTGCTAATGTCTCTCTATCATCACCTGTGTCCTCCCTCAGCCCTGTGTCTGTGTCACTATCCTGGTGCTAATGTCCCTCTATCATCACCTGTGTCCTCCCTCAGCCCTGTGTCTGTGTCACTATCCTGGTGCTAATGTCCCTCTATCATCACCTGTGTCCTCCCTCAGCCCTGTGTCTGTGTCACTATCCTGGTGCTAATGTCCCTCTATCATCACCTGTGTCCTCCCTCAGCCCTGTATCTGTGTCACTATCCTGGTGCTAATGTCCCTCTATCATCACCTGTGTCCTCCCTCAGCCCTGTATCTGTGTCACTAACCTGGTGCTAATGTCTCTCTATCATCTCCGGTGTCCTCCCTCAGCCCTGTATCTGTGTCACTATCCTGGTGCTAATGTCTCTCTATCATCTCCTGTGTCCTCCCTCAGCCCTGTATCTGTGTCACTATCCTGGTGCTAATGTCCCTCTATCATCACCTGTGTCCTCCCTCAGCCCTGTATCTGTATCATTATCCTGGTGCTATTGTCCCTCTATCATCACCTGTGTCCTCCCTCAGCCCTGTGTCTGTGTCACTATCCTGGTGCTAATGTCGCTCTATCATCTCCTGTGTCCTCCCTCAGCCCTGTGTCTGTGTCACTATCCTGGTGCTAATGTCTCTCTATCATCACCTGTGTCCTCCCTCAGCCCTGTGTCTGTGTCACTATCCTGTGCTAATGTCCCTCTATCATCACCTGTGTCCTCCCTCAGCCCTGTGTCTGTGTCACTATCCTGTGCTAATGTCCCTCTATCATCACCTGTGTCCTCCCTCAGCCCTGTATCTGTGTCACTATCCTGGTGCTAATGTCCCTCTATCATCACCTGTGTCCTCCCTCAGCCCTGTATCTGTATCATTATCCTGGTGCTATTGTCCCTCTATCATCACCTGTGTCCTCCCTCAGCCCTGTGTCTGTGTCACTATCCTGGTGCTAATGTCGCTCTATCATCTCCTGTGTCCTCCCTCAGCCCTGTGTCTGTGTCACTATCCTGGTGCTAATGTCTCTCTATCATCACCTGTGTCCTCCCTCAGCCCTGTATCTGTGTCACTATCCTGGTGCTAATGTCTCTCTATCATCTCCTGTGTCCTCCCTCAGCCCTGTATCTGTCTCACTATCCTGGTGCTAATGTCTCTCTATCATCTCCTGTGTCCTCCCTCAGCCCTGTATCTATGTCACTATCCTGGTGCTAATGTCTCTCTATCATCACCTGTGTCCTCCCTCAGCCCTGTATGTGTGTCACTATCCTGGTGCTAATGTCTCTCTATCATCACCTGTGTCCTCCCTCAGCCCTGTATCTGTGTCACTATCCTGGTGCTAATGTCTCTCTATCATCACCTGTGTCCTCCCTCAGCCCTGTATCTGTGTCACTATCCTGGTGCTAATGTCTCTCTATCATCACCTGTGTCCTTCCTCAGCCGTGTATCTGTGTCACTATCCTGGTGCTAATGTCTCTCTTTCATCACCTGTGTCCTCCCTCAGCCCTGTGTCTGTGTCACTATCCTGGTGCTAATGTCTCTCTATCATCACCTGTGTCCTTCCTCAGCCCTGTGCCTGTGTCACTATCCTGGTGCTAATGTCTCTCTATCATCTCCTGTGTCCTCCCTCAGCCCTGTGTCTGTGTCACTATCCTGGTGCTAATGTCTCTCTATCATCACCTGTGTCCTCCCTCTGCCCTGTATCTGTGTCACTATCATGGTGCTAATGTCTCTCTATCATCACCTGTGTCCTCCCTCTGCCCTGTATCTGTGTCACTATCCTGGTGCTAATGTCTCTCTATCATCTCCTGTGTCCTCCCTCAGCCCTGTATCTGTGTCACTATCCTGGTGCTAATGTCTCTCTATCATCTCCTGTGTCCTCCCTCAGCCCTGTATCTGAGTCACTATCCTGGTGCTAATGTCTATCATCACCTGTGTCCTCCCTCACCCCTGTATCTGTGTCACTATCCTGGTGCTAATGTCTCTCTATCATCACCTGTGTCCTCCGTCAGCCCTGTATCTGTGTCACTATCCTGGTGCTAATGTCTCTCTATCATCTCCTGTGTCCTCCCTCAGCCCTGTGTCTGTGTCACTATCCTGGTGCTAATGTCTCTCTATCATCTCCTGTGTCCTCCCTCAGCCCTGTGTCTGTGTCACTATCCTGGTGCTAATGTCTCTCTATCATCACCTGTGTCCTTCGTCAGCCCTGTATCTATGTCACTATCCTGGTGCTAATGTCCCTCTATCATCTCCTGTGTCCTCCCTCAGCCCTGTATCTGTGTCACTATCCTGGTGCTAATGTCCCTCTATCATCACCTGTGTCCTCCCTCAGCCCTGTATCTGTGTCACTATCCTGGTGCTAATGTCTCTCTATCATCTCCGGTGTCCTCCCTCAGCCCTGTTTCTGTGTCACTATCCTGGTGCTAATGTCTCTCTATCATCTCCTGTGTCCTCCCTCAGCCCTGTATCTGTGTCACTATCCTGGTGCTAATGTCCCTCTATCATCACCTGTGTCCTCCCTCAGCCCTGTATCTGTATCATTATCCTGGTGCTATTGTCCCTCTTTCATCACCTGTGTCCTCCCTCAGCCCTGTGTCTGTGTCACTATCCTGGTGCTAATGTCGCTCTATCATCTCCTGTGTCCTCCCTCAGCCCTGTGTCTGTGTCACTATCCTGGTGCTAATGTTTCTCTATCATCACCTGTGTCCTCCCTCAGCCCTGTGTCTGTGTCACTATCCTGGTGCTAATGTCTCTCTATCATCACCTGTGTCCTCCCTCAGCCCTGTGTCTGTGTCACTATCCTGGTGCTAATGTCTCCCTATCATCTCCTGTGTCCTCCATCAGCCCTGTATCTGTGTCACTATCCTGGTGCTAATGTCTCCCTATCATCCCTGTGTCCTCCCTCAGCCCTGTATCTGTGTCACAATCCTGGTGCTAATGTCTCTCTATCATCTCCTGTGTCCTCCCTCAGCCCTGTATCTGTGTCATTTTCCTGGTGCTAATGTCTCTCTATCATCACCTGTGTCCTCCCTCAGCCCTGTATCTGTGTCACTATCCTGGTGCTATTGTCTCTCTATCATCACCTGTGTCCTCCCTCAGCCCTGTATGTGTGTCACTATCCTGGTGCTAATGTCTCTCTATCATCACCTGTGTCCTCCCTCAGCCCTGTATCTGTGTCACTATCCTGGTGCTAATGTCTCTCTATCATCTCCAGTGTCCTCCCTCAGCCCTGTATCTGTGTCACTATCCAGGTGCTAATGTCTCTCTATCATCACCTGTGTCCTCCCACAGCCCTGTATCTGTGTCACTATCCTGGTGCTAATGTCTCTCTATCATCTCCTGTGTCCTCCCTCAGCCCTGTATCTGTGTCACTATCCTGGTGCTAATGTCTCTCTATCATCACCTGTGTCCTCCCTCAGCCCTGTATCTGTGTCACTATCCTGGTGCTAATGTCTCTCTATCATCTCCTGTGTCCTCCCTCAGCCCTGTATCTGTGTCACTATCCTGGTGCTAATGTCTCTCTATCATCACCTGTGTCCTCCCTCAGCCCTGTATCTGTGTCACTATCCTGGTGCTAATGTCTCTCTATCATCTCCTGTGTCCTCCCTCAGCCCTGTATCTGTGTCACTATCCTGGTGCTAATGTCTCTCTATCATCACCTGTGTCCTCCCTCAGCCCTGTATCTGTGTCACTATCCTGGTGCTAATGTCTCTCTATCATCACCTGTGTCCTCCCTCAGCCCTGTGTCTGTGTCACTATCCTGGTGCTAATGTCTCTCTATCATCTCCTGTGTCCTCCCTCAGCCCTGTATCTGTGTCACTATCCTGGCGCTAATGTCTCTCTATCATCACCTGTGTCCTCCCTCAGCCCTGTATGTGTGTCAATATCCTGGCGCTAATGTCTCTCTATCATCACCTGTGTCCTCCCTCAGCCCTGTATCTGTGTCACTATCCTGGTGCTAATGTCGCTCTATCATCACCTGTGTCCTCCCTCAGCCCTGTATCTGTGTCACTATCTTGGTGCTAATGTCTCTCTATCATCACCTGTGTCCTCCCTCAGCCCTGTATCTGTGTCACTATCCTGGTGCTAATGTCTCTCTATCATCACCTGTGTCCTCCCTCTGCCCTGTATCTGTGTCACAATCCTGGTGCTAATGTCTCTCTATCATCTCCTGTGTCCTACCTCAGCCCTGTATCTGTGTCACTATCCTGGTGCTAATGTCTCTCTATCATCTCCTGTGTCCTCCCACAGCCCTGTATCTGTGTCACTATCCTGGTGCTAATGTCTATCATCACCTGTGTCCTCCCTCAGCCCTGTATCTGTGTCACTAACCTGGTGCTAATGTCTCTCTATCATCACCTGTGTCCACCGTCCGCCCTGTATCTGTGTCACTATCCTGGTGCTAATGTCTCTCTATCATCTCCTGTGTCCTCCCTCAGCCCTGTATCTGTGTCACTATCCTGGTGCTAATGTCTCTCTATCATCTCCTGTGTCCTCCCTCAGCCCTGTGTCTGTTTCACTATCCTGGTGCTAATGTCTCTCTATCATCACCTGTGTCCTTCGTCAGCCCTGTATCTATGTCACTATCCTGGTGCTAATGTCCCTCTATCATCACCTGTGTCCTCCCTCAGCCCTGTATCTGTGTCACTATCCTGGTGCTAATGTCCCTCTATCATCACCTGTGTCCTCCCTCAGCCCTGTATCTGTGTCACTATCCTGGGGCTAATGTCCCTCTATCATCACCTGTGTCCTCCCTCAGCCCTGTATCTGTGTCACTATCCTGGTGCTAATGTCTATCATCACCTGTGTCCTCCCTCAGCCCTGTATCTGTGTCACTATCCTGGTGCTAATGTCTCTCTATCTTCACCTGTGTCCTCCCTCAGCCCTGTGTCTGTGTCACTATCCGGGTGCTAATGTCTCTCTATCATCTCCTGTGTCCTCCCTTAGCCCTGTGTCTGTGTCACTATCCTGGTGCTAATGTCTCTCTATCATCACCTGTGTCCTCCCTCAGCCCTGTATGTGTGTCACTATCCTGGTGCTAATGTCTCTCTATCATCACCTGTGTCCTCCCTCAGCCCTGTATCTGTGTCACTATCCTGGTGCTAATGTCTCTCTATCATCACCTGTGTCCTCCCTCAGCCCTGTATCTGTGTCACTATCCTGGTGCTAATGTCTCTCTATCATCACCTGTGTCCTCCCTCAGCCCTGTATCTGTGTCACTATCCTTGTGCTAATGTCTCTCTATCATCACCTGTGTCCTCCCTCAGCCCTGTATCTGTGTCACTATCCTGGTGCTAATGTCTCTCTATCATCTCCTGTGTCCTCCCTCAGCCCTGTATCTGTGTCACTATCCTGGTGCTAATGTCTCTCTATCATCTCCTGTGTCCTCCCTCAGCCCTGTATCTGTGTCACTATCCTGGTGCTATTGTCTATCATCACCTGTGTCCTCCCTCAGCCCTGTATCCGTGTCACTATCCTGGTGCTAATGTCTCTCTATCATCACCTGTGTCCTCCGTCAGCCCTGTATCTGTGTCAATATCCTGGTGCTAATGTCTCTCTATCATCTCCTGTGTCCTCCCTCAGCCCTGTATCTGTGTCACTATCCTGGTGCTAATGTCTCTCTATCATCTCCTGTGTCCTCCCTCAGCCCTGTGTCTGTGTGACTATCCTGGTGCTAATGTCTCTCTATCATCACCTGTGTCCTCCGTCAGCCCTGTATCTGTGTCACTATCCTGGTGCTAATGTCCCTCTATCATCACCTGTGTCCTCCCTCAGCCCTGTATCTGTGTCACTGTCCTGGTGCTAATGTCTCTCTATCATCACCTGTGTCCTCCCTCAGCCCTGTATCTGTGTCACTGTCCTGGTGCTAATGTCTCTCTATCATCTCCTGTGTCCTCCCTCAGCCCTGTATCTGTGTCACTATCCTGGTGCTAATGTCCCTCTATCATCTCCTGTGTCCTCCCTCAGCCCTGTATCTGTGTCACTATCCTTGTGCTAATGTCTCTCTATCATCACCTGTGTCCTCCCTCAGCCCTGTATCTGTGTCACTGTCCTGGTGCTAATGTCTCTCTATCATCTCCTGTGTCCTCCCTCAGCCCTGTATCTGTGTCACTGTCCTGGTGCTAATGTCTCTCTATCATCTCCTGTGTCCTCCCTCAGCCCTGTATCTGTGTCACTGTCCTGGTGCTAATGTATCTCTATCATCTCCTGTGTCCTCCCTCAGCCCTGTATCTGTGTCACTGTCCTGGTGCTAATGTCTCTCTATCATCTCCTGTGTCCTCCCTCAGCCCTGTATCTGTGTCACTATCCTGGTGCTAATGTCCCTCTATCATCACCTGTGTCCTCCCTCAGCCCTGTATCTGTGTCACTATCCTGGTGCTATTGTCCCTCTATCATCACCTGTGTCCTCCCTCAGCCCTGTTTCTGTGTCACTATCCTGGTGCTATTGTCCCTCTATCATCACCTGTGTCCTACCTCAGCCCTGTATCTGTGTCACTATCCTGGTGCTATTGTCCCTCTATCATCACCTGTGTCCTACCTCAGCCCTGTATCTGTGTCACTATCCTGGTGCTAATGTCCCTCTATCATCTCCTGTGTCCTCCCTCAGCCCTGTGTCTGTGTCACTATCCTGGTGCTAATGTCCCTCTATCATCACCTGTGTCCTCCCTCAGCCCTGTGTCTGTGTCACTATCCTGGTGCTAATGTCTCTCTATCATCACCTGCGTCCTCCCTCAGCCCTGTATCTGTGTCACTATCCTGGTGCTAATGTCTCTCTTTCATCTCCTGCGTCCTCCCTCAGCCCTGTATCTGTGTCACTATCCTGGTGCTAATGTCTCTCTATCATCTCCTGTGTCCTCCCTCAGCCCTGTATCTGGGTCACTATCCTGGTGCTAATGTCTCTCTATCATCTCCTGTGTCCTCACTCAGCCCTGTATCTGTGTCACTATCCTGGTGCTAATGTCTCTCTATCATCACCTGTGTCCTCCCTCAGCCCTGTATCTGTGTCACTATCCTGGTGCTAATGTCTCTCTATCATCTCCTGTGTCCTCCCTCAGCCCTGTATCTGTGTCACTATCCTGGTGCTAATGTCTCTCTATCATCTCCTTTGTCCTTCCTCAGCCCTGTATCTGTGTCACTTTCCTGGTGCTAATGTCTCTCTATCATCACCTGTGTCCTCCCTCAGCCCTGTATCTGTGTCACTATCCTGGTGCTAATGTCTCTCTATCATCACCTGTGTCCTCCCTCAGCCCTGTATGTGTGTCACTATCCTGGTGCTAATGTCTCTCTATCATCTCCTGTGTCCTCCCTCAGCCCTGTATCTGTGTCACTATCCTGGTGCTAATGTCTCTCTGTCATCTCCTGTGTCCTCCCTCAGCCCTGTATCTGTGTCACTATCCCGGTGCTAATGTCTCTCTGTCATCACCTGTGTCCTCCCTCAGCCCTGTATCTGTGTCACTATCCTGGTGCTAAAGTCTCTCTATCATCACCTGTGTCCTCCCTCAGCCCTGTATCTGTGTCACTATCCTGGTGCTATTGTCTCTCTATCATCACCTGTGTCCTCCCTCAGCCCTGTATCTGTGTCACTATCCTGGTGCTAATGTCTCTCTATCATCACCTGTGTCCTCCCTCAGCTCTGTATCTGTGTCACTATCCTGGTGCTAATGTCTCTCTATCATCACCTGTGTCCTCCCTCTGCCCTGTATCTGTGTCACTATCCTGGTGCTAATGTCTCTCTATCATCAACTGTGTCCTCCCTCAGCCCTGTATCCGTGTCACTATCCTGGTGCTAATGTCTCTCTATCATCTCCTGTGTCCTCCCTCAGCCCTGTATCTTTGTCACTATCCTGGTGCTAATGTCTATCATCACCTGTGTCCTCCCTCAGCCCTGTATCTGTGTCACTATCCTGTGCTAATGTCTCTCTATCATCACCTGTGTCCTCCGTCAGCCCTGTATCTGTGTCACTATCCTGGTGCTAATGTCTCTCTATCATCACCTGTTTCCTTCGTCAGCCCTGTATCTGTGTCACTATCCTGGTGCTAATGTCCCTCTATCATCACCTGTGTCCTCCCTCAGCCCTGTATCTGTGTCACTATCCTGGTGCTAATGTCCCTCTATCATCACCTGTGTCCTCCCTCAGCCCTGTGTCTGTGTCACTATCCTGGTGCTAATGTCTCTCTATCATCACCTGTTTCCTTCGTCAGCCCTGTATCTGTGTCACTATCCTGGTGCTAATGTCCCTCTATCATCACCTGTGTCCTCCCTCAGCCCTGTATCTGTGTCACTATCCTGGTGCTAATGTCTCTCTATCATCTCCTGTGTCCTCCCTCAGCCCTGTATCTGTGTCACTATCCTGGTGCTAATGTCTCTCTATCATCTCCTGTGTCCTCCCTCAGCCCTGTATCTGTGTCACTATCCTGGTGCTAATGTCTCTCTATCATCTCCTGTGTCCTCCCTCAGCCCTGTATCTGTGTCACTATCCTGGTGCTAATGTTTCTCTATCATCACCTGTGTCCTCCCTCAGCCCTGTATCTGTGTCACTATCCTGGTGCTATTGTCTCTCTATCATCTCCTGTGTCCTCCCTCAGCCCTGTATCTGTGTCACTATCCTGGTGCTAATGTCTCTCTATCATCACCTGTGTCCTCCCTTAGCCCTGTATCTGTGTCACTATCCTGGTGCTAATGTCTCTCTATCATCTCCTGTGTCCTCCCTCAGCCCTGTATCTGTGTCACTATCCTGGTGCTAATGTCTATCATCACCTGTGTCCTCCCTCAGCCCTGTATCTGTATCACTATCCCGGTGCTAATGTCTCTCTATCATCACCTGTGTCCTCCCTCAGCCCTGTATCTGTGTCACTATCCTGGTGCTAATGTCTCTCTATCATCTCCTGTGTCCTCCCTCAGCCCTGTGTCTGTGTCACTATCCTGGTGCTAATGTCTCTCTATCATCACCTGTGTCCTCCGTCAGCCCTGTATCTGTGTCACTATCCTGGATCTAATGTCCCTCTATCATCACCTGTGTCCTCCCTCAGCCCTGTATCTGTGTCTCGATCCTGGTGCTAATGTCTCTCTATCATCACCTGTGTCCTCCCTCAGCCCTGTATCTGTGTCACTATCCTGGTGCTAATGTCTCTCTATCATCTCCTGTGTCCTCCCTCAGCCCTGTATCTGTGTCACTATCCTGGTGCTAATGTCTCTCTATCATCACCTGTGTCCTCCCTCAGCCCTGTATCTGTGTCACTATCCTGGTGCTAATGTCCATCTATCATCACCTGTGTCCTCCCTCTGCCCTGTGTCTGTGTCACTATCCTGGTGCTAATGTCTCTCTATCATCACCTGTGTCCTCCCTCAGCCCTGTGTCTGTGTCACTATCCTGGTGCTAATGTCCCTCTATCATCACCTGTGTCCTCCCTCAGCCCGTTGTCTGTGTCACTATCCTGGTTCTAATGTCCCTCTATCATCACCTGTGTCCTCCCTCAGCCCTGTATCTGTGTCACTATGCTGGTGCTAATGTCTCTCTATCATCACCTGTGTCCTCCCTCAGCCCTGTATCTGTGTAACTATCCTGGTGCTAATGTCTCTCTATCATCACCTGTGTCCTCCATCAGCCCTGTATCTGTGTCACTATCCTGGTGCTAATGTCTCTCTATCATCACCTGTGTCCTCCCTCAGCCCTGTATCTGTGTCACTATCCTGGTGCTAATGTCTCTCTATCATCACCTGTGTCCTCCCTCAGCCCTGTATCTGTGTCACTATCCTTGTGCTAATTTCTCTCTATCATCACCTGTGTCCTCCCTCAGCCCTGTATATGTGTCACTATCCTGGTGCTAATGTCTCTCTATCATCTCCTGTGTCCTCCCTCAGCCCTGTATCTGTGTCACTATCCTGGTGCTAATGTCTCTCTATCATCTCCTGTTTCCTCCCTCAGCCCTGTATCTGTGTCACTATCCTGGTGCTATTGTCTATCATCACCTGTGTCCTCCCTCAGCCCTGTATCTGTGTCACTATCCTGGTGCTAATGTCTCTCTATCATCACCTGTGTCCTCCGTCAGCCCTGTATCTGTGTCAATATCCTGGTGCTAATGTCTCTCTATCATCTCCTGTGTCCTTCCTCAGCCCTGTATCTGTGTCACTATCCTGGTGCTAATGTCTCTCTATCATCTCCTGTGTCCTCCCTCAGCCCTGTGTCTGTGTCACTATCCTGGTGCTAATGTCTCTCTATCATCACCTGTGTCCTCCGTCAGCCCTGTATCTGTGTCACTATCCTGGTGCTAATGTCCCTCTATCATCACCTGTGTCCTCCCTCAGCCCTGTATCTGTGTCACTGTCCTGGTGCTAATGTCTCTCTATCATCACCTGTGTCCTCCCTCAGCCCTGTATCTGTGTCACTGTCCTGGTGCTAATGTCTCTCTATCATCTCCTGTGTCCTCCCTCAGCCCTGTATCTGTGTCACTATCCTGGTGCTAATGTCTCTCTATCATCACCTGTGTCCTCCCTCAGCCCTGTATCTGTGTCACTATCCTGGTGCTAATGTCTCTCTATCATCTCCTGTGTCCTCCCTCAGCCCTGTGTCTGTGTCACTATCCTGGTGCTAATGTCTCTCTATCATCACCTGTGTCCTCCGTCAGCCCTGTATCTGTGTCACTATCCTGGTTCTAATGTCCCTCTATCATCACCTGTGTCCTCCCTCAGCCCTGTATCTGTGTCTCGATCCTGGTGCTAATGTCTCTCTATCATCACCTGTGTCCTCCCTCAGCCCTGTATCTGTGTCACTATCCTGGTGCTAATGTCTCTCTATCATCTCCTGTGTCCTCCCTCAGCCCTGTATCTGTGTCACTATCCTGGTGCTAATGTCTCTCTATCATCACCTGTGTCCTCCCTCAGCCCTGTATCTGTGTCACTATCCTGGTGCTAATGTCCATCTATCATCACCTGTGTCCTCCCTCTGCCCTGTGTCTGTGTCACTATCCTGGTGCTAATGTCCCTCTATCATCACCTGTGTCCTCCCTCAGCCCTGTGTCTGTGTCAATATCCTGGTGCTAATGTCTCTCTATCATCACCTGTGTCCTCCCTCAGCCCTGTGTCTGTGTCACTATCCTGGTGCTAATGTCCCTCTATCATCACCTGTGTCCTCCCTCAGCCATGTGTCTGTGTCACTATCCTGGTGCTAATGTCCCTCTATCATCACCTGTGTCCTCCCTCAGCCCTGTATCTGTGTCACTATCCTGGTGCTAATGTCTCTCTATCATCACCTGTGTCCTCCCTCAGCCCTGTATCTGTGTAACTATCCTGGTGCTAATGTCTCTCTATCATCACCTGTGTCCTCCATCAGCCCTGTATCTGTGTCACTATCCTGGTGCTAATGTCTCTCTATCATCTCCTGTGTCCTCCCTCAGCCCTGTATCTGTGTCACTATCCTGGTGCTAATGTCTCTCTATCATCTCCTGTGTCCTCCCTCAGCCCTGTATCTGTGTCACTATCCTGGTGCTAATGTCTCTCTATCATCTCCTGTGTCCTCCCTCAGCCCTGTGTCTGTGTCACTATCCTGGTGCTAATTTCTCTCTATCATCTCCTGTGTCCTCCCTCAGCCCTGTGTCTGTGTCACTATCCTGGTGCTAATGTCCCTCTATCATCACCTGTGTCCTCCCTCAGCCCTGTATCTGTGTCATTATCCTGGTGCTATTGTGCCTCTATCATCACCTGTGTCCCACTTCAGCCCTGTATCTGTGTCACTATCTTGGTGCTAATGTCGCTCTATCATCTCCTGTGTCCTCCCTCAGCCCTGTGTCTGTGTCACTATCCTGGTGCTAATGTCTCTCTATCATCACCTGTGTCCTCCCTCAGCCCTGTGTCTGTGTCACTATCCTGGTGCTAATGTCTCTCTATCATCACCTGTCTCCTCCCTCAGCTCTGTATCTGTGTCACTATCCTGGTGCTAATGTCTCTCTATCATCTCCTGTGTCCTCCCTCAGCCCTGTGTCTGTGTCACTATCCTGGTGCTAATGTCTCTCTATCATCTCCTGTGTCCTCCCTCAGCCCTGTGTCTGTGTCACTATCCTGGTGCTAATGTCTCTCTATCATCACCTGTGTCCTCCCTCAGCCCTGTATGTGTGTCACTATCCTGGTGCTAATGTCTCTCTATCATCACCTGTGTCCTCCCTCATCCCTGTATCTGTGTCACTATCCTGGTGCTAATGTCTCCTGTGTCCTCCCTCAGCCTTGTATCTGTGTCACTATCCTGGTGCTAATGTCCCTCTATCATCACCTGTGTCCTCCCTCAGCCCTGTATCTGTGTCATTATCCTGGTGCTATTGTGCCTCTATCATCACCTGTGTCCTACTTCAGCCCTGTATCTGTGTCACTATCTTGGTGCTAATGTCGCTCTATCATCTCCTGTGTCCTCCCTCAGCCCTGTGTCTGTGTCACTATCCTGCTGCTAATGTCTCTCTATCATCACCTGTGTCCTCCCTCATCCCTGTGTCTGTGTCACTATCCTGGTGCTAATGTCTCTCTATCATCACCTGTGTCCTCCCTCAGCCCTGTATCTGTGTCACTATCCTGGTGCTAATGTCTCTCTATCATCTCCTGTGTCCTCCCTCAGCCCTGTGTCTGTGTCACTATCCTGGTGCTAATGTCTCTCTATCATCTCCTGTGTCCTCCCTCAGCCCAGTATCTGTGTCACTATCCTGGTGCTAATGTCCCTCTATCATCACCTGTGTCCTCCCTCAGCCCTGTATCTGTGTCATTATCCTGGTGCTATTGTGCCTCTATCATCACCTGTGTCCTACTTCAGCCCTGTATCTGTGTCACTATCTTGGTGCTAATGTCGCTCTATCATCTCCTGTGTCCTCCCTCAGCCCTGTGTCTGTGTCACTATCCTGGTGCTAATGTCTCTCTATCATCACCTGTGTCCTCCCTCAGCCCTGTGTCTGTGTCACTATCCTGGTGCTAATGTCTCTCTATCATCACCTGTGTCCTCCCTCAGCCCTGTATCTGTGTCAATATCCTGGTGCTAATGTCTCCTGTGTCCTCCCTCAGCCCTGTATCTGTGTCACTATCCTGGTGCTAATGTCTCTCTATCATCACCTGTGTCCTCCCTCAGCCCTGTTTCTGTGTCACTATCCTGGTGCTAATGTCTCTCTATCATCACCTGTGTCCTCCCTCAGCCCTGTATCTGTGTCACTATCCTGGTGCTAATGTCTCTCTATCATCTCCTGTGTCCTCCCTCAGCCCTGTATCTGTGTCACTATCCTGGTGCTAATGTCTACCATCACCTGTGTCCTCCATCAGCCCTGTATCTGTGTCACTATCCTGGTGCTAATGTTTCTCTATCATCACCTGTGTCCTCCGTCAGCCCTGTATCTGTGTCACTATCCTGGTGCTAATGTTTCTCTATCATCTCCTGTGTCCTCCCTCAGCCCGGTGTCTGTGTCACTATCCTGGTGCTAATGTCTCTCTATCATCACCTGTGTCCTCCCTCAGCCCTGTATCTGTGTCACTATCCTGGTGCTAATGTCCCTCTATCATCACCTGTGTCCTCCCTCAGCCCTGTGTCTGTGTCACTATCCTGGTGCTAATGTCTCTCTATCATCACCTGTGTCCTCCCTCAGCCCTGTGTCTGTGTCACTATCCTGGTGCTAATGTCCCTCTATCATCACCTGTGTCCTCCCTCAGCCCTGTGTCTGTGTCACTATCCTGGTGCTAATGTCCCTCTATCATCACCTGTGTCCTCCCTCAGCCCTGTGTCTGTGTCACTATCCTGTTGCTAATGTCCCTCTATCATCACCTGTGTCCTCCCTCAGCCCTGTATCTCTGTCACTATCCTGGTGCTAATGTCCCTCTATCATCTCCTGTGTCCTCCCTCAGCCCTGTGTCTGTGTCACTATCCTGGTGCTAATGTCTCTCTATCATCACCTGTCTCCTCCCTCAGCTCTGTATCTGTGTCACTATCCTGGTGCTAATGTCTCTCTATCATCTCCTGTGTCCTCCCTCAGCCCTGTGTCTGTGTCACTATCCTGGTGCTAATGTCTCTCTATCATCTCCTGTGTCCTCCCTCAGCCCTGTGTCTGTGTCACTATCCTGGTGCTAATGTCTCTCTATCATCACCTGTGTCCTCCCTCAGCCCTGTATGTGTGTCACTATCCTGGTGCTAATGTCTCTCTATCATCACCTGTGTCCTCCCTCAGCCCTGTATCTGTGTCACTATCCTGGTGCTAATGTCTCCTGTGTCCTCCCTCAGCCCTGTATCTGTGTCACTATCCTGGTGCTAATGTCCCTCTATCATCACCTGTGTCCTCCCTCAGCCCTGTATCTGTGTCATTATCCTGGTGCTATTGTGCCTCTATCATCACCTGTGTCCTACTTCAGCCCTGTATCTGTGTCACTATCTTGGTGCTAATGTCGCTCTATCATCTCCTGTGTCCTCCCTCAGCCCTGTGTCTGTGTCACTATCCTGCTGCTAATGTCTCTCTATCATCACCTGTGTCCTCCCTCAGCCCTGTGTCTGTGTCACTATCCTGGTGCTAATGTCTCTCTATCATCACCTGTGTCCTCCCTCAGCTCTGTATCTGTGTCACTATCCTGGTGCTAATGTCTCTCTATCATCTCCTGTGTCCTCCCTCAGCCCTGTATCTGTGTCACTATCCTGGTGCTAATGTCTCTCTCTCATCTCCTGTGTCCTCCCTCAGCCCAGTATCTGTGTCACTATCCTGGTGCTAAGGTCCCTCTATCATCACCTGTGTCCTCCCTCAGCCCTGTATCTGTGTCATTATCCTGGTGCTATTGTGCCTCTATCATCACCTGTGTCCTACTTCAGCCCTGTATCTGTGTCACTATCTTGGTGCTAATGTCGCTCTATCATCTCCTGTGTCCTCCCTCAGCCCTGTGTCTGTGTCACTATCCTGGTGCTAATGTCTCTCTATCATCACCTGTGTCCTCCCTCAGCCCTGTGTCTGTGTCACTATCCTGGTGCTAATGTCTCTCTATCATCACCTGTGTCCTCCCTCAGCTCTGTATCTGTGTCACTATCCTGGTGCTAATGTCTCTCTATCATCTCCTGTGTCCTCCCTCAGCCCTGTGTCTGTGTCACTATCCTGGTGCTAATGTCTCTCTATCATCACCTGTGTCCTCCCTCAGCCCTGTATGTGTGTCACTATCCTGGTGCTAATGTCTCTCTATCATCACCTGTGTCCTCCCTCAGCCCTGTATCTGTGTCACTATCCTGGTGCTAATGTCTCCTGTGTCCTCCCTCAGCCCTGTATCTGTGTCACTATCCTGGTGCTAATGTCTCTCTATCATCACCTGTCTCCTCCCTCAGCCCTGTTTCTGTGTCACTATCCTGGTGCTAATGTCTCTCTATCATCTCCTGTGTCCTCCCTCAGCCCTGTATCTGTGTCACTATCCTGGTGCTAATGTCTACCATCACCTGTGTCCTCCATCAGCCCTGTATCTGTGTCACTATCCTGGTGCTAATGTTTCTCTATCATCACCTGTGTCCTCCCTCAGCCCTGTATGTGTGTCACTATCCTGGTGCTAATGTCTCTCTATCATCACCTGTGTCCTCCCTCAGCCCTGTATCTGTGTCACTATCCTGGTGCTAATGTCTCCTGTGTCCTCCGTCAGCCCTGTATCTGTGTCACTATCCTGGTGCTAATGTTTCTCTATCATCTCCTGTGTCCTCCCTCAGCCCTGTGTCTGTGTCACTATCCTGGTGCTAATGTCTCTCTATCATCACCTGTGTCCTCCCTCAGCCCTGTATCTGTGTCACTATCCTGGTGCTAATGTCCCTCTATCATCACCTGTGTCCTCCCTCAGCCCTGTGTCTGTGTCACTATCCTGGTGCTAATGTCTCTCTATCATCACCTGTGTCCTCCCTCAGCCCTGTGTCTGTGTCACTATCCTGGTGCTAATGTCCCTCTATCATCACCTGTGTCCTCCCTCAGCCCTGTGTCTGTGTCACTATCCTGGTGCTAATGTCCCTCTATCATCACCTGTGTCCTCCCTCAGCCCTGTGTCTGTGTCACTATCCTGTTGCTAATGTCCCTCTATCATCACCTGTGTCCTCCCTCAGCCCTGTATCTCTGTCACTATCCTGGTGCTAATGTCCCTCTATCATCACATGTGTCCTCCCTCAGCCCTGTGTCTGTGTCACTGTCCTGGTGCTAATGTCTCTCTATCATCACCTGTGTCCTCCCTCAGCCCTGTATCTGTGTCACTATCCTGGTGCTAATGTCTCCTGTGTCCTCCCTCAGCCCAGTATCTGTGTCACTATCCTGGTGCTAATGTCTCTCTATCATCACCTGTGTCCTCCCTCAGCCCTGTTTCTGTGTCACTATCCTGGTGCTAATGTCTCTCTATCATCTCCTGTGTCCTCCCTCAGCCCTGTATCTGTGTCACTATCCTGGTGCTAATGTCTACCATCACCTGTGTCCTCCATCAGCCCTGTATCTGTGTCACTATCCTGGTGCTAATGTTTCTCTATCATCACCTGTGTCCTCCGTCAGCCCTGTATCTGTGTCACTATCCTGGTGCTAATGTTTCTCTATCATCTCCTGTGTCCTCCCTCAGCCCTGTGTCTGTGTCACTATCCTGGTGCTAATGTCCCTCTATCATCACCTGTGTCCTCCCTCAGCCCTGTGTCTGTGTCACTATCCTGGTGCTAATGTCTCTCTATCATCACCTGTGTCCTCCCTCAGCCCTGTGTCTGTGTCACTATCCTGGTGCTAATGTCCCTCTATCATCACCTGTGTCCTCCCTCAGCCCTGTGTCTGTGTCACTATCCTGGTGCTAATGTCCCTCTATCATCACCTGTGTCCTCCCTCAGCCCTGTGTCTGTGTCACTATCCTGTTGCTAATGTCCCTCTATCATCACCTGTGTCCTCCCTCAGCCCTGTATCTCTGTCACTATCCTGGTGCTAATGTCCCTCTATCATCTCCTGTGTCCTCCCTCAGCCCTGTGTCTGTGTCACTATCCTGGTGCTAATGTCTCTCTATCATCACCTGTCTCCTCCCTCAGCCCTGTATCTGTGTCACTATCCTGGTGCTAATGTCTCTCTATCATCTCCTGTGTCCTCCCTCAGCCCTGTGTCTGTGTCACTATCCTGGTGCTAATGTCTCTCTATCATCTCCTGTGTCCTCCCTCAGCCCTGTGTCTGTGTCACTATCCTGGTGCTAATGTCTCTCTATCATCACCTGTGTCCTCCCTCAGCCCTGTATGTGTGTCACTATCCTGGTGCTAATGTCTCTCTATCATCACCTGTGTCCTCCCTCAGCCCTGTATCTGTGTCACTATCCTGGTGCTAATGTCTCCTGTGTCCTCCCTCAGCCCTGTATCTGTGTCACTATCCTGGTGCTAATGTCCCTCTATCATCACCTGTGTCCTCCCTCAGCCCTGTATCTGTGTCATTATCCTGGTGCTATTGTGCCTCTATCATCACCTGTGTCCTACTTCAGCCCTGTATCTGTGTCACTATCTTGGTGCTAATGTCGCTCTATCATCTCCTGTGTCCTCCCTCAGCCCTGTGTCTGTGTCACTATCCTGCTGCTAATGTCTCTCTATCATCACCTGTGTCCTCCCTCAGCCCTGTGTCTGTGTCACTATCCTGGTGCTAATGTCTCTCTATCATCACCTGTGTCCTCCCTCAGCTCTGTATCTGTGTCACTATCCTGGTGCTAATGTCTCTCTATCATCTCCTGTGTCCTCCCTCAGCCCTGTGTCTGTGTCACTATCCTGGTGCTAATGTCTCTCTATCATCTCCTGTGTCCTCCCTCAGCCCAGTATCTGTGTCACTATCCTGGTGCTAATGTCCCTCTATCATCACCTGTGTCCTCCCTCAGCCCTGTATCTGTGTCATTATCCTGGTGCTATTGTGCCTCTATCATCACCTGTGTCCTACTTCAGCCCTGTATCTGTGTCACTATCTTGGTGCTAATGTCACTCTATCATCTCCTGTGTCCTCCCTCAGCCCTGTGTCTGTGTCACTATCCTGGTGCTAATGTCTCTCTATCATCACCTGTGTCCTCCCTCAGCCCTGTGTCTGTGTCACTATCCTGGTGCTAATGTCTCTCTATCATCACCTGTGTCCTCCCTCAGCTCTGTATCTGTGTCACTATCCTGGTGCTAATGTCTCTCTATCATCTCCTGTGTCCTCCCTCAGCCCTGTGTCTGTGTCACTATCCTGGTGCTAATGTCTCTCTATCATCACCTGTGTCCTCCCTCAGCCCTGTATGTGTGTCACTATCCTGGTGCTAATGTCTCTCTATCATCACCTGTGTCCTCCCTCAGCCCTGTATCTGTGTCACTATCCTGGTGCTAATGTCTCCTGTGTCCTCCCTCAGCCCTGTATCTGTGTCACTATCCTGGTGCTAATGTCTCTCTATCATCACCTGTGTCCTCCCTCAGCCCTGTTTCTGTGTCACTATCCTGGTGCTAATGTCTCTCTATCATCTCCTGTGTCCTCCCTCAGCCCTGTATCTGTGTCACTATCCTGGTGCTAATGTCTACCATCACCTGTGTCCTCCATCAGCCCTGTATCTGTGTCACTATCCTGGTGCTAATGTTTCTCTATCATCACCTGTGTCCTCCGTCAGCCCTGTATCTGTGTCACTATCCTGGTGCTAATGTTTCTCTATCATCTCCTGTGTCCTCCCTCAGCCCTGTGTCTGTGTCACTATCCTGGTGCTAATGTCTCTCTATCATCACCTGTGTCCTCCCTCAGCCCTGTATCTGTGTCACTATCCTGGTGCTAATGTCCCTCTATCATCACCTGTGTCCTCCCTCAGCCCTGTGTCTGTGTCACTATCCTGGTGCTAATGTCTCTCTATCATCACCTGTGTCCTCCCTCAGCCCTGTATCTGTGTCACTATCCTGGTGCTAATGTCCCTCTATCATCACCTGTGTCCTCCCTCAGCCCTGTGTCTGTGTCACTATCCTGGTGCTAATGTCCCTCTATCATCACCTGTGTCCTCCCTCAGCCCTGTGTCTGTGTCACTATCCTGGTGCTAATGTCCCTCTATCATCACCTGTGTCCTCCCTCAGCCCTGTGTCTGTGTCACTATCCTGTTGCTAATGTCCCTCTATCATCTCCTGTGTCCTCCCTCAGCCCTGTATCTCTGTCACTATCCTGGTGCTAATGTCCCTCTATCATCACATGTGTCCTCCCTCAGCCCTGTATCTCTGTCACTATCCTGGTGCTAATGTCTCTCTATCATCTCCTGTGTCCTCCCTCAGCCCTGTATCTCTGTCACTATCCTGGTGCTAATGTCCCTCTATCATCACCTGTGTCCTCCCTCAGCCCTGTATCTGTGTCTCGATCTTGGTGCTAATGTCTCTCTATCATCACCTGTGTCCTCCCTCAGCCCTATATCTGTGTCACTATCCTGGTGCTAATGTCTCTCTATCATCTCCTGTATCCTCCCTCAGCCCTGTATCTGTGTCACTATCCTGGTGCTAATGTCTCCCTATCATCACCTGTGTCCTCCCTCAGCCCTGTATCTGTGTCACTATCCTGGTGCTAATGTCCCTCTATCATCACCTGTGTCCTCCCTCAGCCCTGTGTCTGTGTCACTATCCTGGTGCTAATGTCCCTCTATCATCACCTGTGTCCTCCCTCAGCCCTGTGTCTGTGTCACTATCCTGGTGCTAATGTCTCTCTATCATCACCTGTGTCCTCCCTCAGCCCTGTGTCTGTGTCACTATCCTGGTGCTAATGTCCCTCTATCATCACCTGTGTCCTCCCTCAGCCCTGTGTCTGTGTCACTATCCTGGTGCTAATGTCCCTCTATCATCACCTGTGTCCTCCCTCAGCCCTGTGTCTGTGTCACTATCCTGGTGCTAATGTCCCTCTATCATCACCTGTGTCCTCCCTCAGCCCTGTATCTGTGTCACTATCCTGGTGCTATTGTCCCTCTATCATCACCTGTGTCCTCCCTCAGCCCTGTATCTGTGTCACTATCCTGGTGCTAATGTCTCTCTATCATCTCCTGTGTCCTCCCTCAGCCCTGTATCTGTGTCACTATCCTGGTGCTAATGTCTCTCTATCATCTCCTGTGTCCTCCCTCAGCCCTGTATCTGTGTCACTATCCTGGTGCTAATGTCTCTCTATCATCTCCTGTGTCCTCCCTCAGCCCTGTATCTGTGTCACTATCCTGGTGCTAATGTCCCTCTATCATCACCTGTGTCCTCCCTCAGCCCTGTATCTGTGTCATTATCCTGGTGCTATTGTGCCTCTATCATCACCTGTGTCCTACTTCAGCCCTGTATCTGTGTCACTATCCTGGTGCTAATGTCTCCTGTGTCCTCCCTCAGCCCTGTATCTGTGTCACTATCCTGGTGCTAATGTCCCTCTATCATCACCTGTGTCCTCCCTCAGCCCTGTATCTGTGTCATTATCCTGGTGCTATTGTGCCTCTATCATCACCTGTGTCCTACTTCAGCCCTGTATCTGTGTCACTATCTTGGTGCTAATGTCGCTCTATCATCTCCTGTGTCCTCCCTCAGCCCTGTGTCTGTGTCACTATCCTGCTGCTAATGTCTCTCTATCATCACCTGTGTCCTCCCTCAGCCCTGTGTCTGTGTCACTATCCTGGTGCTAATGTCTCTCTATCATCACCTGTGTCCTCCCTCAGCCCTGTATCTGTGTCACTATCCTGGTGCTAATGTCTCTCTATCATCACCTGTGTCCTCCCTCAGCCCTGTATCTGTGTCACTATCCTGGTGCTAATGTCCCTCTATCATCACCTGTGTCCTCCCTCAGCCCTGTATCTGTGTCATTATCCTGGTGCTATTGTGCCTCTATCATCACCTGTGTCCTACTTCAGCCCTGTATCTGTGTCACTATCTTGGTGCTAATGTCGCTCTATCATCTCCTGTGTCCTCCCTCAGCCCTGTGTCTGTGTCACTATCCTGCTGCTAATGTCTCTCTATCATCACCTGTGTCCTCCCTCAGCCCTGTGTCTGTGTCACTATCCTGGTGCTAATGTCTCTCTATCATCACCTGTGTCCTCCCTCAGCTCTGTATCTGTGTCACTATCCTGGTGCTAATGTCTCTCTATCATCTCCTGTGTCCTCCCTCAGCCCAGTATCTGTGTCACTATCCTGGTGCTAATGTCCCTCTATCATCACCTGTGTCCTCCCTCAGCCCTGTATCTGTGTCATTATCCTGGTGCTATTGTGCCTCTATCATCACCTGTGTCCTACTTCAGCCCTGTATCTGTGTCACTATCTTGGTGCTAATGTCGCTCTATCATCTCCTGTGTCCTCCCTCAGCCCTGTGTCTGTGTCACTATCCTGGTGCTAATGTCTCTCTATCATCACCTGTGTCCTCCCTCAGCCCTGTGTCTGTGTCACTATCCTGGTGCTAATGTCTCTCTATCATCACCTGTGTCCTCCCTCAGCTCTGTATCTGTGTCACTATCCTGGTGCTAATGTCTCTCTATCATCACCTGTGTCCTCCCTCAGCCCTGTATCTGTGTCACTATCTTGGTGCTAATGTCGCTCTATCATCTCCTGTGTCCTCCCTCAGCCCTGTGTCTGTGTCACTATCCTGGTGCTAATGTCTCTCTATCATCACCTGTGTCCTCCCTCAGCCCTGTGTCTGTGTCACTATCCTGGTGCTAATGTCTCTCTATCATCACCTGTGTCCTCCCTCAGCTCTGTATCTGTGTCACTATCCTGGTGCTAATGTCTCTCTATCATCTCCTGTGTCCTCCCTCAGCCCTGTGTCTGTGTCACTATCCTGGTGCTAATGTCTCTCTATCATCTCCTGTGTCCTCCCTCAGCCCTGTGTCTGTGTCACTATCCTGGTGCTAATGTCTCTCTATCATCACCTGTGTCCTCCCTCAGCCCTGTATGTGTGTCACTATCCTGGTGCTAATGTCTCTCTATCATCACCTGTGTCCTCCCTCAGCCCTGTTTCTGTGTCACTATCCTGGTGCTAATGTCTCTCTATCATCTCCTGTGTCCTCCCTCAGCCCTGTATCTGTGTCACTATCCTGGTGCTAATGTCTACCATCACCTGTGTCCTCCATCAGCCCTGTATCTGTGTCACTATCCTGGTGTTAATGTTTCTCTATCATCACCTGTGTCCTCCGTCAGCCCTTTATCTGTGTCACTATCCTGTTGCTAATGTTTCTCTATCATCTCCTGTGTCCTCCCTCAGCCCTGTGTCTGTGTCACTATCCTGGTGCTAATGTCTCTCTATCATCACCTGTGTCCTCCCACAGCCCTGTATCTGTGTCACTATCCTGGTGCTAATGTCCCTCTATCATCACCTGTGTCCTCCCTCAGCCCTGTGTCTGTGTCACTATCCTGGTGCTAATGTCTCTCTATCATCACCTGTGTCCTCCCTCAGCCCTGTGTCTGTGTCACTATCCTGGTGCTAATGTCCCTCTATCATCACCTGTGTCCTCCCTCAGCCCTGTGTCTGTGTCACTATCCTGGTGCTAATGTCCCTCTATCATCACCTGTGTCCTCCCTCAGCCCTGTGTCTGTGTCACTATCCTGTTGCTAATGTCCCTCTATCATCACCTGTGTCCTCCCTCAGCCCTGTATCTGTGTCACTATCCTGGTGCTAATGTCCCTCTATCATCAGATGTGTCCTCCCTCAGCCCTGTATCTGTGTCACTATCCTGGTGCTAATGTCTCTCTATCATCTCCTGTGTCCTCCCTCAGCCCTGTATCTGTGTCACTATCCTGGTGCTAGTGTCTCTCTATCATCTCCTGTGTCCTCCCTCAGCCCTGTATCTGTGTCCCTATCCTGGTGCTAATGTCTCTCTATCATCTCCTGTGTCCTCCCTCAGCCCTGTATCTGTGTCACTATCCTGGTGCTAATGTCCCTCTATCATCACCTGTGTCCTCCCTCAGCCCTGTATCTGTGTCACTATCCTGGTGCTAATGTCCCTCTATCATCACCTGTGTCCTCCCTCAGCCCTGTGTCTGTGTCACTATCCTGGTGCTAATGTCTCTCTATCATCACCTGTGTCCTCCCTCAGCCCTGTATCTGTGTCACTATCCTGGTGCTAATGTCTCTCTATCATCTCCTGTGTCCTCCCTCAGCCCTGTATCTGTGTCACTATCCTGGTGCTAATGTCTCTCTATCATCTCCTGTGTCCTCCCTCAGCCCTGTATCTGTGTCACTATCCTGGTGCTAATGTCTCTCTATCATCTCCTGTGTCCTCCCTCAGCCCTGTATCTGTGTCACTATCCTGGTGCTAATGTCTCTCTATCATCACCTGTGTCCTCCCTCAGCCCTGTATCTGTGTCACTATCCTGGTGCTATTGTCTCTCTATCATCACCTGTGTCCTCCCTCAGCCCTGTATCTGTGTCACTATCCTGGTGCTAATGTCTCTCTATCATCACCTGTGTCCTCCCTCAGCCCTGTATGTGTGTCACTATCCTGGTGCTAATGTCTCTCTATCATCACCTGTGTCCTCCCTCAGCCCTGTATCTGTGTCACTATCCTGGTGCTAATGTCTCTCTATCATCTCCTGTGTCCTCCCTCAGCCCTGTATCTGTGTCACTATCCTGGTGCTAATGTCTCTCTATCATCACCTGTGTCCTCCCTTAGCCCTGTATCTGTGTCACTATCCTGGTGCTAATGTCTCTCTATCATCTCCTGTGTCCTCCCTCAGCCCTGTATCTGTGTCACTATCCTGGTGCTAATGTCTATCATCACCTGTGTCCTCCCTCAGCCCTGTATCTGTATCACTATCCTGGTGCTAATGTCTCTCTATCATCACCTGTGTCCTCCCTCAGCCCTGTATCTGTGTCACTATCCTGGTGCTAATGTCTATCATCACCTGTGTCCTCCCTCAGCCCTGTATCTGTATCACTATCCTGGTGCTAATGTCTCTCTATCATCACCTGTGTCCTCCCTCAGCCCTGTGTCTGTGTCACTATCCTGGTGCTAATGTCTCTCTATCATCACCTGTGTCCTCCCTCTGCCCTGTATCTGTGTCACTATCCTGGTGCTAATGTCTCTCTATCATCTCCTGTGTCCTCCCTCAGCCCTGTGTCTGTGTCACTATCCTGGTGCTAATGTCTCTCTATCATCACCTGTGTGCTCCGTCAGCCCTGTATCTGTGTCACTATCCTGGTTCTAATGTCCCTCTATCATCACCTGTGTCCTCCCTCAGCCCTGTATCTGTGTCTCGATCCTGGTGCTAATGTCTCTCTATCATCACCTGTGTCCTCCCTCAGCCCTGTATCTGTGTCACTATCCTGGTGCTAATGTCTCTCTATCATCTCCTGTGTCCTCCCTCAGCCCTGTGTCTGTGTCACTATCCTGGTGCTAATGTCTCTCTATCATCACCTGTGTCCTCCCTCAGCCCTGTATCTGTGTCACTATCCTGGTGCTAATGTCCCTCTATCATCACCTGTGTCCTCCCTCAGCCCTGTGTCTGTGTCACTATCCTGGTGCTAATGTCTCTCTATCATCACCTGTGTCCTCCCTCAGCCCTGTGTCTGTGTCACTATCCTGGTGCTAATGTCCCTCTATCATCACCTGTGTCCTCCCTCAGCCCTGTGTCTGTGTCACTATCCTGGTGCTAATGTCCCTCTATCATCACCTGTGTCCTCCCTCAGCCCTGTGTCTGTGTCACTATCCTGTTGCTAATGTCCCTCTATCATCACCTGTGTCCTCCCTCAGCCCTGTATCTGTGTCACTATCCTGGTGCTAATGTCCCTCTATCATCAGATGTGTCCTCCCTCAGCCCTGTATCTGTGTCACTATCCTGGTGCTAATGTCTCTCTATCATCTCCTGTGTCCTCCCTCAGCCCTGTATCTGTGTCACTATCCTGGTGCTAGTGTCTCTCTATCATCTCCTGTGTCCTCCCTCAGCCCTGTATCTGTGTCCCTATCCTGGTGCTTATGTCTCTCTATCATCTCCTGTGTCCTCCCTCAGCCCTGTATCTGTGTCACTATCCTGGTGCTAATGTCCCTCTATCATCACCTGTGTCCTCCCTCAGCCCTGTATCTGTGTCACTATCCTGGTGCTAATGTCCCTCTATCATCACCTGTGTCCTCCCTCAGCCCTGTGTCTGTGTCACTAACCTGGTGCTAATGTCTCTCTATCATCACCTGTGTCCTCCCTCAGCCCTGTATCTGTGTCACTATCCTGGTGCTAATGTCTCTCTATCATCTCCTGTGTCCTCCCTCAGCCCTGTATCTGTGTCACTATCCTGGTGCTAATGTCTCTCTATCATCTCCTGTGTCCTCCCTCAGCCCTGTATCTGTGTCACTATCCTGGTGCTAATGTCCCTCTATCATCTCCTGTGTCCTCCCTCAGCCCTGTATCTGTGTCACTATCCTGGTGCTAATGTCTCTCTATCATCACCTGTGTCCTCCCTCAGCCCTGTATCTGTGTCACTATCCTGGTGCTATTGTCTCTCTATCATCACCTGTGTCCTCCCTCAGCCCTGTATCTGTGTCACTATCCTGGTGCTAATGTCTCTCTATCATCACCTGTGTCCTCCCTCAGCCCTGTATGTGTGTCACTATCCTGGTGCTAATGTCTCTCTATCATCACCTGTGTCCTCCCTCAGCCCTGTATCTGTGTCACTATCCTGGTGCTAATGTCTCTCTATCATCTCCTGTGTCCTCCCTCAGCCCTGTATCTGTTTCACTATCCTGGTGCTAATGTCTCTCTATCATCACCTGTGTCCTCCCTTAGCCCTGTATCTGTGTCACTATCCTGGTGCTAATGTCTCTCTATCATCTCCTGTGTCCTCCCTCAGCCCTGTATCTGTGTCACTATCCTGGTGCTAATGTCTATCATCACCTGTGTCCTCCCTCAGCCCTGTATCTGTATCACTATCCTGGTGCTAATGTCTCTCTATCATCACCTGTGTCCTCCCTCAGCCCTGTATCTGTGTCACTATCCTGGTGCTAATGTCTCTCTATCATCTCCTGTGTCCTCCCTCAGCCCTGTGTCTGTGTCACTATCCTGGTGCTAATGTCTCTCTATCATCACCTGTGTCCTCCGTCAGCCCTGTATCTGTGTCAATATCCTGGTTCTAATGTCCCTCTATCATCACCTGTGTCCTCCCTCAGCCCTGTATCTGTGTCTCGATCCTGGTGCTAATGTCTCTCTATCATCACCTGTGTCCTCCCTCAGCCCTGTATCTGTGTCACTATCCTGGTGCTAATGTCTCTCTATCATCACCTGTGTCCTCCCTCAGCCCTGTATCTGTGTCACTATCCTGGTGCTAATGTCCCTCTATCATCACCTGTGTCCTCCCTCAGCCCTGTGTCTGTGTCACTATCCTGGTGCTAATGTCCCTCTATCATCACCTGTGTCCTCCCTCAGCCCTGTGTCTGTGTCACTATCCTGGTGCTAATGTCTCTCTATCATCACCTGTGTCCTCCCTCAGCCCTGTGTCTGTGTCACTATCCTGGTGCTAATGTCCCTCTATCATCACCTGTGTCCTCCCTCAGCCCTGTATCTGTGTCACTATCCTGGTGCTAATGTCTCTCTATCATCACCTGTGTCCTCCCTCAGCCCTGTATCTGTGTCACTATCCTGGTGCTAATGTCTCTCTATCATCACCTGTGTCCTCCCTCAGCCCTGTGTCTGTGTCACTATCCTGGTGCTAATGTCCCTCTATCATCACCTGTGTCCTCCCTCAGCCCTGTATCTGTGTCACTATCCTGGTGCTAATGTCCCTCTATCATCACCTGTGTCCTCCATCAGCCCTGTATCTGTGTCACTATCCTGGTGCTAATGTCTCTCTATCATCTCCTGTGTCCTCCCTCAGCCCTGTATCTGTATCACTATCCTGGTGCTAATGTCTCTCTATCATCTCCTGTGTCCTCCCTCAGCCCTGTATCTGTGTCACTATCCTGGTGCTAATGTCTCTCTATCATCTCCTGTGTCCTCCCTCAGCCCAGTATCTGTGTCACTATCCTGGTGCTAATGTCTCTCTATCATCACCTGTGTCCTCCCTCAGCCCTGTTTCTGTGTCACTATCCTGGTGCTAATGTCTCTCTATCATCTCCTGTGTCCTCCCTCAGCCCTGTATCTGTGTCACTATCCTGGTGCTAATGTCTACCATCACCTGTGTCCTCCATCAGCCCTGTATCTGTGTCACTATCCTGGTGTTAATGTTTCTCTATCATCACCTGTGTCCTCCGTCAGCCCTTTATCTGTGTCACTATCCTGTTGCTAATGTTTCTCTATCATCTCCTGTGTCCTCCCTCAGCCCTGTGTCTGTGTCACTATCCTGGTGCTAATGTCTCTCTATCATCACCTGTGTCCTCCCACAGCCCTGTATCTGTGTCACTATCCTGGTGCTAATGTCCCTCTATCATCACCTGTGTCCTCCCTCAGCCCTGTGTCTGTGTCACTATCCTGGTGCTAATGTCTCTCTATCATCACCTGTGTCCTCCCTCAGCCCTGTGTCTGTGTCACTATCCTGGTGCTAATGTCCCTCTATCATCACCTGTGTCCTCCCTCAGCCCTGTGTCTGTGTCACTATCCTGGTGCTAATGTCCCTCTATCATCACCTGTGTCCTCCCTCAGCCCTGTGTCTGTGTCACTATCCTGTTGCTAATGTCCCTCTATCATCACCTGTGTCCTCCCTCAGCCCTGTATCTGTGTCACTATCCTGGTGCTAATGTCCCTCTATCATCAGATGTGTCCTCCCTCAGCCCTGTATCTGTGTCACTATCCTGGTGCTAATGTCTCTCTATCATCTCCTGTGTCCTCCCTCAGCCCTGTATCTGTGTCACTATCCTGGTGCTAGTGTCTCTCTATCATCTCCTGTGTCCTCCCTCAGCCCTGTATCTGTGTCCCTATCCTGGTGCTAATGTCTCTCTATCATCTCCTGTGTCCTCCCTCAGCCCTGTATCTGTGTCACTATCCTGGTGCTAATGTCCCTCTATCATCACCTGTGTCCTCCCTCAGCCCTGTATCTGTGTCACTATCCTGGTGCTAATGTCCCTCTATCATCACCTGTGTCCTCCCTCAGCCCTGTGTCTGTGTCACTATCCTGGTGCTAATGTCTCTCTATCATCACCTGTGTCCTCCCTCAGCCCTGTATCTGTGTCACTATCCTGGTGCTAATGTCTCTCTATCATCTCCTGTGTCCTCCCTCAGCCCTGTATCTGTGTCACTATCCTGGTGCTAATGTCTCTCTATCATCTCCTGTGTCCTCCCTCAGCCCTGTATCTGTGTCACTATCCTGGTGCTAATGTCTCTCTATCATCTCCTGTGTCCTCCCTCAGCCCTGTATCTGTGTCACTATCCTGGTGCTAATGTCTCTCTATCATCACCTGTGTCCTCCCTCAGCCCTGTATCTGTGTCACTATCCTGGTGCTATTGTCTCTCTATCATCACCTGTGTCCTCCCTCAGCCCTGTATCTGTGTCACTATCCTGGTGCTAATGTCTCTCTATCATCACCTGTGTCCTCCCTCAGCCCTGTATGTGTGTCACTATCCTGGTGCTAATGTCTCTCTATCATCACCTGTGTCCTCCCTCAGCCCTGTATCTGTGTCACTATCCTGGTGCTAATGTCTCTCTATCATCTCCTGTGTCCTCCCTCAGCCCTGTATCTGTGTCACTATCCTGGTGCTAATGTCTCTCTATCATCACCTGTGTCCTCCCTTAGCCCTGTATCTGTGTCACTATCCTGGTGCTAATGTCTCTCTATCATCTCCTGTGTCCTCCCTCAGCCCTGTATCTGTGTCACTATCCTGGTGCTAATGTCTATCATCACCTGTGTCCTCCCTCAGCCCTGTATCTGTATCACTATCCTGGTGCTAATGTCTCTCTATCATCACCTGTGTCCTCCCTCAGCCCTGTATCTGTGTCACTATCCTGGTGCTAATGTCTATCATCACCTGTGTCCTCCCTCAGCCCTGTATCTGTATCACTATCCTGGTGCTAATGTCTCTCTATCATCACCTGTGTCCTCCCTCAGCCCTGTGTCTGTGTCACTATCCTGGTGCTAATGTCTCTCTATCATCACCTGTGTCCTCCCTCTGCCCTGTATCTGTGTCACTATCCTGGTGCTAATGTCTCTCTATCATCTCCTGTGTACTCCCTCAGCCCTGTGTCTGTGTCACTATCCTGGTGCTAATGTCTCTCTATCATCACCTGTGTGCTCCGTCAGCCCTGTATCTGTGTCACTATCCTGGTTCTAATGTCCCTCTATCATCACCTGTGTCCTCCCTCAGCCCTGTATCTGTGTCTCGATCCTGGTGCTAATGTCTCTCTATCATCACCTGTGTCCTCCCTCAGCCCTGTATCTGTGTCACTATCCTGGTGCTAATGTCTCTCTATCATCTCCTGTGTCCTCCCTCAGCCCTGTGTCTGTGTCACTATCCTGGTGCTAATGTCTCTCTATCATCACCTGTGTCCTCCCTCAGCCCTGTATCTGTGTCACTATCCTGGTGCTAATGTCCCTCTATCATCACCTGTGTCCTCCCTCAGCCCTGTGTCTGTGTCACTATCCTGGTGCTAATGTCTCTCTATCATCACCTGTGTCCTCCCTCAGCCCTGTGTCTGTGTCACTATCCTGGTGCTAATGTCCCTCTATCATCACCTGTGTCCTCCCTCAGCCCTGTGTCTGTGTCACTATCCTGGTGCTAATGTCCCTCTATCATCACCTGTGTCCTCCCTCAGCCCTGTGTCTGTGTCACTATCCTGTTGCTAATGTCCCTCTATCATCACCTGTGTCCTCCCTCAGCCCTGTATCTGTGTCACTATCCTGGTGCTAATGTCCCTCTATCATCAGATGTGTCCTCCCTCAGCCCTGTATCTGTGTCACTATCCTGGTGCTAATGTCTCTCTATCATCTCCTGTGTCCTCCCTCAGCCCTGTATCTGTGTCACTATCCTGGTGCTAGTGTCTCTCTATCATCTCCTGTGTCCTCCCTCAGCCCTGTATCTGTGTCCCTATCCTGGTGCTTATGTCTCTCTATCATCTCCTGTGTCCTCCCTCAGCCCTGTATCTGTGTCACTATCCTGGTGCTAATGTCCCTCTATCATCACCTGTGTCCTCCCTCAGCCCTGTATCTGTGTCACTATCCTGGTGCTAATGTCCCTCTATCATCACCTGTGTCCTCCCTCAGCCCTGTGTCTGTGTCACTAACCTGGTGCTAATGTCTCTCTATCATCACCTGTGTCCTCCCTCAGCCCTGTATCTGTGTCACTATCCTGGTGCTAATGTCTCTCTATCATCTCCTGTGTCCTCCCTCAGCCCTGTATCTGTGTCACTATCCTGGTGCTAATGTCTCTCTATCATCTCCTGTGTCCTCCCTCAGCCCTGTATCTGTGTCACTATCCTGGTGCTAATGTCCCTCTATCATCTCCTGTGTCCTCCCTCAGCCCTGTATCTGTGTCACTATCCTGGTGCTAATGTCTCTCTATCATCACCTGTGTCCTCCCTCAGCCCTGTATCTGTGTCACTATCCTGGTGCTATTGTCTCTCTATCATCACCTGTGTCCTCCCTCAGCCCTGTATCTGTGTCACTATCCTGGTGCTAATGTCTCTCTATCATCACCTGTGTCCTCCCTCAGCCCTGTATGTGTGTCACTATCCTGGTGCTAATGTCTCTCTATCATCACCTGTGTCCTCCCTCAGCCCTGTATCTGTGTCACTATCCTGGTGCTAATGTCTCTCTATCATCTCCTGTGTCCTCCCTCAGCCCTGTATCTGTTTCACTATCCTGGTGCTAATGTCTCTCTATCATCACCTGTGTCCTCCCTTAGCCCTGTATCTGTGTCACTATCCTGGTGCTAATGTCTCTCTATCATCTCCTGTGTCCTCCCTCAGCCCTGTATCTGTGTCACTATCCTGGTGCTAATGTCTATCATCACCTGTGTCCTCCCTCAGCCCTGTATCTGTATCACTATCCTGGTGCTAATGTCTCTCTATCATCACCTGTGTCCTCCCTCAGCCCTGTATCTGTGTCACTATCCTGGTGCTAATGTCTCTCTATCATCTCCTGTGTCCTCCCTCAGCCCTGTGTCTGTGTCACTATCCTGGTGCTAATGTCTCTCTATCATCACCTGTGTCCTCCGTCAGCCCTGTATCTGTGTCAATATCCTGGTTCTAATGTCCCTCTATCATCACCTGTGTCCTCCCTCAGCCCTGTATCTGTGTCTCGATCCTGGTGCTAATGTCTCTCTATCATCACCTGTGTCCTCCCTCAGCCCTGTATCTGTGTCACTATCCTGGTGCTAATGTCTCTCTATCATCACCTGTGTCCTCCCTCAGCCCTGTATCTGTGTCACTATCCTGGTGCTAATGTCCCTCTATCATCACCTGTGTCCTCCCTCAGCCCTGTGTCTGTGTCACTATCCTGGTGCTAATGTCCCTCTATCATCACCTGTGTCCTCCCTCAGCCCTGTGTCTGTGTCACTATCCTGGTGCTAATGTCTCTCTATCATCACCTGTGTCCTCCCTCAGCCCTGTGTCTGTGTCACTATCCTGGTGCTAATGTCCCTCTATCATCACCTGTGTCCTCCCTCAGCCCTGTATCTGTGTCACTATCCTGGTGCTAATGTCTCTCTATCATCACCTGTGTCCTCCCTCAGCCCTGTATCTGTGTCACTATCCTGGTGCTAATGTCTCTCTATCATCACCTGTGTCCTCCCTCAGCCCTGTGTCTGTGTCACTATCCTGGTGCTAATGTCCCTCTATCATCACCTGTGTCCTCCCTCAGCCCTGTATCTGTGTCACTATCCTGGTGCTAATGTCCCTCTATCATCACCTGTGTCCTCCATCAGCCCTGTATCTGTGTCACTATCCTGGTGCTAATGTCTCTCTATCATCTCCTGTGTCCTCCCTCAGCCCTGTATCTGTATCACTATCCTGGTGCTAATGTCTCTCTATCATCTCCTGTGTCCTCCCTCAGCCCTGTATCTGTGTCACTATCCTGGTGCTAATGTCTCTCTATCATCTCCTGTGTCCTCCCTCAGCCCAGTATCTGTGTCACTATCCTGGTGCTAATGTCCCTCTATCATCACCTGTGTCCTCCCTCAGCTCTGTATCTGTGTCATTATCCTGGTGCTATTGTGCCTCTATCATCACCTGTGTCCTACTTCAGCCCTGTATCTGTGTCACTATCCTGGTGCTAATGTCGCTCTATCATCTCCTGTGTCCTCCCTCAGCCCTGTGTCTGTGTCACTATCCTGGTGCTAATGTCTCTCTATCATCACCTGTGTCCTCCCTCAGCCCTGTGTCTGTGTCACTATCCTGGTGCTAATGTCTCTCTATCATCACCTGTGTCCTCCCTCAGCCCTGTGTCTGTGTCACTATCCTGGTGCTAATGTCTCTCTATCATCTCCTGTGTCCTCCCTCAGCCCTGTGTCTGTGTCACTATCCTGGTGCTAATGTCTCTCTATCATCACCTGTGTCCTCCCTCAGCCATGTATGTGTGTCACTATCCTGGTGCTAATGTCTCTCTATCATCACCTGTGTCCTCCCTCAGCCCTGTATCTGTGTCACTATCCTGGTGCTAATGTCTCTCTATCATCTCCTGTGTCCTCCCTCAGCCCTGTATCTGTGTCACTATTCTGGTGCTAATGTCTCTCTATCATCACCTGTGTCCTCCCTCAGCCCTGTTTCTGTGTCACTATCCTGGTGCTAATGTCTCTCTATCATCACCTGTGTCCTCCCTCAGCCCTGTATCTGTGTCATTATCCTGGTGCTATTGTGCCTCTATCATCACCTGTGTCCTACTTCAGCCCTGTATCTGTGTCACTATCCTGGTGCTAATGTCGCTCTATCATCTCCTGTGTCCTCCCTCAGCCCTGTGTCTGTGTCACTATCCTGGTGCTAATGTCTCTCTATCATCACCTGTGTCCTCCCTCAGCCCTGTGTCTGTGTCACTATCCTGGTGCTAATGTCTCTCTATCATCACCTGTGTCCTCCCTCAGCCCTGTGTCTGTGTCACTATCCTGGTGCTAATGTCTCTCTATCATCTCCTGTGTCCTCCCTCAGCCCTGTGTCTGTGTCACTATCCTGGTGCTAATGTCTCTCTATCATCACCTGTGTCCTCCCTCAGCCCTGTATGTGTGTCACTATCCTGGTGCTAATGTCTCTCTATCATCACCTGTGTCCTCCCTCAGCCCTGTATCTGTGTCACTATCCCGGTGCTAATGTCTCTCTATCATCTCCTGTGTCCTCCCTCAGCCCTGTATCTGTGTCACTATTCTGGTGCTAATGTCTCTCTATCATCACCTGTGTCCTCCCTCAGCCCTGTTTCTGTGTCACTATCCTGGTGCTAATGTCTCTCTATCATCACCTGTGTCCTCCCTCAGCCCTGTATGTGTGTCACTATCCTGGTGCTAATGTCTCTCTATCATCACCTGTGTCCTCCCTCAGCCCTGTATCTGTGTCACTATCCTGGTGATAATGTCTCTCTATCATCTCCTGTGTCCTCCCTCAGCCCTGTATCTTGTCACTATTCTGGTGCTAATGTCTCTCTATCATCACCTGTGTCCTCCCTCAGCCCTGTATCTGTGTCACTATCCTGGTGCTAATGTCTACCATCACCTGTGTCCTCCATCAGCCCTGTATCTGTGTCACTATCCTGGTGCTAATGTTTCTCTATCATCACCTCTGTCCTCCGTCAGCCCTGTATCTGTGTCACTATCCCGGTGCTAATGTCTCTCTATCATCTCCTGTGTCCTCCCTCAGCCCTGTGTCTGTGTCACTATCCTGGTGCTAATGTCTCTCTATCATCACCTGTGTCCTCCCTCAGCCCTGTATCTGTGTCACTATCCTGGTGCTAATGTCCCTCTATCATCACCTGTGTCCTCCCTCAGCCCTGTGTCTGTGTCACTATCCTGGTGCTAATGTCTCTCTATCATCACCTGTGTCCTCCCTCAGCCCTGTGTCTATGTCACGATCCTGGTGCTAATGTCCCTCTATCATCACCTGTGTCCTCCCTCAGCCCTGTGTCTGTGTCACTATCCTGGTGCTAATGTCCCTCTATCATCACCTGTGTCCTCCCTCAGCCCTGAATCTGTGTCACTATCCTGGTGCTAGTGTCTCTCTATCATCTCCTGTGTCCTCCCTCAGCCCTGTATCTGTGTCACTATCCTGGTGCTAATGTCTCTGTATCATCTCCTGTGTCCTCCCTCAGCCCTGTATCTGTGTCACTATCCTGGTGCTAATGTCCCTCTATCATCACCTGTGTCCTCCCTCAGCCCTGTATCTGTGTCATTATCCTGGTGCTATTGTGCCTCTATCATCACCTGTGTCCTACTTCAGCCCTATATCTGTGTCACTATCCTGGTGCTAATGTCGCTCTATCATCTCCTGTGTCCTCCCTCAGCCCTGTGTCTGTGTCACTATCCTGGTGCTAATGTCGCTCTATCATCTCCTGTGTCCTCCCTCAGCCCTGTGTCTGTGTCACTATCCTGGTGCTAATGTCTCTCTATCATCACCTGTGTCCTCCCTCAGCCCTGTGTCTGTGTCACTATCCTGGTGCTAATGTCTCGCTATCATCACCTGTGTCCTACTTCAGCCCTGTGTCTGTGTCACTATCCTGGTGCTAATGTCTCTCTATCATCTCCTGTGTCCTCCCTCAGCCCTGTGTCTGTGTCACTATCCTGGTGCTAATGTCTCTCTATCATCACCTGTGTCCTCCCTCAGCCCTGGATGTGTGTCACTATCCTGGTGCTAATGTCTCTCTATCATCACCTGTGTCCTCCCTCAGCCCTGTATCTGTGTCACTATCCTGGTGCTAATGTCTCTCTATCATCTCCTGTGTCCTCCCTTAGCCCTGTATCTGTGTCACTATCCTGGTGCTAATGTCTCTCTATCATCACCTGTGTCCTCCCTTAGCCCTGTATCTGTGTCACTATCCTGGTGCTAATGTCTCTCTATCATCTCCTGTGTCCTCCCTCAGCCCTGTATCTGTGTCACTATCCTGGTGCTAATGTCTATCATCACCTGTGTCCTCCCTCAGCCCTGTATCTGTGTCACTATCCTGGTGCTAATGTCTCTCTATCATCACCTGTGTCCTCCGTCAGCCCTGTATCTGTGTCACTATCCTGTTGCTAATGTTTCTCTATCATCTACTGTGTCCTCCCTCAGCCCTGTGTCTGTGTCACTATCCTGGTGCTAATGTCTCTCTATCATCTCCTGTGTCCTCCCTCAGCCCTGTATCTGTGTCACTATCCTGGTGCTAATGTCTCTCTATCATCACCTGTGTCCTCCCTCAGCCCTGTATCTGTGTCACTATCCTGGTGCTATTGTCTCTCTATCATCACCTGTGTCCTCCCTCAGCCCTGTATCTGTGTCACTATCCTGGTGCTAATGTCTCTCTATCATCACCTGTGTCCTCCCTCAGCCCTGTATGTGTGTCACTATCCTGGTGCTAATGTCTCTCTATCATCACCTGTGTCCTCCCTCAGCCCTGTATCTGTGTCACTATCCTGGTGCTAATGTCTCTCTATCATCTCCTGTGTCCTCCCTCAGCCCTGTATCTGTGTCACTATCCTGGTGCTAATGTCTCTCTATCATCACCTGTGTCCTCCCTTAGCCCTGTATCTGTGTCACTATCCTGGTGCTAATGTCTCTCTATCATCTCCTGTGTCCTCCCTCAGCCCTGTATCTGTGTCACTATCCTGGTGCTAATGTCTATCATCACCTGTGTCCTCCCTCAGCCCTGTATCTGTATCACTATCCTGGTGCTAATGTCTCTCTATCATCACCTGTGTCCTCCCTCAGCCCTGTATCTGTGTCACTATCCTGGTGCTAATGTCTCTCTATCATCTCCTGTGTCCTCCCTCAGCCCTGTGTCTGTGTCACTATCCTGGTGCTAATGTCTCTCTATCATCACCTGTGTGCTCCGTCAGCCCTGTATCTGTGTCACTATCCTGGTTCTAATGTCCCTCTATCATCACCTGTGTCCTCCCTCAGCCCTGTATCTGTGTCTCGATCCTGGTGCTAATGTCTCTCTATCATCACCTGTGTCCTCCCTCAGCCCTGTATCTGTGTCACTATCCTGGTGCTAATGTCTCTCTATCATCTCCTGTGTCCTCCCTCAGCCCTGTGTCTGTGTCACTATCCTGGTGCTAATGTCTCTCTATCATCACCTGTGTCCTGCCTCAGCCCTGTATCTGTGTCACTATCCTGGTGCTAATGTCCCTCTATCATCACCTGTGTCCTCCCTCAGCCCTGTGTCTGTGTCACTATCCTGGTGCTAATGTCTCTCTATCATCACCTGTGTCCTCCCTCAGCCCTGTGTCTGTGTCACTATCCTGGTGCTAATGTCCCTCTATCATCACCTGTGTCCTCCCTCAGCCCTGTGTCTGTGTCACTATCCTGGTGCTAATGTCCCTCTATCATCACCTGTGTCCTCCCTCAGCCCTGTGTCTGTGTCACTATCCTGTTGCTAATGTCCCTCTATCATCACCTGTGTCCTCCCTCAGCCCTGTATCTGTGTCACTATCCTGGTGCTAATGTCCCTCTATCATCAGATGTGTCCTCCCTCAGCCCTGTATCTGTGTCACTATCCTGGTGCTAATGTCTGTCTATCATCTCCTGTGTCCTCCCTCAGCCCTGTATCTGTGTCACTATCCTGGTGCTAGTGTCTCTCTATCATCTCCTGTGTCCTCCCTCAGCCCTGTATCTGTGTCCCTATCCTGGTGCTAATGTCTCTCTATCATCTCCTGTGTCCTCCCTCAGCCCTGTATCTGTGTCACTATCCTGGTGCTAATGTCCCTCTATCATCACCTGTGTCCTCCCTCAGCCCTGTATCTGTGTCACTATCCTGGTGCTAATGTCCCTCTATCATCACCTGTGTCCTCCCTCAGCCCTGTGTCTGTGTCACTATCCTGGTGCTAATGTCTCTCTATCATCACCTGTGTCCTCCCTCAGCCCTGTATCTGTGTCACTATCCTGGTGCTAATGTCTCTCTATCATCTCCTGTGTCCTCCCTCAGCCCTGTATCTGTGTCACTATCCTGGTGCTAATGTCTCTGTATCATCTCCTGTGTCCTCCCTCAGCCCTGTATCTGTGTCACTATCCTGGTGCTAATGTCCCTCTATCATCTCCTGTGTCCTCCCTCAGCCCTGTATCTGTGTCACTATCCTGGTGCTAATGTCTCTCTATCATCACCTGTGTCCTCCCTCAGCCCTGTATCTGTGTCACTATCCTGGTGCTATTGTCTCTCTATCATCACCTGTGTCCTCCCTCAGCCCTGTATCTGTGTCACTATCCTGGTGCTAATGTCTCTCTATCATCACTTGTGTCCTCCCTCAGCCCTGTATGTGTGTCACTATCCTGGTGCTAATGTCTCTCTATCATCACCTGTGTCCTCCCTCAGCCCTGTATCTGTGTCACTATCCTGGTGCTAATGTCTCTCTATCATCTCCTGTGTCCTCCCTCAGCCCTGTATCTGTGTCACTATCCTGGTGCTAATGTCTCTCTATCATCACCTGTGTCCTCCCTCAGCCCTGTATCTGTGTCACTATCCTGGTGCTAATGTCTATCATCACCTGTGTCCTCCCTCAGCCCTGTATCTGTATCACTATCCTGGTGCTAATGTCTCTCTATCATCACCTGTGTCCTCCCTCAGCCCTGTATCTGTGTCACTATCCTGGTGCTAATGTCTCTCTATCATCTCCTGTGTCCTCCCTCAGCCCTGTGTCTGTGTCACTATCCTGGTGCTAATGTCTCTCTATCATCACCTGTGTCCTCCGTCAGCCCTGTATCTGTGTCACTATCCTGGTTCTAATGTCCCTCTATCATCACCTGTGTCCTCCCTCAGCCCTGTATCTGTGTCTCGATCCTGGTGCTAATGTCTCTCTATCATCACCTGTGTCCTCCCTCAGCCCTGTATCTGTGTCACTATCCTGGTGCTAATGTCTCTCTATCATCACCTGTGTCCTCCCTCAGCCCTGTATCTGTGTCACTATCCTGGTGCTAATGTCCCTCTATCATCACCTGTGTCCTCCCTCAGCCCTGTGTCTGTGTCACTATCCTGGTGCTAATGTCCCTCTATCATCACCTGTGTCCTCCCTCAGCCCTGTGTCTGTGTCACTATCCTGGTGCTAATGTCCCTCTATCATCACCTGTGTCCTCCCTCAGCCCTGTGTCTGTGTCACTATCCTGGTGCTAATGTCTCTCTATCATCACCTGTGTCGTCCCTCAGCCCTGTGTCTGTGTCACTATCCTGGTGCTAATGTCCCTCTATCATCACCTGTGTCCTCCCTCAGCCCTGTGTCTGTGTCACTATCCTGGTGCTAATGTCCCTCTATCATCACCTGTGTCCTCCCTCAGCCCTGTATCTGTGTCACTATCCTGGTGCTAATGTCTCTCTATCATCACCTGTGTCCTCCCTCAGCCCTGTATCTGTGTCACTATCCTGGTGCTAATGTCTCTCTATCATCACCTGTGTCCTCCCTCAGCCCTGTGTCTGTGTCACTATCCTGGTGCTAATGTCTCTCTATCATCTCCTGTGTCCTTCCTCAGCCCTGTATCTGTGTCCCTATCCTGGTGCTAATGTCTCTCTATCATCTCCTGTGTCCTCCCTCAGCCCTGTATCTGTGTCACTATCCTGGTGCTAATGTCCCTCTATCATCACCTGTGTCCTCCCTCAGCCCTGTATCTGTGTCACTATCCTGGTGCTAATGTCCCTCTATCATCACCTGTGTCCTCCCTCAGCCCTGTGTCTGTGTCACTATCCTGGTGCTAATGTCTCTCTATCATCACCTGTGTCGTCCCTCAGCCCTGTATCTGTGTCACTATCCTGGTGCTAATGTCTCTCTATCATCTCCTGTGTCCTCCCTCAGCCCTGTATCTGTGTCACTATCCTGGTGCTAATGTCTCTCTATCATCTCCTGTGTCCTCCCTCAGCCCTGTATCTGTGTCACTATCCTGGTGCTAATGTCCCTCTATCATCTCCTGTGTCCTCCCTCAGCCCTGTATCTGTGTCACTATCCTGGTGCTAATGTCTCTCTATCATCACCTGTGTCCTCCCTCAGCCCTGTATCTGTGTCACTATCCTGGTGCTATTGTCTCTCTATCATCACCTGTGTCCTCCCTCAGCCCTGTATCTGTGTCACTATCCTGGTGCTAATGTCTCTCTATCATCACCTGTGTCCTCCCTCAGCCCTGTATCTGTGTCACTATCCTGGTGCTAATGTCTCTCTATCATCACCTGTGTCCTCCCTTAGCCCTGTATCTGTGTCACTATCCTGGTGCTAATGTCTCTCTATCATCTCCTGTGTCCTCCCTCAGCCCTGTATCTGTGTCACTATCCTGGTGCTAATGTCTATCATCACCTGTGTCCTCCCTCAGCCCTGTATCTGTGTCACTATCCTGGTGCTAATGTCCCTCTATCATCACCTGTGTCCTCCCTCAGCCCTGTGTCTGTGTCACTATCCTGGTGCTAATGTCCCTCTATCATCACCTGTGTCCTCCCTCAGCCCTGTGTCTGTGTCACTATCCTGGTGCTAATGTCTCTCTATCATCACCTGTGTCGTCCCTCAGCCCTGTGTCTGTGTCACTATCCTGGTGCTAATGTCCCTCTATCATCACCTGTGTCCTCCCTCAGCCCTGTGTCTGTGTCACTATCCTGGTGCTAATGTCCCTCTATCATCACCTGTGTCCTCCCTCAGCCCTGTATCTGTGTCACTATCCTGGTGCTAATGTCTCTCTATCATCACCTGTGTCCTCCCTCAGCCCTGTATCTGTGTCACTATCCTGGTGCTAATGTCTCTCTATCATCACCTGTGTCCTCCCTCAGCCCTGTGTCTGTGTCACTATCCTGGTGCTAATGTCTCTCTATCATCTCCTGTGTCCTCCCTCAGCCCTGTATCTGTGTCCCTATCCTGGTGCTAATGTCTCTCTATCATCTCCTGTGTCCTCCCTCAGCCCTGTATCTGTGTCACTATCCTGGTGCTAATGTCCCTCTATCATCACCTGTGTCCTCCCTCAGCCCTGTATCTGTGTCACTATCCTGGTGCTAATGTCCCTCTATCATCACCTGTGTCCTCCCTCAGCCCTGTGTCTGTGTCACTATCCTGGTGCTAATGTCTCTCTATCATCACCTGTGTCCTCCCTCAGCCCTGTATCTGTGTCACTATCCTGGTGCTAATGTCTCTCTATCATCTCCTGTGTCCTCCCTCAGCCCTGTATCTGTGTCACTATCCTGGTGCTAATGTCTCTCTATCATCTCCTGTGTCCTCCCTCAGCCCTGTATCTGTGTCACTATCCTGGTGCTAATGTCCCTCTATCATCTCCTGTGTCCTCCCTCAGCCCTGTATCTGTGTCACTATCCTGGTGCTAATGTCTCTCTATCATCACCTGTGTCCTCCCTCAGCCCTGTATCTGTGTCACTATCCTGGTGCTATTGTCTCTCTATCATCACCTGTGTCCTCCCTCAGCCCTGTATCTGTGTCACTATCCTGGTGCTAATGTCTCTCTATCATCACCTGTGTCCTCCCTCAGCCCTGTATGTGTGTCACTATCCTGGTGCTAATGTCTCTCTATCATCACCTGTGTCCTCCCTCAGCCCTGTATCTGTGTCACTATCCTGGTGCTAATGTCTCTCTATCATCTCCTGTGTCCTCCCTCAGCCCTGTATCTGTGTCACTATCCTGGTGCTAATGTCTCTCTATCATCACCTGTGTCCTCCCTTAGCCCTGTATCTGTGTCACTATCCTGGTGCTAATGTCTCTCTATCATCTCCTGTGTCCTCCCTCAGCCCTGTATCTGTGTCACTATCCTGGTGCTAATGTCTATCATCACCTGTGTCCTCCCTCAGCCCTGTATCTGTATCACTATCCTGGTGCTAATGTCTCTCTATCATCACCTGTGTCCTCCCTCAGCCCTGTATCTGTGTCACTATCCTGGTGCTAATGTCTCTCTATCATCTCCTGTGTCCTCCCTCAGCCCTGTGTCTGTGTCACTATCCTGGTGCTAATGTCTCTCTATCATCACCTGTGTCCTCCGTCAGCCCTGTATCTGTGTCACTATCCTGGTTCTAATGTCCCTCTATCATCACCTGTGTCCTCCCTCAGCCCTGTATCTGTGTCTCGATCCTGGTGCTAATGTCTCTCTATCATCACCTGTGTCCTCCCTCAGCCCTGTATCTGTGTCACTATCCTGGTGCTAATGTCTCTCTATCATCACCTGTGTCCTCCCTCAGCCCTGTATCTGTGTCACTATCCTGGTGCTAATGTCCCTCTATCATCACCTGTGTCCTCCCTCAGCCCTGTGTCTGTGTCACTATCCTGGTGCTAATGTCCCTCTATCATCACCTGTGTCCTCCCTCAGCCCTGTGTCTGTGTCACTATCCTGGTGCTAATGTCCCTCTATCATCACCTGTGTCCTCCCTCAGCCCTGTATCTGTGTCACTATCCTGGTGCTAATGTCTCTCTATCATCACCTGTGTCCTCCCTCAGCCCTGTATCTGTGTCACTATCCTGGTGCTAATGTCTCTCTATCATCACCTGTGTCCTCCCTCAGCCCTGTGTCTGTGTCACTATCCTGGTGCTAATGTCTCTCTATCATCACCTATGTCCTCCCTCAGCCCTGTGTCTGTGTCACTATCCTGGTGCTAATGTCCCTCTATCATCACCTGTGTCCTCCCTCAGCCCTGTATCTGTGTCACTATCCTGGTGCTAATGTCCCTCTATCATCACCTGTGTCCTCCATCAGCCCTGTATCTGTGTCACTATCCTGGTGCTAATGTCTCTCTATCATCTCCTGTGTCCTCCCTCAGCCCTGTATCTGTGTCACTATCCTGGTGCTAATGTCTCTCTATCATCTCCTGTGTCCTCCCTCAGCCCTGTATCTGTGTCACTATCCTGGTGCTAATGTCTCTCTATCATCTCCTGTGTCCTCCCTCAGCCCAGTATCTGTGTCACTATCCTGGTGCTAATGTCCCTCTATCATCACCTGTGTCCTCCCTCAGCCCTGTATCTGTGTCATTATCCTGTTGCTATTGTGCCTCTATCATCACCTGTGTCCTACTTCAGCCCTGTATCTGTGTCACTATCCTGGTGCTAATGTCGCTCTATCATCTCCTGTGTCCTCCCTCAGCCCTGTGTCTGTGTCACTATCCTGGTGCTAATGTCTCTCTATCATCACCTGTGTCCTCCCTCAGCCCTGTGTCTGTGTCACTATCCTGGTGCTAATGTCTCTCTATCATCACCTGTGTCCTCCCTCAGCCCTGTGTCTGTGTCACTATCCTGGTGCTAATGTCTCTCTATCATCTCCTGTGTCCTCCCTCAGCCCTGTGTCTGTGTCACTATCCTGGTGCTAATGTCTCTCTATCATCACCTGTGTCCTCCCTCAGCCCTGTATGTGTGTCACTATCCTGGTGCTAATGTCTCTCTATCATCACCTGTGTCCTCCCTCAGCCCTGTATCTGTGTCACTATCCTGGTGCTAATGTCTCTCTATCATCTCCTGTGTCCTCCCTCAGCCCTGTATCTGTGTCACTATTCTGGTGCTAATGTCTCTCTATCATCACCTGTGTCCTCCCTCAGCCCTGTTTCTGTGTCACTATCCTGGTGCTAATGTCTCTCTATCATCACCTGTGTCCTCCCTCAGCCCTGTATCTGTGTCATTATCCTGGTGCTATTGTGCCTCTATCATCACCTGTGTCCTACTTCAGCCCTGTATCTGTGTCACTATCCTGGTGCTAATGTCGCTCTATCATCTCCTGTGTCCTCCCTCAGCCCTGTGTCTGTGTCACTATCCTGGTGCTAATGTCTCTCTATCATCACCTGTGTCCTCCCTCAGCCCTGTGTCTGTGTCATTATCCTGGTGCTAATGTCTCTCTATCATCACCTGTGTCCTCCCTCAGCCCTGTGTCTGTGTCACTATCCTGGTGCTAATGTCTCTCTATCATCTCCTGTGTCCTCCCTCAGCCCTGTGTCTGTGTCACTATCCTGGTGCTAATGTCTCTCTATCATCACCTGTGTCCTCCCTCAGCCCTGTATGTGTGTCACTATCCTGGTGCTAATGTCTCTCTATCATCACCTGTGTCCTCCCTCAGCCCTGTATCTGTGTCACTATCCCGGTGCTAATGTCTCTCTATCATCTCCTGTGTCCTCCCTCAGCCCTGTATCTGTGTCACTATCCTGGTGCTAATGTCTCTCTATCATCTCCTGTGTCCTCCCTCAGCCCTGTATCTTGTCACTATCCTGGTGCTAATGTCTCTCTATCATCACCTGTGTCCTCCCTCAGCCCTGTATCTGTGTCACTATCCTGGTGCTAATGTCCCTCTATCATCACCTGTGTCCTCCCTCAGCCCTGTGTCTGTGTCACTATCCTGGTGCTAATGTCTCTCTATCATCACCTGTGTCCTCCCTCAGCCCTGTGTCTATGTCACTATCCTGGTGCTAATGTCCCTCTATCATCACCTGTGTCCTCCCTCAGCCCTGTGTCTGTGTCACTATCCTGGTGCTAATGTCCCTCTATCATCACCTGTGTCCTCCCTCAGCCCTGTATCTGTGTCACTATCCTGGTGCTAGTGTCTCTCTATCATCTCCTGTGTCCTCCCTCAGCCCTGTATCTGTGTCACTATCCTGGTGCTAATGTCTCTCTATCATCTCCTGTGTCCTCTCTCAGCCCTGTATCTGTGTCACTATCCTGGTGCTAATGTCCCTCTATCATCACCTGTGTCCTCCCTCAGCCCTGTATCTGTGTCATTATCCTGGTGCTATTGTGCCTCTATCATCACCTGTGTCCTACTTCAGCCCTATATCTGTGTCACTATCCTGGTGCTAATGTCGCTCTATCATCTCCTGTGTCCTCCCTCAGCCCTGTGTCTGTGTCACTATCCTGGTGCTAATGTCACTCTATCATCTCCTGTGTCCTCCCTCAGCCCTGTGTCTGTGTCACTATCCTGGTGCTAATGTCTCTCTATCATCACCTGTGTCCTCCCTCAGCCCTGTGTCTGTGTCACTATCCTGGTGCTAATGTCTCTCTATCATCACCTGTGTCCTCCCTCAGCCCTGTGTCTGTGTCACTATCCTGGTGCTAATGTCTCTCTATCATCTCCTGTGTCCTCCCTCAGCCCTGTGTCTGTGTCACTATCCTGGTGCTAATGTCTCTCTATCATCACCTGTGTCCTCCCTTAGCCCTGTATCTGTGTCACTATCCTGGTGCTAATGTCTCTCTATCATCTCCTGTGTCCTCCCTCAGCCCTGTATCTGTGTCACTATCCTGGTGCTAATGTCTATCATCACCTGTGTCCTCCCTCAGCCCTGTATCTGTGTCACTATCCTGGTGCTAATGTCTCTCTATCATCACCTGTGTCCTCCGTCAGCCCTGTATCTGTGTCACTATCCTGGTGCTAATGTTTCTCTATCATCTCCTGTCTCCTCCCTCAGCCCTGTGTCTGTGTCACTATCCTGGTGCTAATGTCTCTCTATCATCTCCTGTGTCCTCCCTCAGCCCTGTGTCTGTGTCACTATCCTGGTGCTAATGTCCCTCTATCATCACCTGTGTCCTCCCTCAGCCCTGTATCTGTGTCTCGATCTTGGTGCTAATGTCTCTCTATCATCACCTGTGTCCTCCCTCAGCCCTGTATCTGTGTCACTATCCTGGTGCTAATGTCTCTCTATCATCTCCTGTGTCCTCCCTCAGCCCTGTATCTGTGTCACTATCCTGGTGCTAATGTCTCCCTATCATCACCTGTGTCCTCCCTCAGCCCTGTATCTGTGTCACTATCCTGGTGCTAATGTCCCTCTATCATCACCTGTGTCCTCCCTCAGCCCTGTGTCTGTGTCACTATCCTGGTGCTAATGTCCCTCTATCATCACCTGTGTCCTCCCTCAGCCCTGTGTCTGTGTCACTATCCTGGTGCTAATGTCCCTCTATCATCACCTGTGTCCTCCATCAGCCCTGTATCTGTGTCACTATCCTGGTGCTAATGTCTCTCTATCATCTCCTGTGTCCTCCCTCAGCCCTGTATCTGTGTCACTATCCTGGTGCTAATGTCTCTCTATCATCTCCTGTGTCCTCCCTCAGCCCTGTATCTGTGTCACTATCCTGGTGCTAATGTCTCTCTATCATCTCCTGTGTCCTCCCTCAGCCCAGTATCTGTGTCACTATCCTGGTGCTAATGTCCCTCTATCATCACCTGTGTCCTCCCTCAGCCCTGTATCTGTGTCATTATCCTGGTGCTATTGTGCCTCTATCATCACCTGTGTCCTACTTCAGCCCTGTATCTGTGTCACTATCCTGGTGCTAATGTCGCTCTATCATCTCCTGTGTCCTCCCTCAGCCCTGTGTCTGTGTCACTATCCTGGTGCTAATGTCTCTCTATCATCACCTGTGTCCTCCCTCAGCCCTGTGTCTGTGTCACTATCCTGGTGCTAATGTCTCTCTATCATCACCTGTGTCCTCCCTCAGCCCTGTGTCTGTGTCACTATCCTGGTGCTAATGTCTCTCTATCATCTCCTGTGTCCTCCCTCAGCCCTGTGTCTGTGTCACTATCCTGGTGCTAATGTCTCTCTATCATCACCTGTGTCCTCCCTCAGCCCTGTATGTGTGTCACTATCCTGGTGCTAATGTCTCTCTATCATCACCTGTGTCCTCCCTCAGCCCTGTATCTGTGTCACTATCCTGGTGCTAATGTCTCTCTATCATCTCCTGTGTCCTCCCTCAGCCCTGTATCTGTGTCACTATTCTGGTGCTAATGTCTCTCTATCATCACCTGTGTCCTCCCTCAGCCCTGTTTCTGTGTCACTATCCTGGTGCTAATGTCTCTCTATCATCACCTGTGTCCTCCCTCAGCCCTGTATCTGTGTCATTATCCTGGTGCTATTGTGCCTCTATCATCACCTGTGTCCTACTTCAGCCCTGTATCTGTGTCACTATCCTGGTGCTAATGTCGCTCTATCATCTCCTGTGTCCTCCCTCAGCCCTGTGTCTGTGTCACTATCCTGGTGCTAATGTCTCTCTATCATCACCTGTGTCCTCCCTCAGCCCTGTGTCTGTGTCACTATCCTGGTGCTAATGTCTCTCTATCATCACCTGTGTCCTCCCTCAGCCCTGTGTCTGTGTCACTATCCTGGTGCTAATGTCTCTCTATCATCTCCTGTGTCCTCCCTCAGCCCTGTGTCTGTGTCACTATCCTGGTGCTAATGTCTCTCTATCATCACCTGTGTCCTCCCTCAGCCCTGTATGTGTGTCACTATCCTGGTGCTAATGTCTCTCTATCATCACCTGTGTCCTCCCTCAGCCCTGTATCTGTGTCACTATCCCGGTGCTAATGTCTCTCTATCATCTCCTGTGTCCTCCCTCAGCCCTGTATCTGTGTCACTATCCTGGTGCTAATGTCTCTCTATCATCACCTGTGTCCTCCCTCAGCCCTGTATGTGTGTCACTATCCTGGTGCTAATGTCTCTCTATCATCACCTGTGTCCTCCCTCAGCCCTGTATCTGTGTCACTATCCTGGTGCTAATGTCTCTCTATCATCTCCTGTGTCCTCCCTCAGCCCTGTATCTTGTCACTATTCTGGTGCTAATGTCTCTCTATCATCACCTGTGTCCTTCCTCAGCCCTGTATCTGTGTCACTATCCTGGTGCTAATGTCTACCATCACCTGTGTCCTCCATCAGCCCTGTATCTGTGTCACTATCCTGGTGCTAATGTTTCTCTATCATCACCTCTGTCCTCCGTCAGCCCTGTATCTGTGTCACTATCCTGGTGCTAATGTTTCTCTATCATCTCCTGTGTCCTCCCTCAGCCCTGTGTCTGTGTCACTATCCTGGTGCTAATGTCTCTCTATCATCTCCTGTGTCCTCCCTCAGCCCTGTATCTGTGTCACTATCCTGGTGCTAATGTCCCTCTATCATCACCTGTGTCCTCCCTCAGCCCTGTGTCTGTGTCACTATCCTGGTGCTAATGTCTCTCTATCATCACCTGTGTCCTCCCTCAGCCCTGTGTCTATGTCACTATCCTGGTGCTAATGTCCCTCTATCATCACCTGTGTCCTCCCTCAGCCCTGTGTCTGTGTCACTATCCTGGTGCTAATGTCCCTCTATCATCACCTGTGTCCTCCCTCAGCCCTGTATCTGTGTCACTATCCTGGTGCTAGTGTCTCTCTATCATCTCCTGTGTCCTCCCTCAGCCCTGTATCTGTGTCACTATCCTGGTGCTAATGTCTCTCTATCATCTCCTGTGTCCTCTCTCAGCCCTGTATCTGTGTCACTATCCTGGTGCTAATGTCCCTCTATCATCACCTGTGTCCTCCCTCAGCCCTGTATCTGTGTCATTATCCTGGTGCTATTGTGCCTCTATCATCACCTGTGTCCTACTTCAGCCCTATATCTGTGTCACTATCCTGGTGCTAATGTCGCTCTATCATCTCCTGTGTCCTCCCTCAGCCCTGTGTCTGTGTCACTATCCTGGTGCTAATGTCACTCTATCATCTCCTGTGTCCTCCCTCAGCCCTGTGTCTGTGTCACTATCCTGGTGCTAATGTCTCTCTATCATCACCTGTGTCCTCCCTCAGCCCTGTGTCTGTGTCACTATCCTGGTGCTAATGTCTCTCTATCATCACCTGTGTCCTCCCTCAGCCCTGTGTCTGTGTCACTATCCTGGTGCTAATGTCTCTCTATCATCTCCTGTGTCCTCCCTCAGCCCTGTGTCTGTGTCACTATCCTGGTGCTAATGTCTCTCTATCATCACCTGTGTCCTCCCTTAGCCCTGTATCTGTGTCACTATCCTGGTGCTAATGTCTCTCTATCATCACCTGTGTCCTCCCTTAGCCCTGTATCTGTGTCACTATCCTGGTGCTAATGTCTCTCTATCATCTCCTGTGTCCTCCCTCAGCCCTGTATCTGTGTCACTATCCTGGTGCTAATGTCTATCATCACCTGTGTCCTCCCTCAGCCCTGTATCTGTGTCACTATCCTGGTGCTAATGTCTCTCTATCATCACCTGTGTCCTCCGTCAGCCCTGTATCTGTGTCACTATCCTGGTGCTAATGTTTCTCTATCATCTCCTGTCTCCTCCCTCAGCCCTGTGTCTGTGTCACTATCCTGGTGCTAATGTCTCTCTATCATCTCCTGTGTCCTCCCTCAGCCCTGTGTCTGTGTCACTATCCTGGTGCTAATGTCCCTCTATCATCACCTGTGTACTCCCTCAGCCCTGTATCTGTGTCTCGATCTTGGTGCTAATGTCTCTCTATCATCACCTGTGTCCTCCCTCAGCCCTGTATCTGTGTCACTATCCTGGTGCTAATGTCTCTCTATCATCTCCTGTGTCCTCCCTCAGCCCTGTATCTGTGTCACTATCCTGGTGCTAATGTCTCCCTATCATCACCTGTGTCCTCCCTCAGCCCTGTATCTGTGTCACTATCCTGGTGCTAATGTCCCTCTATCATCACCTGTGTCCTCCCTCAGCCCTGTGTCTGTGTCACTATCCTGGTGCTAATGTCCCTCTATCATCACCTGTGTCCTCCCTCAGCCCTGTGTCTGTGTCACTATCCTGGTGCTAATGTCTCTCTATCATCACCTGTGTCCTCCCTCAGCCCTGTGTCTGTGTCACTATCCTGGTGCTAATGTCCCTCTATCATCACCTGTGTCCTCCCGCAGCCCTGTGTCTGTGTCACTATCCTGGTGCTAATGTCCCTCAATCATCACCTGTGTCCTCCCTCAGCCCTGTGTCTGTGTCACTATCCTGGTGCTAATGTCCCTCTATCATCACCTGTGTCCTCCCTCAGCCCTGTATCTGTGTCACTATCCTGGTGCTAGTGTCTCTCTATCATCTCCTGTGTCCTCCCTCAGCCCTGTATCTGTGTCACTATCCTGGTGCTAATGTCTCTCTATCATCTCCTGTGTCCTCTCTCAGCCCTGTATCTGTGTCACTATCCTGGTGCTAATGTCCCTCTATCATCACCTGTGTCCTCCCTCAGCCCTGTATCTGTGTCATTATCCTGGTGCTATTGTGCCTCTATCATCACCTGTGTCCTACTTCAGCCCTATATCTGTGTCACTATCCTGGTGCTAATGTCGCTCTATCATCTCCTGTGTCCTCCCTCAGCCCTGTGTCTGTGTCACTATCCTGGTGCTAATGTCACTCTATCATCTCCTGTGTCCTCCCTCAGCCCTGTGTCTGTGTCACTATCCTGGTGCTAATGTCTCTCTATCATCACCTGTGTCCTCCCTCAGCCCTGTGTCTGTGTCACTATCCTGGTGCTAATGTCTCTCTATCATCACCTGTGTCCTCCCTCAGCCCTGTGTCTGTGTCACTATCCTGGTGCTAATGTCTCTCTATCATCTCCTGTGTCCTCCCTCAGCCCTGTGTCTGTGTCACTATCCTGGTGCTAATGTCTCTCTATCATCACCTGTGTCCTCCCTTAGCCCTGTATCTGTGTCACTATCCTGGTGCTAATGTCTCTCTATCATCTCCTGTGTCCTCCCTCAGCCCTGTATCTGTGTCACTATCCTGGTGCTAATGTCTATCATCACCTGTGTCCTCCCTCAGCCCTGTATCTGTGTCACTATCCTGGTGCTAATGTCTCTCTATCATCACCTGTGTCCTCCGTCAGCCCTGTATCTGTGTCACTATCCTGGTGCTAATGTTTCTCTATCATCTCCTGTCTCCTCCCTCAGCCCGGTGTCTGTGTCACTATCCTGGTGCTAATGTCTCTCTATCATCTCCTGTGTCCTCCCTCAGCCCTGTGTCTGTGTCACTATCCTGGTGCTAATGTCCCTCTATCATCACCTGTGTCCTCCCTCAGCCCTGTATCTGTGTCTCGATCTTGGTGCTAATGTCTCTCTATCATCACCTGTGTCCTCCCTCAGCCCTGTATCTGTGTCACTATCCTGGTGCTAATGTCTCTCTATCATCTCCTGTGTCCTCCCTCAGCCCTGTATCTGTGTCACTATCCTGGTGCTAATGTCTCCCTATCATCACCTGTGTCCTCCCTCAGCCCTGTATCTGTGTCACTATCCTGGTGCTAATGTCCCTCTATCATCACCTGTGTCCTCCCTCAGCCCTGTGTCTGTGTCACTATCCTGGTGCTAATGTCCCTCTATCATCACCTGTGTCCTCCCTCAGCCCTGTGTCTGTGTCACTATCCTGGTGCTAATGTCCCTCTATCATCACCTGTGTCCTCCATCAGCCCTGTATCTGTGTCACTATCCTGGTGCTAATGTCTCTCTATCATCTCCTGTGTCCTCCCTCAGCCCTGTATCTGTGTCACTATCCTGGTGCTAATGTCTCTCTATCATCTCCTGTGTCCTCCCTCAGCCCTGTATCTGTGTCACTATCCTGGTGCTAATGTCTCTCTATCATCTCCTGTGTCCTCCCTCAGCCCAGTATCTGTGTCACTATCCTGGTGCTAATGTCCCTCTATCATCACCTGTGTCCTCCCTCAGCCCTGTATCTGTGTCATTATCCTGGTGCTATTGTGCCTCTATCATCACCTGTGTCCTACTTCAGCCCTGTATCTGTGTCACTATCCTGGTGCTAATGTCGCTCTATCATCTCCTGTGTCCTCCCTCAGCCCTGTGTCTGTGTCACTATCCTGGTGCTAATGTCTCTCTATCATCACCTGTGTCCTCCCTCAGCCCTGTGTCTGTGTCACTATCCTGGTGCTAATGTCTCTCTATCATCACCTGTGTCCTCCCTCAGCCCTGTGTCTGTGTCACTATCCTGGTGCTAATGTCTCTCTATCATCTCCTGTGTCCTCCCTCAGCCCTGTGTCTGTGTCACTATCCTGGTGCTAATGTCTCTCTATCATCACCTGTGTCCTCCCTCAGCCCTGTATGTGTGTCACTATCCTGGTGCTAATGTCTCTCTATCATCACCTGTGTCCTCCCTCAGCCCTGTATCTGTGTCACTATCCTGGTGCTAATGTCTCTCTATCATCTCCTGTGTCCTCCCTCAGCCCTGTATCTGTGTCACTATTCTGGTGCTAATGTCTCTCTATCATCACCTGTGTCCTCCCTCAGCCCTGTTTCTGTGTCACTATCCTGGTGCTAATGTCTCTCTATCATCACCTGTGTCCTCCCTCAGCCCTGTATCTGTGTCACTATCCTGGTGCTAATGTCTCTCTATCATCACCTGTGTCCTCCCTCAGCCCTGTGTCTGTGTCACTATCCTGGTGCTAATGTCTCTCTATCATCACCTGTGTCCTCCCTCAGCCCTGTGTCTGTGTCACTATCCTGGTGCTAATGTCTCTCTATCATCTCCTGTGTCCTCCCTCAGCCCTGTGTCTGTGTCACTATCCTGGTGCTAATGTCTCTCTATCATCACCTGTGTCCTCCCTCAGCCCTGTATGTGTGTCACTATCCTGGTGCTAATGTCTCTCTATCATCACCTGTGTCCTCCCTCAGCCCTGTATCTGTGTCACTATCCCGGTGCTAATGTCTCTCTATCATCTCCTGTGTCCTCCCTCAGCCCTGTATGTGTGTCACTATCCTGGTGCTAATGTCTCTCTATCATCACCTGTGTCCTCCCTCAGCCCTGTATGTGTGTCACTATCCTGGTGCTAATGTCTCTCTATCATCACCTGTGTCCTCCCTCAGCCCTGTGTCTGTGTCACTATCCTGGTGCTAATGTCTCTCTATCATCTCCTGTGTCCTCCCTCAGCCCTGTGTCTGTGTCACTATCCTGGTGCTAATGTCTCTCTATCATCACCTGTGTCCTCCCTCAGCCCTGTATGTGTGTCACTATCCTGGTGCTAATGTCTCTCTATCATCACCTGTGTCCTCCCTCAGCCCTGTATCTGTGTCACTATCCTGGTGCTAATGTCTCTCTATCATCACCTGTGTCCTCCCTCAGCCCTGTATGTGTGTCACTATCCTGGTGCTAATGTCTCTCTATCATCACCTGTGTCCTCCCTCAGCCCTGTATCTGTGTCACTATCCTGGTGCTAATGTCTCTCTATCATCTCCTGTGTCCTCCCTCAGCCCTGTATCTTGTCACTATTCTGGTGCTAATGTCTCTCTATCATCACCTGTGTCCTTCCTCAGCCCTGTATCTGTGTCACTATCCTAGTGCTAATGTCTACCATCACCTGTGTCCTCCATCAGCCCTGTATCTGTGTCACTATCCTGGTGCTAATGTTTCTCTATCATCACCTCTGTCCTCCGTCAGCCCTGTATCTGTGTCACTATCCTGGTGCTAATGTTTCTCTATCATCTCCTGTGTCCTCCCTCAGCCCTGTGTCTGTGTCACTATCCTGGTGCTAATGTCTCTCTATCATCTCCTGTGTCCTCCCTCAGCCCTGTATCTGTGTCACTATCCTGGTGCTAATGTCCCTCTATCATCACCTGTGTCCTCCCTCAGCCCTGTGTCTGTGTCACTATCCTGGTGCTAATGTCTCTCTATCATCACCTGTGTCCTCCCTCAGCCCTGTGTCTATGTCACTATCCTGGTGCTAATGTCCCTCTATCATCACCTGTGTCCTCCCTCAGCCCTGTGTCTGTGTCACTATCCTGGTGCTAATGTCCCTCTATCATCACCTGTGTCCTCCCTCAGCCCTGTATCTGTGTCACTATCCTGGTGCTAGTGTCTCTCTATCATCTCCTGTGTCCTCCCTCAGCCCTGTATCTGTGTCACTATCCTGGTGCTAATGTCTCTCTATCATCTCCTGTGTCCTCTCTCAGCCCTGTATCTGTGTCACTATCCTGGTGCTAATGTCCCTCTATCATCACCTGTGTCCTCCCTCAGCCCTGTATCTGTGTCATTATCCTGGTGCTATTGTGCCTCTATCATCACCTGTGTCCTACTTCAGCCCTATATCTGTGTCACTATCCTGGTGCTAATGTCGCTCTATCATCTCCTGTGTCCTCCCTCAGCCCTGTGTCTGTGTCACTATCCTAGTGCTAATGTCACTCTATCATCTCCTGTGTCCTCCCTCAGCCCTGTGTCTGTGTCACTATCCTGGTGCTAATGTCTCTCTATCATCACCTGTGTCCTCCCTCAGCCCTGTGTCTGTGTCACTATCCTGGTGCTAATGTCTCTCTATCATCACCTGTGTCCTCCCTCAGCCCTGTGTCTGTGTCACTATCCTGGTGCTAATGTCTCTCTATCATCTCCTGTGTCCTCCCTCAGCCCTGTGTCTGTGTCACTATCCTGGTGCTAATGTCTCTCTATCATCACCTGTGTCCTCCCTTAGCCCTGTATCTGTGTCACTATCCTGGTGCTAATGTCTCTCTATCATCTCCTGTGTCCTCCCTCAGCCCTGTATCTGTGTCACTATCCTGGTGCTAATGTCTATCATCACCTGTGTCCTCCCTCAGCCCTGTATCTGTGTCACTATCCTGGTGCTAATGTCTCTCTATCATCACCTGTGTCCTCCGTCAGCCCTGTATCTGTGTCACTATCCTGGTGCTAATGTTTCTCTATCATCTCCTGTCTCCTCCCTCAGCCCTGTGTCTGTGTCACTATCCTGGTGCTAATGTCTCTCTATCATCTCCTGTGTCCTCCCTCAGCCCTGTGTCTGTGTCACTATCCTGGTGCTAATGTCCCTCTATCATCACCTGTGTCCTCCCTCAGCCCTGTATCTGTGTCTCGATCTTGGTGCTAATGTCTCTCTATCATCACCTGTGTCCTCCCTCAGCCCTGTATCTGTGTCACTATCCTGGTGCTAATGTCTCTCTATCATCTCCTGTGTCCTCCCTCAGCCCTGTATCTGTGTCACTATCCTGGTGCTAATGTCTCCCTATCATCACCTGTGTCCTCCCTCAGCCCTGTATCTGTGTCACTATCCTGGTGCTAATGTCCCTCTATCATCACCTGTGTCCTCCCTCAGCCCTGTGTCTGTGTCACTATCCTGGTGCTAATGTCCCTCTATCATCACCTGTGTCCTCCCTCAGCCCTGTGTCTGTGTCACTATCCTGGTGCTAATGTCTCTCTATCATCACCTGTGTCCTCCCTCAGCCCTGTGTCTGTGTCACTATCCTGGTGCTAATGTCCCTCTATCATCACCTGTGTCCTCCCGCAGCCCTGTGTCTGTGTCACTATCCTGGTGCTAATGTCCCTCAATCATCACCTGTGTCCTCCCTCAGCCCTGTGTCTGTGTCACTATCCTGGTGCTAATGTCCCTCTATCATCACCTGTGTCCTCCCTCAGCCCTGTATCTGTGTCACTATCCTGGTGCTATTGTCCCTCTATCATCACCTGTGTCCTCCCTCAGCCCTGTATCTGTGTCACTATCCTGGTGCTAATGTCTCTCTATCATCTCCTGTGTACTCCCTCAGCCCTGTATCTGTGTCACTATCCTGGTGCTAATGTCTCTCTATCATCTCCTGTGTCCTCCCTCAGCCCTGTATCTGTGTCACTATCCTGGTGCTAATGTCTCTCTATCATCTCCTGTGTCCTCCCTCAGCCCTGTATCTGTGTCACTATCCTGGTGCTAATGTCCCTCTATCATCACCTGTGTCCTCCCTCAGCCCTGTATCTGTGTCATTATCCTGGTGCTATTGTGCCTCTATCATCACCTGTGTCCTACTTCAGCCCTGTATCTGTGTCACTATCCTGGTGCTAATGTCGCTCTATCATCTCCTGTGTCCTCCCTCAGCCCTGTATCTGTGTCACTATCCTGGTGCTAATGTCGCTCTATCATCTCCTGTGTCCTCCCTCAGCCCTGTGTCTGTGTCACTATCCTGGTGCTAATGTCTCTCTATCATCACCTGTGTCCTCCCTCAGCCCTGTGTCTGTGTCACTATCCTTGTGCTAATGTCTCTCTATCATCTCCTGTGTCCTCCCTCTGCCCTGTATCTGTGTCATTATCCTGGTGCTAATGTCTATCATCACCTGTGTCCTCCCTCAGCCCTGTATCTGTGTCACTATCCTGGTGCTAATGTCTCTCTATCATCACCTGTGTCCTCCGTCAGCCCTGTATCTGTGTCACTATCCTGGTGCTAATGTTTCTCTATCATCTCCTGTGTCCTCCCTCAGCCCTGTGTCTGTGTCACTATACTGGTGCTAATGTCTCTCTATCATCTCCTGTGTCCTCCCTCAGCCCTGTGTCTGTGTCACTATCCTGGTGCTAATGTCTCTCTATCATCACCTGTGTCCTCCGTCAGCCCTGTATCTGTGTCAATATCCTGGTTCTAATGTCCCTCTATCATCACCTGTGTCCTCCCTCAGCCGTGTATCTGTGTCTTGATCCTGGTGCTAATGTCTCTCTATCATCACCTGTGTCCTCCCTCAGCCCTGTATCTGTGTCACTATCCTGGTGCTAATGTCTCTCTATCATCTCCTGTGTCCTCCCTCAGCCCTGTATCACTATCCTGGTGCTAATGTCTCTCTATCATCACCTGTGTCCTCCCTCAGCCCTGTGTCTGTGTCACTATCCTGGTGGTAATGTCTCTCTATCATCACCTGTGTCCTCCCTCAGCCCTGTGTCTGTGTCACTATCCTGGTGCTAATGTCCCTCTATCATCACCTGTGTCCTCCCTCAGCCCTGTGTCTGTGTCACTATCCTGGTGCTAATGTCCCTCTATCATCACCTGTGTCCTCTCTCAGCCCTGTATCTGTGTCACTATCCTGGTGCTAATGTCTCTCTATCATCACCTGTGTCCTCCCTCAGCCCTGTATCTGTGTCACTATCCTGGTGCTAATGTCTCTCTATCATCACCTGTGTCCTCCCTCAGGCCTGTATCTGTGTCACTATCCTGGTGCTAATGTCTCTCTATCATCACCTGTGTCCTCCCTCAGCCCTGTGTCTGTGTCACTATCCTGGTGCTAATGTCCCTCTATCATCACCTGTGTCCTCCCTCAGCCCTGTATCTGTGTCACTATCCTGGTGCTAATGTCCCTCTATCATCACCTGTGTCCTCCATCAGCCCTGTATCTGTGTCACTATCCTGGTGCTAATGTCTCTCTATCATCTCCTGTGTCCTCCCTCAGCCCTGTATCTGTGTCACTATCCTGGTGCTAATGTCTCTCTATCATCTCCTGTGTCCTCCCTCAGCCCTGTATCTGTGTCACTATCCTGGTGCTAATGTCTCTCTATCATCTCCTGTGTCCTCCCTCAGCCCAGTATCTGTGTCACTATCCTGGTGCTAATGTCCCTCTATCATCACCTGTGTCCTCCCTCAGCCCTGTATCTGTGTCAATATCCTGGTGCTAATGTCTCTCTATCATCTACTGTGTCCTCCCTCAGCCCTGTATCTGTGTCACTATCCTGGTGCTAATGTCTCTCTATCATCTCCTGTGTCCTCCCTCAGCCCTGTATCTGTGTCACTATCCTGGTGCTAATGTCTCTCTATCATCACCTGTGTCCTCCCTCAGCCCTGTATCTGTGTCACTATCCTGGTGCTAATGTCCCTCTATCATCACCTGTGTCCTCCCTCAGCCCTGTGTCTGTGTCACTATCCTGGTGCTAATGTCCCTCTATCATCACCTGTGTCCTCCCTCAGCTCTGTGTCTGTGTCACTATCCTGGTGCTAATGTCCCTCTATCATCACCTGTGTCCTCCCGCAGCCCTGTATCTGTGTCACTATCCTGGTGCTAATGTCCCTCTATCATCACCTGTGTCCTCCATCAGCCCTGTATCTGTGTCACTATCCTGGTGCTAATGTCTCTCTATCATCTCCTGTGTCCTCCCTCAGCCCTGTATCTGTGTCACTATCCTGGTGCTAATGTCTCTCTATCATCTCCTGTGTCCTCCCTCAGCCCTGTATCTGTGTCACTATCCTGGTGCTAATGTCTCTCTATCATCTCCTGTGTCCTCCCTCAGCCCTGTATCTGTGTCACTATCCTGGTGCTAATGTCCCTCTATCATCACCTGTGTCCTCCCTCAGCCCTGTATCTGTGTCAATATCCTGGTGCTAATGTCTCTCTATCATCTACTGTGTCCTCCCTCAGCCCTGTATCTGTGTCACTATCCTGGTGCTAATGTCTCTCTATCATCTCCTGTGTCCTCCCTCAGCCCTGTATCTGTGTCACTATCCTGGTGCTAATGTCTCTCTATCATCACCTGTGTCCTCCCTCAGCCCTGTATCTGTGTCACTATCCTGGTGCTAATGTCCCTCTATCATCACCTGTGTCCTCCCTCAGCCCTGTGTCTGTGTCACTATCCTGGTGCTAATGTCCCTCTATCATCACCTGTGTCCTCCCTCAGCTCTGTGTCTGTGTCACTATCCTGGTGCTAATGTCTCTCTATCATCTCCTGTGTCCTCCCTCTGCCCTGTATCTGTGTCACTATCCTGGTGCTAATGTCTATCATCACCTGTGTCCTCCCTCAGCCCTGTATCTGTGTCACTATCCTGGTGCTAATGTCTCTCTATCATCACCTGTGTCCTCCGTCAGCCCTGTATCTGTGTCACTATCCTGGTGCTAATGTTTCTCTATCATCTCCTGTGTCCTCCCTCAGCCCTGTGTCTGTGTCACTATACTGGTGCTAATGTCTCTCTATCATCTCCTGTGTCCTCCCTCAGCCCTGTGTCTGTGTCAGTATCCTGGTGCTAATGTCTCTCTATCATCACCTGTGTCCTCCGTCAGCCCTGTATCTGTGTCAATATCCTGGTTCTAATGTCCCTCTATCATCACCTGTGTCCTCCCTCAGCCGTGTATCTGTGTCTCGATCCTGGTGCTAATGTCTCTCTATCATCACCTGTGTCCTCCCTCAGCCCTGTATCTGTGTCACTATCCTGGTGCTAATGTCTCTCTATCATCTCCTGTGTCCTCCCTCAGCCCTGTATCTGTGTCACTATCCTGGTGCTATTGTCTCTCTATCATCACCTGTGTCCTCCCTCAGCCCTGTGTCTGTGTCACTATCCTGGTGCTAATGTCCCTCTATCATCACCTGTGTCCTCCCTCAGCCCTGTGTCTGTGTCACTATCCTGGTGCTAATGTCCCTCTATCATCACCTGTGTCCTCCCTCAGCCCTGTGTCTGTGTCACTATCCTGGTGCTAATGTCCCTCTATCATCACCTGTGTCCTCCCTCAGCCCTGTATCTGTGTCACTATCCTGGTGCTAATGTCTCTCTATCATCACCTGTGTCCTCCCTCAGCCCTGTATCTGTGTCACTATCCTGGTGCTAATGTCTCTCTATCATCACCTGTGTCCTCCCTCAGCCCTGTATCTGTGTAACTATCCTGGTGCTAATGTCTCTCTATCATCACCTGTGTCCTCCCTCAGCCCTGTGTCTGTGTCACTATCCTGGTGCTAATGTCCCTCTATCATCACCTGTGTCCTCCCTCAGCCCTGTATCTGTGTCACTATCCTGGTGCTAATGTCTCTCTATCATCACCTGTGTCCTCCCTCAGCCCTGTATCTGTGTCACTATCCTGGTGCTAATGTCTCTCTATCATCACCTGTGTCCTCCCTCAGCCCTGTATCTGTGTCACTATCCTGGTGCTAATGTCTCTCTATCATCTCCTGTGTCCTCCCTCAGCCCTGTATCTGTGTCACTATCCTGGTGCTAATGTCTCTCTATCATCTCCTGTGTCCTCCCTCAGCCCTGTATCTGTGTCACTATCCTGGTGCTAATGTCTCTCTATCATCTCCTATGTCCTCCCTCAGCCCAGTATCTGTGTCACTATCCTGGTGCTAATGTCCCTCTATCATCACCTGTGTCCTCCCTCAGCCCTGTATCTGTGTCACTATCCTGGTGCTATTGTGCCTCTATCATCACCTGTGTCCTACTTCAGCCCTGTATCTGTGTCACTATCCTGGTGCTAATGTCGCTCTATCATCTCCTGTGTCCTCCCTCAGCCCTGTGTCTGTGTCACTATCCTGGTGCTAATGTCTCTCTATCATCACCTGTGTCCTCCCTGAGCCCTGTGTCTGTGTCACTATCCTGGTGCTACTGTCTCTCTATCATCTCCTGTGTCCTCCCTCAGCCCTGTATCTGTGTCACTATCCTGGTGCTAATGTCTCTCTATCATCTCCTGTGTCCTCCCTCAGCCCAGTATCTGTGTCACTATCCTGGTGCTAATGTCCCTCTATCATCACCTGTGTCCTCCCTCAGCCCTGTATCTGTGTCAATATCCTGGTGCTAATGTCTCTCTATCATCTACTGTGTCCTCCCTCAGCCCTGTATCTGTGTCACTATCCTGGTGCTAATGTCTCTCTATCATCTCCTGTGTCCTCCCTCAGCCCTGTATCTGTGTCACTATCCTGGTGCTAATGTCTCTCTATCATCACCTGTGTCCTCCCTCAGCCCTGTATCTGTGTCACTATCCTGGTGCTAATGTCCCTCTATCATCACCTGTGTCCTCCCTCAGCCCTGTGTCTGTGTCACTATCCTGGTGCTAATGTCCCTCTATCATCACCTGTGTCCTCCCTCAGCTCTGTGTCTGTGTCACTATCCTGGTGCTAATGTCTCTCTATCATCTCCTGTGTCCTCCCTCTGCCCTGTATCTGTGTCACTATCCTGGTGCTAATGTCTATCATCACCTGTGTCCTCCCTCAGCCCTGTATCTGTGTCACTATCCTGGTGCTAATGTCTCTCTATCATCACCTGTGTCCTCCGTCAGCCCTGTATCTGTGTCACTATCCTGGTGCTAATGTTTCTCTATCATCTCCTGTGTCCTCCCTCAGCCCTGTGTCTGTGTCACTATACTGGTGCTAATGTCTCTCTATCATCTCCTGTGTCCTCCCTCAGCCCTGTGTCTGTGTCAGTATCCTGGTGCTAATGTCTCTCTATCATCACCTGTGTCCTCCGTCAGCCCTGTATCTGTGTCAATATCCTGGTTCTAATGTCCCTCTATCATCACCTGTGTCCTCCCTCAGCCGTGTATCTGTGTCTCGATCCTGGTGCTAATGTCTCTCTATCATCACCTGTGTCCTCCCTCAGCCCTGTATCTGTGTCACTATCCTGGTGCTAATGTCTCTCTATCATCTCCTGTGTCCTCCCTCAGCCCTGTATCTGTGTCACTATCCTGGTGCTATTGTCTCTCTATCATCACCTGTGTCCTCCCTCAGCCCTGTGTCTGTGTCACTATCCTGGTGCTAATGTCCCTCTATCATCACCTGTGTCCTCCCTCAGCCCTGTGTCTGTGTCACTATCCTGGTGCTAATGTCCCTCTATCATCACCTGTGTCCTCCCTCAGCCCTGTATCTGTGTCACTATCCTGGTGCTAATGTCTCTCTATCATCACCTGTGTCCTCCCTCAGCCCTGTATCTGTGTCACTATCCTGGTGCTAATGTCTCTCTATCATCACCTGTGTCCTCCCTCAGCCCTGTATCTGTGTAACTATCCTGGTGCTAATGTCTCTCTATCATCACCTGTGTCCTCCCTCAGCCCTGTGTCTGTGTCACTTTCCTGGTGCTAATGTCCCTCTATCATCACCTGTGTCCTCCCTCAGCCCTGTATCTGTGTCACTATCCTGGTGCTAATGTCTCTCTATCATCACCTGTGTCCTCCCTCAGCCCTGTATCTGTGTAACTATCCTGGTGCTAATGTCTCTCTATCATCACCTGTGTCCTCCCTCAGCCCTGTATCTGTGTCACTATCCTGGTGCTAATGTCTCTCTATCATCTCCTGTGTCCTCCCTCAGCCCTGTATCTGTGTCACTATCCTGGTGCTAATGTCTCTCTATCATCTCCTGTGTCCTCCCTCAGCCCTGTATCTGTGTCACTATCCTGGTGCTAATGTCTCTCTATCATCTCCTATGTCCTCCCTCAGCCCAGTATCTGTGTCACTATCCTGGTGCTAATGTCCCTCTATCATCACCTGTGTCCTCCCTCAGCCCTGTATCTGTGTCACTATCCTGGTGCTAATGTCTCTCTATCATCTCCTGTGTCCTCCCTCAGCCCTGTATCTGTGTCATTATCCTGGTGCTATTGTGCCTCTATCATCACCTGTGTCCTACTTCAGCCCTGTATCTGTGTCACTATCCTGGTGCTAATGTCGCTCTATCATCTCCTGTGTCCTCCCTCAGCCCTGTGTCTGTGTCACTATCCTGGTGCTAATGTCTCTCTATCATCACCTGTGTCCTCCCTGAGCCCTGTGTCTGTGTCACTATCCTGGTGCTAATGTCTCTCTATCATCACCTGTGTCCTCCCTCAGCCCTGTGTCTGTGTCACTATCCTGGTGCTAATGTCTCTCTATCATCTCCTGTGTCCTCCCTCAGCCCTGTGTCTGTGTCACTATCCTGGTGCTAATGTCTCTCTATCATCACCTGTGTCCTCCCTCAGCCCTGTATGTGTGTCACTATCCTGGTGCTAATGTCTCTCTATCATCACCTGTGTCCTCCCTCAGCCCTGTATCTGTGTCACTATCCTGGTGCTAATGTCTCTCTATCATCTCCTGTGTCCTCCCTCAGCCCTGTATCTGTGTCACTATCCTGGTGCTAATGTCTCTCTATCATCACCTGTGTCCTTCCTTAGCCCTGTATCTGTGTCACTATCCTGGTGCTAATGTCTCTCTATCATCTCCTGTGTCCTCCCTCAGCCCTGTATCTGTGTCACTATCCTGGTGCTAATGTCTACCATCACCTGTGTCCTCCATCAGCCCTGTATCTGTGTCACTATCCTGGTGCTAATGTTTCTCTATCATCACCTGTGTCCTCCGTCAGCCCTGTATCTGTGTCACTATCCTGGTGCTAATGTTTCTCTATCATCTCCTGTGTCCTCCCTCAGCCCTGTGTCTGTGTCACTATCCTGGTGCTAATGTCTCTCTATCATCACCTGTGTCCTCCCTCAGCCCTGTATCTGTGTCACTATCCTGGTGCTAATGTCCCTCTATCATCACCTGTGTCCTCCCTCAGCCCTGTGTCTGTGTCACTATCCTGGTGCTAATGTCTCTCTATCATCACCTGTGTCCTCCCTCAGCCCTGTGTCTATGTCACTATCCTGGTGCTAATGTCCCTCTATCATCACCTGTGTCCTCCCTCAGCCCTGTGTCTGTGTCACTATCCTGGTGCTAATGTCCCTCTATCATCACCTGTGTCCTCCCTCAGCCCTGTGTCTGTGTCACTATCCTGTTGCTAATGTCCCTCTATCATCACCTGTGTCCTCCCTCAGCCCTGTATCTGTGTCACTATCCTGGTGCTAATGTCCCTCTATCATCACATGTGTCCTCCCTCAGCCCTGTATCTGTGTCACTATCCTGGTGCTAATGTCTCTCTATCATCTCCTGTGTCCTCCCTCAGCCCTGTATCTGTGTCACTATCCTGGTGCTAGTGTCTCTCTATCATCTCCTGTGTCCTCCCTCAGCCCTGTATCTGTGTCACTATCCTGGTGCTAATGTCTCTCTATCATCTCCTGTGTCCTCCCTCAGCCCTGTATCTGTGTCACTGTCCTGGTGCTAATGTCCCTCTATCATCACCTGTGTCCTCCCTCAGCCCTGTATCTGTGTCATTATCCTGGTGCTATTGTGCCTCTATCATCACCTGTGTCCTACTTCAGCCCTATATCTGTGTCACTATCCTGGTGCTAATGTCGCTCTATCATCTCCTGTGTCCTCCCTCAGCCCTGTGTCTGTGTCACTATCCTGGTGCTAATGTCTCTCTATCATCACCTGTGTCCTCCCTCAGCCCTGTGTCTGTGTCACTATCCTTGTGCTAATGTCTCTCTATCATCACCTGTGTCCTCCCTCAGCCCTGTGTCTGTGTCACTATCCTGGTGCTAATGTCTCTCTATCATCTCCTGTGTCCTCCCTCAGCCCTGTGTCTGTGTCACTATCCTGGTGCTAATGTCTCTCTATCATCACCTGTGTCCTCCCTCAGCCCTGTATGTGTGTCACTATCCTGGTGCTAATGTCTCTCTATCATCACCTGTGTCCTCCCTCAGCCCTGTATCTGTGTCACTATCCTGGTTCTAATGTCCCTCTATCATCACCTGTGTCCTCCCTCAGCCCTGTATCTGTGTCTCGATCTTGGTGCTAATGTCTCTCTATCATCACCTGTGTCCTCCCTCAGCCCTGTATCTGTGTCACTATCCTGGTGCTAATGTCTCTCTATCATCTCCTGTGTCCTCCCTCAGCCCTGTATCTGTGTCACTATCCTGGTGCTAATGTCTCTCTATCATCTCCTGTGTCCTCCCTCAGCCCTGTATCTGTGTTACTATCCTGGTGCTAATGTCCCTCTATCATCACCTGTGTCCTCCCTCAGCCCTGTGTCTGTGTCACTATCATGGTGCTAATGTCCCTCTATCATCACCTGTGTCCTCCCTCAGCCCTGTATCTATGTCACTATCCTGGTGCTAATGTCTCTCTATCATCTCCTGTGTCCTCCCTCAGCCCTGTATCTGTGTCACTATCCTGGTGCTAATGTCCCTCTATCATCACCTGTGTCCTCCCTCAGCCCTGTATCTGTGTCATTATCCTGGTGCTATTGTGCCTCTATCATCACCTGTGTCCTACTTCAGCCCTGTATCTGTGTCACTATCCTGGTGCTAATGTCGCTCTATCATCTCCTGTGTCCTCCCTCAGCCCTGTGTCTGTGTCACTATCCTGGTGCTAATGTCTCTCTATCATCACCTGTGTCCTCCCTCAGCCCTGTGTCTGTGTCACTATCCTGGTGCTAATGTCTCTCTATCATCTCCTGTGTCCTCCCTCTGCCATGTATCTGTGTCACTATCCTGGTGCTAATGTCTATCATCACCTGTGTCCTCCCTCAGCCCTGTATCTGTGTCACTATCCTGGTGCTAATGTCTCTCTATCATCACCTGTGTCCTCCGTCAGCCCTGTATCTGTGTCACTATCCTGGTGCTAATGTTTCTCTATCATCTCCTGTGTTCTCCCTCAGCCCTGTGTCTGTGTCACTATACTGGTGCTAATGTCTCTCTATCATCTCCTGTGTCCTCCCTCAGCCCTGTGTCTGTGTCACTATCCTGGTGCTAATGTCTCTCTATCATCACCTGTGTCCTCCGTCAGCCCTGTATCTGTGTCAATATCCTTGTTCTAATGTCCCTCTATCATCACCTGTGTCCTCCCTCAGCCGTGTATCTGTGTCTCGATCCTGGTGCTAATGTCTCTCTATCATCACCTGTGTCCTCCCTCAGCCCTGTATCTGTGTCACTATCCTGGTGCTAATGTCTCTCTATCATCTCCTGTGTCCTCCCTCAGCCCTGTATCTGTGTCACTATCCTGGTGCTAATGTCTCTCTATCATCACCTGTGTCCTCCCTCAGCCCTGTATCTGTGTCACTATCCTGGTGCTAATGTATCTCTATCATCTCCTGTGTCCTCCCTCAGCCCTGTGTCTGTGTCACTATACTGGTGCTAATGTCTCTCTATCATCTCCTGTGTCCTCCCTCAGCCCTGTGTCTGTGTGACTATCCTGGTGCTAATGTCTCTCTATCATCACCTGTGTCCTCCGTCAGCCCTGTATCTGTGTCAATATCCTTGTTCTAATGTCCCTCTATCATCACCTGTGTCCTCCCTCAGCCGTGTATCTGTGTCTCGATCCTGGTGCTAATGTCTCTCTATCATCACCTGTGTCCTCCCTCAGCCCTGTATCTGTGTCACTATCCTGGTGCTAATGTCTCTCTATCATCTCCTGTGTCCTCCCTCAGCCCTGTATCTGTGTCACTATCCTGGTGCTATTGTCCCTCTATCATCACCTGTGTCCTCCCTCAGCCCTGTATCTGTGTCACTATCCTGGTGCTAATGTCCCTCTATCATCACTTGTGTCCTCCCTCAGCCCTGTGTCTGTGTCACTATCCTGGTGCTAATGTCTCTCTATCATCTCCTGTGTCCTCCCTCAGCCCTGTATCTGTGTCACTATCCTGGTGCTAATGTCTCTCTATCATCTCCTGTGTCCTCCCTCAGCCCTGTATCTGTGTCACTATCCTGGTGCTAATGTCTCTCTATCATCACCTGTGTCCTCCCTCAGCCCTGTATCTGTGTCACTATCCTGGTGCTAATGTCCCCCTATCATCACCTGTGTCCTCCCTCAGCCCTGTATGTGTGTCACTATCCTGGTGCTAATGTCTCTCTATCATCACCTGTGTCCTCCCTCAGCCCTGTGTCTGTGTCACTATCCTGGTGCTAATGTCCCTCTATCATCACCTGTGTCCTCCCTCAGCCGTGTATCTGTGTCTCGATCCTGGTGCTAATGTCTCTCTATCATCACCTGTGTCCTCCCTCAGCCCTGTATCTGTGTCACTATCCTGGTGCTAATGTCTCTCTATCATCTCCTGTGTCCTCCCTCAGCCCTGTATCTGTGTCACTATCCTGGTGCTAATGTCTCTCTATCATCACCTGTGTCCTCCCTCAGCCCTGTATCTGTGTCACTATCCTGGTGCTAATGTCCCTCTATCATCACCTGTGTCCTCCCTCAGCCCTGTGTCTGTGTCACTATCCTGGTGCTAATGTCTCTCTATCATCTCCTGTGTCCTCCCTCAGCCCTGTATCTGTGTCACTATCCTGGTGCTAATGTCTCTCTATCATCTCCTGTGTCCTCCCTCAGCCCTGTATCTGTGTCACTATCCTGGTGCTAATGTCTCTCTATCATCACCTGTGTCCTCCCTCAGCCCTGTATCTGTGTCACTATCCTGGTGCTAATGTCCCCCTATCATCACCTGTGTCCTCCCTCAGCCCTGTATGTGTGTCACTATCCTGGTGCTAATGTCTCTCTATCATCACCTGTGTCCTCCCTCAGCCCTGTGTCTGTGTCACTATCCTGGTGCTAATGTCCCTCTATCATCACCTGTGTCCTCCCTCAGCCCTGTGTCTGTGTCACTATCCTGGTGCTAATGTCTCTCTATCATCACCTGTGTCCTCCCTCAGCCCTGTGTCTGTGTCACTATCCTGGTGCTAATGTCCCTCTATCATCACCTGTGTCCTCCCTCAGCCCTGTGTCTGTGTCACTATCCTGGTGCTAATGTCCCTCTATCATCACTTGTGTCCTCCCTCAGCCGTGTATCTGTGTCTCGATCCTGGTGCTAATGTCTCTCTATCATCACCTGTGTCCTCCCTCAGCCCTGTATCTGTGTCACTATCCTGGTGCTAATGTCCCTCTATCATCACCTGTGTCCTCCCTCAGCCCTGTGTCTGTGTCACTATCCTGGTGCTAATGTCCCTCTATCATCACCTGTGTCCTCCATCAGCCCTGTGTCTGTGTCACTATCCTGGTGCTAATGTCCCTCTATCATCACTTGTGTCCTCCCTCAGCCGTGTATCTGTGTCTCGATCCTGGTGCTAATGTCTCTCTATCATCACCTGTGTCCTCCCTCAGCCCTGTATCTGTGTCACTATCCTGGTGCTAATGTCCCTCTATCATCACCTGTGTCCTCCCTCAGCCCTGTGTCTGTGTCACTATCCTGGTGCTAATGTCCCTCTATCATCACTTGTGTCCTCCCTCAGCCGTGTATCTGTGTCTCGATCCTGGTGCTAATGTCTCTCTATCATCACCTGTGTCCTCCCTCAGCCCTGTTTCTGTGTCACTATCCTGGTGCTAATGTCTCTCTATCATCTCCTGTGTCCTCCCTCAGCCCTGTATCTGTGTCACTATCCTGGTGCTAATGTCTCTCTATCATCACCTGTGTCCTCCCTCAGCCCTGTATCTGTGTCACTATCCTGGTGCTAATGTCCCTCTATCATCACCTGTGTCCTCCCTCAGCCCTGTGTCTGTGTCACTATCCTGGTGCTAATGTCTCTCTATCATCTCCTGTGTCCTCCCTCAGCCCTGTATCTGTGTCACTATCCTGGTGCTAATGTCTCTCTATCATCTCCTGTCTCCTCCCTCAGCCCTGTATCTGTGTCACTATCCTGGTGCTAATGTCTCTCTATCATCACCTGTGTCCTCCCTCAGCCCTGTATCTGTGTCACTATCCTGGTGCTAATGTCCCCCTATCATCACCTGTGTCCTCCCTCAGCCCTGTATGTGTGTCACTATCCTGGTGCTAATGTCTCTCTATCATCACCTGTGTCCTCCCTCAGCCCTGTGTCTGTGTCACTATCCTGGTGCTAATGTCCCTCTATCATCACCTGTGTCCTCCCTCAGCCCTGTGTCTGTGTCACTATCCTGGTGCTAATGTCCCTCTATCATCACCTGTGTCCTCCCTCAGCCCTGTGTCTGTGTCACTATCCTGGTGCTAATGTCCCTCTATCATCACTTGTGTCCTCCCTCAGCCCTGTATCTGTGTCACTATCCTGGTGCTAATGTCCCTCTATCATCACCTGTGTCCTCCCTCAGCCCTGTATCTGTGTCACTATCCTGGTGCTAATGTCTCTCTATCATCTCCTGTGTCCTCCCTCAGCCCTGTATCTGTGTCACTATCCTGGTGCTAATGTCTCTCTATCATCTCCTGTGTCCTCCCTCAGCCCTGTATCTGTGTCACTATCCTGGTGCTAATGTCTCTCTATCATCTCCTGTGTCCTCCCTCAGCCCTGTATCTGTGTCACTATCCTGGTGCTAATGTCCCTCTATCATCACCTGTGTCCTCCCTCAGCCCTGTATCTGTTTCATTATCCTGGTGCTATTGTGCCTCTATCATCACCTGTGTCCTACTTCAGCCCTGTGTCTGTGTCACTATCCTGGTGCTAATGTCGCTCTATCATCTCCTGTGTCCTCCCTCAGCCCTGTGTCTGTGTCACTATCCTGGTGCTAATGTCTCTCTATCATCTCCTGTGTCCTCCCTCAGCCCTGTGTCTGTGTCACTATCCTGGTGCTAATGTCTCTCTATCATCTCCTGTGTCCTCCCTCAGCCCTGTATCTGTGTCATTATCCTGGTGCTAATGTCTCTCTATCATCACCTGTGTCCTCCCTCAGCCCTGTATCTGTGTCACTATCCTGGTGCTAATAACTCTCTATCATCACCTGTGTCCTCCCTCAGCCCTGTATCTGTGTCACTATCCTTGTGCTAATGTCTCTCTATCATCACCTTTGTCCTCCCTCAGCCCTGTATCTGTGTCACTATCCTGGTGCTAATGTCTCTCTATCATCTCCTGTGTCCTCCCTCAGCCCTGTATCTGTGTCACTATCCTGGTGCTAATGTCTCTCTATCATCTCCTGTGTCCTCCCTCAGCCCTGTATCTGTGTCACTATCCTGGTGCTAATGTCTATCATCACCTGTGTCCTCCCTCAGCCCTGTATCTGTGTCACTATCCTGGTGCTAATGTCTCTCTATCATCTACTGTGTCCTCCCTCAGCCCTGTATCTGTGTCACTATCCTGGTGCTAATGTCTCTCTATCATCTCCTGTGTCCTCCCTCAGCCCTGTGTCTGTGTCACTATCCTGGTGCTAATGTCTCTCTATCATCACCTGTGTCCTCCGTCAGCCCTGTATCTGTGTCACTATCCTGGTGCTAATGTCCCTCTATCATCACCTGTGTCCTCCCTCAGCCCTGTATCTGTGTCACTATCCTGGTGCTAATGTCCCTGTATCATCACCTGTGTCCTCGCTCAGCCCTGTATCTGTGTCACTGTCCTGGTGCTAATGTCTCTCTATCATCACCTGTGTCCTCCCTCAGCCCTGTATCTGTGTCAATGTCCTGGTGCTAATGTCTCTCTATCATCTCCTGTGTCCTCCCTCAGCCCTGTATCTGTGTCACTATCCTGGTGCTAATGTCCCTCTATCATCACCTATGTCCTCCCTCAGCCCTGTATCTGTGTCACTATCCTGGTGCTATTGTCCCTCTATCATCACCTGTGTCCTACCTCAGCCCTGTATCTGTGTCACTATCCTGGTGCTATTGTCCCTCTATCATCACCTGTGTCCTACCTCAGCCCTGTATCTGTGTCACTATCCTGGTGCTAATGTCCCTCTATCATCTCCTGTGTCCTCCCTCAGCCATGTGTCTGTGTCACTATCCTGGTGCTAATGTCTCTCTATCATCACCTGCGTCCTCCCTCAGCCCTGTATCTGTGTCACTATCCTTGTGCTAATGTCTCTCTATCATCTCCTGTGTCCTCCCTCAGCCCTGTATCTGTGTCACTATCCTGGTGCTATTGTCCCTCTATCATCACCTGTGTCCTCCCTCAGCCCTGTATCTGTGTCACTATCCTGGTGCTAATGTCCCTCTATCATCACTTGTGTCCTCCCTCAGCCCTGTGTCTGTGTCACTATCCTGGTGCTAATGTCTCTCTATCATCTCCTGTGTCCTCCCTCAGCCCTGTATCTGTGTCACTATCCTGGTGCTAATGTCTCTCTATCATCTCCTGTGTCCTCCCTCAGCCCTGTATCTGTGTCACTATCCTGGTGCTAATGTCTCTCTATCATCACCTGTGTCCTCCCTCAGCCCTGTATCTGTGTCACTATCCTGGTGCTAATGTCCCCCTATCATCACCTGTGTCCTCCCTCAGCCCTGTATGTGTGTCACTATCCTGGCGCTAATGTCTCTCTATCATCACCTGTGTCCTCCCTCAGCCCTGTGTCTGTGTCACTATCCTGGTGCTAATGTCCCTCTATCATCACCTGTGTCCTCCCTCAGCCGTGTATCTGTGTCTCGATCCTGGTGCTAATGTCTCTCTATCATCACCTGTGTCCTCCCTCAGCCCTGTATCTGTGTCACTATCCTGGTGCTAATGTCTCTCTATCATCTCCTGTGTCCTCCCTCAGCCCTGTATCTGTGTCACTATCCTGGTGCTAATGTCTCTCTATCATCACCTGTGTCCTCCCTCAGCCCTGTATCTGTGTCACTATCCTGGTGCTAATGTCCCTCTATCATCACCTGTGTCCTCCCTCAGCCCTGTGTCTGTGTCACTATCCTGGTGCTAATGTCTCTCTATCATCTCCTGTGTCCTCCCTCAGCCCTGTATCTGTGTCACTATCCTGGTGCTAATGTCTCTCTATCATCTCCTGTGTCCTCCCTCAGCCCTGTATCTGTGTCACTATCCTGGTGCTAATGTCTCTCTATCATCACCTGTGTCCTCCCTCAGCCCTGTATCTGTGTCACTATCCTGGTGCTAATGTCCCCCTATCATCACCTGTGTCCTCCCTCAGCCCTGTATGTGTGTCACTATCCTGGTGCTAATGTCTCTCTATCATCACCTGTGTCCTCCCTCAGCCCTGTGTCTGTGTCACTATCCTGGTGCTAATGTCCCTCTATCATCACCTGTGTCCTCCCTCAGCCCTGTGTCTGTGTCACTATCCTGGTGCTAATGTCTCTCTATCATCACCTGTGTCCTCCCTCAGCCCTGTGTCTGTGTCACTATCCTGGTGCTAATGTCCCTCTATCATCACCTGTGTCCTCCCTCAGCCCTGTGTCTGTGTCACTATCCTGGTGCTAATGTCCCTCTATCATCACTTGTGTCCTCCCTCAGCCGTGTATCTGTGTCTCGATCCTGGTGCTAATGTCTCTCTATCATCACCTGTGTCCTCCCTCAGCCCTGTATCTGTGTCACTATCCTGGTGCTAATGTCCCTCTATCATCACCTGTGTCCTCCCTCAGCCCTGTGTCTGTGTCACTATCCTGGTGCTAATGTCCCTCTATCATCACCTGTGTCCTCCATCAGCCCTGTGTCTGTGTCACTATCCTGGTGCTAATGTCTCTCTATCATCTCCTGTGTCCTCCCTCAGCCCTGTATCTGTGTCACTATCCTGGTGCTAATGTCTCTCTATCATCACCTGTGTCCTCCCTCAGCCCTGTATCTGTGTCACTATCCTGGTGCTAATGTCCCTCTATCATCACCTGTGTCCTCCCTCAGCCCTGTGTCTGTGTCACTATCCTGGTGCTAATGTCTCTCTATCATCTCCTGTGTCCTCCCTCAGCCCTGTATCTGTGTCACTATCCTGGTGCTAATGTCTCTCTATCATCTCCTGTGTCCTCCCTCAGCCCTGTATCTGTGTCACTATCCTGGTGCTAATGTCTCTCTATCATCACCTGTGTCCTCCCTCAGCCCTGTATCTGTGTCACTATCCTGGTGCTAATGTCCCCCTATCATCACCTGTGTCCTCCCTCAGCCCTGTATGTGTGTCACTATCCTGGTGCTAATGTCTCTCTATCATCACCTGTGTCCTCCCTCAGCCCTGTGTCTGTGTCACTATCCTGGTGCTAATGTCCCTCTATCATCACCTGTGTCCTCCCTCAGCCCTGTGTCTGTGTCACTATCCTGGTGCTAATGTCCCTCTATCATCACCTGTGTCCTCCCTCAGCCCTGTGTCTGTGTCACTATCCTGGTGCTAATGTCCCTCTATCATCACTTGTGTCCTCCCTCAGCCCTGTATCTGTGTCACTATCCTGGTGCTAATGTCCCTCTATCATCACCTGTGTCCTCCCTCAGCCCTGTATCTGTGTCACTATCCTGGTGCTAATGTCTCTCTATCATCTCCTGTGTCCTCCCTCAGCCCTGTATCTGTGTCACTATCCTGGTGCTAATGTCTCTCTATCATCTCCTGTGTCCTCCCTCAGCCCTGTATCTGTGTCACTATCCTGGTGCTAATGTCTCTCTATCATCTCCTGTGTCCTCCCTCAGCCCTGTATCTGTGTCACTATCCTGGTGCTAATGTCCCTCTATCATCACCTGTGTCCTCCCTCAGCCCTGTATCTGTGTCATTATCCTGGTGCTATTGTGCCTCTATCATCACCTGTGTCCTACTTCAGCCCTGTGTCTGTGTCACTATCCTGGTGCTAATGTCGCTCTATCATCTCCTGTGTCCTCCCTCAGCCCTGTGTCTGTGTCACTATCCTGGTGCTAATGTCTCTCTATCATCTCCTGTGTCCTCCCTCAGCCCTGTGTCTGTGTCACTATCCTGGTGCTAATGTCTCTCTATCATCTCCTGTGTCCTCCCTCAGCCCTGTATCTGTGTCATTATCCTGGTGCTAATGTCTCTCTATCATCACCTGTGTCCTCCCTCAGCCCTGTATCTGTGTCACTATCCTGGTGCTAATAACTCTCTATCATCACCTGTGTCCTCCCTCAGCCCTGTATCTGTGTCACTATCCTTGTGCTAATGTCTCTCTATCATCACCTTTGTCCTCCCTCAGCCCTGTATCTGTGTCACTATCCTGGTGCTAATGTCTCTCTATCATCTCCTGTGTCCTCCCTCAGCCCTGTATCTGTGTCACTATCCTGGTGCTAATGTCTCTCTATCATCTCCTGTGTCCTCCCTCAGCCCTGTATCTGTGTCACTATCCTGGTGCTAATGTCTATCATCACCTGTGTCCTCCCTCAGCCCTGTATCTGTGTCACTATCCTGGTGCTAATGTCTATCATCACCTGTGTCCTCCCTCAGCCCTGTATCTGTGTCACTATCCTGGTGCTAATGTCTCTCTATCATCACCTGTGTCCTCCCTCAGCCCTGTATCTGTGTCACTATCCTGGTGCTAATGTCTCTCTATCATCTCCTGTGTCCTCCCTCAGCCCTGTATCTGTGTCACTATCCTGGTGCTAATGTCTCTCTATCATCTCCTGTGTCCTCCCTCAGCCCTGTGTCTGTGTCACTATCCTGGTGCTAATGTCTCTCTATCATCACCTGTGTCCTCCGTCAGCCCTGTATCTGTGTCACTATCCTGGTGCTAATGTCCCTCTATCATCACCTGTGTCCTCCCTCAGCCCTGTATCTGTGTCACTATCCTGGTGCTAATGTCCCTGTATCATCACCTGTGTCCTCGCTCAGCCCTGTATCTGTGTCACTGTCCTGGTGCTAATGTCTCTCTATCATCACCTGTGTCCTCCCTCAGCCCTGTATCTGTGTCACTGTCCTGGTGCTAATGTCTCTCTATCATCTCCTGTGTCCTCCCTCAGCCCTGTATCTGTGTCACTATCCTGGTGCTAATGTCCCTCTATCATCACCTATGTCCTCCCTCAGCCCTGTATCTGTGTCACTATCCTGGTGCTATTGTCCCTCTATCATCACCTGTGTCCTACCTCAGCCCTGTATCTGTGTCACTATCCTGGTGCTATTGTCCCTCTATCATCACCTGTGTCCTACCTCAGCCCTGTATCTGTGTCACTATCCTGGTGCTAATGTCTCTCTATCATCTCCTGTGTCCTCACTCAGCCCTGTATCTGGGTCACTATCCTGGTGCTAATGTCACTCTATCATCTCCTGTGTCCTCCCTCAGCCCTGTATCTGTGTCACTATCCTGGTGCTAATGTCTCTCTATCATCACCTGTGTCCTCACTCAGCCCTGTATCTGTGTCACTATCCTGGTGCTAATGTCTCTCTATCATCACCTGTGTCCTCCCTCAGCCCTGTATCTGTGTCACTATCCTGGTGCTAATGTCTCTCTATCATCTCCTGTGTCCTCTCTCAGCCCTGTATCTGTGTCACTATCCTGGTGCTAATGTCTCTCTATCATCTCCTTTGTCCTTCCTCAGCCCTGTATCTGTGTCACTTTCCTGGTGCTAATGTCTCTCTATCATCACCTGTGTCCTCCCTCAGCCCTGTATCTGTGTCACTATCCTGGTGCTAATGTCTCTCTATCATCACCTGTGTCCTCCCTCAGCCCTGTATGTGTGTCACTATCCTGGTGCTAATGTCTCTCTATCATCTCCTGTGTCCTCCCTCAGCCCTGTATCTGTGTCACTATCCTGGTGCTAATGTCTCTCTATCATCTCCTGTGTCCTCCGTCAGCCCTGTATCTGTGTCACTATCCTGGTGCTAATGTCCCTCTATCATCACCTGTGTCCTCCCTCAGCCCAGTATCTGTGTCACTATCCTGGTGATATTGTCCCTCTATCATCTCCTGTGTCCTCCCTCAGCCCTGTGTCTGTGTCACTATCCTGGTGCTAATGTCCCTCTATCATCACCTGTGTCCTCCCTCAGCCCTGTGTCTGTGTCACTATCCTGGTGCTAATGTCTCTCTATCATCACCTGTATCCTCCCTCAGCCCTGTATCTGTGTCACTATCCTGGTGCTAATGTCTCTCTATCATCTCCTGTGTCCTCCCTCAGCCCTGTATCTGTGTCACTATCCTGGTGCTAATGTCTCTCTATCATCACCTGTGTCCTCCCTCAGCCCTGTATCTGTAACACTATCCTGGTGCTAATATCCCTCTATCATCTCCTGTGTCCTCCCTCAGCCCTGTATCTGTGTCACTATCCTGGTGCTAATGTCTCTCTATCATCACCTGTGTCCTCCCTCAGCCCTGTATCTGTGTCACTATCCTGGTGCTAATGTCTCTCTATCATCTCCTGTGTCCTCCCTCAGCCCTGTATATGTGTCACTATCCTGGTGCTAATGTCTATCATCACCTGTGTCCTCCCTCAGCCCTGTTTCTGTGTCACTATCCTGGTGCTAATGTCTCTCTATCATCACCTGTGTCCTCCCTCAGCCCTGTATCTGTGTCACTCTCCTGGTGCTAATGTCTCTCTATCATCACCTGTGTCCTCCGTCAGCCCTGTATCTGTGTCACTATCCTGGTGCTAATGTCTCTCTATCATCTCCTGTGTCCTCCCTCAGCCCTGTATCTGTGTCACTATCCTGGTGCTAATGTCTCTCTATCATCACCTGTGTCCTCCCTCAGCCCTGTATCTGTGTCACTATCCTGGTACTAATGTCTCTCTATCATCACCTGTGTCCTCCCTCAGCCCTGTATCTGTGTCACTATCCTGGTGCTATTGTCCCTCTATCATCACCTGTGTCCTCCCTCAGCCCTGTGTCTGTGTCACTATTCTGGTGCTAATGTCTCTCTATCATCACCTGTGTCCTCCGTCCGCCCTGTGTCTGTGTCACTATCCTGGTGCTAATTTCCCTCTATCATCACCTGTGTCCTCCGTCCGCCCTGTATCTGTGTCACTATCCTTTTGCTAATTTCCCTCTATCATCACCTGTGTCCTCCCTCAGCCCTGTATCTGTGTCACTATCCTGGTGCTAATGTCTCTCTATCATCTACTGTGTCCTCCCTCAGCCCTGTATCTGTGTCACTATCCTGGTGCTAATGTCTCTCTATCATCTCCTGTGTCCTCCGTCAGCCCTGTGTCTGTGTCACTATCCTGGTGCTAATGTCCCTCTATCATCACCTGTGTCCTCCGTCAGCCCTGTATCTGTGTCACTATCCTGGTGCTAATGTCTCTCTATCATCTCCTGTGTCCTCTCTCAGCCCTGTATCTGTGTCACTTTCCTGGTGCTTATGTCTCTCTATCATCACCTGTGTCCTCCCTCAGCCCTGTATCTGTGTCACTATCCTGGTGCTAATGTCCCTCTATCATCACCTGTGTCCTCCCTCAGCCCAGTATCTGTGTCACTATCCTGGTGCTAATGTCCCTCTATCATCTCCTGTGTCCTCCCTCAGCCCTGTGTCTGTGTCACTATCCTGGTGCTAATGTCTCTCTATCATCACCTGTGTACTCCCTCAGCCCTGTGTCTGTGTCACTATCCTGGTGCTAATGTCTCTCTATCATCACCTGTGTCCTCCCTCAGCCCTGTATCTGTGTCACTATCCTGGTGCTAATGTCTCTCTATCATCTCCTGTGTCCTCCCTCAGCCCTGTATCTGTAACACTATCCTGGTGCTAATATCCCTCTATCATCTCCTGTGTCCTCCCTCAGCCCTGTATCTGTGTCACTATCCTGGTGCTAATGTCTCTCTATCATCTCCTGTGTCCTCCCTCAGCCCTGTATCTGTGTCACTATCCTGGTGCTAATGTCTCTCTATCATCTCCTGTGTCCTCCCTCAGCCCTGTATCTGTGTCACTATCCTGGTGCTAATGTCTATCATCACCTGTGTCCTCCCTCAGCCCTGTATCTGTGTCACTATCCTGGTCTAATGTCTCTCTATCATCACCTGTGTCCTCCCTCAGCCCTGTATCTGTGTCACTCTCCTGGTGCTAATGTCTCTCTATCATCTCCTGTGTCCTCCCTCAGCCCTGTATCTGTGTCACTATCCTGGTGCTAATGTCTCTCTATCATCACCTGTGTCCTCCCTCAGCCCTGTATCTGTGTTTCTATCCTGGTACTAATGTCTCTCTATCATCACCTGTGTCCTCCCTCAGCCTGTATCTGTGTCACTATCCTGGTGCTATTGTCGCTCTATCATCACCTGTGTCCTCCCTCAGCCCTGTGTCTGTGTCACTATCCTGGTGCTAATGTCTCTCTATCATCACCTGTGTCCACCGTCCGCCCTGTATCTGTGTCACTATCCTGGTGCTAATTTCCCTCTATCATCACCTGTGTCCTCCCTCAGCCCTGTATCTGTGTCACTATCCTGGTGCTAATGTCCCTCTATCATCTCCTGTGTCCTCCCTCAGCCCTGTATCTGTGTCACTATCCTGGTGCTAATGTCTCTCTATCATCACCTGTGTCCTCCCTCAGCCCTGTATCTGTGTCACTATCCTGGTGCTAATGTCTCTCTATCATCTCCTGTGTCCTCCCTCAGCCCTGTATCTGTGTCACTATCCTGGTGCTAATGTCTCTCTATCATCACCTGTGTCCTCCCTCAGCCCTGTATCTGTGTCACTGTCCTGGTGCTAATGTCTCTCTATCATCTCCTGTGTCCTCCCTCAGCCATGTATCTGTGTCACTATCCTGGTGCTAATGTCTCTCTATCATCACCTGTGTCCTCCCTCAGCCCTGTATCTATGTCACTATCCTGGTGCTAATGTCTCTCTATCATCTCCTGTGTCCTCCCTCAGCCCTGTATCTGTGTCACTATCCTGGTGCTAATGTCCCTCTATCATCACCTGTGTCCTCCCTCAGCCCTGTGTCTGTGTCACTATCCTGGTGCTAATGTCTCTCTATCATCACCTGTGTCCTCCCTCAGCCCTGTATCTGTGTCACTATCCTGGTGCTAATGTCCCTCTATCATCTCCTGTGTCCTCCCTCAGCCCTGTATCTGTGTCACTATCCTATTGCTAATGTCTATCATCACCTGTGTCCTCCCTCAGCCCTGTATCTGTGTCACTATCCTGGTGCTAATGTCCCTCTATCCTCCCTCAGCCCTGTATCTGTGTCACTATCCTGGTGCTAATGTCTCTCTATCATCACCTGTGTCCTCCCTCAGCCCTGTATCTGTGTCACTATCCTGGTGCTAATGTCCCTCTATCATCACCTGTGTCCTCCCTCAGCCCTGTATCTGTGTCACTATCCTGGTGCTAATGTTTATCATCACCTGTGTCCTCCCTCAGTCCTGTATCTGTGTCACTGTCCTTGTGCTAATGTCTCTCTATCATCACCTGTGTCCTCCCATAGCCCTGTATCTGTGTCACTATCCTGGTGCTAATGTCTCTCTATCATCACCTGTGTCCTCCCTCAGCCCTGTGTCTGTGTCACTGTCCTAGTGCTAATGTCTCTCTATCATCACCTGTGTCCTCCCTCAGCCCTGTATCTGTGTCACTATCCTGGTGCTAATGTCCCTCTATCCTCCCTCAGCCCTGTATCTGTGTCACTATCCTGTTGCTAATTTCCCTCTATCATCACCTGTGTCCTCCCTCAGCCCTGTATCTGTGTCATTATCCTGGTGCTAATGTCTCTCTATCATCACCTGTGTCCTCCCTCAGCCCTGTATCTGTGTCACTATCCTGGTGCTAATGTCTCTCTATCATCTCCTGTGTCCTCCCTCAGCCCTGTATCTGTGTCACTATCCTGGTGCTAATGTCTCTATATCATCACCTGTGTCCTCCCTCAGCCCTGTATCTGTGTCACTATCCTGGTGCTAATGTCTCTCTATCATCTCCTGTGTCCTCCCTCAGCCATGTATCTGTGTCACTATCCTGGTGCTAATGTCTCTCTATCATCACCTGTGTCCTCCCTCAGCCCTGTATCTGTGTCACTATCCTGGTGCTAATGTCTCTCTATCATCTCCTGTGTCCTCCCTCAGCCCTGTATCTGTGTCATTATGCTGGTGCTAATGTCTCTCTATCATCACCTCTAACCTCCCTCAGCCCTGTATCTGTGTCATTATCCTGGTGCTATTGTCTCTCTATCATCACCTGTGTCCTCCCTCAGCCCTGTATCTGTGTCACTATCCTGGTGCTATTGTCTCTCTATCATCACCTGTGTCCTCCCTCAGCCCTGTATCTGTGTCACTATCCTGATGCTAATATCTCTCTATCATCACCTGTGTCCTCCCTCAGCCCTGTACCTGTGTCACTATCCTGGTGCTATTGTCTCTCTATCATCACCTGTGTCCTCCCTCTGCCCTGTATCTGTGTCACTATCCTGGTGCTAATGTCTCTCTATCATCTCCTGTGTCCTCCCCCAGCCCTGTATCTGTGTCACTATCCTGGTGCTAATGTCTCTCTATCATCACCTGTGTCCTCCCTCAGCCCTGTATCTGTGTCACTATCCTGGTACTAATGTCCCTCTATCATCTCCTGTGTCCTCCCTCAGCCCTGTATCTGTGTCACTATCCTGTTGCTAATGTCTATCATCACCTGTGTCCTCCCTCAGCCCTGTATCTGTGTCACTATCCTGGTGCTAATGTCCCTCTATCCTCCCTCAGCCCTGTATCTGTGTCACTATCCTGGTGCTAATGTCTCTCTATCATCACCTGTGTCCTCCCTCAGCCCTGTATCTGTGTCACTATCCTGGTGCTAATGTCCCTCTATCATCACCTGTGTCCTCCCTCAGCCTTGTATCTGTGTCTCTATCCTGGTGCTAATGTCTATCATCACCTGTGTCTTCCCTTAGTCCTGTATCTGTGTCCCTGTCCTTGTGCTAATGTCTCTCTATCATCACCTGTGTCCTCCCATAGCCCTGTATCTGTGTCACTATCCTGGTGCTAATGTCTCTCTATCATCACCTGTGTCCTCCCTCAGCCCTGTGTCTGTGTCACTGTCCTAGTGCTAATGTCTCTCTATCATCACCTGTGTCCTCCCTCAGCCCTGTATCTGTGTCACTATCCTGGTGCTAATGTCCCTCTATCCTCCCTCAGCCCTGTATCTGTGTCACTATCCTGATGCTAATGTCTCTCTATCATCACCAGTGTCCTCCCTCAGCCCTGTGTCTGTGTCACTATCCTGGTGCTAATGTCTCTCTATCATCAACTGTGTCCTCCCTCAGCCCTGTATCTGTGTCACTATCCTGGTGCTAATGTATCTCTATCATCACCTGTGTCCTCCCTCAGCCCTGTATCTGTGTCACTATCCTGGTGCTAATGTCCCTCTATCATCTCCTGTGTCCTCCCTCAGCCCTGTATCTGTGTCACTATCCTGGTGCTAATGTCCCTCTATCATCACCAGTGTCCTCCCTCAGCCCTGTATTTGTGTCACTATCCTGGTGCTAATGTCTCTCTATCATCACCTGTGTCCTCCCTCAGCCCTGTATCTGTGTCACTATCCTGGTGCTAATGTCTCTCTATCTTCTCCTGTGTCCTCCCTCAGCCCTGTATCTGTGTCACTATCCTGGTGCTAATGTCTCTCTATCATCAACTGTGTCCTCCCTCAGCCCTGTATCTGTGTCACTATCCTGGTGCTAATGTCTCTCTATTATCACCTGTGTCCTCCCTCAGCCCTGTATCTGTGTCACTATCCTGGTGCTAATGTCTCTCTATCATCACCTGTGTCCTCCCTCAGCCCTGTATCTGTGTCACTATCCTGGTGCTAATGTATCTCTATCATCACCTGTGTCCTCCCTCAGCCCTGTATCTGTGTCACTATCCTGGTGCTAATGTCCCTCTATCATCTCCTGTGTCCTCCCTCAGCCCTTTATCTGTGTCACTATCCTGGTGCTAATGTCCCTCTATCTTCTCCTGTGTCCTCCCTCAGCCCTGCTGTATCTGTGTCACTATCCTGGTGCTAATGTCTCTCTATCATCAACTGTGTCCTCCCTCAGCCCTGTATCTGTGTCACTATCCTGGTGCTAATGTCTCTCTATTATCACCTTTGTCCTCCCTCAGCCCTGTATCTGTGTCACTATCCTGGTGCTAATGTCACTCTATCATCACCTGTGTCCTCCCTCAGCCCTGTATCTGTGTCACTATCCTGGTGCTAATGTATCTCTATCATCACCTGTGTCCTCCCTCAGCCCTGTATCTTTGTCACTATCCTGGTGCTAATGTCACTCTATCATCACCTGTGTCCTCCCTCAGCCCTGTATCTGTGTCACTATCCTGGTGCTAATGTATCTCTATCATCACCTGTGTCCTCCCTCAGCCCTGTATCTGTGTCACTATCCTGGTGCTAATGTCCCTCTATCATCTCCTGTGTCCTCCCTCAGCCCTGTATCTGTGTCACTATCCTGGTGCTATTGTCTCTCTATCATCTCCTGTGTCCTCCCTCAGCCCTGTATCTGTGTCACTATCCTTGTGCTAATGTCTCTCTATCATCACCTGTGTCCTCCCTCAGCCCTGTATCTGTGTCACTATCCTGGTGCTAATATCTCTCTATCATCACCTGTGTCCTCCCTCAGCCCTGTATCTGGGTCACTGTCCTAGTGCTAATGTCTCTCTATCATCACCTGTGTCCTCCCTCAGCCCTGTATCTGTGTCACTATCCTGGTGCTAATGTCCCTCTATCCTCCCTCAGCCCTGTATCTGTGTCACTATCCTGGTGCTAATGTCTCTCTATCATCACCTGTGTCCTCCCTCAGCCCTGTGTCTGTGTCACTATCCTGGTGCTAATGTCTCTCTATCATCTACTGTGTCCTCCCTCAGCCCTGTGGCTGTGTCACTATCCTGGTGCTAATGTCTCTCTATCATCTCTTGTGTCCTCCCTCAGCCCTGTATCTGTGTCACTATCCTGGTGCTAATGTCTCTCTATCATCTCCTGTGTCCTCCCTCAGACCTGTATCTGTGTCACTATCCTGGTGCTAATGTCTCTCTATCATCTCCTGTGTCCTCCCTCAGCCCTGTATCTGTGTCACTAACCTGGTGCTAATGTCTCTCTATCATCACCTGTGTCCTCCCTCAGCCCTGTATCTGTGTCACTATCCTGGTGCTAATGTCTCTCTATCATCACCTGTGTCCTCCCTCAGCCCTGTATCTGTGTCACTATCCTGGTGCTAATGTTTCTCTATCATCACCTGTGTCCTCCCTCAGCCCTGTATCTGTGTCACTATCCTGGTGCTAATGTCTCTCTATCATCTCCTGTGTCCTCCCTCAGCCCTGTATCTGTGTCACTATCCTGGTGCTAATGTCTCTCTATCATCACCTGTCTCCTCCCTCAGCCCTGTATCTGTGTCACTATCCTGGTGCTAATGTCTCTCTATCATCTCCTGTGTCCTCCCTCAGCCCTGTATCTGTGTCACTATCCTGGTGCTAATGTCTCTCTATCATCTCCTGTGTCCTCCCTCAGCCCTGTATCTGTGTCACTATCCTGGTGCTAATGTCTCTCTATCATCACCTGTGTCCTCCCTCAGCCCTGTGTCTGTGTCACTATCCTGGTGCTAATGTCTCTCTATCATCTCCTGTGTCCTCCCTCAGCCCTGTGTCTGTGTCACTATCCTGGTGCTAATGTCTCTCTATCATCACCTGTGTCCTCCCTCAGCCCTGTATCTGTGTCACTCTCCTGGTGCTAATGTCTCTCTATCATCACCTGTGTCCTCCCTCAGCCCTGTGTCTGTGTCAGTATCCTGGTGCTATTGACTCTCTATCATCACCTGTGTCCTCCCTCAGCCCTGTATCTGTGTCACTATCCTGGTGCTAATGTCTCTCTATCATCACCTGTGTCCTCCCTCAGCCCTGTTTCTGTGTCACTATCCTGGTACTAGTGTCCCTCTATCATCTCCTGTGTCCTCCCTCAGCCCTGTATCTGTGTCACAATCCTGGTGCTAATGTCTATCATCACCTGTGTCCTCCCTCAGCCCTGTATCTGTGTCACTATCCTGCTGCTAATGTCTCGCTATCATCACCTGTGTCCTCCCTCAGCCCTGTATCTGTGTCACTATCCTGGTGCTAATGTCTCTCTATCATCACCTGTGTCCTCCCTCAGCCCTGTATCTGTGTCACTATCCTGGTGCTAATGTCTCTCTATCTTCTCCTGTGTCCTCCCTCAGCCCTGTATCTGTGTCACTATCCTGGTGCTAATGTCTCTCTATCATCACCTGTGTCCTCCCTCAGCACTGTGTCTGTGTCACTATCCTGGTGCTAATGTCACTCTATCATCACCTGTGTCCTCCCTCAGCCCTGTATCTGTGTCACTATCCTGGTGCTAATCTCCATCTATCATCTCCTGTGTCCTCCCTCAGCACTGTGTCTGTGTCACTATCCTGGTGCTAATGTCTCTCTATCATCACCTGTGTCCTCCCTCAGCTCTGTATCTGTGTCACTATCCTGGTGCTAATGTCTCTCTATCATCTCCTGTGTCCTCCCTCAGCCCTGTGTCACTATCCTGGTGCTAATGTCTCTCTATCATCACCTGTGTCCTCCCTCAGCCCTGTATCTGTGTCACTATCCTGGTGCTATTGTCTCTCTATCATCTCCTGTGTCCTCCCTCAGCCCTGTATCTGTGTCACTATCCTGGTGCTAATGTCTCTCTATCATCACCTGTGTCCTCCCTCAGCCCTGTATCTGTGTCACTATCCTGGTGCTAATGTCTCTCTATCATCACCTGTGTCCTCCCTCAGCCCTGTATCTGTGTCACTATCCTGGTGCTAATGTCTCTCTATCATCTCCTGTGTCCTCCCTCAGCCCTGTATCTGTGTCACTATCCTGGTGCTAATGTCTCTCTATCATCTCCTGTGTCCTCCCTCAGCCCTGTATCTGTGTCACTATCCTGGTGCTAATGTCTCTCTATCATCTCCTGTGTCCTCCCTCAGCACTGTATCTGTGTCACTATCCTGGTGCTAATGTCTCTCTATCATCACCTGTGTCCTCCCTCAGCCCTGTATCTGTGTCACTATCCTGGTGCTAATGTCACTCTATCATCACCTGTGTCCTTCCTCAGCCCTGTATCTGTGTCACTATCCTGGTGCTAATCTCCCTCTATCATCTCCTGTGTCCTCCCTCAGCACTGTGTCTGTGTCACTATCCTGGTGCTAATGTCTCTCTATCATCACCTGTGTCCTCCCTCAGCCCTGTATCTGTGTCACTATCCTGGTGCTAATGTCACTCTATCATCACCTGTGTCCTCCCTCAGCCCTGTATCTGTGTCACTATCCTGGTGCTAATCTCCCTCTATCATCTCCTGTGTCCTCCCTCAGCACTGTGTCTGTGTCACTATCCTGGTGCTAATGTCTCTCTATCATCACCTGTGTCCTCCCTCAGCTCTGTATCTGTGTCACTATCCTGGTGCTAATGTCTCTCTATCATCTCCTGTGTCCTCCCTCAGCCCTGTGTCACTATCCTGGTGCTAATGTCTCTCTATCATCACCTGTGTCCTCCCTCAGCCCTGTATCTGTGTCACTATCCTGGTGCTATTGTCTCTCTATCATCTCCTGTGTCCTCCCTCAGCCCTGTATCTGTGTCACTGTCCTAGTGCTAATGTCTCTCTATCATCACCTGTGTCCTCCCTCAGCCCTGTATCTGTGTCACTATCCTGGTGCTAATGTCCCTCTATCCTCCCTCAGCCCTGTATCTGTGTCACTCTCCTGGTGCTAATGTCTCTCTATCATCACCTGTGTCCTCCCTCAGCCCTGTGTCTGTGTCAGTATCCTGGTGCTATTGACTCTCTATCATCACCTGTGTCCTCCCTCAGCCCTGTATCTGTGTCACTATCCTGGTGCTAATGTCTCTCTATCATCACCTGTGTCCTCCCTCAGCCCTGTTTCTGTGTCACTATCCTGGTACTAATGTCCCTCTATCATCTCCTGTGTCCTCCCTCAGCCCTGTATCTGTGTCACTATCCTGGTGCTAATGTCTATCATCACCTGTGTCCTCCCTCAGCCCTGTATCTGTGTCACTATCCTGGTGCTAATGTCTCTCTATCATCTCCTGTGTCCTCCCTCAGCCCTGTATCTGTGTCACTATCCTGGTGCTAATGTCTCTCTATCATCACCTGTGTCCTCCCTCAGCCCTGTATCTGTGTCACTATCCTGGTGCTAATGTCTATCATCACCTGTGTCCTCCCTCAGCCCTGTATCTGTGTCACTATCCTGGTGCTAATGTCTCTCTATCTTCTCCTGTGTCCTCCCTCAGCCCTGTATCTGTGTCACTATCCTGGTGCTAATGTCTCTCTATCATCACCTGTGTCCTCCCTCAGCCCTGTATCTGTGTCACTATCCTGGTGCTAATGTCACTCTATCATCACCTGTGTCCTCCCTCAGCCCTGTATCTGTGTCACTATCCTGGTGCTAATCTCCCTCTATCATCTCCTGTGTCCTCCCTCAGCAATGTGTCTGTGTCACTATCCTGGTGCTAATGTCTCTCTATCATCACCTGTGTCCTCCCTCAGCTCTGTATCTGTGTCACTATCCTGGTGCTAATGTCTCTCTATCATCTCCTGTGTCCTCCCTCAGCCCTGTGTCACTATCCTGGTGCTAATGTCTCTCTATCATCACCTGTGTCCTCCCTCAGCCCTGTATCTGTGTCACGATCCTGGTGCTATTGTCTCTCTATCATCTCCTGTGTCCTCCCTCAGCCCTGTGTCTGTGTCACTATCCTGGTGCTACTGTCTCTCTATCATCACCTGTGTCCTCCCTCAGCCCTGTATCTGTGTCACTATCCTGGTGCTAATGTCACTCTATCATCACCTGTGTCCTCCCTCAGCCCTGTATCTGTGTCACTATCCTGGTGCTAATCTCCCTCTATCATCTCCTGTGTCCTCCCTCAGCACTGTGTCTGTGTCACTATCCTGGTGCTAATGTCTCTCTATCATCACCTGTGTTCTCCCTCAGCTCTGTATCTGTGTCACTATCCTGGTGCTAATGTCTCTCTATCATCTCCTGTGTCCTCCCTCAGCCCTGTGTCACTATCCTGGTGCTAATTTCTCTCTATCATCACCTGTGTCCTCCCTCAGCCCTGTATCTGTGTCACTATCCTGGTGCTAATGTCCCTCTATCATCACCTGTGTCCTCCCTCAGCCCTGTGTCTGTGTCACTATCCTGGTGCTAATGTCTCTCTATCATCACCTGTGTCCTCCCTCAGCCCTGTATCTGTGTCACTATCCTGGTGCTAATGTCTCTCTATCATCTCCTGTGTCCTCCCTCAGCCCTGTATCTGTGTCACTATCCTGGTGCTAATGTCCCTCTATCATCTCCTGTGTCCTCCCTCAGCCCTGTATCTGTGTCACTATCCTGGTGCTAATGTCTCTCTATCATCACCTGTGTCCTCCCTCAGCCCTGTATCTGTGTCACTATCCTGGTGCTAATGTCCCTCTATCCTCCCTCAGCCCTGTATCTGTGTCACTCTCCTGGTGCTAATGTCTCTCTATCATCACCTGTGTCCTCCCTCAGCCCTGTGTCTGTGTCACTATCCTGGTGCTATTGACTCTCTATCATCACCTGTGTCCTCCCTCAGCCCTGTATCTGTGTCACTATCCTGGTGCTAATGTCTCTCTATTATCACCTGTGTCCTCCCTCAGCCCTGTATCTGTGTCACTATCCTGGTGCTAATGTCACTCTATCATCACCTGTGTCCTCCCTCAGCCCTGTATCTGTGTCACTATCCTGGTGCTAATGTCCCTCTATCATCACCTGTGTCCTCCCTCAGCCCTGTGTCTGTGTCACTATCCTGGTGCTAATGTCTCTCTATCATCACCTGTGTCCTCCCTCAGCCCTGTATCTGTGTCACTATCCTGGTGCTAATGTCTCTCTATCATCTCCTGTGTCCTCCCTCAGCCCTGTATCTGTGTCACTATCCTGGTGCTAATGTCCCTCTATCATCTCCTGTGTCCTCCCTCAGCCCTGTATCTGTGTCACTATCCTGGTGCTAATGTCTCTCTATCATCACCTGTGTCCTCCCTCAGCCCTGTATCTGTGTCACTATCCTGGTGCTATTGTCTCTCTATCATCACCTGTGTCCTCCCTCAGCCCTGTATCTGTGTCACTATCCTGGTGCTAATGTCTCTCTATCATCACCTGTGTCCTCCCTCAGCCCTGTATGTGTGTCACTATCCTGGTGCTAATGTCTCTCTATCATCTCCTGTGTCCTCCCTCAGCCCTGTATCTGTGTCACTATCCTGGTGCTAATGTCTCTCTATCATCTCCTGTGTCCTCCCTCAGCACTGTATCTGTGTCACTATCCTGGTGCTAATGTCTCTCTATCATCACCTGTGTCCTCCCTCAGCCCTGTATCTGTGTCACTATCCTGGTGCTAATGTCACTCTATCATCACCTGTGTCCTCCCTCAGCCCTGTATCTGTGTCACTATCCTGGTGCTAATCTCCCTCTATCATCTCCTGTGTCCTCCCTCAGCACTGTGTCTGTGTCACTATCCTGGTGCTAATGTCTCTCTATCATCACCTGTGTCCTCCCTCAGCCCTGTATCTGTGTCACTATCCTGGTGCTAATGTCACTCTATCATCACCTGTGTCCTCCCTCAGCCCTGTATCTGTGTCACTATCCTGGTGCTAATCTCCCTCTATCATCTCCTGTGTCCTCCCTCAGCACTGTGTCTGTGTCACTATCCTGGTGCTAATGTCTCTCTATCATCACCTGTGTCCTCCCTCAGCTCTGTATCTGTGTCACTATCCTGGTGCTAATGTCTCTCTATCATTTCCTGTGTCCTCCCTCAGCCCTGTGTCACTATCCTGGTGCTAATGTCTCTCTATCATCACCTGTGTCCTCCCTCAGCCCTGTATCTGTGTCACTATCCTGGTGCTATTGTCTCTCTATCATCTCCTGTGTCCTCCCTCAGCCCTGTATCTGTGTCACTGTCCTAGTGCTAATGTCTCTCTATCATCACCTGTGTCCTCCCTCAGCCCTGTATCTGTGTCACTATCCTGGTGCTAATGTCCCTCTATCCTCCCTCAGCCCTGTATCTGTGTCACTCTCCTGGTGCTAATGTCTCTCTATCATCACCTGTGTCCTCCCTCAGCCCTGTGTCTGTGTCAGTATCCTGGTGCTATTGACTCTCTATCATCACCTGTGTCCTCCCTCAGCCCTGTATCTGTGTCACTATCCTGGTGCTAATGTCTCTCTATCATCACCTGTGTCCTCCCTCAGCCCTGTTTCTGTGTCACTATCCTGGTACTAATGTCCCTCTATCATCTCCTGTGTCCTCCCTCAGCCCTGTATCTGTGTCACTATCCTGGTGCTAATGTCTATCATCACCTGTGTCCTCCCTCAGCCCTGTATCTGTGTCACTATCCTGGTGCTAATGTCTCTCTATCATCTCCTGTGTCCTCCCTCAGCCCTGTATCTGTGTCACTATCCTGGTGCTAATGTCTCTCTATCATCACCTGTGTCCTCCCTCAGCCCTGTATCTGTGTCACTATCCTGGTGCTAATGTCTATCATCACCTGTGTCCTCCCTCAGCCCTGTATCTGTGTCACTATCCTGGTGCTAATGTCTCTCTATCTTCTCCTGTGTCCTCCCTCAGCCCTGTATCTGTGTCACTATCCTGGTGCTAATGTCTCTCTATCATCACCTGTGTCCTCCCTCAGCCCTGTATCTGTGTCACTATCCTGGTGCTAATGTCACTCTATCATCACCTGTGTCCTCCCTCAGCCCTGTATCTGTGTCACTATCCTGGTGCTAATCTCCCTCTATCATCTCCTGTGTCCTCCCTCAGCACTGTGTCTGTGTCACTATCCTGGTGCTAATGTCTCTCTATCATCACCTGTGTACTCCCTCAGCTCTGTATCTGTGTCACTATCCTGGTGCTAATGTCTCTCTATCATCTCCTGTGTCCTCCCTCAGCCCTGTGTCACTATCCTGGTGCTAATGTCTCTCTATCATCACCTGTGTCCTCCCTCAGCCCTGTATCTGTGTCACTATCCTGGTGCTATTGTCTCTCTATCATCTCCTGTGTCCTCCCTCAGCCCTGTATCTGTGTCACTATCCTGGTGCTAATGTCTCTCTATCATCACCTGTGTCCTCCCTCAGCCCTGTATCTGTGTCACTATCCTGGTGCTAATGTCACTCTATCATCACCTGTGTCCTCCCTCAGCCCTGTATCTGTGTCACTATCCTGGTGCTAATCTCCCTCTATCATCTCCTGTGTCCTCCCTCAGCACTGTGTCTGTGTCACTATCCTGGTGCTAATGTCTCTCTATCATCACCTGTGTCCTCCCTCAGCTCTGTATCTGTGTCACTATCCTGGTGCTAATGTCTCTCTATCATCTCCTGTGTCCTCCCTCAGCCCTGTGTCACTATCCTGGTGCTAATGTCTCTCTATCATCACCTGTGTCCTCCCTCAGCCCTGTATCTGTGTCACTATCCTGGTGCTATTGTCTCTCTATCATCTCCTGTGTCCTCCCTCAGCCCTGTATCTGTGTCACTGTCCTAGTGCTAATGTCTCTCTATCATCACCAGTGTCCTCCCTCAGCCCTGTATCTGTGTCACTATCCTGGTGCTAATGTCCCTCTATCCTCCCTCAGCCCTGTATCTGTGTCACTCTCCTGGTGCTAATGTCTCTCTATCATCACCTGTGTCCTCCCTCAGCCCTGTGTCTGTGTCACTATCCTGGTGCTATTGACTCTCTATCATCACCTGTGTCCTCCCTCAGCCCTGTATCTGTGTCACTATCCTGGTGCTAATGTCTCTCTATCATCACCTGTGTCCTCCCTCAGCCCTGTATCTGTGTCACTATCCTGGTGCTAATGTCACTCTATCATCACCTGTGTCCTCCCTCAGCCCTGTATCTGTGTCACTATCCTGGTGCTAATGTCCCTCTATCATCACCTGTGTCCTCCCTCAGCCCTGTGTCTGTGTCACTATCCTGGTGCTAATGTCTCTCTATCATCACCTGTGTCCTCCCTCAGCCCTGTATCTGTGTCACTATCCTGGTGCTAATGTCTCTCTATCATCTCCTGTGTCCTCCCTCAGCCCTGTATCTGTGTCACTATCCTGGTGCTAATGTCTCTCTATCATCTCCTGTGTCCTCCCTCAGCCCTGTATCTGTGTCACTATCCTGGTGCTAATGTCCCTCTATCATCTCCTGTGTCCTCCCTCAGCCCTGTATCTGTGTCACTATCCTGGTGCTAATGTCTCTCTATCATCACCTGTGTCCTCCCTCAGCCCTGTATCTGTGTCACTATCCTGGTGCTATTGTCTCTCTATCATCACCTGTGTCCTCCCTCAGCCCTGTATCTGTGTCACTATCCTGGTGCTAATGTCTCTCTATCATCACCTGTGTCCTCCCTTAGCCCTGTATCTGTGTCACTATCCTGGTGCTAATGTCTCTCTATCATCTCCTGTGTCCTCCCTCAGCCCTGTATCTGTGTCACTATCCTGGTGCTAATGTCTATCATCACCTGTGTCCTCCCTCAGCCCTGTATCTGTATCACTATCCTGGTGCTAATGTCTCTCTATCATCACCTGTCCTCCCTCAGCCCTGTATCTGTGTCACTATCCTGGTGCTAATGTCTCTCTATCATCTCCTGTGTCCTCCCTCAGCCCTGTGTCTGTGTCACTATCCTGGTGCTAATGTCTCTCTATCATCACCTGTGTCCTCCGTCAGCCCTGTATCTGTGTCACTATCCTGGTTCTAATGTCCCTCTATCATCACCTGTGTCCTCCCTCAGCCCTGTATCTGTGTCTCGATCCAGGTGCTAATGTCTCTCTATCATCACCTGTGTCCTCCCTCAGCCCTGTATCTGTGTCACTATCCTGGTGCTAATGTCTCTCTATCATCACCTGTGTCCTCCCTCAGCCCTGTATCTGTGTCACTATCCTGGTGCTAATGTCCCTCTATCATCACCTGTGTCCTCCCTCAGCCCTGTGTCTGTGTCACTATCCTGGTGCTAATGTCCCTCTATCATCACCTGTGTCCTCCCTCAGCCCTGTGTCTGTGTCACTATCCTGGTGATAATGTCTCTCTATCATCACCTGTGTCCTCCCTCAGCCCTGTGTCTGTGTCACTATCCTGGTGCTAATGTCCCTCTATCATCACCTGTGTCCTCCCTCAGCCCTGTGTCTGTGTCACTATCCTGGTGCTAATGTCCCTCTATCATCACCTGTGTCCTCCCTCAGCCCTGTATCTGTGTCACTATCCTGGTGCTAATGTCTCTCTATCATCACCTGTGTCCTCCCTCAGCCCTGTATCTGTGTCACTATCCTGGTGCTAATGTCTCTCTATCATCACCTGTGTCCTCCCTCAGCCCTGTATCTGTGTCACTATCCTGGTGCTAATGTCTCTCTATCATCACCTGTGTCCTCCCTCAGCCCTGTGTCTGTGTCACTATCCTGGTGCTAATGTCCCTCTATCATCACCTGTGTCCTCCCTCAGCCCTGTATCTGTGTCACTATCCTGGTGCTAATGTCCCTCTATCATCACCTGTGTCCTCCCTCAGCCCTGTATCTGTGTCACTATCCTGGTGCTAATGTCTCTCTATCATCTCCTGTGTCCTCCCTCAGCCCTGTATCTGTGTCACTATCCTGGTGCTAATGTCTCTCTATCATCTCCTGTGTCCTCCCTCAGCCCTGTATCTGTGTCACTATCCTGGTGCTAATGTCTCTCTATCATCTCCTGTGTCCTCCCTCAGCCCAGTATCTGTGTCACTATCCTGGTGCTAATGTCCCTCTATCATCACCTGTGTCCTCCCTCAGCCCTGTATCTGTGTCATTATCCTGGTGCTATTGTGCCTCTATCATCACCTGTGTCCTACTTCAGCCCTGTATCTGTGTCACTATCCTGGTGCTAATGTCGCTCTATCATCTCCTGTGTCCTCCCTCAGCCCTGTGTCTGTGTCACTATCCTGGTGCTAATGTCTCTCTATCATCACCTGTGTCCTCCCTCAGCCCTGTGTCTGTGTCACTATCCTGGTGCTAATGTCTCTCTATCATCACCTGTGTCCTCCCTCAGCCCTGTGTCTGTGTCACTATCCTGGTGCTAATGTCTCTCTATCATCTCCTGTGTCCTCCCTCAGCCCTGTGTCTGTGTCACTATCCTGGTGCTAATGTCTCTCTATCATCACCTGTGTCCTCCCTCAGCCCTGTATGTGTGTCACTATCCTGGTGCTAATGTCTCTCTATCATCACCTGTGTCCTCCCTCAGCCCTGTATCTGTGTCACTATCCTGGTGCTAATGTCTCTCTATCATCTCCTGTGTCCTCCCTCAGCCCTGTATCTGTGTCACTATTCTGGTGCTAATGTCTCTCTATCATCACCTGTGTCCTCCCTCAGCCCTGTTTCTGTGTCACTATCCTGGTGCTAATGTCTCTCTATCATCACCTGTGTCCTCCCTCAGCCCTGTATCTGTGTCATTATCCTGGTGCTATTGTGCCTCTATCATCACCTGTGTCCTACTTCAGCCCTGTATCTGTGTCACTATCCTGGTGCTAATGTCGCTCTATCATCTCCTGTGTCCTCCCTCAGCCCTGTGTCTGTGTCACTATCCTGGTGCTAATGTCTCTCTATCATCACCTGTGTCCTCCCTCAGCCCTGTGTCTGTGTCACTATCCTGGTGCTAATGTCTCTCTATCATCACCTGTGTCCCCCCTCAGCCCTGTGTCTGTGTCACTATCCTGGTGCTAATGTCTCTCTATCATCTCCTGTGTCCTCCCTCAGCCCTGTGTCTGTGTCACTATCCTGGTGCTAATGTCTCTCTATCATCACCTGTGTCCTCCCTCAGCCCTGTATGTGTGTCACTATCCTGGTGCTAATGTCTCTCTATCATCACCTGTGTCCTCCCTCAGCCCTGTATCTGTGTCACTATCCCGGTGCTAATGTCTCTCTATCATCTCCTGTGTCCTCCCTCAGCCCTGTATCTGTGTCACTATTCTGGTGCTAATGTCTCTCTATCATCACCTGTGTCCTCCCTCAGCCCTGTTTCTGTGTCACTATCCTGGTGCTAATGTCTCTCTATCATCACCTGTGTCCTCCCTCAGCCCTGTATGTGTGTCACTATCCTGGTGCTAATGTCTCTCTATCATCACCTGTGTCCTCCCTCAGCCCTGTATCTGTGTCACTATCCTGGTGCTAATGTCTCTCTATCATCTCCTGTGTCCTCCCTCAGCCCTGTATCTTGTCACTATTCTGGTGCTAATGTCTCTCTATCATCACCTGTGTCCTCCCTCAGCCCTGTATCTGTGTCACTATCCTGGTGCTAATGTCTACCATCACCTGTGTCCTCCATCAGCCCTGTATCTGTGTCACTATCCTGGTGCTAATGTTTCTCTATCATCACCTCTGTCCTCCGTCAGCCCTGTATCTGTGTCACTATCCTGGTGCTAATGTTTCTCTATCATCTCCTGTGTCCTCCCTCAGCCCTGTGTCTGTGTCACTATCCTGGTGCTAATGTCTCTCTATCATCACCTGTGTCCTCCCTCAGCCCTGTATCTGTGTCACTATCCTGGTGCTAATGTCCCTCTATCATCACCTGTGTCCTCCCTCAGCCCTGTGTCTGTGTCACTATCCTGGTGCTAATGTCTCTCTATCATCACCTGTGTCCTCCCTCAGCCCTGTGTCTATGTCACTATCCTGGTGCTAATGTCCCTCTATCATCACCTGTGTCCTCCCTCAGCCCTGTGTCTGTGTCACTATCCTGGTGCTAATGTCCCTCTATCATCACCTGTGTCCTCCCTCAGCCCTGTATCTGTGTCACTATCCTGGTGCTAGTGTCTCTCTATCATCTCCTGTGTCCTCCCTCAGCCCTGTATCTGTGTCACTATCCTGGTGCTAATGTCTCTCTATCATCTCCTGTGTCCTCCCTCAGCCCTGTATCTGTGTCACTATCCTGGTGCTAATGTCCCTCTATCATCACCTGTGTCCTCCCTCAGCCCTGTATCTGTGTCATTATCCTGGTGCTATTGTGCCTCTATCATCACCTGTGTCCTACTTCAGCCCTATATCTGTGTCACTATCCTGGTGCTAATTTCGCTCTATCATCTCCTGTGTCCTCCCTCAGCCCTGTGTCTGTGTCACTATCCTGGTGCTAATGTCGCTCTATCATCTCCTGTGTCCTCCCTCAGCCCTGTGTCTGTGTCACTATCCTGGTGCTAATGTCTCTCTATCATCACCTGTGTCCTCCCTCAGCCCTGTGTCTGTGTCACTATCCTGGTGCTAATGTCTCTCTATCATCACCTGTGTCCTCCCTCAGCCCTGTATCTGTGTCACTATCCTGGTGCTAATGTCTCTCTATCATCTCCTGTGTCCTCCCTTAGCCCTGTATCTGTGTCACTATCCTGGTGCTAATGTCTCTCTATCATCACCTGTGTCCTCCCTTAGCCCTGTATCTGTGTCACTATCCTGGTGCTAATGTCTCTCTATCATCTCCTGTGTCCTCCCTCAGCCCTGTATCTGTGTCACTATCCTGGTGCTAATGTCTATCATCACCTGTGTCCTCCCTCAGCCCTGTATCTGTGTCACTATCCTGGTGCTAATGTCTCTCTATCATCACCTGTGTCCTCCGTCAGCCCTGTATCTGTGTCACTATCCTGGTGCTAATGTTTCTCTATCATCTCCTGTCTCCTCCCTCAGCCCTGTGTCTGTGTCACTATCCTGGTGCTAATGTCTCTCTATCATCTCCTGTGTCCTCCCTCAGCCCTGTGTCTGTGTCACTATCCTGGTGCTAATGTCCCTCTATCATCACCTGTGTCCTCCCTCAGCCCTGTATCTGTGTCTCGATCTTGGTGCTAATGTCTCTCTATCATCACCTGTGTCCTCCCTCAGCCCTGTATCTGTGTCACTATCCTGGTGCTAATGTCTCTCTATCATCTCCTGTGTCCTCCCTCAGCCCTGTATCTGTGTCACTATCCTGGTGCTAATGTCTCCCTATCATCACCTGTGTCCTCCCTCAGCCCTGTATCTGTGTCACTATCCTGGTGCTAATGTCCCTCTATCATCACCTGTGTCCTCCCTCAGCCCTGTGTCTGTGTCACTATCCTGGTGCTAATGTCCCTCTATCATCACCTGTGTCCTCCCTCAGCCCTGTGTCTGTGTCACTATCCTGGTGCTAATGTCTCTCTATCATCACCTGTGTCCTCCCTCAGCCCTGTGTCTGTGTCACTATCCTGGTGCTAATGTCCCTCTATCATCACCTTTGTCCTCCCTCAGCCCTGTGTCTGTGTCACTATCCTGGTGCTAATGTCCCTCTATCATCACCTGTGTCCTCCCTCAGCCCTGTGTCTGTGTCACTATCCTGGTGCTAATGTCCCTCTATCATCACCTGTGTCCTCCCTCAGCCCTGTATCTGTGTCACTATCCTGGTGCTATTGTCCCTCTATCATCACCTGTGTCCTCCCTCAGCCCTGTATCTGTGTCACTATCCTGGTGCTAATGTCTCTCTATCATCTCCTGTGTACTCCCTCAGCCCTGTATCTGTGTCACTATCCTGGTGCTAATGTCTCTCTATCATCTCCTGTGTCCTCCCTCAGCCCTGTATCTGTGTCACTATCCTGGTGCTAATGTCTCTCTATCATCTCCTGTGTCCTCCCTCAGCCCTGTATCTGTGTCACTATCCTGGTGCTAATGTCCCTCTATCATCACCTGTGTCCTCCCTCAGCCCTGTATCTGTGTCATTATCCTGGTGCTATTGTGCCTCTATCATCACCTGTGTCCTACTTCAGCCCTGTATCTGTGTCACTATCCTGGTGCTAATGTCGCTCTATCATCTCCTGTTTCCTCCCTCAGCCCTGTATCTGTGTCACTATCCTGGTGCTAATGTCGCTCTATCATCTCCTGTGTCCTCCCTCAGCCCTGTGTCTGTGTCACTATCCTGGTGCTAATGTCTCTCTATCATCACCTGTGTCCTCCCTCAGCCCTGTGTCTGTGTCACTATCCTGGTGCTAATGTCTCTCTATCATCACCTGTGTCCTCCCTCAGCCCTGTGTCTATGTCACTATCCTGGTGCTAATGTCCCTCTATCATCACCTGTGTCCTCCCTCAGCCCTGTGTCTGTGTCACTATCCTGGTGCTAATGTCCCTCTATCATCACCTGTGTCCTCCCTCAGCCCTGTATCTGTGTCACTATCCTGGTGCTAGTGTCTCTCTATCATCTCCTGTGTCCTCCCTCAGCCCTGTATCTGTGTCACTATCCTGGTGCTAATGTCTCTCTATCATCTCCTGTGTCCTCCCTCAGCCCTGTATCTGTGTCACTATCCTGGTGCTAATGTCCCTCTATCATCACCTGTGTCCTCCCTCAGCCCTGTATCTGTGTCACTATCCTGGTGCTATTGTGCCTCTATCATCACCTGTGTCCTACTTCAGCCCTATATCTGTGTCACTATCCTGGTGCTAATTTCGCTCTATCATCTCCTGTGTCCTCCCTCAGCCCTGTGTCTGTGTCACTATCCTGGTGCTAATGTCTATCATCACCTGTGTCCTCCCTCAGCCCTGTATCTGTGTCACTATCCTGGTGCTAATGTCTCTCTATCATCACCTGTGTCCTCCGTCAGCCCTGTATCTGTGTCACTATCCTGGTGCTAATGTTTCTCTATCATCTCCTGTGTCCTCCCTCAGCCCTGTGTCTGTGTCACTATCCTGGTGCTAATGTCTCTCTATCATCACCTGTGTCCTCCGTCAGCCCTGTATCTGTGTCAATATCCTGGTTCTAATGTCCCTCTATCATCACCTGTGTCCTCCCTCAGCCGTGTATCTGTGTCTTGATCCTGGTGCTAATGTCTCTCTATCATCACCTGTGTCCTCCCTCAGCCCTGTATCTGTGTCACTATCCTGGTGCTAATGTCTCTCTATCATCTCCTGTGTCCTCCCTCAGCCCTGTATCACTATCCTGGTGCTAATGTCTCTCTTTCATCACCTGTGTCCTCCCTCAGCCCTGTGTCTGTGTCACTATCCTGGTGGTAATGTCTCTCTATCATCACCTGTGTCCTCCCTCAGCCCTGTGTCTGTGTCACTATCTTGGTGCTAATGTCCCTCTATCATCACCTGTGTCCTCCCTCAGCCCTGTGTCTGTGTCACTATCCTGGTGCTAATGTCCCTCTATCATCACCTGTGTCCTCTCTCAGCCCTGTATCTGTGTCACTATCCTGGTGCTAATGTCTCTCTATCATCACCTGTGTCCTCCCTCAGCCCTGTATCTGTGTCACTATCCTGGTGCTAATGTCTCTCTATCATCACCTGTGTCCTCCCTCAGGCCTGTATCTGTGTCACTATCCTGGTGCTAATGTCTCTCTATCATCACCTGTGTCCTCCCTCAGCCCTGTGTCTGTGTCACTATCCTGGTGCTAATGTCCCTCTATCATCACCTGTGTCCTCCCTCAGCCCTGTATCTGTGTCACTATCCTGGTGCTAATGTCCCTCTATCATCACCTGTGTCCTCCATCAGCCCTGTATCTGTGTCACTATCCTGGTGCTAATGTCTCTCTATCATCTCCTGTGTCCTCCCTCAGCCCTGTATCTGTGTCACTATCCTGGTGCTAATGTCTCTCTATCATCTCCTGTGTCCTCCCTCAGCCCTGTATCTGTGTCACTATCCTGGTGCTAATGTCTCTCTATCATCTCCTGTGTCCTCCCTCAGCCCAGTATCTGTGTCACTATCCTGGTGCTAATGTCCCTCTATCATCACCTGTGTCCTCCCTCAGCCCTGTATCTGTGTCAATATCCTGGTGCTAATGTCTCTCTATCATCTACTGTGTCCTCCCTCAGCCCTGTATCTGTGTCACTATCCTGGTGCTATTGTCTCTCCATCATCTCCTGTGTCCTCCCTCAGCCCTGTATCTGTGTCACTGTCCTGGTGCTAATGTCTCTCTATCATCACCTGTGTCCTCCCTCAGCCCTGCATCTGTGTCACTATCCTGGTGCTAATGTCCCTCTATCATCACCTGTGTCCTCCCTCAGCCCTGTGTCTGTGTCACTATCCTGGTGCTAATGTCCCTCTATCATCACCTGTGTCCTCCCTCAGCTCTGTGTCTGTGTCACTATCCTGGTGCTAATGTCTCTCTATCATCTCCTGTGTCCTCCCTCTGCCCTGTATCTGTGTCACTATCCTGGTGCTAATGTCTATCATCACCTGTGTCCTCCCTCAGCCCTGTATCTGTGTCACTATCCTGGTGCTAATGTCTCTCTATCATCACCTGTGTCCTCCCTCAGCCCTGTGTCTGAGTCACTATCCTGGTGCTAATGTCCGTCTATCATCACCTGTGTCCTCTCTCAGCCCTGTATCTGTGTCACTATCCTGGTGCTAATGTCTCTCTATCATCACCTGTGTCCTCCCTCAGCCCTGTATCTGTGTCACTATCCTGGTGCTAATGTCTCTCTATCATCACCTGTGTCCTCCCTCAGGCCTGTATCTGTGTCACTATCCTGGTGCTAATGTCTCTCTATCATCACCTGTGTCCTCCCTCAGCCCTGTGTCTGTGTCACTATCCTGGTGCTAATGTCCCTCTATCATCACCTGTGTCCTCCCTCAGCCCTGTATCTGTGTCACTATCCTGGTGCTAATGTCCCTCTATCATCACCTGTGTCCTCCATCAGCCCTGTATCTGTGTCACTATCCTGGTGCTAATGTCTCTCTATCATCTCCTGTGTCCTCCCTCAGCTCTGTATCTGTGTCACTATCCTGGTGCTAATGTCTCTCTATCATCTCCTGTGTCCTCCCTCAGCCCTGTATCTGTGTCACTATCCTGGTGCTAATGTCTCTCTATCATCTCCTGTGTCCTCCCTCAGCCCAGTATCTGTGTCACTATCCTGGTGCTAATGTCCCTCTATCATCACCTGTGTCCTCCATCAGCCCTGTATCTGTGTCACTATCCTGGTGCTAATGTCCCTCTATCATCTCCTGTGTCCTCCCTCAGCCCTGTATCTGTGTCACTATCCTGGTGCTAATGTCTCTCTATCATCACCTGTGTCCTCCGTCAGCCCTGTAGCTGTGTCACTATCCTGGTGCTAATGTTTCTCTATCATCTCCTGTGTCCTCCCTCAGCCCTGTGTCTGTGTCACTATACTGGTGCTAATGTCTCTCTATTATCTCCTGTGTCCTCCCTCAGCCCTGTGTCTGTATCAGTATCCTGGTGCTAATGTCTCTCTATCATCACCTGTGTCCTCCGTCAGCCCTGTATCTGTGTCAATATCCTGGTTCTAATGTCCCTCTATCATCACCTGTGTCCTCCCTCAGCCGTGTATCTGTGTCTCGATCCTGGTGCTAATGTCTCTCTATCATCACCTGTGTCCTCCCTCAGCCCTGTATCTGTGTCACTATCCTGGTGCTAATGTCTCTCTATCATCTCCTGTGTCCTCCCTCAGCCCTGTATCTGTGTCACTATCCTAGTGCTATTGTCTCTCTATCATCACCTGTGTCCTCCCTCAGCCCTGTGTCTGTGTCACTATCCTGGTGCTAATGTCCCTCTATCATCACCTGTGTCCTCCCTCAGCCCTGTGTCTGTCACTATCCTGGTGCTAATGTCCCTCTATCATCACCTGTGTCCTCCCTCAGCCCTGTATCTGTGTCACTATCCTGGTGCTAATGTCTCTCTATCATCACCTGTGTCCTCCCTCAGCCCTGTATCTGTGTAACTATCCTGGTGCTAATGTCTCTCTATCATCACCTGTGTCCTCCCTCAGCCCTGTATCTGTGTCACTATCCTGGTGCTAATGTCTCTCTATCATCACCTGTGTCCTCCCTCAGCCCTGTGTCTGTGTCACTATCCTGGTGCTAATGTCCCTCTATCATCACCTGTGTCCTCCCTCAGCCCTGTATCTGTGTCACTATCCTGGTGCTAATGTCTCTCTATCATCACCTGTGTCCTCCCTCAGCCCTGTATCTGTGTCACTATCCTGGTGCTAATGTCTCTCTATCATCACCTGTGTCCTCCCTCAGCCCTGTATCTGTGTCACTATCCTGGTGCTAATGTCTCTCTATCATCACCTGTGTCCTCCCTCAGCCCTGTGTCTGTGTCACTATCCTGGTGCTAATGTCCCTCTATCATCAACTGTGTCCTCCCTCAGCCCTGTATCTGTGTCACTATCCTGGTGCTAATGTCCCTCTATCATCACCTGTGTCCTCCCTCAGCCCTGTATCTGTGTCACTATCCTGGTGCTAATGTCTCTCTATCATCTCCTGTGTCCTCCCTCAGCCCTGTATCTGTGTCACTATCCTGGTGCTAATGTCTCTCTATCATCTCCTGTGTCCTCCCTCAGCCCTGTATCTGTGTCACTATCCTGGTGCTAATGTCTCTCTATCATCTCCTATGTCCTCCCTCAGCCCAGTATCTGTGTCACTATCCTGGTGCTAATGTCCCTCTATCATCACCTGTGTCCTCCCTCAGCCCTGTATCTGTGTCACTATCCTGGTGCTAATGTCTCTCTATCATCTCCTGTGTCCTCCCTCAGCCCTGTATCTGTGTCATTATCCTGGTGCTATTGTGCCTCTATCATCACCTGTGTCCTACTTCAGCCCTGTATCTGTGTCACTATCCTGGTGCTAATGTCGCTCTATCATCTCCTGTGTCCTCCCTCAGCCCTGTGTCTGTGTCACTATCCTGGTGCTAATGTCTCTCTATCATCACCTGTGTCCTCCCTGAGCCCTGTGTCTGTGTCACTATCCTGGTGCTAATGTCTCTCTATCATCACCTGTGTCCTCCCTCAGCCCTGTGTCTGTGTCACTATCCTGGTGCTAATGTCTCTCTATCATCTCCTGTGTCCTCCCTCAGCCCTATGTCTGTGTCACTATCCTGGTGCTAATGTCCCTCTATCATCACCTGTGTCCTCCCTCAGCCCTGTATCTGTGTCACTATCCTGGTGCTAATGTCTCTCTATCATCACCTGTGTCCTCCCTCAGCCCTGTATCTGTGTCACTATCCTGGTGCTAATGTCTCTCTATCATCACCTGTGTCCTCCCTCAGCCCTGTGTCTATGTCACTATCCTGGTGCTAATGTCCCTCTATCATCACCTGTGTCCTCCCTCAGCCCTGTGTCTGTGTCACTATCCTGGTGCTAATGTCCCTCTATCATCACCTGTGTCCTCCCTCAGCCCTGTGTCTGTGTCACTATCCTGTTGCTAATGTCCCTCTATCATCACCTGTGTCCTCCCTCAGCCCTGTATCTGTGTCACTATCCTGGTGCTAATGTCTCTCTATCATCTCCTGTGTCCTCCCTCAGCCCTGTATCTGTGTCACTATCCTGGTGCTAGTGTCTCTCTATCATCTCCTGTGTCCTCCCTCAGCCCTGTATCTGTGTCACTATCCTGGTGCTAATGTCTCTCTATCATCTCCTGTGTCCTCCCTCAGCCCTGTATCTGTGTCACTGTCCTGGTGCTAATGTCCCTCTATCATCACCTGTGTCCTCCCTCAGCCCTGTATCTGTGTCATTATCCTGGTGCTATTGTGCCTCTATCATCACCTGTGTCCTACTTCAGCCCTATATCTGTGTCACTATCCTGGTGCTAATGTCGCTCTATCATCTCCTGTGTCCTCCCTCAGCCCTGTGTCTGTGTCACTATCCTGGTGCTAATGTCTCTCTATCATCACCTGTGTCCTCCCTCAGCCCTGTGTCTGTGTCACTATCCTTGTGCTAATGTCTCTCTATCATCACCTGTGTCCTCCCTCAGCCCTGTGTCTGTGTCACTATCCTGGTGCTAATGTCTCTCTATCATCTCCTGTGTCCTCCCTCAGCCCTGTGTCTGTGTCACTATCCTGGTGCTAATGTCTCTCTATCATCACCTGTGTCCTCCCTCAGCCCTGTATGTGTGTCACTATCCTGGTGCTAATGTCTCTCTATCATCACCTGTGTCCTCCCTCAGCCCTGTATCTGTGTCACTATCCTGGTGCTAATGTCTCTCTATCATCTCCTGTGTCCTCCCTTAGCCCTGTATCTGTGTCACTATCCTGGTGCTAATGTCTCTCTATCATCACCTGTGTCCTCCCTTAGCCCTGTATCTGTGTCACTATCCTGGTGCTAATGTCTCTCTATCATCTCCTGTGTCCTCCCTCAGCCCTGTATCTGTGTCACTATCCTGGTGCTAATGTCTATCATCACCTGTGTCCTCCCTCAGCCCTGTATCTGTGTCACTATCCTGGTGCTAATGTCTCTCTATCATCTCCTGTGTCCTCCCTCAGCCCAGTGTCTGTGTCACTATCCTGGTGCTAATGTCTCTCTATCATCACCTGTGTCCTCCGTCAACCCTGTATCTGTGTCACTATCCTGGTTCTAATGTCCCTCTATCATCACCTGTGTCCTCCCTCAGCCCTGTATCTGTGTCTCGATCTTGGTGCTAATGTCTCTCTATCATCACCTGTGTCCTCCCTCAGCCCTGTATCTGTGTCACTATCCTGGTGCTAATGTCTCTCTATCATCTCCTGTGTCCTCCCTCAGCCCTGTATCTGTGTCACTATCCTGGTGCTAATGTCTCTCTATCATCTCCTGTGTCCTCCCTCAGCCCTGTATCTGTGTTACTATCCTGGTGCTAATGTCCCTCTATCATCACCTGTGTCCTCCCTCAGCCCTGTGTCTGTGTCACTATCATGGTGCTAATGTCCCTCTATCATCACCTGTGTCCTCCCTCAGCCCTGTATCTATGTCACTATCCTTGTGCTAATGTCTCTCTATCATCTCCTGTGTCCTCCCTCAGCCCTGTATCTGTGTCACTATCCTGGTGCTAATGTCCCTCTATCATCACCTGTGTCCTCCCTCAGCCCTGTATCTGTGTCATTATCCTGGTGCTATTGTGCCTCTATCATCACCTGTGTCCTACTTCAGCCCTGTATCTGTGTCACTATCCTGGTGCTAATGTCGCTCTATCATCTCCTGTGTCCTCCCTCAGCCCTGTGTCTGTGTCACTATCCTGGTGCTAATGTCTCTCTATCATCACCTGTGTCCTCCCTCAGCCCTGTGTCTGTGTCACTATCCTGGTGCTAATGTCTCTCTATCATCTCCTGTGTCCTCCCTCTGCCATGTATCTGTGTCACTATCCTGGTGCTAATGTCTATCATCACCTGTGTCCTCCCTCAGCCCTGTATCTGTGTCACTATCCTGGTGCTAATGTCTCTCTATCATCACCTGTGTCCTCCGTCAGCCCTGTATCTGTGTCACTATCCTGGTGCTAATGTTTCTCTATCATCTCCTGTGTCCTCCCTCAGCCCTGTGTCTGTGTCACTATACTGGTGCTAATGTCTCTCTATCATCTCCTGTGTCCTCCCTCAGCCCTGTGTCTGTGTCACTATCCTGGTGCTAATGTCTCTCTATCATCACCTGTGTCCTCCGTCAGCCCTGTATCTGTGTCAATATCCTTGTTCTAATGTCCCTCTATCATCACCTGTGTCCTCCCTCAGCCGTGTATCTGTGTCTCGATCCTGGTGCTAATGTCTCTCTATCATCACCTGTGTCCTCCCTCAGCCCTGTATCTGTGTCACTATCCTGGTGCTAATGTCTCTCTATCATCTCCTGTGTCCTCCCTCAGCCCTGTATCTGTGTCACTATCCTGGTGCTAATGTCTCTCTATCATCACCTGTGTCCTCCCTCAGCCCTGTATCTGTGTCACTATCCTGGTGCTAATGTATCTCTATCATCTCCTGTGTCCTCCCTCAGCCCTGTGTCTGTGTCACTATACTGGTGCTAATGTCTCTCTATCATCTCCTGTGTCCTCCCTCAGCCCTGTGTCTGTGTGACTATCCTGGTGCTAATGTCTCTCTATCATCACCTGTGTCCTCCGTCAGCCCTGTATCTGTGTCAATATCCTTGTTCTAATGTCCCTCTATCATCACCTGTGTCCTCCCTCAGCCGTGTATCTGTGTCTCGATCCTGGTGCTAATGTCTCTCTATCATCACCTGTGTCCTCCCTCAGCCCTGTATCTGTGTCACTATCCTGGTGCTAATGTCTCTCTATCATCTCTTGTGTCCTCCCTCAGCCCTGTATCTGTGTCACTATCCTGGTGCTATTGTCCCTCTATCATCACCTGTGTCCTCCCTCAGCCCTGTATCTGTGTCACTATCCTGGTGCTAATGTCCCTCTATCATCACTTGTGTCCTCCCTCAGCCCTGTGTCTGTGTCACTATCCTGGTGCTAATGTCTCTCTATCATCTCCTGTGTCCTTCCTCAGCCCTGTATCTGTGTCACTATCCTGGTGCTAATGTCTCTCTATCATCTCCTGTGTCCTCCCTCAGCCCTGTATCTGTGTCACTATCCTGGTGCTAATGTCTCTCTATCATCACCTGTGTCCTCCCTCAGCCCTGTATCTGTGTCACTATCCTGGTGCTAATGTCCCCCTATCATCACCTGTGTCCTCCCTCAGCCCTGTATGTGTGTCACTATCCTGGTGCTAATGTCTCTCTATCATCACCTGTGTCCTCCCTCAGCCCTGTGTCTGTGTCACTATCCTGGTGCTAATGTCCCTCTATCATCACCTGTGTCCTCCCTCAGCCGTGTATCTGTGTCTCGATCCTGGTGCTAATGTCTCTCTATCATCACCTGTGTCCTCCCTCAGCCCTGTATCTGTGTCACTATCCTGGTGCTAATGTCTCTCTATCATCTCCTGTGTCCTCCCTCAGCCCTGTATCTGTGTCACTATCCTGGTGCTAATGTCTCTCTATCATCACCTGTGTCCTCCCTCAGCCCTGTATCTGTGTCACTATCCTGGTGCTAATGTCCCTCTATCATCACCTGTGTCCTCCCTCAGCCCTGTGTCTGTGTCACTATCCTGGTGCTAATGTCTCTCTATCATCTCCTGTGTCCTCCCTCAGCCCTGTATCTGTGTCACTATCCTGGTGCTAATGTCTCTCTATCATCTCCTGTGTCCTCCCTCAGCCCTGTATCTGTGTCACTATCCTGGTGCTAATGTCTCTCTATCATCACCTGTGTCCTCCCTCAGCCCTGTATCTGTGTCACTATCCTGGTGCTAATGTCCCCCTATCATCACCTGTGTCCTCCCTCAGCCCTGTATGTGTGTCACTATCCTGGTGCTAATGTCTCTCTATCATCACCTGTGTCCTCCCTCAGCCCTGTGTCTGTGTCACTATCCTGGTGCTAATGTCCCTCTATCATCACCTGTGTCCTCCCTCAGCCCTGTGTCTGTGTCACTATCCTGGTGCTAATGTCTCTCTATCATCACCTGTGTCCTCCCTCAGCCCTGTGTCTGTGTCACTATCCTGGTGCTAATGTCCCTCTATCATCACCTGTGTCCTCCCTCAGCCCTGTGTCTGTGTCACTATCCTGGTGCTAATGTCCCTCTATCATCACCTGTGTCCTCCCTCAGCCCTGTGTCTGTGTCACTATCCTGATGCTAATGTCCCTCTATCATCACTTGTGTCCTCCCTCAGCCGTGTATCTGTGTCTCGATCCTGGTGCTAATGTCTCTCTATCATCACCTGTGTCCTCCCTCAGCCCTGTATCTGTGTCACTATCCTGGTGCTAATGTCCCTCTATCATCACCTGTGTCCTCCCTCAGCCCTGTGTCTGTGTCACTATCCTGGTGCTAATGTCCCTCTATCATCACTTGTGTCCTCCCTCAGCCGTGTATCTGTGTCTCGATCCTGGTGCTAATGTCTCTCTATCATCACCTGTGTCCTCCCTCAGCCCTGTATCTGTGTCACTATCCTGGTGCTAATGTCTCTCTATCATCTCCTGTGTCCTCCCTCAGCCCTGTATCTGTGTCACTATCCTGGTGCTAATGTCTCTCTATCATCACCTGTGTCCTCCCTCAGCCCTGTATCTGTGTCACTATCCTGGTGCTAATGTCCCTCTATCATCACCTGTGTCCTCCCTCAGCCCTGTGTCTGTGTCACTATCCTGGTGCTAATGTCTCTCTATCATCTCCTGTGTCCTCCCTCAGCCCTGTATCTGTGTCACTATCCTGGTGCTAATGTCTCTCTATCATCTCCTGTGTCCTCCCTCAGCCCTGTATCTGTGTCACTATCCTGGTGCTAATGTCTCTCTATCACCACCTGTGTCGTCCCTCAGCCCTGTATCTGTGTCACTATCCTGGTGCTAATGTCCCCCTATCATCACCTGTGTCCTCCCTCAGCCCTGTATGTGTGTCACTATCCTGGTGCTAATGTCTCTCTATCATCACCTGTGTCCTCCCTCAGCCCTGTGTCTGTGTCACTATCCTTGTGCTAATGTCCCTCTATCATCACCTGTGTCCTCCCTCAGCCCTGTGTCTGTGTCACTATCCTGGTGCTAATGTCCCTCTATCATCACCTGTGTCCTCCCTCAGCCCTGTGTCTGTGTCACTATCCTGGTGCTAATGTCCCTCTATCATCACTTGTGTCCTCCCTCAGCCCTGTATCTGTGTCACTATCCTGGTGCTAATGTCCCTCTATCATCACCTGTGTCCTCCCTCAGCCCTGTATCTGTGTCACTATCCTGGTGCTAATGTCTCTCTATCATCTCCTGTGTCCTCCCTCAGCCCTGTATCTGTGTCACTATCCTGGTGCTAATGTCTCTCTATCATCTCCTGTGTCCTCCCTCAGCCCTGTATCTGTGTCACTATCCTGGTGCTAATGTCTCTCTATCATCTCCTGTGTCCTCCCTCAGCCCTGTATCTGTGTCACTATCCTGGTGCTAATGTCCCTCTATCATCACCTGTGTCCTCCCTCAGCCCTGTATCTGTGTCATTATCCTGGTGCTATTGTGCCTCTATCATCACCTGTGTCCTACTTCAGCCCTGTGTCTGTGTCACTATCCTGGTGCTAATGTCGCTCTATCATCTCCTGTGTCCTCCCTCAGCCCTGTGTCTGTGTCACTATCCTGGTGCTAATGTCTCTCTATCATCACCTGTGTCCTCCCTCAGCCCTGTGTCTGTGTCACAATCCTGGTGCTAATGTCTCTCTATCATCTCCTGTGTCCTCCCTCAGCCCTGTGTCTGTGTCACTATCCTGGTGCTAATGTCTCTCTATCATCTCCTGTGTCCTCCCTCAGCCCTGTATCTGTGTCATTATCCTGGTGCTAATGTCTCTCTATCATCACCTGTGTCCTCCCTCAGCCCTGTATCTGTGTCACTATCCTGGTGCTAATAACTCTCTATCATCACCTGTGTCCTCCCTCAGCCCTGTATGTGTGTCACTATCCTGGTGCTAATGTCTCTCTATCATCACCTGTGTCCTCCCTCAGCCCTGTATCTGTGTCACTATCCTGGTGCTAATGTCTCTCTATCATCTCCTGTGTCCTCCCTCAGCCCTGTATCTGTGTCACTATCCTGGTGCTAATGTCTCTCTATCATCTCCTGTGTCCTCCCTCAGCCCTGTATCTGTGTCACTATCCTGGTGCTAATGTCTCTCTATCATCACCTGTGTCCTCCCTCAGCCCTGTATGTGTGTCACTATCCTGGTGCTAATGTCTCTCTATCATCACCTGTGTCCTCCCTCAGCCCTGTATCTGTGTCACTATCCTGGTGCTAATGTCTCTCTATCATCTCCTGTGTCCTCCCTCAGCCCTGTATCTGTGTCACTATCCTTGTGCTAATGTCTCTCTATCATCACCTTTGTCCTCCCTCAGCCCTGTATCTGTGTCACTATCCTGGTGCTAATGTCTCTCTATCATCTCCTGTGTCCTCCCTCAGCCCTGTATCTGTGTCACTATCCTGGTGCTAATGTCTCTCTATCATCTCCTGTGTCCTCCCTCAGCCCTGTATCTGTGTCACTATCCTGGTGCTAATGTCTATCATCACCTGTGTCCTCCCTCAGCCCTGTATCTGTGTCACTATCCTGGTGCTAATGTCTCTCTATCATCACCTGTGTCCTCCGTCAGCCCTGTATCTGTGTCAATATCCTGGTGCTAATGTCTCTCTATCATCTACTGTGTCCTCCCTCAGCCCTGTATCTGTGTCACTATCCTGGTGCTAATGTCTCTCTATCATCTCCTGTGTCCTCCCTCAGCCCTGTGTCTGTGTCACTATCCTGGTGCTAATGTCTCTCTATCATCACCTGTGTCCTCCGTCAGCCCTGTATCTGTGTCACTATCCTGGTGCTAATGTCCCTCTATCATCACCTGTGTCCTCCCTCAGCCCTGTATCTGTGTCACTATCCTGGTGCTAATGTCCCTCTATCATCACCTATGTCCTCCCTCAGCCCTGTATCTGTGTCACTATCCTGGTGCTATTGTCCCTCTATCATCACCTGTGTCCTACCTCAGCCCTGTATCTGTGTCACTATCCTGGTGCTATTGTCCCTCTATCATCACTTGTGTCCTACCTCAGCCCTGTATCTGTGTCACTATCCTGGTGCTAATGTCCCTCTATCATCTCCTGTGTCCTCCCTCAGCCATGTGTCTGTGTCACTATCCTGGTGCTAATGTCTCTCTATCATCACCTGCGTCCTCCCTCAGCCCTGTATCTGTGTCACTATCCTTGTGCTAATGTCTCTCTATCATCTCCTGTGTCCTCCCTCAGCCCTGTATCTGTATCACTATCCTGGTGCTAATGTCTCTCTATCATCTCCCGTGTCCTCCCTCAGCCCTGTATCTGTGTCACTATCCTGGTGCTAATGTCTCTCTATCATCTCCTGTGTCCTCACTCAGCCCTGTATCTGTGTCACTATCCTGGTGATATTGTCTCTCTATCATCGCCTGTGTCCTTCATCAGCCCTGTATCTGGGTCACTATCCTGGTGCTAATGTCACTCTATCATCTCCTGTGTCCTCCCTCAGCCCTGTATCTGTGTCACTATCCTGGTGCTAATGTCTCTCTATCATCACCTGTGTCCTCACTCAGCCCTGTACCTGTGTCACTATCCTGGTGCTAATGTCTCTCTATCATCACCTGTGTCCTCCCTCAGCCCTGTATCTGTGTCACTATCCTGGTGCTAATGTCTCTCTATCATCTCCTGTGTCCTCTCTCAGCCCTGTATCTGTGTCACTATCCTGGTGCTAATGTCTCTCTATCATCTCCTTTGTCCTTCCTCAGCCCTGTATCTGTGTCACTTTCCTGGTGCTAATGTCTCTCTATCATCACCTGTGTCCTCCCTCAGCCGTGTATCTGTGTCTTGATCCTGGTGCTAATGTCTCTCTATCATCACCTGTGTCCTCCCTCAGCCCTGTATCTGTGTCACTATCCTGGTGCTAATGTCTCTCTATCATCTCCTGTGTCCTCCCTCAGCCCTGTATCACTATCCTGGTGCTAATGTCTCTCTTTCATCACCTGTGTCCTCCCTCAGCCCTGTGTCTGTGTCACTATCCTGGTGTTAATGTCTCTCTATCATCACCTGTGTCCTCCCTCAGCCCTGTGTCTGTGTCACTATCTTGGTGCTAATGTCCCTCTATCATCACCTGTGTCCTCCCTCAGCCCTGTGTCTGTGTCACTATCCTGGTGCTAATGTCCCTCTATCATCACCTGTGTCCTCTCTCAGCCCTGTATCTGTGTCACTATCCTGGTGCTAATGTCTCTCTATCATCACCTGTGTCCTCCCTCAGCCCTGTATCTGTGTCACTATCCTGGTGCTAATGTCTCTCTATCATCACCTGTGTCCTCCCTCAGGCCTGTATCTGTGTCACTATCCTGGTGCTAATGTCTCTCTATCATCACCTGTGTCCTCCCTCAGCCCTGTGTCTGTGTCACTATCCTGGTGCTAATGTCCCTCTATCATCACCTGTGTCCTCCCTCAGCCCTGTATCTGTGTCACTATCCTGGTGCTAATGTCCCTCTATCATCACCTGTGTCCTCCATCAGCCCTGTATCTGTGTCACTATCCTGGTGCTAATGTCTCTCTATCATCTCCTGTGTCCTCCCTCAGCCCTGTATCTGTGTCACTATCCTGGTGCTAATGTCTCTCTATCATCTCCTGTGTCCTCCCTCAGCCCTGTATCTGTGTCACTATCCTGGTGCTAATGTCTCTCTATCATCTCCTGTGTCCTCCCTCAGCCCAGTATCTGTGTCACTATCCTGGTGCTAATGTCCCTCTATCATCACCTGTGTCCTCCCTCAGCCCTGTATCTGTGTCAATATCCTGGTGCTAATGTCTCTCTATCATCTACTGTGTCCTCCCTCAGCCCTGTATCTGTGTCACTATCCTGGTGCTATTGTCTCTCCATCATCTCCTGTGTCCTCCCTCAGCCCTGTATCTGTGTCACTGTCCTGGTGCTAATGTCTCTCTATCATCACCTGTGTCCTCCCTCAGCCCTGCATCTGTGTCACTATCCTGGTGCTAATGTCCCTCTATCATCACCTGTGTCCTCCCTCAGCCCTGTGTCTGTGTCACTATCCTGGTGCTAATGTCCCTCTATCATCACCTGTGTCCTCCCTCAGCTCTGTGTCTGTGTCACTATCCTGGTGCTAATGTCTCTCTATCATCTCCTGTGTCCTCCCTCTGCCCTGTATCTGTGTCACTATCCTGGTGCTAATGTCTATCATCACCTGTGTCCTCCCTCAGCCCTGTATCTGTGTCACTATCCTGGTGCTAATGTCTCTCTATCATCACCTGTGTCCTCCCTCAGCCCTGTGTCTGAGTCACTATCCTGGTGCTAATGTCCCTCTATCATCACCTGTGTCCTCTCTCAGCCCTGTATCTGTGTCACTATCCTGGTGCTAATGTCTCTCTATCATCACCTGTGTCCTCCCTCAGCCCTGTATCTGTGTCACTATCCTGGTGCTAATGTCTCTCTATCATCACCTGTGTCCTCCCTCAGGCCTGTATCTGTGTCACTATCCTGGTGCTAATGTCTCTCTATCATCACCTGTGTCCTCCCTCAGCCCTGTGTCTGTGTCACTATCCTGGTGCTAATGTCCCTCTATCATCACCTGTGTCCTCCCTCAGCCCTGTATCTGTGTCACTATCCTGGTGCTAATGTCCCTCTATCATCACCTGTGTCCTCCATCAGCCCTGTATCTGTGTCACTATCCTGGTGCTAATGTCTCTCTATCATCTCCTGTGTCCTCCCTCAGCTCTGTATCTGTGTCACTATCCTGGTGCTAATGTCTCTCTATCATCTCCTGTGTCCTCCCTCAGCCCTGTATCTGTGTCACTATCCTGGTGCTAATGTCTCTCTATCATCTCCTGTGTCCTCCCTCAGCCCAGTATCTGTGTCACTATCCTGGTGCTAATGTCCCTCTATCATCACCTGTGTCCTCCATCAGCCCTGTATCTGTGTCACTATCCTGGTGCTAATGTCCCTCTATCATCTCCTGTGTCCTCCCTCAGCCCTGTATCTGTGTCACTATCCTGGTGCTAATGTCTCTCTATCATCACCTGTGTCCTCCGTCAGCCCTGTAGCTGTGTCACTATCCTGGTGCTAATGTTTCTCTATCATCTCCTGTGTCCTCCCTCAGCCCTGTGTCTGTGTCACTATACTGGTGCTAATGTCTCTCTATCATCTCCTGTGTCCTCCCTCAGCCCTGTGTCTGTATCAGTATCCTGGTGCTAATGTCTCTCTATCATCACCTGTGTCCTCCGTCAGCCCTGTATCTGTGTCAATATCCTGGTTCTAATGTCCCTCTATCATCACCTGTGTCCTCCCTCAGCCGTGTATCTGTGTCTCGATCCTGGTGCTAATGTCTCTCTATCATCACCTGTGTCCTCCCTCAGCCCTGTATCTGTGTCACTATCCTGGTGCTAATGTCTCTCTATCATCTCCTGTGTCCTCCCTCAGCCCTGTATCTGTGTCACTATCCTAGTGCTATTGTCTCTCTATCATCACCTGTGTCCTCCCTCAGCCCTGTGTCTGTGTCACTATCCTGGTGCTAATGTCCCTCTATCATCACCTGTGTCCTCCCTCAGCCCTGTGTCTGTCACTGTCCTGGTGCTAATGTCCCTCTATCATCACCTGTGTCCTCCCTCAGCCCTGTATCTGTGTCACTATCCTGGTGCTAATGTCTCTCTATCATCACCTGTGTCCTCCCTCAGCCCTGTATCTGTGTAACTATCCTGGTGCTAATGTCTCTCTATCATCACCTGTGTCCTCCCTCAGCCCTGTATCTGTGTCACTATCCTGGTGCTAATGTCTCTCTATCATCACCTGTGTCCTCCCTCAGCCCTGTGTCTGTGTCACTATCCTGGTGGTAATGTCCCTCTATCATCACCTGTGTCCTCCCTCAGCCCTGTATCTGTGTCACTATCCTGGTGCTAATGTCTCTCTATCATCACCTGTGTCCTCCCTCAGCCCTGTATCTGTGTAACTATCCTGGTGCTAATGTCTCTCTATCATCACCTGTGTCCTCCCTCAGCCCTGTATCTGTGTCACTATCCTGGTGCTAATGTCTCTCTATCATCACCTGTGTCCTCCCTCAGCCCTGTGTCTGTGTCACTATCCTGGTGCTAATGTCCCTCTATCATCACCTGTGTCCTCCCTCAGCCCTGTATCTGTGTCACTATCCTGGTGCTAATGTCCCTCTATCATCACCTGTGTCCTCCCTCAGCCCTGTATCTGTGTCACTATCCTGGTGCTAATGTCTCTCTATCATCTCCTGTGTCCTCCCTCAGCCCTGTATCTGTGTCACTATCCTGGTGCTAATGTCTCTCTATCATCTCCTGTGTCCTCCCTCAGCCCTGTATCTGTGTCACTATCCTGGTGCTAATGTCTCTCTATCATCTCCTATGTCCTCCCTCAGCCCAGTATCTGTGTCACTATCCTGGTGCTAATGTCCCTCTATCATCACCTGTGTCCTCCCTCAGCCCTGTATCTGTGTCACTATCCTGGTGCTAATGTCTCTCTATCATCTCCTGTGTCCTCCCTCAGCCCTGTATCTGTGTCATTATCCTGGTGCTATTGTGCCTCTATCATCACCTGTGTCCTACTTCAGCCCTGTATCTGTGTCACTATCCTGGTGCTAATGTCGCTCTATCATCTCCTGTGTTCTCCCTCAGCCCTGTGTCTGTGTCACTATCCTGGTGCTAATGTCTCTCTATCATCACCTGTGTCCTCCCTGAGCCCTGTGTCTGTGTCACTATCCTGGTGCTAATGTCTCTCTATCATCACCTGTGTCCTCCCTCAGCCCTGTGTCTGTGTCACTATCCTGGTGCTAATGTCTCTCTATCATCTCCTGTGTCCTCCCTCAGCCCTATGTCTGTGTCACTATCCTGGTGCTAATGTCCCTCTATCATCACCTGTGTCCTCCCTCAGCCCTGTATCTGTGTCACTATCCTGGTGCTAATGTCTCTCTATCATCACCTGTGTCCTCCCTCAGCCCTGTATCTGTGTCACTATCCTGGTGCTAATGTCTCTCTATCATCACCTGTGTCCTCCCTCAGCCCTGTGTCTATGTCACTATCCTGGTGCTAATGTCCCTCTATCATCACCTGTGTCCTCCCTCAGCCCTGTGTCTGTGTCACTATCCTGGTGCTAATGTCCCTCTATCATCACCTGTGTCCTCCCTCAGCCCTGTGTCTGTGTCACTATCCTGTTGCTAATGTCCCTCTATCATCACCTGTGTCCTCCCTCAGCCCTGTATCTGTGTCACTATCCTGGTGCTAATGTCTCTCTATCATCTCCTGTGTCCTCCCTCAGCCCTGTATCTGTGTCACTATCCTGCTGCTAGTGTCTCTCTATCATCTCCTGTGTCCTCCCTCAGCCCTGTATCTGTGTCACTATCCTGGTGCTAATGTCTCTCTATCATCTCCTGTGTCCTCCCTCAGCCCTGTATCTGTGTCACTGTCCTGGTGCTAATGTCCCTCTATCATCACCTGTGTCCTCCCTCAGCCCTGTATCTGTGTCATTATCCTGGTGCTATTGTGCCTCTATCATCACCTGTGTCCTACTTCAGCCCTATATCTGTGTCACTATCCTGGTGCTAATGTCGCTCTATCATCTCCTGTGTCCTCCCTCAGCCCTGTGTCTGTGTCACTATCCTGGTGCTAATGTCTCTCTATCATCACCTGTGTCCTCCCTCAGCCCTGTGTCTGTGTCACTATCCTTGTGCTAATGTCTCTCTATCATCACCTGTGTCCTCCCTCAGCCCTGTGTCTGTGTCACTATCCTGGTGCTAATGTCTCTCTATCATCTCCTGTGTCCTCCCTCAGCCCTGTGTCTGTGTCACTATCCTGGTGCTAATGTCTCTCTATCATCACCTGTGTCCTCCCTCAGCCCTGTATGTGTGTCACTATCCTGGTGCTAATGTCTCTCTATCATCACCTGTGTCCTCCCTCAGCCCTGTATCTGTGTCACTATCCTGGTGCTAATGTCTCTCTATCATCTCCTGTGTCCTCCCTTAGCCCTGTATCTGTGTCACTATCCTGGTGCTAATGTCTCTCTATCATCACCTGTGTCCTCCCTTAGCCCTGTATCTGTGTCACTATCCTGGTGCTAATGTCTCTCTATCATCTCCTGTGTCCTCCCTCAGCCCTGTATCTGTGTCACTATCCTGGTGCTAATGTCTATCATCACCTGTGTCCTCCCTCAGCCCTGTATCTGTGTCACTATCCTGGTGCTAATGTCTCTCTATCATCTCCTGTGTCCTCCCTCAGCCCAGTGTCTGTGTCACTATCCTGGTGCTAATGTCTCTCTATCATCACCTGTGTCCTCCGTCAACCCTGTATCTGTGTCACTGTCCTGGTTCTAATGTCCCTCTATCATCACCTGTGTCCTCCCTCAGCCCTGTATCTGTGTCTCGATCTTGGTGCTAATGTCTCTCTATCATCACCTGTGTCCTCCCTCAGCCCTGTATCTGTGTCACTATCCTGGTGCTAATGTCTCTCTATCATCTCCTGTGTCCTCCCTCAGCCCTGTATCTGTGTCACTATCCTGGTGCTAATGTCTCTCTATCATCTCCTGTGTCCTCCCTCAGCCCTGTATCTGTGTTACTATCCTGGTGCTAATGTCCCTCTATCATCACCTGTGTCCTCCCTCAGCCCTGTGTCTGTGTCACTATCATGGTGCTAATGTCCCTCTATCATCACCTGTGTCCTCCCTCAGCCCTGTATCTATGTCACTATCCTGGTGCTAATGTCTCTCTATCATCTCCTGTGTCCTCCCTCAGCCCTGTATCTGTGTCACTATCCTGGTGCTAATGTCCCTCTATCATCACCTGTGTCCTCCCTCAGCCCTGTATCTGTGTCATTATCCTGGTGCTATTGTGCCTCTATCATCACCTGTGTCCTACTTCAGCCCTGTATCTGTGTCACTATCCTGGTGCTAATGTCGCTCTATCATCTCCTGTGTCCTCCCTCAGCCCTGTGTCTGTGTCACTATCCTGGTGCTAATGTCTCTCTATCATCACCTGTGTCCTCCCTCAGCCCTGTGTCTGTGTCACTATCCTGGTGCTAATGTCTCTCTATCATCTCCTGTGTCCTCCCTCTGCCATGTATCTGTGTCACTATCCTGGTGCTAATGTCTATCATCACCTGTGTCCTCCCTCAGCCCTGTATCTGTGTCACTATCCTGGTGCTAATGTCTCTCTATCATCACCTGTGTCCTCCGTCAGCCCTGTATCTGTGTCACTATCCTGGTGCTAATGTTTCTCTATCATCTCCTGTGTCCTCCCTCAGCCCTGTGTCTGTGTCACTATGCTGGTGCTAATGTCTCTCTATCATCTCCTGTGTCCTCCCTCAGCCCTGTGTCTGTGTCACTATCCTGGTGCTAATGTCTCTCTATCATCACCTGTGTCCTCCGTCAGCCCTGTATCTGTGTCAATATCCTTGTTCTAATGTCCCTCTATCATCACCTGTGTCCTCCCTCAGCCGTGTATCTGTGTCTCGATCCTGGTGCTAATGTCTCTCTATCATCACCTGTGTCCTCCCTCAGCCCTGTATCTGTGTCACTATCCTGGTGCTAATGTCTCTCTATCATCTCCTGTGTCCTCCCTCAGCCCTGTATCTGTGTCACTATCCTGGTGCTAATGTCTCTCTATCATCACCTGTGTCCTCCCTCAGCCCTGTATCTGTGTCACTATCCTGGTGCTAATGTATCTCTATCATCTCCTGTGTCCTCCCTCAGCCCTGTGTCTGTGTCACTATACTGGTGCTAATGTCTCTCTATCATCTCCTGTGTCCTCCCTCAGCCCTGTGTCTGTGTGACTATCCTGGTGCTAATGTCTCTCTATCATCACCTGTGTCCTCCGTCAGCCCTGTATCTGTGTCAATATCCTTGTTCTAATGTCCCTCTATCATCACCTGTGTCCTCCCTCAGCCGTGTATCTGTGTCTCGATCCTGGTGCTAATGTCTCTCTATCATCACCTGTGTCCTCCCTCAGCCCTGTATCTGTGTCACTATCCTGGTGCTAATGTCTCTCTATCATCTCTTGTGTCCTCCCTCAGCCCTGTATCTGTGTCACTATCCTGGTGCTATTGTCCCTCTATCATCACCTGTGTCCTCCCTCAGCCCTGTATCTGTGTCACTATCCTGGTGCTAATGTCCCTCTATCATCACTTGTGTCCTCCCTCAGCCCTGTGTCTGTGTCACTATCCTGGTGCTAATGTCTCTCTATCATCTCCTGTGTCCTTCCTCAGCCCTGTATCTGTGTCACTATCCTGGTGCTAATGTCTCTCTATCATCTCCTGTGTCCTCCCTCAGCCCTGTATCTGTGTCACTATCCTGGTGCTAATGTCTCTCTATCATCACCTGTGTCCTCCCTCAGCCCTGTATCTGTGTCACTATCCTGGTGCTAATGTCCCCCTATCATCACCTGTGTCCTCCCTCAGCCCTGTATGTGTGTCACTATCCTGGTGCTAATGTCTCTCTATCATCACCTGTGTCCTCCCTCAGCCCTGTGTCTGTGTCACTATCCTGGTGCTAATGTCCCTCTATCATCACCTGTGTCCTCCCTCAGCCGTGTATCTGTGTCTCGATCCTGGTGCTAATGTCTCTCTATCATCACCTGTGTCCTCCCTCAGCCCTGTATCTGTGTCACTATCCTGGTGCTAATGTCTCTCTATCATCTCCTGTGTCCTCCCTCAGCCCTGTATCTGTGTCACTATCCTGGTGCTAATGTCCCTCTATCATCACCTGTGTCCTCCCTCAGCCCTGTGTCTGTGTCACTATCCTGGTGCTAATGTCTCTCTATCATCTCCTGTGTCCTCCCTCAGCCCTGTATCTGTGTCACTATCCTGGTGCTAATGTCTCTCTATCATCTCCTGTGTCCTCCCTCAGCCCTGTATCTGTGTCACTATCCTGGTGCTAATGTCTCTCTATCATCACCTGTGTCCTCCCTCAGCCCTGTATCTGTGTCACTATCCTGGTGCTAATGTCCCCCTATCATCACCTGTGTCCTCCCTCAGCCCTGTATGTGTGTCACTATCCTGGTGCTAATGTCTCTCTATCATCACCTGTGTCCTCCCTCAGCCCTGTGTCTGTGTCACTATCCTGGTGCTAATGTCCCTCTATCATCACCTGTGTCCTCCCTCAGCCCTGTGTCTGTGTCACTATCCTGGTGCTAATGTCTCTCTATCATCACCTGTGTCCTCCCTCAGCCCTGTGTCTGTGTCACTATCCTGGTGCTAATGTCCCTCTATCATCACCTGTGTCCTCCCTCAGCCCTGTGTCTGTGTCACTATCCTGGTGCTAATGTCCCTCTATCATCACCTGTGTCTTCCCTCAGCCCTGTGTCTGTGTCACTATCCTGATGCTAATGTCCCTCTATCATCACTTGTGTCCTCCCTCAGCCGTGTATCTGTGTCTCGATCCTGGTGCTAATGTCTCTCTATCATCACCTGTGTCCTCCCTCAGCCCTGTATCTGTGTCACTATCCTGGTGCTAATGTCCCTCTATCATCACCTGTGTCCTCCCTCAGCCCTGTGTCTGTGTCACTATCCTGGTGCTAATGTCCCTCTATCATCACTTGTGTCCTCCCTCAGCCGTGTATCTGTGTCTCGATCCTGGTGCTAATGTCTCTCTATCATCACCTGTGTCCTCCCTCAGCCCTTTATCTGTGTCACTATCCTGGTGCTAATGTCTCTCTATCATCTCCTGTGTCCTCCCTCAGCCCTGTATCTGTGTCACTATCCTGGTGCTAATGTCTCTCTATCATCACCTGTGTCCTCCCTCAGCCCTGTATCTGTGTCACTATCCTGGTGCTAATGTCCCTCTATCATCACCTGTGTCCTCCCTCAGCCCTGTGTCTGTGTCACTATCCTGGTGCTAATGTCTCTCTATCATCTCCTGTGTCCTCCCTCAGCCCTGTATCTGTGTCACTATCCTGGTGCTAATGTCTCTCTATCATCTCCTGTGTCCTCCCTCAGCCCTGTATCTGTGTCACTATCCTGGTGCTAATGTCTCTCTATCACCACCTGTGTCGTCCCTCAGCCCTGTATCTGTGTCACTATCCTGGTGCTAATGTCCCCCTATCATCACCTGTGTCCTCCCTCAGCCCTGTATGTGTGTCACTATCCTGGTGCTAATGTCTCTCTATCATCACCTGTGTCCTCCCTCAGCCCTGTGTCTGTGTCACTATCCTTGTGCTAATGTCCCTCTATCATCACCTGTGTCCTCCCTCAGCCCTGTGTCTGTGTCACTATCCTGGTGCTAATGTCCCTCTATCATCACCTGTGTCCTCCCTCAGCCCTGTGTCTGTGTCACTATCCTGGTGCTAATGTCCCTCTATCATCACTTGTGTCCTCCCTCAGCCCTGTATCTGTGTCACTATCCTGGTGCTAATGTCCCTCTATCATCACCTGTGTCCTCCCTCAGCCCTGTATCTGTGTCACTATCCTGGTGCTAATGTCCCTCTATCATCACTTGTGTCCTCCCTCAGCCCTGTATCTGTGTCACTATCCTGGTGCTAATGTCTCTCTATCATCTCCTGTGTCCTCCCTCAGCCCTGTATCTGTGTCACTATCCTGGTGCTAATGTCTCTCTATCATCTCCTGTGTCCTCCCTCAGCCCTGTATCTGTGTCACTATCCTGGTGCTAATGTCTCTCTATCATCTCCTGTGTCCTCCCTCAGCCCTGTATCTGTGTCACTATCCTGGTGCTAATGTCCCTCTATCATCACCTGTGTCCTCCCTCAGCCCTGTATCTGTGTCATTATCCTGGTGCTATTGTGCCTCTATCATCACCTGTGTCCTACTTCAGCCCTGTGTCTGTGTCACTATCCTGGTGCTAATGTCGCTCTATCATCTCCTGTGTCCTCCCTCAGCCCTGTGTCTGTGTCACTATCCTGGTGCTAATGTCTCTCTATCATCACCTGTGTCCTCCCTCAGCCCTGTGTCTGTGTCACAATCCTGGTGCTAATGTCTCTCTATCATCTCCTGTGTCCTCCCTCAGCCCTGTGTCTGTGTCACTATCCTGGTGCTAATGTCTCTCTATCATCTCCTGTGTCCTCCCTCAGCCCTGTATCTGTGTCATTATCCTGGTGCTAATGTCTCTCTATCATCACCTGTGTCCTCCCTCAGCCCTGTATCTGTGTCACTATCCTGGTGCTAATAACTCTCTATCATCACCTGTGTCCTCCCTCAGCCCTGTATGTGTGTCACTATCCTGGTGCTAATGTCTCTCTATCATCACCTGTGTCCTCCCTCAGCCCTGTATCTGTGTCACTATCCTGGTGCTAATGTCTCTCTATCATCTCCTGTGTCCTCCCTCAGCCCTGTATCTGTGTCACTATCCTGGTGCTAATGTCCCCCTATCATCACCTGTGTCCTCCCTCAGCCCTGTATGTGTGTCACTATCCTGGTGCTAATGTCTCTCTATCATCACCTGTGTCCTCCCTCAGCCCTGTGTCTGTGTCACTATCCTGGTGCTAATGTCCCTCTATCATCACCTGTGTCCTCCCTCAGCCGTGTATCTGTGTCTCGATCCTGGTGCTAATGTCTCTCTATCATCACCTGTGTCCTCCCTCAGCCCTGTATCTGTGTCACTATCCTGGTGCTAATGTCTCTCTATCATCTCCTGTGTCCTCCCTCAGCCCTGTATCTGTGTCACTATCCTGGTGCTAATGTCTCTCTATCATCACCTGTGTCCTCCCTCAGCCCTGTATCTGTGTCACTATCCTGGTGCTAATGTCCCTCTATCATCACCTGTGTCCTCCCTCAGCCCTGTGTCTGTGTCACTATCCTGGTGCTAATGTCTCTCTATCATCTCCTGTGTCCTCCCTCAGCCCTGTATCTGTGTCACTATCCTGGTGCTAATGTCTCTCTATCATCTCCTGTGTCCTCCCTCAGCCCTGTATCTGTGTCACTATCCTGGTGCTAATGTCTCTCTATCATCACCTGTGTCCTCCCTCAGCCCTGTATCTGTGTCACTATCCTGGTGCTAATGTCCCCCTATCATCACCTGTGTCCTCCCTCAGCCCTGTATGTGTGTCACTATCCTGGTGCTAATGTCTCTCTATCATCACCTGTGTCCTCCCTCAGCCCTGTGTCTGTGTCACTATCCTGGTGCTAATGTCCCTCTATCATCACCTGTGTCCTCCCTCAGCCCTGTGTCTGTGTCACTATCCTGGTGCTAATGTCTCTCTATCATCACCTGTGTCCTCCCTCAGCCCTGTGTCTGTGTCACTATCCTGGTGCTAATGTCCCTCTATCATCACCTGTGTCCTCCCTCAGCCCTGTGTCTGTGTCACTATCCTGGTGCTAATGTCCCTCTATCATCACCTGTGTCCTCCCTCAGCCCTGTGTCTGTGTCACTATCCTGATGCTAATGTCCCTCTATCATCACTTGTGTCCTCCCTCAGCCGTGTATCTGTGTCTCGATCCTGGTGCTAATGTCTCTCTATCATCACCTGTGTCCTCCCTCAGCCCTGTATCTGTGTCACTATCCTGGTGCTAATGTCCCTCTATCATCACCTGTGTCCTCCCTCAGCCCTGTGTCTGTGTCACTATCCTGGTGCTAATGTCCCTCTATCATCACTTGTGTCCTCCCTCAGCCGTGTATCTGTGTCTCGATCCTGGTGCTAATGTCTCTCTATCATCACCTGTGTCCTCCCTCAGCCCTGTATCTGTGTCACTATCCTGGTGCTAATGTCTCTCTATCATCTCCTGTGTCCTCCCTCAGCCCTGTATCTGTGTCACTATCCTGGTGCTAATGTCTCTCTATCATCACCTGTGTCCTCCCTCAGCCCTGTATCTGTGTCACTATCCTGGTGCTAATGTCTCTCTATCATCTCCTGTGTCCTCCCTCAGCCCTGTATCTGTGTCACTATCCTGGTGCTAATGTCTCTCTATCATCTCCTGTGTCCTCCCTCAGCCCTGTATCTGTGTCACTATCCTGGTGCTAATGTCTCTCTATCACCACCTGTGTCGTCCCTCAGCCCTGTATCTGTGTCACTATCCTGGTGCTAATGTCCCCCTATCATCACCTGTGTCCTCCCTCAGCCCTGTATGTGTGTCACTATCCTGGTGCTAATGTCTCTCTATCATCACCTGTGTCCTCCCTCAGCCCTGTGTCTGTGTCACTATCCTTGTGCTAATGTCCCTCTATCATCACCTGTGTCCTCCCTCAGCCCTGTGTCTGTGTCACTATCCTGGTGCTAATGTCCCTCTATCATCACCTGTGTCCTCCCTCAGCCCTGTGTCTGTGTCACTATCCTGGTGCTAATGTCCCTCTATCATCACTTGTGTCCTCCCTCAGCCCTGTATCTGTGTCACTATCCTGGTGCTAATGTCCCTCTATCATCACCTGTGTCCTCCCTCAGCCCTGTATCTGTGTCACTATCCTGGTGCTAATGTCTCTCTATCATCTCCTGTGTCCTCCCTCAGCCCTGTATCTGTGTCACTATCCTGGTGCTAATGTCTCTCTATCATCTCCTGTGTCCTCCCTCAGCCCTGTATCTGTGTCACTATCCTGGTGCTAATGTCTCTCTATCATCTCCTGTGTCCTCCCTCAGCCCTGTATCTGTGTCACTATCCTGGTGCTAATGTCCCTCTATCATCACCTGTGTCCTCCCTCAGCCCTGTATCTGTGTCATTATCCTGGTGCTATTGTGCCTCTATCATCACCTGTGTCCTACTTCAGCCCTGTGTCTGTGTCACTATCCTGGTGCTAATGTCGCTCTATCATCTCCTGTGTCCTCCCTCAGCCCTGTGTCTGTGTCACTATCCTGGTGCTAATGTCTCTCTATCATCACCTGTGTCCTCCCTCAGCCCTGTGTCTGTGTCACAATCCTGGTGCTAATGTCTCTCTATCATCTCCTGTGTCCTCCCTCAGCCCTGTGTCTGTGTCACTATCCTGGTGCTAATGTCTCTCTATCATCTCCTGTGTCCTCCCTCAGCCCTGTATCTGTGTCATTATCCTGGTGCTAATGTCTCTCTATCATCACCTGTGTCCTCCCTCAGCCCTGTATCTGTGTCACTATCCTGGTGCTAATAACTCTCTATCATCACCTGTGTCCTCCCTCAGCCCTGTATGTGTGTCACTATCCTGGTGCTAATGTCTCTCTATCATCACCTGTGTCCTCCCTCAGCCCTGTATCTGTGTCACTATCCTGGTGCTAATGTCTCTCTATCATCTCCTGTGTCCTCCCTCAGCCCTGTATCTGTGTCACTATCCTGGTGCTAATGTCTCTCTATCATCTCCTGTGTCCTCCCTCAGCCCTGTATCTGTGTCACTATCCTGGTGCTAATGTCTCTCTATCATCACCTGTGTCCTCCCTCAGCCCTGTATGTGTGTCACTATCCTGGTGCTAATGTCTCTCTATCATCACCTGTGTCCTCCCTCAGCCCTGTATCTGTGTCACTATCCTGGTGCTAATGTCTCTCTATCATCTCCTGTGTCCTCCCTCAGCCCTGTATCTGTGTCACTATCCTTGTGCTAATGTCTCTCTATCATCACCTTTGTCCTCCCTCAGCCCTGTATCTGTGTCACTATCCTGGTGCTAATGTCTCTCTATCATCTCCTGTGTCCTCCCTCAGCCCTGTATCTGTGTCACTATCCTGGTGCTAATGTCTCTCTATCATCTCCTGTGTCCTCCCTCAGCCCTGTATCTGTGTCACTATCCTGGTGCTAATGTCTATCATCACCTGTGTCCTCCCTCAGCCCTGTATCTGTGTCACTATCCTGGTGCTAATGTCTCTCTATCATCACCTGTGTCCTCCGTCAGCCCTGTATCTGTGTCAATATCCTGGTGCTAATGTCTCTCTATCATCTACTGTGTCCTCCCTCAGCCCTGTATCTGTGTCACTATCCTGGTGCTAATGTCTCTCTATCATCTCCTGTGTCCTCCCTCAGCCCTGTGTCTGTGTCACTATCCTGGTGCTAATGTCCCTCTATCATCACCTGTGTCCTCCCTCAGCCCTGTATCTGTGTCACTATCCTGGTGCTAATGTCCCTCTATCATCACCTATGTCCTCCCTCAGCCCTGTATCTGTGTCACTATCCTGGTGCTATTGTCCCTCTATCATCACCTGTGTCCTACCTCAGCCCTGTATCTGTGTCACTATCCTGGTGCTATTGTCCCTCTATCATCACTTGTGTCCTACCTCAGCCCTGTATCTGTGTCACTATCCTGGTGCTAATGTCCCTCTATCATCTCCTGTGTCCTCCCTCAGCCATGTGTCTGTGTCACTATCCTGGTGCTAATGTCTCTCTATCATCACCTGCGTCCTCCCTCAGCCCTGTATCTGTGTCACTATCCTTGTGCTAATGTCTCTCTATCATCTCCTGTGTCCTCCCTCAGCCCTGTATCTGTATCACTATCCTGGTGCTAATGTCTCTCTATCATCTCCCGTGTCCTCCCTCAGCCCTGTATCTGTGTCACTATCCTGGTGCTAATGTCTCTCTATCATCTCCTGTGTCCTCACTCAGCCCTGTATCTGGGTCACTATCCTGGTGCTAATGTCACTCTATCATCTCCTGTGTCCTCCCTCAGCCCTGTATCTGTGTCACTATCCTGGTGCTAATGTCTCTCTATCATCACCTGTGTCCTCACTCAGCCCTGTACCTGTGTCACTATCCTGGTGCTAATGTCTCTCTATCATCACCTGTGTCCTCCCTCAGCCCTGTATCTGTGTCACTATCCTGGTGCTAATGTCTCTCTATCATCTCCTGTGTCCTCTCTCAGCCCTGTATCTGTGTCACTATCCTGGTGCTAATGTCTCTCTATCATCTCCTTTGTCCTTCCTCAGCCCTGTATCTGTGTCACTTTCCTGGTGCTAATGTCTCTCTATCATCACCTGTGTCCTCCCTCAGCCCTGTATCTGTGTCACTATCCTGGTGCTAATGTCTCTCTATCATCACCTGTGTCCTCCCTCAGCCCTGTATGTGTGTCACTATCCTGGTGCTAATGTCTCTCTATCATCTCCTGTGTCCTCCCTCAGCCCTGTATCTGTGTCACTGTCCTGGTGCTAATGTCTCTCTATCATCTCCTGTGTCCTCCGTCAGCCCTGTATCTGTGTCACTATCCTGGTGCTAATGTCCCTCTATCATCACCTGTGTCCTCCCTCAGCCCAGTATCTGTGTCACTATCCTGGTGATATTGTCCCTCTATCATCTCCTGTGTCCTCCCTCAGCCCTGTGTCTGTGTCACTATCCTGGTGCTAATGTCCCTCTATCATCACCTGTGTCCTCCCTCAGCCCTGTGTCTGTGTCACTATCCTGGTGCTAATGTCTCTCTATCATCACCTGTGTCCTCCCTCAGCCCTGTATCTGTGTCACTATCCTGGTGCTAATGTCTCTCTATCATCTCCTGTGTCCTCCCTCAGCCCTGTATCTGTGTCACTATCCTGGTGCTAATGTCTCTCTATCATCACCTGTGTCCTCCCTCAGCCCTGTATCTGTAACACTATCCTGGTGCTAATATCCCTCTATCATCTCCTGTGTCCTCCCTCAGCCCTGTATCTGTGTCACTATCCTGGTGCTAATGTCTCTCTATCATCACCTGTGTCCTCCCTCAGCCCTGTATCTGTGTCACTATCCTGGTGCTAATGTCTCTCTATCATCTCCTGTGTCCTCCCTCAGCCCTGTATATGTGTCACTATCCTGGTGCTAATGTCTATCATCACCTGTGTCCTCCCTCAGCCCTGTATCTGTGTCACTATCCTGGTGCTAATGTCTCTCTATCATCACCTGTGTCCTCCCTCAGCCCTGTATCTGTGTCACTCTCCTGGTGCTAATGTCTCTCTATCATCACCTGTGTCCTCCGTCAGCCCTGTATCTGTGTCACTATCCTGGTGCTAATGTCTCTCTATCATCTCCTGTGTCCTCCCTCAGCCCTGTATCTGTGTCACTATCCTGGTGCTAATGTCTCTCTATCATCACCTGTGTCCTCCCTCAGCCCTGTATCTGTGTCACTATCCTGGTACTAATGTCTCTCTATCATCACCTGTGTCCTCCCTCAGCCCTGTATCTGTGTCACTATCCTGGTGCTATTGTCCCTCTATCATCACCTGTGTCCTCCCTCAGCCCTGTGTCTGTGTCACTATCCTGGTGCTAATGTCTCTCTATCATCACCTGTGTCCTCCGTCCGCCCTGTGTCTGTGTCACTATCCTGGTGCTAATTTCCCTCTATCATCACCTGTGTCCTCCGTCCGCCCTGTATCTGTGTCACTATCCTGGTGCTAATTTCCCTCTATCATCACCTGTGTCCTCCCTCAGCCCTGTATCTGTGTCACTATCCTGGTGCTAATGTCTCTCTATCATCTACTGTGTCCTCCCTCAGCCCTGTATCTGTGTCACTATCCTGGTGCTAATGTCTCTCTATCATCTCCTGTGTCCTCCGTCAGCCCTGTGTCTGTGTCACTATCCTGGTGCTAATGTCCCTCTATCATCACCTGTGTCCTCCGTCAGCCCTGTATCTGTGTCACTATCCTGGTGCTAATGTCTCTCTATCATCTCCTGTGTCCTCTCTCAGCCCTGTATCTGTGTCACTTTCCTGGTGCTTATGTCTCTCTATCATCACCTGTGTCCTCCCTCAGCCCTGTATCTGTGTCACTATCCTGGTGCTAATGTCCCTCTATCATCACCTGTGTCCTCCCTCAGCCCAGTATCTGTGTCACTATCCTGGTGTTAATGTCCCTCTATCATCTCCTGTGTCCTCCCTCAGCCCAGTATCTGTGTCACTATCCTGGTGCTAATGTCCCTCTATCATCTCCTGTGTCCTCCCTCAGCCCTGTGTCTGTGTCACTATCCTGGTGCTAATGTCTCTCTATCATCACCTGTGTACTCCCTCAGCCCTGTGTCTGTGTCACTATCCTGGTGCTAATGTCTCTCTATCATCACCTGTGTCCGCCCTCAGCCCTGTATCTGTGTCACTATCCTGGTGCTAATGTCTCTCTATCATCTCCTGTGTCCTCCCTCAGCCCTGTATCTGTAACACTATCCTGGTGCTAATATCCCTCTATCATCTCCTGTGTCCTCCCTCAGCCCTGTATCTGTGTCACTATCCTGGTGCTAATGTCTCTCTATCATCTCCTGTGTCCTCCCTCAGCCCTGTATCTGTGTCACTATCCTGGTGCTAATGTCTCTCTATCATCTCCTGTGTCCTCCCTCAGCCCTGTATCTGTGTCACTATCCTGGTGCTAATGTCTATCATCACCTGTGTCCTCCCTCAGCCCTGTATCTGTGTCACTATCCTGGTGCTAATGTCTCTCTATCATCACCTGTGTCCTCCCTCAGCCCTGTATCTGTGTCACTCTCCTGGTGCTAATGTCTCTCTATCATCTCCTGTGTCCTCCCTCAGCCCTGTATCTGTGTCACTATCCTGGTGCTAATGTCTCTCTATCATCACCTGTGTCCTCCCTCAGCCCTGTATCTGTGTTTCTATCCTGGTACTAATGTCTCTCTATCATCACCTGTGTCCTCCCTCAGCCTGTATCTGTGTCACTATCCTGGTGCTATTGTCCCTCTATCATCACCTGTGTCCTCCCTCAGCCCTGTGTCTGTGTCACTATCCTGGTGCTAATGTCTCTCTATCATCACCTGTGTCCACCGTCCGCCCTGTATCTGTGTCACTATCCTGGTGCTAATTTCCCTCTATCATCACCTGTGTCCTGCCTCAGCCCTGTATCTGTGTCACTATCCTGGTGCTAATGTCCCTCTATCATCTCCTGTGTCCTCCCTCAGCCCTGTATCTGTGTCACTATCCTGGTGCTAATGTCTCTCTATCATCACCTGTGTCCTCCCTCAGCCCTGTATCTGTGTCACTATCCTGGTGCTAATGTCTCTCTATCATCTCCTGTGTCCTCCCTCAGCCCTGTATCTGTGTCACTATCCTGGTGCTAATGTCTCTCTATCATCACCTGTGTCCTCCCTCAGCCCTGTATCTGTGTCACTATCCTGGTGCTAATGTCTCTCTATCATCTCCTGTGTCCTCCCTCAGCCATGTATCTGTGTCACTATCCTGGTGCTAATGTCTCTCTATCATCACCTGTGTCCTCCCTCAGCCCTGTATCTGTGTCACTATCCTGGTGCTAATGTCCCTCTATCATCACCTGTGTCCTCCCTCAGCCCTGTATCTGTGTCACTATCCTGGTGCTAATGTCTCTCTATCATCACCTGTGTCCTCCCTCAGCCCTGTATCTGTGTCACTATCCTGGTGCTAATGTCTCTCTATCATCTCCTGTGTCCTCCCTCAGCCCTGTATCTGTGTCATTATGCTGGTGCTAATGTCTCTCTATCATCACCTCTAACCTCCCTCAGCCCTGTATCTGTGTCATTATCCTGGTGCTATTGTCTCTCTATCATCACCTGTGTCCTCCCTCAGCCCTGTATCTGTGTCACTATCCTGGTGCTATTGTCTCTCTATCATCACCTGTGTCCTCCCTCAGCCCTGTATCTGTGTCACTATCCTGGTGCTAATATCTCTCTATCATCACCTGTGTCCTCCCTCAGCCCTAAACCTGTGTCACTATCCTGGTGCTATTGTCTCTCTATCATCACCTGTGTCCTCCTCTGCCCTGTATCTGTGTCACTATCCTGGTGCTAATGTCTCTCTATCATCTCCTGTGTCCTCCCCCAGCCCTGTATCTGTGTCACTATCCTGGTGCTAATGTCTCTCTATCATCACCTGTGTCCTCCCTGAGCCCTGTATCTGTGTCACTATCCTGGTACTAATGTCCCTCTATCATCTCCTGTGTCCTCCCTCAGCCCTGTATCTGTGTCACTATCCTGTTGCTAATGTCTATCATCACCTGTGTCCTCCCTCAGCCCTGTATCTGTGTCACTATCCTGGTGCTAATGTCCCTCTATCCTCCCTCAGCCCTGTATCTGTGTCACTATCCTGGTGCTAATGTCTCTCTATCATCACCTGTGTCCTCCCTCAGCCCTGTATCTGTGTCACTATCCTGGTGCTAATGTCCCTCTATCATCACCTGTGTCCTCCCTCAGCCCTGTATCTGTGTCACTATCCTGGTGCTAATGTCTATCATCACCTGTGTCCTCCCTCAGTCCTGTATCTGTGTCACTGTCCTTGTGCTAATGTCTCTCTATCATCACCTGTGTCCTCCCATAGCCCTGTATCTGTGTCACTATCCTGGTGCTAATGTCTCTCTATCATCACCTGTGTCCTCCCTCAGCCCTGTGTCTGTGTCACTGTCCTAGTGCTAATGTCTCTCTATCATCACCTGTGTCCTCCCTCAGCCCTGTATCTGTGTCACTATCCTGGTGCTAATGTCCCTCTATCCTCCCTCAGCCCTGTATCTGTGTCACTATCCTGTTGCTAATTTCCCTCTATCATCACCTGTGTCCTCCCTCAGCCCTGTATCTGTGTCACTATCCTGGTGCTAATGTCTCTCTATCATCACCTGTGTCCTCCCTCAGCCCTGTATCTGTGTCACTATCCTGGTGCTAATGTCTCTCTATCATCTCCTGTGTCCTCCCTCAGCCCTGTATCTGTGTCACTATCCTGGTGCTAATGTCTCTATATCATCACCTGTGTCCTCCCTCAGCCCTGTATCTGTGTCACTATCCTGGTGCTAATGTCTCTCTATCATCTCCTGTGTCCTCCCTCAGCCATGTATCTGTGTCACTATCCTGGTGCTAATGTCTCTCTATCATCACCTGTGTCCTCCCTCAGCCCTGTATCTGTGTCACTATCCTGGTGCTAATGTCTCTCTATCATCTCCTGTGTCCTCCCTCAGCCCTGTATCTGTGTCATTATGCTGGTGCTAATGTCTCTCTATCATCACCTCTAACCTCCCTCAGCCCTGTATCTGTGTCATTATCCTGGTGCTATTGTCTCTCTATCATCACCTGTGTCCTCCCTCAGCCCTGTATCTGTGTCACTATCCTGGTGCTATTGTCTCTCTATCATCACCTGTGTCCTCCCTCAGCCCTGTATCTGTGTCACTATCCTGATGCTAATATCTCTCTATCATCACCTGTGTCCTCCCTCAGCCCTGTACCTGTGTCACTATCCTGGTGCTATTGTCTCTCTATCATCACCTGTGTCCTCCCTCTGCCCTGTATCTGTGTCACTATCCTGGTGCTAATGTCTCTCTATCATCTCCTGTGTCCTCCCCCAGCCCTGTATCTGTGTCACTATCCTGGTGCTAATGTCTCTCTATCATCACCTGTGTCCTCCCTCAGCCCTGTATCTGTGTCACTATCCTGGTACTAATGTCCCTCTATCATCTCCTGTGTCCTCCCTCAGCCCTGTATCTGTGTCACTATCCTGTTGCTAATGTCTATCATCACCTGTGTCCTCCCTCAGCCCTGTATCTGTGTCACTATCCTGGTGCTAATGTCCCTCTATCCTCCCTCAGCCCTGTATCTGTGTCACTATCCTGGTGCTAATGTCTCTCTATCATCACCTGTGTCCTCCCTCAGCCCTGTATCTGTGTCACTATCCTGGTGCTAATGTCCCTCTATCATCACCTGTGTCCTCCCTCAGCCCTGTATCTGTGTCACTATCCTGGTGCTAATGTCTATCATCACCTGTGTCTTCCCTTAGTCCTGTATCTGTGTCACTGTCCTTGTGCTAATGTCTCTCTATCATCACCTGTGTCCTCCCATAGCCCTGTATCTGTGTCACTATCCTGGTGCTAATGTCTCTCTATCATCACCTGTGTCCTCCCTCAGCCCTGTGTCTGTGTCACTGTCCTAGTGCTAATGTCTCTCTATCATCACCTGTGTCCTCCCTCAGCCCTGTATCTGTGTCACTATCCTGGTGCTAATGTCCCTCTATCCTCCCTCAGCCCTGTATCTGTGTCACTATCCTGGTGCTAATGTCTCTCTATCATCACCAGTGTCCTCCCTCAGCCCTGTGTCTGTGTCACTATCCTGGTGCTAATGTCTCTCTATCATCAACTGTGTCCTCCCTCAGCCCTGTTTCTGTGTCACTATCCTGGTGCTAATGTCTCTCTATCATCACCTGTGTCCTCCCTCAGCCCTGTATCTGTGTCACTATCCTGGTGCTAATGTCACTCTATCATCACCTGTGTCCTCCCTCAGCCCTGTATCTGTGTCACTATCCTGGTGCTAATGTATCTCTATCATCACCTGTGTCCTCCCTCAGCCCTGTATCTGTGTCACTATCCTGGTGCTAATGTCCCTCTATCATCTCCTGTGTCCTCCCTCAGCCCTATATCTGTGTCACTATCCTGGTGCTATTGTCTCTCTATCATCTCCTGTGTCCTCCCTCAGCCCTGTATCTGTGTCACTATCCTGGTGCTAATGTCTCTCTATCATCACCTGTGTCCTCCCTCAGCCCTGTATCTGTGTCACTATCCTGGTGCTAATGTCTCTCTATCTTCACCTGTGTCCTCCCTCAGCCCTGTATCTGTGTCACTGTCCTGGTGCTAATGTCTCTCTATCATCACCTGTGTCCTCCCTCAGCCCTGTATCTGTGTCACTATCCTGGTGCTAATGTCCCTCTATCATCACCTGTGTCCTCGCTCAGCCCTGTATCTGTGTCACTATCCTGGTGCTAATGTCTCTCTATCATCACCTGTGTCCTCCCTCAGCCCTGTATCTGTGTCACTATCCTGGTGCTAATGTCTCTCTATCATCACCTGTGTCCTCCCTCAGCCCTGTATCTGTGTCACTGTGCTGGTGCTAATGTCTCTCTATCATCTCCTGTGTCCTCCCTCAGCCCTGTATCTGTGTCACTATCCTGGTGCTAATGTCCCTCTATCATCACCTGTGTCCTCCCTCAGCCCTGTATCTGTGTCACTATTCTGGTGCTATTGTCCCTCTATCATCACATGTGTCCTACCTCAGCCCTGTATCTGTGTCACTATCCTGGTGCTATTGTCCCTCTATCATCTCCTGTGTCCTCCCTCAGCCCTGTGTCTGTGTCACTATCCTGGTGCTAATGTCTCTCTATCATCACCTGTGTCCTCCCTCAGCCCTGTGTATGTGTCACTATCCTGGTGCTAATGTCTCTCTATCATCACCTGCGTCCTCCCTCAGCCCTGTATCTGTGTCACTATGCTGGTGCTAATGTCTCTCTATCATCTCCTGCGTCCTCCCTCAGCCCTGTATCTGTGTCACTATCCTGGTGCTAATGTCTCTCTATCATCTCCTGCGTCCTCCCTCAGCCCTGTATCCTGGTGCTAATGTCTCTCTATCATCTCCTGCGTCCTCCCTCAGCCCTGTATCTGTGTCACTATCCTGGTGCTAATGTCCCTCTATCATCACCTGTGTCCTCCCTCAGCCCTGTATCTGTGTCACTATCCTGGTGATATTGTCCCTCTATCATCACCTGTGTCCTCCCTCAGCCCTGTATCTGTGTCACTATCCTGGTGCTAATGTCCCTCTATCATCACCTGTGTTCTCCCTCAGCCCATTATCTGTGTCACTATCCTGGTGCTAATGTCTATCATCACCTGTGTCCTCCCTCAGTCCTGTATCTGTGTCACTGTCCTTGTGCTAATGTCTCTCTATCATCACCTGTGTCCTCCCATAGCCCTGTATCTGTGTCACTATCCTGGTGCTAATGTCTCTCTATCATCACCTGTGTCCTCCCTCAGCCCTGTGTCTGTGTCACTGTCCTAGTGCTAATGTCTCTCTATCGTCACCTGTGTCCTCCCTCAGCCCTGTATCTGTGTCACTATCCTGGTGCTAATGTCCCTCTAACCTCCCTCAGCCCTGTATCTGTGTCACTATCCTGGTGCTAATGTCTCTCTATCATCACCAGTGTCCTCCCTCAGCCCTGTGTCTGTGTCACTATCCTGGTGCTATTGTCTCTCTATCATCACCTGTGTCCTCCCTCAGCCCTGTATCTGTGTCACTATCCTGGTGCTAATGTCTCTCTATCATCAACTGTGTCCTCCCTCAGCCCTGTATCTGTGTCACTATCCTGGTGCTAATGTCTCTCTATGATCACCTGTCCTCCCTCAGCCCTGTATCTGTGTCACTATCCTGGTGCTAATGTCTCTCTATCATCACCTGTGTCCTCCCTCAGCCCTGTATCTGTGTCACTATCCTGGTGCTAATGTCACTCTATCATCACCTGTGTCCTCCCTCAGCCCTGTATCTGTGTCACTATCCTGGTGCTAATGTATCTCTATCATCACCTGTGTCCTCCCTCAGCCCTGTATCTGTGTCACTATCCTGGTGCTAATGTCCCTCTATCATCTCCTGTGTCCTCCCTCAGCCCTGTATCTGTGTCACTATCCTGGTGCTATTGTCTCTCTATCATCTCCTGTGTCCTCCCTCAGCCCTGTATCTGTGTCACTATCCTGGTGCTAATGTCTCTCTATCATCACCTGTGTCCTCCCTCAGCCCTGTATCTGTGTCACTATCCTGGTGCTAATGTCTCTCTATCATCACCTGTGTCCTCCCTCAGCCCTGTATCTGTGTCACTGTCCTGGTGCTAATGTCTCTCTATCATCACCTGTGTCCTCCCTCAGCCCTGTATCTGTATCACTATCCTAGTGCTAATGTCCCTCTATCATCACCTGTGTCCTCGCTCAGCCCTATATCTGTGTCACTATCCTGGTGCTAATGTCTCTCTATCATCACCTGTGTCCTCCCTCAGCCGTGTATCTGTGTCACTGTACTGGTGCTAATGTCTCTCTATCATCTTCTGTGTCCTCCCTCTGCCCTGTATCTGTGTCACTATCCTGGTGCTAATGTCCCTCTATCATCACCTGTGTCCTCCCTCAGCCCTGTATCTGTGTCACTATCCTGGTGCTATTGTCCCTCTATCATCACTTGTGTCCTACCTCAGCCCTGTATCTGTGTCACTATCCTGGTGCTAATGTCCCTCTATCATCTCCTGTGTCCTCCCTCAGCCCTGTGTCTGTGTCACTATCCTGGTGCTAATGTCTCTCTATCATCACCTGTGTCCTCCCTCAGCCCTGTGTCTGTGTCACTATCCTGGTGCTAATGTCTCTCTATCATCACCTGCGTCCTCCCTCAGCCCTGTATCTGTGTCACTATCCTGGTGCTAATGTCTCTCTATCATCTCCTGCGTCCTCCCTCAGCCCTGTATCTGTGTCACTATCCTGGTGCTAATGTCTCTCTATCATCTCCTGCGTCCTCCCTCAGCCCTGTATCTGGGTCACTATCCTGGTGCTAATGTCTCTCTATCATCTCCTGTGTCCTCCCTCAGCCCTGTATCTGTGTCACTATCCTGGTGCTAATGTCTCTCTATCATCTCCTGTGTCCTCCCTCAGCCCTGTATCTGGGTCACTATCCTGGTGCTAATGTCTCTCTATCATCTCCTGTGTCCTCCCTCAGCCCTGTATCTGGGTCACTATCCTGGTGCTAATGTCTCTCTATCATCTCCTGTGTCCTCCCTCAGCCCTGTATCTGGGTCACTATCCTGGTGCTAATGTCACTCTATCATCTCCTGTTTCCTCCCTCAGCCCTGTATCTGTGTCACTATCCTGGTGCTAAAGTCCCTCTATCATCACCTGTGTCCTCCCTCAGCCCTGTGTCTGTGTCACTATCCTGGTGCTAATGTCTCTCTATCATCACCTGTGTCCTCCCTCAGCCCTGTGTCTGTGTCACTATCCTGGTGCTAATGTCTCTCTATCATCACCTGTGTCCTCCCTCAGCCCTGTGTCTGTGTCACTATCCTGGTGCTAATGTCCCTCTATCATCACCTGTGTCCTCCCTCAGCCCTGTATCTGTGTCACTATCCTGGTGCTATTGTCCCTCTATCATCACTTGTGTCCTACCTCAGCCCTGTATCTGTGTCACTATCCTGGTGCTAATGTCCCTCTATCATCTCCTGTGTCCTCCCTCAGCCCTGTGTCTGTGTCACTATCCTGGTGCTAATGTCTCTCTATCATCACCTGTGTCCTCCCTCAGCCCTGTGTCTGTGTCACTATCCTGGTGCTAATGTCTCTCTATCATCACCTGCGTCCTCCCTCAGCCCTGTATCTGTGTCACTATCCTGGTGCTAATGTCTCTCTATCATCTCCTGCGTCCTCCCTCAGCCCTGTATCTGTGTCACTATCCTGGTGCTAATGTCTCTCTATCATCTCCTGCGTCCTCACTCAGCCCTGTATCTGGGTCACTATCCTGGTGCTAATGTCACTCTATCATCTCCTGCGTCCTCCCTCAGCCCTGTATCTGTGTCACTATCCTGGTGCTAATGTCTCTCTATCATCACCTGTGTCCTCCCTCAGCCCTGTATCTGTGTCACTATCCTGGTGCTAATGTCTCTCTATCATCACCTGTGTCCTCCCTCAGCCGTGTATCTGTGTCACTATCCTGGTGCTAATGTCTCTCTATCATCTCCTGTGTCCTCCCTCAGCCCTGTATCTGTGTCACTATCCTGGTGCTAATGTCTCTCTATCATCTCCTTTGTCCTTCCTCAGCCCTGTATCTGTGTCACTATCCTGGTGCTAATGTCTCTCTATCATCACCTGTGTCCTCCCTCAGCCCTGTATCTGTGTCACTATCCTGGTGCTAATGTCTCTCTATCATCACCTGTGTCCGCCCTCAGCCCTGTATCTGTGTCAATATCCTGGTGCTAATGTCTCTCTATCATCTCCTGTGTCCTCCCTCAGCCCTGTATCTGTGTCACTGTCCTGGTGCTAATGTCTCTCTATCATCTCCTGTGTCCTCCCTCAGCCCTGTATCTGTGTCACTATCCTGGTGCTAATGTCTCTCTATCATCACCTGTGTCCTCCCTCAGCCCTGTATCTGTGTCACTATCCTGGTGCTAATGTCTCTCTATCATCACCTGTGTCCTCCCTCAGCCCTGTATCTGTGTCAATATCCTGGTGCTAATGTCTCTCTATCATCTCCTGTGTCCTCCCTCAGCCCTGTATCTGTGTCACTGTCCTGGTGCTAATGTCTCTCTATCATCTCCTGTGTCCTCCCTCAGCCCTGTATCTGTGTCACTATCCTGGTGCTAATGTCCCTCTATCATCACCTGTGTCCTCCCTCAGCCCTGTGTCTGTGTCACTATCCTGGTGATATTGTCCCTCTATCATCTCCTGTGTCCTCCCTCAGCCCTGTGTCTGTGTCACTATCCTGGTGCTTATGTCCCTCTATCATCACCTGTGTCCTCCCTCAGCCCTGTTTCTGTGTCACTATCCTGGTGCTAATGTCTCTCTATCATCACCTGTGTCCTCCCTCAGCCCTGTATCTGTGTCACTATCCTGGTGCTAATGTCTCTCTATCATCTCCTGTGTCCTCCCTCAGCCCTGTATCTGTGTCACTATCCTGGTGCTAATGTCTCTCTATCATCTCCTGTGTCCTCCCTCAGACCTGTATCTGGGTCACTATCCTGGTGCTAATGTCTCTCTATCATCTCCTGTGTCCTCCCTCAGCCCTGTATCTGTGTCACTATCCTGGTGCTAATGTCACTCTATCATCTCCTGTGTCCTCCCTCAGCCCTGTATCTGTGTCACTATCCTGGTGCTAAAGTCCCTCTATCATCACCTGTGTCCTCCCTCAGCCCTGTGTCTGTGTCACTATCCTGGTGCTAATGTCTCTCTATCATCACCTGTGTCCTCCCTCAGCCCTGTGTCTGTGTCACTATCCTGGTGCTAATGTCTCTCTATCATCACCTGTGTCCTCCCTCAGCCCTGTGTCTGTGTCACTATCCTGGTGCTAATGTCTCTCTATCATCACCTGCGTCCTCCCTCAGCCCTGTGTCTGTGTCACTATCCTGGTGCTAATGTCTCTCTATCATCACCTGCGTCCTCCCTCAGCCCTGTGTCTGTGTCACTATCCTGGTGCTAATGTCTCTCTATCATCACCTGCGTCCTCCCTCAGCCCTGTATCTGTGTCACTATCCTGGTGATAATGTCTCTCTATCATCTCCTGCGTCCTCCCTCAGCCCTGTATCTGTGTCACTATCCTGGTGCTAATGTCTCTCTATCATCTCCTGCGTCCTCCCTCAGCCCTGTATCTGGGTCACTATCCTGGTGCTAATGTCTCTCTATCATCTCCTGCGTCCTCCCTCAGCCCTGTATCTGGGTCACTATCCTGGTGCTAATGACTCTCTATCATCTCCTGCCTCCTCACTCAGCCCTGTATCTGGGTCACTATCCTGGTGCTAATGTCACTCTATCATCTCCTGCGTCCTCCCTCAGCCCTGTATCTGTGTCACTATCCTGGTGCTAATGTCTCTCTATCATCTCCTTTGTCCTTCCTCAGCCCTGTATCTGTGTCACTTTTCTGGTGCTAATGTCTCTCTATCATCACCTGTGTCCTCCCTCAGCCCTGTATCTGTGTCACTATCCTGGTGCTAATATCTCTCTATCTTCACCTGTGTCCTCCCTCAGCCCTGTATCTGTGTCACTTTCCTGGTGCTAATGTCTCTCTATCATCACCTGTGTCCTCCCTCAGTCCTGTATCTGTGTCACTATCCTGGTGCTATTGTCCCTCTATCATCACCTGTGTCCTCCCTCAGCCCTGTGTCTGTGTCACTATCCTTGTGCTAATGTCTCTCTATCATCACCTGTGTCCTCCGTCCGCCCTGTATCTGTGTCACTATCCTGGTGCTAATTTCACTCTATCATCACCTGTGTCCTCCCTCAGCCCTTTATCTGTGTCACTATCCTGGTGCTAATGTCTCTCTATCATCACCTGTGTCCTCCCTCAGCCCTGTATCTGTGTCACTATCCTGGTGCTAATGTCTCTCTATCATCTCCTGTGTCCTCCCTCAGCCCTGTATCTGTGTCACTATCCTGGTGCTAATGTCTCTATATCATCACCTGTGTCCTCCCTCAGCCCTGTATCTGTGTCACTATCCTGGTGCTAATGTCTCTCTATCATCTCCTGTGTCCTCCCTCAGCCCTGTATCTGTGTCACTATCCTGGTGCTAATGTCTCTCTATCATCACCTGTGTCCTCCCTCAGCCCTGTATCTGTGTCACTATCCTGGTGCTAATGTCCCTCTATCATCACCTGTGTCCTCCCTCAGCCCTGTATCTGTGTCACTATCCTGGTGCTAATGTCTCTCTATCATCTCCTGTGTCCTCCCTCAGCCCTGTATCTGTGTCATTATGCTGGTGCTAATGTCTCTCTATCATCACCTCTAACCTCCCTCAGCCCTGTATCTCTGTCATTATCCTGGTGCTATTGTCTCTCTATCATCACCTGTGTCCTCCCTCAGCCCTGTATCTGTGTCACTATCCTGGTGCTATTGTCTCTCTATCATCACCTGTGTCCTCCCTCAGCCCTGTATCTGTGTCACTATCCTGGTGCTAATATCTCTCTATCATCACCTGTGTCCTCCCTCAGCCCTGTATCTGTGTCACTATCCTGGTGCTATTGTCTCTCTATCATCACCTGTGTCCTCCCTCAGCCCTGTATCTGTGTCACTATCCTGGTGCTAATGTCTGTCATCACCTGTGTCCTCCCTCAGTCCTGTATCTGTGTCACTATCCTTGTGCTAATGTCTCTCTATCATCACCTGTGTCCTCCCATAGCCCTGTATCTGTGTCACTATCCTGGTGCTAATGTCTCTCTATCATCACCTGTGTCCTCCCTCAGCCCTGTGTCTGTGTCACTGTCCTAGTGCTAATGTCCCTCTATCATCACCTGTGTCCTCCCTCAGCCCTGTATCTCTGTCATTATCCTGGTGCTATTGTCTCTCTATCATCACCTGTGTCCTCCCTCAGCCCTGTATCTGTGTCACTATCCTGGTGCTATTGTCTCTCTATCATCACCTGTGTCCTCCCTCAGCCCTGTATCTGTGTCACTATCCTGGTGCTAATATCTCTCTATCATCACCTGTGTCCTCCCTCAGCCCTGTATCTGTGTCACTATCCTGGTGCTATTGTCTCTCTATCATCACCTGTGTCCTCCCTCAGCCCTGTATCTGTGTCACTATCCTGGTGCTAATGTCTGTCATCACCTGTGTCCTCCCTCAGTCCTGTATCTGTGTCACTATCCTTGTGCTAATGTCTCTCTATCATCACCTGTGTCCTCCCATAGCCCTGTATCTGTGTCACTATCCTGGTGCTAATGTCTCTCTATCATCACCTGTGTCCTCCCTCAGCCCTGTGTCTGTGTCACTGTCCTAGTGCTAATGTCTCTCTATCATCACCTGTGTCCTCCCTCAGCCCTGTATCTGTGTCACTATCCTGGTGCTAATGTCCCTCTATCCTCCCTCAGTCCTGTATCTGTGTCACTATCCTGGTGCTAATGTCTCTCTATCATCACCAGTGTCCTCCCTCAGCCCTGTATCTGTGTCACTATCCTGGTGCTAATGTCTCTCTATCATCACCTGTGTCCTCCCTCAGCCCTGTATCTGTGTCACTATCCTGGTGATAATGTCTCTCTATCTTCTCCTGTGTCCTCCCTCGGCCCTGTATCTGTGTCACTATCCTGGTGCTAATGTCTCTCTATCATCAACTGTGTCCTCCCTCAGCCCTGTATCTGTGTCACTATCCTGGTGCTAATGTCTCTCTATTATCACCTGTGTCCTCCCTCAGCCCTGTATCTGTGTCACTATCCTGGTGCTAATGTCTCTCTATCATCAACTGTGTCCTCCCTCAGCCCTGTATCTGTGTCACTATCCTGGTGCTAATGTCACTCTATCATCACCTGTGTCCTCCCTCAGCCCTGTATCTGTGTCACTATCCTGGTGCTAATGTATCTCTATCATCACCTGTGTCCTCCCTCAGCCCTGTATCTGTGTCATTATGCTGGTGCTAATGTCTCTCTATCATCACCTCTAACCTCCCTCAGCCCTGTATCTCTGTCATTATCCTGGTGCTATTGTCTCTCTATCATCACCTGTGTCCTCCCTCAGCCCTGTATCTGTGTCACTATCCTGGTGCTATTGTCTCTCTATCATCACCTGTGTCCTCCCTCAGCCCTGTATCTGTGTCACTATCCTGGTGCTAATATCTCTCTATCATCACCTGTGTCCTCCCTCAGCCCTGTATCTGTGTCACTATCCTGGTGCTATTGTCTCTCTATCATCACCTGTGTCCTCCCTCAGCCCTGTATCTGTGTCACTATCCTGGTGCTAATGTCTCTCTATCATCTCCTGTGTCCTCCCTCAGCCCTGTATCTGTGTCACTATCCTGGTGCTAATGTCTCTTTATCATCACCTGTGTCCTCCCTCAGCCCTGTATCTGTGTCACTATCCTGGTACTAATGTCCCTCTATCATGTCCTGTGTCCTCCCTCAGCCCTGTATCTGTGTCACTATCCTGTTGCTAATGTCCCTCTATCATCACCTGTGTCCTCCATCAGCCCTGTATCTGTGTCACTATCCTGGTGCTAATGTCCCTCTATCCTCCCTCAGCCCTGTATCTGTGTCACTTTCCTGTTGCTAATGTCTCTCTATCATCACCTGTGTCCTCCCTCAGCCCTGTATCTGTGTCACTATCCTGGTGCTAATGTCCCTCTATCCTCCCTCAGCCCTGTATCTGTGTCACTTTCCTGGTGCTAATGTCTCTCTATCATCACCTGTGTCCTCCCTCAGCCCTGTATCTGTGTCACTATCCTGGTGCTAATGTCCCTCTATCATCACCTGTGTCCTCCCTCAGCCCTGTATCTGTGTCACTATCCTGGTGCTAATGTCTGTCATCACCTGTGTCCTCCCTCAGTCCTGTATCTGTGTCACTATCCTTGTGCTAATGTCTCTCTATCATCACCTGTGTCCTCCCATAGCCCTGTATCTGTGTCACTATCCTGGTGCTAATGTCTCTCTATCATCACCTGTGTCCTCCCTCAGCCCTGTGTCTGTGTCACTGTCCTAGTGCTAATGTCTCTCTATCATCACCTGTGTCCTCCCTCAGCCCTGTATCTGTGTCACTATCCTGGTGCTAATGTCCCTCTATCCTCCCTCAGTCCTGTATCTGTGTCACTATCCTGGTGCTAATGTCTCTCTATCATCACCAGTGTCCTCCCTCAGCCCTGTATCTGTGTCACTATCCTGGTGCTAATGTCTCTCTATCATCACCTGTGTCCTCCCTCAGCCCTGTATCTGTGTCACTATCCTGGTGATAATGTGTCTCTATCTTCTCCTGTGTCCTCCCTCTGCCCTGTATCTGTGTCACTATCCTGGTGCTAATGTCTCTCTATCATCAACTGTGTCCTCCCTCAGCCCTGTATCTGTGTCACTATCCTGGTGCTAATGTCTCTCTATTATCACCTGTGTCCTCCCTCAGCCCTGTATCTGTGTCACTATCCTGGTGCTAATGTCTCTCTATCATCAACTGTGTCCTCCCTCAGCCCTGTATCTGTGTCACTATCCTGGTGCTAATGTCACTCTATCATCACCTGTGTCCTCCCTCAGCCCTGTATCTGTGTCACTATCCTGGTGCTAATGTATCTCTATCATCACCTGTGTCCTCCCTCAGGCTTGTATCTGTGTCACTATCCTGGTGCTAATGTCACTCTATCATCACCTGTGTCCTCCCTCAGCCCTGTATCTGTGTCACTGTCCTAGTGCTAATGTCTCTCTATCATCACCTGTGTCCTCCCTCAGCCCTGTATCTGTGTCACTATACTGGTGCTAATGTCCCTCTATCCTCCCTCAGCCCTGTATCTGTGTCACTATCCTGGTGCTAATGTCTCTCTATCATCTCCTGCGTCCTCCCTCAGCCCTGTATCTGTGTCACTATCCTGGTGCTAATGTCTCTCTATCATCTCCTGCGTCCTCCCTCAGCCCTGTATCCTGGTGCTAATGTCTCTCTATCATCTCCTGCGTCCTCCCTCAGCCCTGTATCTGTGTCACTATCCTGGTGCTAATGTCCCTCTATCATCACCTGTGTCCTCCCTCAGCCCTGTATCTGTGTCACTATCCTGGTGATATTGTCCCTCTATCATCACCTGTGTCCTCCCTCAGCCCTGTATCTGTGTCACTATCCTGGTGCTAATGTCCCTCTATCATCACCTGTGTTCTCCCTCAGCCCTTTATCTGTGTCACTATCCTGGTGCTAATGTCTATCATCACCTGTGTCCTCCCTCAGTCCTGTATCTGTGTCACTGTCCTTGTGCTAATGTCTCTCTATCATCACCTGTGTCCTCCCATAGCCCTGTATCTGTGTCACTATCCTGGTGCTAATGTCTCTCTATCATCACCTGTGTCCTCCCTCAGCCCTGTGTCTGTGTCACTGTCCTAGTGCTAATGTCTCTCTATCATCACCTGTGTCCTCCCTCAGCCCTGTATCTGTGTCACTATCCTGGTGCTAATGTCCCTCTATCCTCCCTCAGCCCTGTATCTGTGTCACTATCCTGGTGCTAATGTCTCTCTATCATCACCAGTGTCCTCCCTCAGCCCTGTGTCTGTGTCACTATCCTGGTGCTATTGTCTCTCTATCATCACCTGTGTCCTCCCTCAGCCCTGTATCTGTGTCACTATCCTGGTGCTAATGTCTCTCTATCATCAACTGTGTCCTCCCTCAGCCCTGTATCTGTATCACTATCCTGGTGCTAATGTCTCTCTATGATCACCTGTGTCCTCCCTCAGCCCTGTATCTGTGTCACTATCCTGGTGCTAATGTCTCTCTATCATCACCTGTGTCCTCCCTCAGCCCTGTATCTGTGTCACTATCCTGGTGCTAATGTCACTCTATCATCACCTGTGTCCTCCCTCAGCCCTGTATCTGTGTCACTATCCTGGTGCTAATGTATCTCTATCATCACCTGTGTCCTCCCTCAGCCCTGTATCTGTGTCACTATCCTGGTGCTAATGTCTCTCTATCATCTCCTGTGTCCTCCCTCAACCCTGTATCTGTGTCACTATCCTGGTGCTAATGTCCCTCTATCATCTCCTGTGTCCTCCCTCAGCCCTGTATCTGTGTCACTATCCTGGTGCTAATGTCCCTCTATCATCTCCTGTGTCCTCCCTCAGCCCTGTATCTGTGTCACTATCCTGGTGCTATTGTCTCTCTATCATCTCCTGTGTCCTCCCTCAGCCCTGTATCTGTGTCACTATCCTGGTGCTAATGTCTCTCTATCATCACCTGTGTCCTCCCTCAGCCCTGTATCTGTGTCACTATCCTGGTGCTATTGTCTCTCTATCATCTCCTGTGTCCTCCCTCAGCCCTGTATCTGTGTCACTATCCTGGTGCTAATGTCTCTCTATCATCACCTGTGTCCTCCCTCAGCCCTGTATCTGTGTCACTATCCTGGTGCTAATGTCTCTCTATCATCACCTGTGTCCTCCCTCAGCCCTGTATCTGTGTCACTATCCTGGTGCTAATGTCTCTCTATCATCACCTGTGTCCTCCCTCAGCCCTGTATCTGTGTCACTATCCTGGTGCTAATGTCTCTCTATCATCTCCTGTTTCCTCCCTCAGCCCTGTATCTGTGTCACTATCCTGGTGCTAATGTCTCTCTATCATCTCCTGTGTCCTTCCTCAGCACTGTATCTGTGTCACTATCCTGGTGCTAATGTCTCTCTATCATCACCTGTGTCCTCCCTCAGCCCTGTATCTGTGTCACTATCCTGGTGCTAATGTCACTCTATCATCACCTGTGTCCTCCCTCAGCCCTGTATCTGTGTCACTATCCTGGTGCTAATCTCCCTCTATCATCTCCTGTGTCCTCCCTCAGCACTGTGTCTGTGTCACTATCCTGGTGCTAATGTCTCTCTATCATCACCTGTGTCCTCCCTCAGCCCTGTATCTGTGTCACTATCCTGGTGCTAATGTCACTCTATCATCACCTGTGTCCTCCCTCAGCCCTGTATCTGTGTCACTATCCTGGTGCTAATCTCCCTCTATCATCTCCTGTGTCCTCCCTCAGCACTGTGTCTGTGTCACTATCCTGGTGCTAATGTCTCTCTATCATCACCTGTGTCCTCCCTCAGCTCTGTATCTGTGTCACTATCCTGGTGCTAATGTCTCTCTATCATCTCCTGTGTCCTCCCTCAGCCCTGTGTCACTATCCTGGTGCTAATGTCTCTCTATCATCACCTGTGTCCTCCCTCAGCCCTGTATCTGTGTCACTATCCTGGTGCTATTGTCTCTCTATCATCTCCTGTGTCCTCCCTCAGCCCTGTATCTGTGTCACTGTCCTAGTGCTAATGTCTCTCTATCATCACCTGTGTCCTCCCTCAGCCCTGTATCTGTGTCACTATCCTGGTGCTAATGTCCCTCTATCCTCCCTCAGCCCTGTATCTGTGTCACTCTCCTGGTGCTAATGTCTCTCTATCATCACCTGTGTCCTCCCTCAGCCCTGTGTCTGTGTCAGTATCCTGGTGCTATTGACTCTCTATCATCACCTGTGTCCTCCCTCAGCCCTGTATCTGTGTCACTATCCTGGTGCTAATGTCTCTCTATCATTACCTGTGTCCTCCCTCAGCCCTGTTTCTGTGTCACTATCCTGGTACTAATGTCCCTCTATCATCTCCTGTGTCCTCCCTCAGCCCTGTATCTGTGTCACTATCCTGGTGCTAATGTCTATCATCACCTGTGTCCTCCCTCAGCCCTGTATCTGTGTCACTATCCTGGTGCTAATGTCTCTCTATCATCTCCTGTGTCCTCCCTCAGCCCTGTATCTGTGTCACTATCCTGGTGCTAATGTCTCTCTATCATCACCTGTGTCCTCCCTCAGCCCTGTATCTGTGTCACTATCCTGGTGCTAATGTCTATCATCACCTGTGTCCTCCATCAGCCCTGTATCTGTGTCACTATCCTGGTGCTAATGTCTCTCTATCTTCTCCTGTGTCCTCCCTCAGCCCTGTATCTGTGTCACTATCCTGGTGCTAATGTCTCTCTATCATCACCTGTGTCCTCCCTCAGCCCTGTATCTGTGTCACTATCCTGGTGCTAATGTCACTCTATCATCACCTGTGTCCTCCCTCAGCCCTGTATCTGTGTCACTATCCTGGTGCTAATCTCCCTCTATCATCTCCTGTGTCCTCCCTCAGCACTGTGTCTGTGTCACTATCCTGGTGCTAATGTCTCTCTATCATCACCTGTGTCCTCCCTCAGCTCTGTATCTGTGTCACTATCCTGGTGCTAATGTCTCTCTATCATCTCCTGTGTCCTCCCTCAGCCCTGTGTCACTATCCTGGTGCTAATGTCTCTCTATCATCACCTGTGTCCTCCCTCAGCCCTGTATCTGTGTCACTATCCTGGTGCTATTGTCTCTCTATCATCTCCTGTGTCCTCCCTCAGCCCTGTATCTGTGTCACTATCCTGGTGCTAATGTCTCTCTATCATCACCTGTGTCCTCCCTCAGCCCTGTATCTGTGTCACTATCCTGGTGCTATTGTCACTCTATCATCACCTGTGTCCTCCCTCAGCCCTGTATCTGTGTCACTATCCTGGTGCTAATCTCCCTCTATCATCTCCTGTGTCCTCCCTCAGCACTGTGTCTGTGTCACTATCCTGGTGCTAATGTCTCTCTATCATCACCTGTGTCCTCCCTCAGCTCTGTATCTGTGTCACTATCCTGGTGCTAATGTCTCTCTATCATCTCCTGTGTCCTCCCTCAGCCCTGTGTCACTATCCTGGTGCTAATGTCTCTCTATCATCACCTGTGTCCTCCCTCAGCCCTGTATCTGTGTCACTATCCTGGTGCTATTGTCTCTCTATCATCTCCTGTGTCCTCCCTCAGCCCTGTATCTGTGTCACTGTCCTAGTGCTAATGTCTCTCTATCATCACCAGTGTCCTCCCTCAGCCCTGTATCTGTGTCACTATCCTGGTGCTAATGTCCCTCTATCCTCCCTCAGCCCTGTATCTGTGTCACTCTCCTGGTGCTAATGTCTCTCTATCATCACCTGTGTCCTCCCTCAGCCCTGTGTCTGTGTCAGTATCCTGGTGCTATTGACTCTCTATCATCACCTGTGTCCTCCCTCAGCCCTGTATCTGTGTCACTATCCTGGTGCTAATGTCTCTCTATCATCACCTGTGTCCTCCCTCAGCCCTGTTTCTGTGTCACTATCCTGGTACTAATGACCCTCTATCATCTCCTGTGTCCTCCCTCAGCCCTGTATCTGTGTCACTATCCTGGTGCTAATGTCTATCATCACCTGTGTCCTCCCTCAGCCCTGTATCTGTGTCACTATCCTGGTGCTAATGTCTCTCTATCATCTCCTGTGTCCTCCCTCAGCCCTGTATCTGTGTCACTATCCTGGTGCTAATGTCTCTCTATCATCACCTGTGTCCTCCCTCAGCCCTGTATCTGTGTCACTATCCTGGTGCTAATGTCTATCATCACCTGTGTCCTCCCTCAGCCCTGTATCTGTGTCACTATCCTGGTGCTAATGTCTCTCTATCATCACCTGTGTCCTCCCTCAGCCCTGTATCTGTGTCACTATCCTGGTGCTAATGTCTATCATCACCTGTGTCCTCCCTCAGCCCTGTATCTGTGTCACTATCCTGGTGCTAATGTCTCTCTATCATCACCTGTGTCCTCCCTCAGCCCTGTATCTGTGTCACTATCCTGGTGCTAATGTCACTTTATCATCACCTGTGTCCTCCCTCAGCCCTGTATCTGTGTCACTATCCTGGTGCTAATCTCCCTCTATCATCTCCTGTGTCCTCCCTCAGCACTGTGTCTGTGTCACTATCCTGGTGCTAATGTCTCTCTATCATCACCTGTGTCCTCCCTCAGCTCTGTATCTGTGTCACTATCCTGGTGCTAATGTCTCTCTATCATCTCCTGTGTCCTCCCTCAGCCCTGTATCTGTGTCACTATCCTGGTGCTATTGTCTCTCTATCATCTCCTGTGTCCTCCCTCAGCCCTGTATCTGTGTCACTATCCTGGTGCTAATGTCTCTCTATCATCTCCTGTGTCCTCCCTCAGCCCTGTATCTGGGTCACTATCCTGGTGCTAATGTCTCTCTATCATCTCCTGTGTCCTCCCTCAGCCCTGTATCTGGGTCACTATCCTGGTGCTAATGTCTCTCTATCATCACCTGTGTCCTCCCTCAGCCCTGTATCTGTGTCACTATCCTGGTGCTAATGTCTCTCTATCATCACCTGTGTCCTCCCTCAGCCCTGTATCTGTGTCACTATCCTGGTGCTAATGTCTCTCTATCATCACCTGTGTCCTCCCTCAGCCCTGTATCTGTGTCACTATCCTGGTGCTAATGTCTCTCTATCATCTCCTGTGTCCTCCCTCAGCCCTGTATCTGTGTCACTATCCTGGTGCTAATGTCTCTCTATCATCTCCTGTGTCCTCCCTCAGCCCTGTATCTGTGTCACTATCCTGGTGCTAATGTCTCTCTATCATCTCCTGTGTCCTCCCTCAGCACTGTATCTGTGTCACTATCCTGGTGCTAATGTCTCTCTATCATCACCTGTGTCCTCCCTCAGCCCTGTATCTGTGTCACTATCCTGGTGCTAATGTCCCTCTATCATCACCTGTGTCCTCCCTCAGCCCTGTATCTGTGTCACTATCCTGGTGCTAATGTCCCTCTATCATCACCTGTGTCCTCCCTCAGCCCTGTATCTGTGTCACTATCCTGCTGCTAATGTCTCTCTATCATCTCCTGTGTCCTCCCTCAGCCCTGTGGCTGTGTCACTATCCTGGTGCTAATGTCTCTCTATCATCTCTTGTGTCCTCCCTCAGCCCTGTATCTGTGTCACTATCCTGGTGCTAATGTCTCTCTATCATCTCCTGTGTCCTCCCTCAGCCCTGTATCTGTGTCACTATCCTGGTGCTAATGTCTCTCTATCATCACCTGTGTCCTCCCTCAGCCCTGTATCTGTGTCACTATCCTGGTGCTAATGTCTCTCTATCATCACCTGTGTCCTCCCTCAGCCCTGTATCTGTGTCACTATCCTGGTGCTAATGTCTCTCTATCATCTCCTGTGTCCTCCCTCAGCCCTGTATCTGTGTCACTATCCTGGTGCTAATGTCTCTCTATCATCACCTGTCTCCTCCCTCAGCCCTGTATCTGTGTCACTATCCTGGTGCTAATGTCTCTCTATCATCACCTGTCTCCTCCCTCAGCCATGTATCTGTGTCACTATCCTGGTGCTAATGTCTCTCTATCATCTCCTGTGTCCTCCCTCAGCCCTGTATCTGTGTCACTATCCTGGTGCTAATGTCTCTCTATCATCTCCTGTGTCCTCCCTCAGCCCTGTATCTGTGTCACTATCCTGGTGCTAATGTCTCTCTATCATCACCTGTGTCCTCCCTCAGCCCTGTGTCTGTGTCACTATCCTGGTGCTAATGTCTCTCTATCATCTCCTGTGTCCTCCCTCAGCCCTGTGTCTCTGTCACTATCCTGGTGCTAATGTCTCTCTATCATCACCTGTGTCCTCCCTCAGCCCTGTATCTGTGTCACTATCCTGGTGCTAATGTCTCTCTATCATCACCTGTGTCCTCCCTCAGCCCTGTATCTGTGTCACTATCCTGGTGCTAATGTCTCTCTATCATCACCTGTGTCCTCCCTCAGCCCTGTATCTGTGTCACTATCCTGGTGCTAATGTCTCTCTATCATCACCTGTGTCCTCCCTCAGCCCTGTATCTGTGTCACTATCCTGGTGCTAATGTCTCTCTATCATCACCTGTGTCCTCCCTCAGCCCTGTATCTGTGTCACTATCCTGGTGCTAATGTCTCTCTATCATCTCCTGTGTCCTCCCTCAGCCCTGTATCTGTGTCACTATCCTGGTGCTAATGTCTCTCTATCATCTCCTGTGTCCTCCCTCAGCCCTGTATCTGTGTCACTATCCTGGTGCTAATGTCTCTCTATCATCTCCTGTGTCCTCCCTCAGCACTGTATCTGTGTCACTATCCTGGTGCTAATGTCTCTCTATCATCACCTGTGTCCTCCCTCAGCCCTGTATCTGTGTCACTATCCTGGTGCTAATGTCCCTCTATCATCACCTGTGTCCTCCCTCAGCCCTGTATCTGTGTCACTATCCTGGTGCTAATGTCTCTCTATCATCTCTTGTGTCCTCCCTCAGCCCTGTATCTGTGTCACTATCCTGGTGCTAATGTCTCTCTATCATCTCCTGTGTCCTCCCTCAGCCCTGTATCTGTGTCACTATCCTGGTGCTAATGTCTCTCTATCATCACCTGTGTCCTCCCTCAGCCCTGTATCTGTGTCACTATCCTGGTGCTAATGTCTCTCTATCATCACCTGTGTCCTCCCTCAGCCCTGTATCTGTGTCACTATCCTGGTGCTAATGTCTCTCTATCATCTCCTGTGTCCTCCCTCAGCCCTGTATCTGTGTCACTATCCTGGTGCTAATGTCTCTCTATCATCACCTGTCTCCTCCCTCAGCCCTGTATCTGTGTCACTATCCTGGTGCTAATGTCTCTCTATCATCACCTGTCTCCTCCCTCAGCCATGTATCTGTGTCACTATCCTGGTGCTAATGTCTCTCTATCATCTCCTGTGTCCTCCCTCAGCCCTGTATCTGTGTCACTATCCTGGTGCTAATGTCTCTCTATCATCTCCTGTGTCCTCCCTTAGCCCTGTATCTGTGTCACTATCCTGGTGCTAATGTCTCTCTATCATCACCTGTGTCCTCCCTCAGCCCTGTGTCTGTGTCACTATCCTGGTGCTAATGTCTCTCTATCATCTCCTGTGTCCTCCCTCAGCCCTGTGTCTCTGTCACTATCCTGGTGCTAATGTCTCTCTATCATCACCTGTGTCCTCCCTCAGCCCTGTATCTGTGTCACTATCCTGGTGCTAATGTCTCTCTATCATCACCTGTGTCCTCCCTCAGCCCTGTATCTGTGTCACTATCCTGGTGCTAATGTCTCTCTATCATCTCCTGTGTCCTCCCTCAGCCCTGTATCTGTGTCACTATCCTGGTGCTAATGTCTATCATCACCTGTGTCCTCCCTCAGCCCTGTATCTGTGTCACTATCCTGGTGCTAATGTCTCTCTATCATCACCTGTGTCCTCCTTCAGCCCTGCATCTGTGTCACTATCCTGGTGTTAATGTCTCTCTATCATCCCCTGTGTCCTCCCTCAGCCCTGTGTCTGTGTCACTATCCTGGTGCTAATGTCTCTCTATCATCACCTGTCTCCTCATTCAGCCCTGTGTCTGTGTCACTATCCTGGTGCTATTGTCTCTCTATCATTACCTGTTCCTCCCTCAGCCCTGTATCTGTGTCACTATCCTGGAGCTAATGTCTCTCTATCATCACCTGTGTCCTCCATCAGCCCTGTATCTGTGTCACTATCCTGGTGCTAATGTCTCTCTATCATCACCTGTGTCCTCCGTCAGCCCTGTATCTGTGTCACTATCCTGGTGCTAATGTCCCTCTATCATCACCTGTGTCCTCCCACAGCCCAGTATCTGTGTCACTATCCTGGTGCTAATGTCCCTCTATCCTCCCTCAGCCCTGTATCTGTGTCACTATCCTGGTGCTAATGTCTCTCTATCATCACCTGTGTCCTCCCTCAGCCCTGTATCTGTGTCACTATCCTGGTGCTAATGTCTCTCTATCATCACCTGTGTCCTCCCTCAGCCCTGTATCTGTGTCACTATCCTGGTGCTAATGTCTCTCTATCATCTCCTGTGTCCTCCCTCAGCCCTGTATCTGTGTCACTATCCTGGTGCTAATGTCTATCATCACCTGTGTCCTCCCTCAGCCCTGTATCTGTGTCACTATCCTGGTGCTAATGTCTCTCTATCATCACCTGTGTCCTCCTTCAGCCCTGTATCTGTGTCACTATCCTGGTGATAATGTCTCTCTATCATCCCCTGTGTCCTCCCTCAGCCCTGTGTCTGTGTCACTATCCTGGTGCTAATGTCTCTCTATCATCACCTGTCTCCTCATTCAGCCCTGTGTCTGTGTCACTATCCTGGTGCTATTGTCTCTCTATCATTACCTGTTCCTCCCTCAGCCCTGTATCTGTGTCACTATCCTGGAGCTAATGTCTCTCTATCATCACCTGTGTCCTCCATCAGCCCTGTATCTGTGTCACTATCCTGGTGCTAATGTCTCTCTATCATCACCTGTGTCCTCCGTCAGCCCTGTATCTGTGTCACTATCCTGGTGCTAATGTCTCTCTATCATAACCTGTGTCCTCCCTCAGCCCTGTGTCTGTGTCACTATCCTGGTGCTATTGTCTCTCTATCATCACCTGTGTCCTCCCTCAGCCCTCTATCTGTGTCACTATCCTGGTGCTAATGTCTCTCTATCATCACCTGTGTCCTCCCTCAGCCCTGTATCTGTGTCACTATCCTGGTGCTAATGTCTCTCTATCTTCTCCTGTGTCCTCCCTCAGCCCTGTATCTGTGTCACTATCCTGGTGCTCATGTCTCTCTATCATCAACTGTGTCCTCCCTCAGCCCTGTATCTGTGTCACTATCCTGGTGCTAATGTCTCTCTATTATCACCTGTGTCCTCCCTCAGCCCTGTATCTGTGTCACTATCCTGGTGCTAATGTCTCTCTATCATCACCTGTGTCCTCCCTCAGCCCTGTATCTGTGTCACTAATCTGGTGCTAATGTCACTCTATCATCACCTGTGTCCTCCCTAAGCCCTGTATCTGTGTCACTATCCTGGTGCTAATGTATCTCTATCATCACCTGTGTCCTCCCTCAGCCCTGTATCTGTGTCACTATCCTGGTGCTAATGTCTCTCTATCATCACCTGTGTCCTCCCTCAGCCCTGTATCTGTGTCACTATCCTGGTGCTAATGTCTCTCTATCTTCTCCTGTGTCCTCCCTCAGCCCTGTATCTGTGTCACTATCCTGGTGCTCATGTCTCTCTATCATCAACTGTGTCCTCCCTCAGCCCTGTATCTGTGTCACTATCCTGGTGCTAATGTCTCTCTATCATCACCTGTGTCCTCCCTCAGCCCTGTATCTGTGTCACTATCCTGGTGCTAATGTCTCTCTATCATCACCTGTGTCCTCCCTCAGCCCTGTATCTGTGTCACTATCCTGGTGCTAATGTCACTCTATCATCACCTGTGTCCTCCCTCAGCCCTGTATCTGTGTCACTATCCTGGTGCTAATCTCCCTCTATCATCTCCTGTGTCCTCCCTCAGCACTGTGTCTGTGTCACTATCCTGGTGCTAATGTCTCTCTATCATCACCTGTGTCCTCCCTCAGCTCTGTATCTGTGTCACTATCCTGGTGCTAATGTCTCTCTATCATCTCCTGTGTCCTCCCTCAGCCCTGTGTCACTATCCTGGTGCTAATGTCTCTCTATCATCACCTGTGTCCTCCCTCAGCCCTGTATCTGTGTCACTATCCTGGTGCTATTGTCTCTCTATCATCTCCTGTGTCCTCCCTCAGCCCTGTATCTGTGTCACTATCCTGGTGCTAATGTCTCTCTATCATCACCTGTGTCCTCCCTCAGCCCTGTATCTGTGTCACTATCCTGGTGCTATTGTCACTCTATCATCACCTGTGTCCTCCCTCAGCCCTGTATCTGTGTCACTATCCTGGTGCTAATCTCCCTCTATCATCTCCTGTGTCCTCCCTCAGCACTGTGTCTGTGTCACTATCCTGGTGCTAATGTCTCTCTATCATCACCTGTGTCCTCCCTCAGCTCTGTATCTGTGTCACTATCCTGGTGCTAATGTCTCTCTATCATCTCCTGTGTCCTCCCTCAGCCCTGTGTCACTATCCTGGTGCTAATGTCTCTCTATCATCACCTGTGTCCTCCCTCAGCCCTGTATCTGTGTCACTATCCTGGTGCTATTGTCTCTCTATCATCTCCTGTGTCCTCCCTCAGCCCTGTATCTGTGTCACTGTCCTAGTGCTAATGTCTCTCTATCATCACCAGTGTCCTCCCTCAGCCCTGTATCTGTGTCACTATCCTGGTGCTAATGTCCCTCTATCCTCCCTCAGCCCTGTATCTGTGTCACTCTCCTGGTGCTAATGTCTCTCTATCATCACCTGTGTCCTCCCTCAGCCCTGTGTCTGTGTCAGTATCCTGGTGCTATTGACTCTCTATCATCACCTGTGTCCTCCCTCAGCCCTGTATCTGTGTCACTATCCTGGTGCTAATGTCTCTCTATCATCACCTGTGTCCTCCCTCAGCCCTGTTTCTGTGTCACTATCCTGGTACTAATGACCCTCTATCATCTCCTGTGTCCTCCCTCAGCCCTGTATCTGTGTCACTATCCTGGTGCTAATGTCTATCATCACCTGTGTCCTCCTTCAGCCCTGCATCTGTGTCACTATCCTGGTGTTAATGTCTCTCTATCATCCCCTGTGTCCTCCCTCAGCCCTGTGTCTGTGTCACTATCCTGGTGCTAATGTCTCTCTATCATCACCTGTCTCCTCATTCAGCCCTGTGTCTGTGTCACTATCCTGGTGCTATTGTCTCTCTATCATTACCTGTTCCTCCCTCAGCCCTGTATCTGTGTCACTATCCTGGAGCTAATGTCTCTCTATCATCACCTGTGTCCTCCATCAGCCCTGTATCTGTGTCACTATCCTGGTGCTAATGTCTCTCTATCATCACCTGTGTCCTCCGTCAGCCCTGTATCTGTGTCACTATCCTGGTGCTAATGTCCCTCTATCATCACCTGTGTCCTCCCACAGCCCAGTATCTGTGTCACTATCCTGGTGCTAATGTCCCTCTATCCTCCCTCAGCCCTGTATCTGTGTCACTATCCTGGTGCTAATGTCTCTCTATCATCACCTGTGTCCTCCCTCAGCCCTGTATCTGTGTCACTATCCTGGTGCTAATGTCTCTCTATCATCACCTGTGTCCTCCCTCAGCCCTGTATCTGTGTCACTATCCTGGTGCTAATGTCTCTCTATCATCTCCTGTGTCCTCCCTCAGCCCTGTATCTGTGTCACTATCCTGGTGCTAATGTCTATCATCACCTGTGTCCTCCCTCAGCCCTGTATCTGTGTCACTATCCTGGTGCTAATGTCTCTCTATCATCACCTGTGTCCTCCTTCAACCCTGTATCTGTGTCACTATCCTGGTGATAATGTCTCTCTATCATCCCCTGTGTCCTCCCTCAGCCCTGTGTCTGTGTCACTATCCTGGTGCTAATGTCTCTCTATCATCACCTGTCTCCTCATTCAGCCCTGTGTCTGTGTCACTATCCTGGTGCTATTGTCTCTCTATCATTACCTGTTCCTCCCTCAGCCCTGTATCTGTGTCACTATCCTGGAGCTAATGTCTCTCTATCATCACCTGTGTCCTCCATCAGCCCTGTATCTGTGTCACTATCCTGGTGCTAATGTCTCTCTATCATCACCTGTGTCCTCCGTCAGCCCTGTATCTGTGTCACTATCCTGGTGCTAATGTCCCTCTATCATCACCTGTGTCCTCCCACAGCCCAGTATCTGTGTCACTATCCTGGTGCTAATGTCCCTCTATCCTCCCTCAGCCCTGTATCTGTGTCACTATCCTGGTGCTAATGTCTCTCTATCATAACCTGTGTCCTCCCTCAGCCCTGTGTCTGTGTCACTATCCTGGTGCTATTGTCTCTCTATCATCACCTGTGTCCTCCCTCAGCCCTCTATCTGTGTCACTATCCTGGTGCTAATGTCTCTCTATCATCACCTGTGTCCTCCCTCAGCCCTGTATCTGTGTCACTATCCTGGTGCTAATGTCTCTCTATCTTCTCCTGTGTCCTCCCTCAGCCCTGTATCTGTGTCACTATCCTGGTGCTCATGTCTCTCTATCATCAACTGTGTCCTCCCTCAGCCCTGTATCTGTGTCACTATCCTTGTGCTAATGTCTCTCTATTATCACCTGTGTCCTCCCTCAGCCCTGTATCTGTGTCACTATCCTGGTGCTAATGTCTCTCTATCATCACCTGTGTCCTCCCTCAGCCCTGTATCTGTGTCACTAATCTGGTGCTAATGTCACTCTATCATCACCTGTGTCCTCCCTAAGCCCTGTATCTGTGTCACTATCCTGGTGCTAATGTATCTCTATCATCACCTGTGTCCTCCCTCAGCCCTGTATCTGTGTCACTATCCTGGTGCTAATGTCTCTCTATCATCACCTGTGTCCTCCCTCAGCCCTGTATCTGTGTCACTATCCTGGTGCTAATGTCTCTCTATCTTCTCCTGTGTCCTCCCTCAGCCCTGTATCTGTGTCACTATCCTGGTGCTCATGTCTCTCTATCATCAACTGTGTCCTCCCTCAGCCCTGTATCTGTGTCACTATCCTGGTGCTAATGTCTCTCTATCATCACCTGTGTCCTCCCTCAGCCCTGTATCTGTGTCACTATCCTGGTGCTAATGTCACTCTATCATCACCTGTGTCCTCCCTCAGCCCTGTATCTGTGTCACTATCCTGGTGCTAATCTCCCTCTATCATCTCCTGTGTCCTCCCTCAGCACTGTGTCTGTGTCACTATCCTGGTGCTAATGTCTCTCTATCATCACCTGTGTCCTCCCTCAGCTCTGTATCTGTGTCACTATCCTGGTGCTAATGTCTCTCTATCATCTCCTGTGTCCTCCCTCAGCCCTGTGTCACTATCCTGGTGCTAATGTCTCTCTATCATCACCTGTGTCCTCCCTCAGCCCTGTATCTGTGTCACTATCCTGGTGCTATTGTCTCTCTATCATCTCCTGTGTCCTCCCTCAGCCCTGTATCTGTGTCACTATCCTGGTGCTAATGTCTCTCTATCATCACCTGTGTCCTCCCTCAGCCCTGTATCTGTGTCACTATCCTGGTGCTATTGTCACTCTATCATCACCTGTGTCCTCCCTCAGCCCTGTATCTGTGTCACTATCCTGGTGCTAATCTCCCTCTATCATCTCCTGTGTCCTCCCTCAGCACTGTGTCTGTGTCACTATCCTGGTGCTAATGTCTCTCTATCATCACCTGTGTCCTCCCTCAGCTCTGTATCTGTGTCACTATCCTGGTGCTAATGTCTCTCTATCATCTCCTGTGTCCTCCCTCAGCCCTGTGTCACTATCCTGGTGCTAATGTCTCTCTATCATCACCTGTGTCCTCCCTCAGCCCTGTATCTGTGTCACTATCCTGGTGCTATTGTCTCTCTATCATCTCCTGTGTCCTCCCTCAGCCCTGTATCTGTGTCACTGTCCTAGTGCTAATGTCTCTCTATCATCACCAGTGTCCTCCCTCAGCCCTGTATCTGTGTCACTAACCTGGTGCTAATGTCCCTCTATCCTCCCTCAGCCCTGTATCTGTGTCACTCTCCTGGTGCTAATGTCTCTCTATCATCACCTGTGTCCTCCCTCAGCCCTGTGTCTGTGTCAGTATCCTGGTGCTATTGACTCTCTATCATCACCTGTGTCCTCCCTCAGCCCTGTATCTGTGTCACTATCCTGGTGCTAATGTCTCTCTATCATCACCTGTGTCCTCCCTCAGCCCTGTTTCTGTGTCACTATCCTGGTACTAATGACCCTCTATCATCTCCTGTGTCCTCCCTCAGCCCTGTATCTGTGTCACTATCCTGGTGCTAATGTCTATCATCACCTGTGTCCTCCCTCAGCCCTGTATCTGTGTCACTATCCTGGTGCTAATGTCTCTCTATCATCTCCTGTGTCCTCCCTCAGCCCTGTATCTGTGTCACTATCCTGGTGCTAATGTCTCTCTATCATCACCTGTGTCCTCCCTCAGCCCTGTATCTGTGTCACTATCCTGGTGCTAATGTCTATCATCACCTGTGTCCTCCCTCAGCCCTGTATCTGTGTCACTATCCTGGTGCTAATGTCTCTCTATCATCACCTGTGTCCTCCCTCAGCCCTGTATCTGTGTCACTATCCTGGTGCTAATGTCTATCATCACCTGTGTCCTCCCTCAGCCCTGTATCTGTGTCACTATCCTGGTGCTAATGTCTCTCTATCATCACCTGTGTCCTCCCTCAGCCCTGTATCTGTGTCACTATCCTGGTGCTAATGTCACTTTATCATCACCTGTGTCCTCCCTCAGCCCTGTATCTGTGTCACTATCCTGGTGCTAATCTCCCTCTATCATCTCCTGTGTCCTCCCTCAGCACTGTGTCTGTGTCACTATCCTGGTGCTAATGTCTCTCTATCATCACCTGTGTCCTCCCTCAGCTCTGTATCTGTGTCACTATCCTGGTGCTAATGTCTCTCTATCATCTCCTGTGTCCTCCCTCAGCCCTGTATCTGTGTCACTATCCTGGTGCTATTGTCTCTCTATCATCTCCTGTGTCCTCCCTCAGCCCTGTATCTGTGTCACTATCCTGGTGCTAATGTCTCTCTATCATCTCCTGTGTCCTCCCTCAGCCCTGTATCTGGGTCACTATCCTGGTGCTAATGTCTCTCTATCATCTCCTGTGTCCTCCCTCAGCCCTGTATCTGGGTCACTATCCTGGTGCTAATGTCTCTCTATCATCACCTGTGTCCTCCCTCAGCCCTGTATCTGTGTCACTATCCTGGTGCTAATGTCTCTCTATCATCTCCTGTGTCCTCCCTCAGCCCTGTATCTGTGTCACTATCCTGGTGCTAATGTCTCTCTATCATCTCCTGTGTCCTCCCTCAGCCCTGTATCTGTGTCACTATCCTGGTGCTAATGTCTCTCTATCATCTCCTGTGTCCTCCCTCAGCACTGTATCTGTGTCACTATCCTGGTGCTAATGTCTCTCTATCATCACCTGTGTCCTCCCTCAGCCCTGTATCTGTGTCACTATCCTGGTGCTAATGTCCCTCTATCATCACCTGTGTCCTCCCTCAGCCCTGTATCTGTGTCACTATCCTGGTGCTAATGTCCCTCTATCATCACCTGTGTCCTCCCTCAGCCCTGTATCTGTGTCACTATCCTGGTGCTAATGTCTCTCTATCATCTCCTGTGTCCTCCCTCAGCCCTGTGGCTGTGTCACTATCCTGGTGCTAATGTCTCTCTATCATCTCTTGTGTCCTCCCTCAGCCCTGTATCTGTGTCACTATCCTGGTGCTAATGTCTCTCTATCATCTCCTGTGTCCTCCCTCAGCCCTGTATCTGTGTCACTATCCTGGTGCTAATGTCTCTCTATCATCACCTGTGTCCTCCCTCAGCCCTGTATCTGTGTCACTATCCTGGTGCTAATGTCTCTCTATCATCACCTGTGTCCTCCCTCAGCCCTGTATCTGTGTCACTATCCTGGTGCTAATGTCTCTCTATCATCTCCTGTGTCCTCCCTCAGCCCTGTATCTGTGTCACTATCCTGGTGCTAATGTCTCTCTATCATCACCTGTCTCCTCCCTCAGCCCTGTATCTGTGTCACTATCCTGGTGCTAATGTCTCTCTATCATCACCTGTCTCCTCCCTCAGCCATGTATCTGTGTCACTATCCTGGTGCTAATGTCTCTCTATCATCTCCTGTGTCCTCCCTCAGCCCTGTATCTGTGTCACTATCCTGGTGCTAATGTCTCTCTATCATCTCCTGTGTCCTCCCTCAGCCCTGTATCTGTGTCACTATCCTGGTGCTAATGTCTCTCTATCATCACCTGTGTCCTCCCTCAGCCCTGTGTCTGTGTCACTATCCTGGTGCTAATGTCTCTCTATCATCTCCTGTGTCCTCCCTCAGCCCTGTGTCTCTGTCACTATCCTGGTGCTAATGTCTCTCTATCATCACCTGTGTCCTCCCTCAGCTCTGTATCTGTGTCACTATCCTGGTGCTAATGTCTCTCTATCATCACCTGTGTCCTCCCTCAGCCCTGTATCTGTGTCACTATCCTGGTGCTAATGTCTCTCTATCATCACCTGTGTCCTCCCTCAGCCCTGTATCTGTGTCACTATCCTGGTGCTAATGTCTCTCTATCATCACCTGTGTCCTCCCTCAGCCCTGTATCTGTGTCACTATCCTGGTGCTAATGTCTCTCTATCATCTCCTGTGTCCTCCCTCAGCCCTGTATCTGTGTCACTATCCTGGTGCTAATGTCTCTCTATCATCTCCTGTGTCCTCCCTCAGCCCTGTATCTGTGTCACTATCCTGGTGCTAATGTCTCTCTATCATCTCCTGTGTCCTCCCTCAGCCCTGTATCTGTGTCACTATCCTGGTGCTAATGTCTCTCTATCATCACCTGTGTCCTCCCTCAGCCCTGTATCTGTGTCACTATCCTGGTGCTAATGTCCCTCTATCATCACCTGTGTCCTCCCTCAGCCCTGTATCTGTGTCACTATCCTGGTGCTAATGTCTCTCTATCATCTCTTGTGTCCTCCCTCAGCCCTGTATCTGTGTCACTATCCTGGTGCTAATGTCTCTCTATCATCTCCTGTGTCCTCCCTCAGCCCTGTATCTGTGTCACTATCCTGGTGCTAATGTCTCTCTATCATCACCTGTGTCCTCCCTCAGCCCTGTATCTGTGTCACTATCCTGGTGCTAATGTCTCTCTATCATCACCTGTGTCCTCCCTCAGCCCTGTATCTGTGTCACTATCCTGGTGCTAATGTCTCTCTATCATCTCCTGTGTCCTCCCTCAGCCCTGTATCTGTGTCATTATCCTGGTGCTAATGTCTCTCTATCATCACCTGTCTCCTCCCTCAGCCCTGTATCTGTGTCACTATCCTGGTGCTAATGTCTCTCTATCATCACCTGTCTCCTCCCTCAGCCATGTATCTGTGTCACTATCCTGGTGCTAATGTCTCTCTATCATCTCCTGTGTCCTCCCTCAGCCCTGTATCTGTGTCACTATCCTGGTGCTAATGTCTCTCTATCATCTCCTGTGTCCTCCCTTAGCCCTGTATCTGTGTCACTATCCTGGTGCTAATGTCTCTCTATCATCACCTGTGTCCTCCCTCAGCCCTGTGTCTGTGTCACTATTCTGGTGCTAATGTCTCTCTATCATCTCCTGTGTCCTCCCTCAGCCCTGTGTCTCTGTCACTATCCTGGTGCTAATGTCTCTCTATCATCACCTGTGTCCTCCCTCAGCCCTGTATCTGTGTCACTATCCTGGTGCTAATGTCTCTCTATCATCACCTGTGTCCTCCCTCAGCCCTGTATCTGTGTCACTATCCTGGTGCTAATGTCTCTCTATCATCTCCTGTGTCCTCCCTCAGCCCTGTATCTGTGTCACTATCCTGGTGCTAATGTCTATCATCACCTGTGTCCTCCCTCAGCCCTGTATCTGTGTCACTATCCTGGTGCTAATGTCTCTCTATCATCACCTGTGTCCTCCTTCAGCCCTGCATCTGTGTCACTATCCTGGTGTTAATGTCTCTCTATCATCCCCTGTGTCCTCCCTCAGCCCTGTGTCTGTGTCACTATCCTGGTGCTAATGTCTCTCTATCATCACCTGTCTCCTCATTCAGCCCTGTGACTGTGTCACTATCCTGGTGCTATTGTCTCTCTATCATTACCTGTTCCTCCCTCAGCCCTGTATCTGTGTCACTATCCTGGAGCTAATGTCTCTCTATCATCACCTGTGTCCTCCATCAGCCCTGTATCTGTGTCACTATCCTGGTGCTAATGTCTCTCTATCATCACCTGTGTCCTCCGTCAGCCCTGTATCTGTGTCACTATCCTGGTGCTAATGTCCCTCTATCATCACCTGTGTCCTCCCACAGCCCAGTATCTGTGTCACTATCCTGGTGCTAATGTCCCTCTATCCTCCCTCAGCCCTGTATCTGTGTCACTATCCTGGTGCTAATGTCTCTCTATCATCACCTGTGTCCTCCCTCAGCCCTGTATCTGTGTCACTATCCTGGTGCTAATGTCTCTCTATCATCACCTGTGTCCTCCCTCAGCCCTGTATCTGTGTCACTATCCTGGTGCTAATGTCTCTCTATCATCTCCTGTGTCCTCCCTCAGCCCTGTATCTGTGTCACTATCCTGGTGCTAATGTCTATCATCACCTGTGTCCTCCCTCAGCCCTGTATCTGTGTCACTATCCTGGTGCTAATGTCTCTCTATCATCACCTGTGTCCTCCTTCAGCCCTGTATCTGTGTCACTATCCTGGTGGTAATGTCTCTCTATCATCCCCTGTGTCCTCCCTCAGCCCTGTGTCTGTGTCACTATCCTGGTGCTAATGTCTCTCTATCATCACCTGTCTCCTCATTCAGCCCTGTGTCTGTGTCACTATCCTGGTGCTATTGTCTCTCTATCATTACCTGTTCCTCCCTCAGCCCTGTATCTGTGTCACTATCCTGGAGCTAATGTCTCTCTATCATCACCTGTGTCCTCCATCAGCCCTGTATCTGTGTCACTATCCTGGTGCTAATGTCTCTCTATCATCACCTGTGTCCTCCGTCATCCCTGTATCTGTGTCACTATCCTGGTGCTAATGTCCCTCTATCATCACCTGTGTCCTCCCACAGCCCAGTATCTGTGTCACTATCCTGGTGCTAATGTCCCTCTATCCTCCCTCAGCCCTGTATCTGTGTCACTATCCTGGTGCTAATGTCTCTCTATCATAACCTGTGTCCTCCCTCAGCCCTGTGTCTGTGTCACTATCCTGGTGCTATTGTCTCTCTATCATCACCTGTGTCCTCCCTCAGCCCTCTATCTGTGTCACTATCCTGGTGCTAATGTCTCTCTATCATCACCTGTGTCCTCCCTCAGCCCTGTATCTGTGTCACTATCCTGGTGCTAATGTCTCTCTATCTTCTCCTGTGTCCTCCCTCAGCCCTGTATCTGTGTCACTATCCTGGTGCTCATGTCTCTCTATCATCAACTGTGTCCTCCCTCAGCCCTGTATCTGTGTCACTATCCTGGTGCTAATGTCTCTCTATTATCACCTGTGTCCTCCCTCAGCCCTGTATCTGTGTCACTATCCTGGTGCTAATGTCTCTCTATCATCACCTGTGTCCTCCCTCAGCCCTGTATCTGTGTCACTATCCTGGTGCTAATGTCACTCTATCATCACCTGTGTCCTCCCTAAGCCCTGTATCTGTGTCACTATCCTGGTGCTAATGTATCTCTATCATCACCTGTGTCCTCCCTCAGCCCTGTATCTGTGTCACTATCCTGGTGCTAATGTCTCTCTATCATCTCCTGTGTCCTCCCTCAGCCCTGTATCTGTGTCACTATCCTGGTGCTAATGTCCCTCTATCATCACCTGTGTCCTCCCTCTGCCCTGTATCTGTGTCACTATCCTGGTGCTAATGTCCCTCTATCATCACCTGTGTCCTACCTCAGCCCTGTATCTGTGTCACTATCCTGGTGCTAATGTCTCTCTATCATCTCCTGTGTCCTCCCTCAGCCCTGTGGCTGTGTCACTATCCTGGTGCTAATGTCTCTCTATCATCTCTTGTGTCCTCCCTCAGCCCTGTATCTGTGTCACTATCCTGGTGCTAATGTCTCTCTATCATCTCCTGTGTCCTCCCTCAGCCCTGTATCTGTGTCACTATCCTGGTGCTAATGTCTCTCTATCATCACCTGTGTCCTCCCTTAGCCCTGTATCTGTGTCACTATCCTGGTGCTAATGTCTCTCTATCATCTCCTGTGTCCTCCCTGAGCCCTGTATCTGTGTCACTATCCTGGTGCTAATGTCTCTCTATCATCACCTGTGTCCTCCCTCAGCCCTGTATCTGTGTCACTATCCTGGTGCTAATGTCTCTCTATCATCTCCTGTGTCCTCCCTCAGCCCTGTATCTGTGTTACTATCCTGGTGCTAATGTCTCTCTATCATCACCTGTCTCCTCCCTCAGCCCTGTATCTGTGTCACTATCCTGGTGCTAATGTCTCTCTATCATCTCCTGTGTCCTCCCTCAGCCCTGTATCTGTGTCACTATCCTGGTGCTAATGTCTCTCTATCATCACCTGTGTCCTCCCTCAGCCCTGTATGTGTCACTATCCTGGTGCTAATGTCTCTCTATCATCACCTGTGTCCTCCCTCAGCCCTGTGGCTGTGTCACTATCCTGGTGCTAATGTCTCTCTATCATCTCCTGTGTCCTCCCTCAGCCCTGTATCTGTGTCTCTATCCTGGTGCTAATGTCTCTCTATCATCTCCTGTGTCCTCCCTCAGCCCTGTATCTTTGTCACTATCCTGGTGCTAATGTCTCTCTGTCATCTCCTGTGTCCTCCCTCAGCCCTGTATCTGTGTCACTATCCTGGTGCTAATGTCTCTCTATCATCACCTGTGTCCTCCCTCAGCCCTGTGTCTGTGTCACTATCCTGGTGCTATTGTCTCTCTATCATCACCTGTGTCCTCCCTCAGCCCTGTATCTGTGTCACTATCCTGGTGCTAATGTCTCTCTATCATCACCTGTGTCCTCCCTCAGCCCTGTATCTGTGTCACTATCCTGGTACTAATGTCCCTCTATCATCTCCTGTGTCCTCCCTCAGCCCTGTATCTGTGTCACTATCCTGGTGCTAATGTCTATCATCACCTGTGTCCTCCCTCAGCCCTGTATCTGTGTCACTATCCTGCTGCTAATGTCTCTCTATCATCACCTGTGTCCTCCCTCAGCCCTGTATCTGTGTCACTATCCTGGTGCTAATGTCTCTCTATCATCACCTGTGTCCTCCCTCAGCCCTGTATCTGTGTCACTATCCTGGTGCTAATGTCTCTCTATCTTCTCCTGTGTCCTCCCTCAGCCCTGTATCTGTGTCACTATCCTGGTGCTAATGTCTCTCTATCATCAACTGTGTCCTCCCTCAGCCCTGTATCTGTGTCACTATCCTGGTGCTAATGTCTCTCTATCATCACCTGTGTCCTCCCTCAGCCCTGTATCTGTGTCACTATCCTGGTGCTAATGTCACTCTATCATCACCTGTGTCCTCCCACAGCCCTGTATCTGTGTCAATATCCTGGTGCTAATCTCCCTCTATCATCTCCTGTGTCCTCCCTCAGCACTGTGTCTGTGTCACTATCCTGGTGCTAATGTCTCTCTATCATCACCTCTGTCCTCCCTCAGCTCTGTATCTGTGTCACTATCCTGGTGCTAATGTCTCTCTATCAACTCCTGTGTCCTCCCTCAGCCCTGTGTCACTATCCTGGTGCTAATGTATCTCTATCATCACCTGTGTCCTCCCTCAGCCCTGTATCTGTGTCACTATCCTGGTGCTATTGTCTCTCTATCATCTCCTGTGTCCTCCCTCAGCCCTGTATCTGTGTCACTATCCTGGTGCTAATGTCTCTCTATCATCTCCTGTGTCCTCTTTCAGCCCTGTATCTGTGTCACTATCCTGGTGCTAATGTCTCTCTATCATCTCCTGTGTCCTCCCTCAGCCCTGTATCTGTGTCACTATCCTGGTGCTAATGTCTCTCTATCATCACCTGTGTCCTCCCTCAGCCCTGTATCTGTGTCACTATCCTGGTGCTAATGTCTCTCTATCATCACCTGTGTCCTCCCTCAGCCCTGTATCTGTGTCACTATCCTGGTGCTAATGTCTCTCTATCATCACCTGTGTCCTCCCTCAGCCCTGTATCTGTGTCACTATCCTGGTGCTAATGTCTCTCTATCATCTCCTGTGTCCTCCCTCAGCCCTGTATCTGTGTCACTATCCTGGTGCTAATGTCTCTCTATCATCTCCTGTGTCCTCCCTCAGCTCTGTATCTGTGTCACTATCCTGGTGCTAATGTCTCTCTATCATCACCTGTGTCCTCCCCCAGCCCTGGACCTGGTGCTACTGTCCCTTAGATATTGTTTTTTTGTCTTTCCCAGAGCTACTGTGCATTGAGGGGTTTATTTTGCCTGGTAGTAATGTATCCTGACCTATACTTTGCCTTTTTATTTTCTCATCCTTGTGTTTGTGTTTCTTTCCGAAGAACTTCCATTCATGGAACAGTTGGGTGTCCGTTCTGCCAATCGCCTTTATCACCACGTTGTGTACTTGGCTCCTGGGGACTACCATAGATTTCATTCACCAACTGACTGGAGTGTCCAGCACAGGAGACATTTCCCAGGTAGCACACACACTTTTATATTTATTCAGTTTTCCCATTCACCCACCGCACCACTTCCAAATCTCCTTTATATATTTTATTATCCCCTTCTCAACTGAAACAAAAGGCCTATAATAATTGTCAGAGGCAGCCGACTGTAGTATCTCTGTGTGTTCTCTAGATGTACAGTCAGATATAGGAGACTGTAGTGTCTGTGTGTTCTCTAGATGTACAGTCAGATATAGGAGACTGTAGTGTCTGTGTGTTCTGTAGATGTACAGTCAGATATAGGAGACTGTAGTGTCTGTGTTTTCTGTAGATGTACAGTCAGATATAGGAGACTGTAGTGTCTGTGTGTTCCCTAGATGTAGAGTCAGATATAGGAGACGGAAGGATCTGTGTGCTCCCTGGATGTACAATCAGATATAGGAGACGGAAGGTTCTGTGCGCTCCCTGGATGTACAGTCAGATATAGGAGACGGAAGGTTCTGTGCGCTCCCTGGATGTACAGTCAGATATAGGAGACGGAAGGATCTGTGTGCTCCCTGGATGTACAGTCAGATATAGGAGACGGAAGGATCTGTGTGCTCCCTGGATGTACAGTCAGATATAGGAGACGGAAGGATCTGTGCGCTCCCTGGATGTACAGTCAGATATAGGAGACGGAAGGATCTGTGCGCTCCCTGGATGTACAGTCAGATATAGGAGATGGAAGGATCTGTGTGCTCCCTGGATGTACAGTCAGATATAGGAGATGGAAGGATCTGTGTGCTCCCTGGATGTACAGTCAGATATAGGAGATGGAAGGATCTGTGCGCTCCCTGGATGTACAGTCAGACATAGGAGATGGAAGGATCTGTGTGCTCCCTGGATGTACAGTCAGATATAGGAGACGGAAGGATCTGTGTGCTCCCTGGATGTACAGTCAGATATAGGAGACGGAAGGATCTGTGTGTTCCCTGGATGTACAGTCAGATATAGGAGACGGAAGGATCTGTGCGCTCCCTGGATGTACAGTCAGATATAGGAGACTGAAGGATCTGTGCGCTCCCTGGATGTACAGTCAGATATAGGAGACGGAAGGATCTGTGCGCTCCCTGGATGTACAGTCAGTTATAGGAGACGGAAGGATCTGTGCGCTCCCTGGATGTACAGTCAGATATAGGAGACGGAAGGATCTGTGCGCTCCCTGGATGTACAGTCAGATATAGGAGACGGAAGGATCTGTGCGCTCCCTGGATGTACAGTCAGATATAGGAGACGGAAGGATCTGTGCGCTCCCTGGATGTACAGTCAGATATAGGAGACGGAAGGATCTGTGCGCTCCCTGGATGTACAGTCAGATATAGGAGACGGAAGGATCTGTGCGTTCCCTGGATGTACAGTCAGATATAGGAGACGAAAGGATCTGTGCGTTCCCTGGATGTACAGTCAGATATAGGAGACGGAAGGATCTGTGCGCTCCCTGGATGTACAGTCAGATATAGGAGACGGAAGGATCTGTGCGCTCCCTGGATGTACAGTCAGATATAGGAGACGGAAGGATCTGTGCGCTCCCTGGATGTACAGTCAGATATAGGAGACGGAAGGATCTGTGCGCTCCCTGGATGTACAGTCAGATATAGGAGACGGAAGGATCTGTGCGTTCCCTGGATGTACAGTCAGATATAGGAGACGGAAGGATCTGTGTGCTCCCTGGATGTACAGTCAGTTATAGGAGACGGAAGGATCTGTGTGCTCCCTGGATGTACAGTCAGATATAGGAGACGGAAGGATCTGTGTGCTCCCTGGATGTACAGTCAGATATAGGAGACGGAAGGATCTGTGTGTTCCCTGGATGTACAGTCAGATATAGGAGACGGAAGGATCTGTGTGTTCCCTGGATGTACAGTCAGATATAGGAGACGGAAGGATCTGTGTGCTCCCTGGATGTACAGTCAGATATAGGAGACGGAAGGATCTGTGCGCTCCCTGGATGTACAGTCAGATATAGGAGACGGAAGGATCTGTGCGCTCCCTGGATGTACAGTCAGATATAGGAGACGGAAGGATCTGTGCGCTCCCTGGATGTACAGTCAGATATAGGAGACGGAAGGATCTGTGTGCTCCCTGGATGTACAGTCAGATATAGGAGACGGAAGGATCTGTGTGCTCCCTGGATGTACAGTCAGATATAGGAGACGGAAGGATCTGTGTGCTCCCTGGATGTACAGTCAGATATAGGAGACGGAAGGATCTGTGTGCTCCCTGGATGTACAGTCAGATATAGGAGACGGAAGGATCTGTGTGCTCCCTGGATGTACAGTCAGTTATAGGAGACTGAAGGATCTGTGTGCTCCCTGGATGTACAGTCAGATATAGGAGACGGAAGGATCTGTGTGCTCCCTGGATGTACAGTCAGATATAGGAGACGGAAGGATCTGTGTGTTCCCTGGATGTACAGTCAGATATAGGAGACGGAAGGATCTGTGTGCTCCCTGGATGTACAGTCAGATATAGGAGATGGAAGGATCTGTGTGCTCCCTGGATGTACAGTCAGATATAGGAGACGGAAGGATCTGTGTGCTCCCTGGATGTACAGTCAGATATAGGAGACGGAAGGATCTGTGTGCTCCCTGGATGTACAGTCAGATATAGGAGACGGAAGGATCTGTGTGTTCCCTGGATGTACAGTCAGATATAGGAGACGGAAGGATCTGTGTGTTCCCTGGATGTACAGTCAGATATAGGAGACGGAAGGATCTGTGCGCTCCCTGGATGTACAGTCAGATATAGGAGACGGAAGGATCTGTGCGCTCCCTGGATGTACAGTCAGATATAGGAGACGGAAGGATCTCTGTGCTCCCTGGATGTACAGTCAGATATAGGAGACGGAAGGATCTGTGTGCTCCCTGGATGTACAGTCAGATATAGGAGACGGAAGGATCTGTGTGCTCCCTGGATGTACAGTCAGATATAGGAGACGGAAGGATCTGTGTGCTCCCTGGATGTACAGTCAGATATAGGAGACGGAAGGATCTGTGCGCTCCCTGGATGTACAGTCAGATATAGGAGACGGAAGGATCTGTGCGCTCCCTGGATGTACAGTCAGATATAGGAGACGGAAGGATCTGTGCGCTCCCTGGATGTACAGTCAGATATAGGAGATGGAAGGATCTGTGTGCTCCCTGGATGTACAGTCAGTTATAGGAGACGGAAGGATCTGTGTGTTCCCTGGATGTACAGTCAGATATAGGAGACGGAAGGATCTGTGTGCTCCCTGGATGTACAGTCAGATATAGGAGACGGAAGGATCTGTGTGCTCCCTGGATGTACAGTCAGATATAGGAGATGGAAGGATCTGTGTGCTCCCTGGATGTACAGTCGGATATAGGAGACGGAAGGATCTGTGTGCTCCCTGGATGTACAGTCGGATATAGGAGACGGAAGGATCTGTGTGTTCCCTGGATGTACAGTCAGATATAGGAGACGGAAGGATCTGTGCGCTCCCTGGATGTACAGTCAGATATAGGAGACGGAAGGATCTGTGTGCTCCCTGGATGTACAGTCAGATATAGGAGACGGAAGGATCTGTGTGCTCCCTGGATGTACAGTCAGATATAGGAGACTGAAGGATCTGTGTGCTCCCTGGATGTACAGTCAGATATAGGAGACGGAAGGATCTGTGTGTTCCTTGGATGTACAGTCAGATATAGGAGACGGAAGGATCTGTGCGCTCCCTGGATGTACAGTCAGATATAGGAGATGGAAGGATCTGTGTGTTCTCTTTAGGTGCTCTGCTCTCTGTTAGCCCGCATGTTGCCCGCTGGATGCCAGGCCTCTTCTGTCAGAATGAACGGGTTGTACTCAGTGGGCAGTGGCAATTCGGCTTCTTCTCTCTTACGGCAGTTGGAGCTACAAATGTGGGGTCCATCCGCATCTATGGTGATCAGGTAAGAAACAGGTTCCATGTACGTCTCCCTCATTCTCACTCTGCTGACCGTCTTGTGTCTCACCCACCTTCATTCACTTATCTTCCCTCCATTGTCCTGTCCCTTCCCCCACCCGTAACTACATACTATAAACGCTACTTGCTCACCGCTGGTAGTTTCCCCTCCTTGTTCAGACTCCTGCTTATCCCAACAGTCTACCGATTTCCTCACTCCCACTGCTCCAGCACCCTGCCAATCTCATTCACATCTCTCCCCTCTGTCCTGCTCTCCTGCACCAGGTCTATCTGTAACATACTGAGCCTTTCCACTCCACCTGCTCCAGCACCCTGCCAATCTCATTCACATCTCTCCCCTCTGTCCTGCTCTCCTGCACCAGGTCTATCTGTAACATACTGAGCCTTCCATTCCCACTGCTCCAGCACCCTGCCAATCTCATTCACATCTCTCCCCTCTATCCTGCTCTCCTGTACCAGGTCTATCTATAACATACTGAGCCTTTCCTCCCACTGCTCCAGCACCCTGCCACTCTCATTCACATCTCTCCCCTCTGCTCTGTCCTGCTCTCCTGCACCAGGTCTATCTGTAACATACTGAGCCTTTCCTCTACCACTGCTCCAACACCCTGCCACTCTCATTCACATCTCTCCCCTCTGTCCTGCTCTCCTACACCAGGTCTATCTATAACATACTGAGCCTTTCCTCCCACTGCTCCAGCACCCTGCCACTCTCATTCACATCTCTCCCCTCTGCTCTGTCCTGCTCTCCTGCACCAGGTCTATCTGTAACATACTGAGTCTTTCCTCTCCCACTGCTCCAGCACCCTGCTAATATCATTCACATATCTCCCCTCTGTCCTGCTCTCCTGCACCAGGTCTATCTGTAACATACTGAGCCTTTCCTCCCACTGCTCCAGCACCCTGCCAATCTCATTCACATCTCTCCCCTCTGTCCTGCTCTCCTGCACCAGGTCTATCTGTAACATACTGAGCCTTTCCTCCCACTGCTCCAGCACCCTGCCAATCTCATTCACATCTCTCCCCTCTGTCCTGCTCTCCTGCACCAGGTCTATCTGTAACATACTGAGCCTTTCCTCTCCCACTGCTCCAGCACCCTGCCAATCTCATTCACATCTCTCCCCTCTGTCCTGCTCTCCTGCACCAGGTCTATCTGTAACATACTGAGCCTTTCCACTCCAACTGCTCCAGCTCCCTGCCAATCTCATTCACATCTCTCCCCTCTGTCCTGCTCTCCTGCACCAGGTCTATCTGTAACATACTGAGCCTTTCCTCTCCCACTGCTCCAGTACCCTGCCAATCTCATTCACATCTCTCCCCTCTGTCCTGCTCTCCTGCACCAGGTCTATCTGTAACATACTGAGCCTTTCCTCCCACTGCTCCAGCACCCTGCCAATCTCATTCACATCTCTCCCCTCTGTCCTGCTCTCCTGCACCAGGTCTATCTGTAACATACTGAGCCTTTCCACTCCCACTGCTCCAGCACCCTGCCAATCTCATTCACCTCTCTCCCCTCTGTCCTGCTCTCCTGCACCAGGTCTATCTGTAACATACTGAGCCTTTCCACTCCAACTGCTCCAGCACCCTGCCAATCTCATTCACATCTCTCCCCTCTGTCCTGCTCTCCTGCACCAGGTCTATCTGTAACATACTGAGCCTTTCCACTCCAACTGCTCCAGCTCCCTGCCAATCTCATTCACATCTCTCCCCTCTGTCCTGCTCTCCTGCACCAGGTCTATCTGTAACATACTGAGCCTTTCCTCTCCCACTGCTCCAGCACCCTGCCAATCTCATTCACATCTCTCCCCTCTGTCCTGCTCTCCTGCACCAGGTCTATCTGTAACATACTGAGCCTTTCCACTCCAACTGCTCCAGCTCCCTGCCAATCTCATTCACATCTCTCCCCTCTGTCCTGCTCTCGTGCACCAGGTCTATCTGTAACATACTGAGCCTTTCCACTCCCACTGCTCCAGCACCCTGCCAATCTCATTCACATCTCTCCCCTCTGTCCTGCTCTCCTGCACCAGGTCTATCTGCAACATACTGAGCCTTTCCACTCCCACTGCTCCAGCACCCTGCCAATCTCATTCACATCTCTCCCCTCTGTCCTGCTCTCCTGCACCAGGTCTATCTGTAACATACTGAGCCTTTCCACTCCAACTGCTCCAGCTCCCTGCCAATCTCATTCACATCTCTCCCCTCTGTCCTGCTCTCCTGCACCAGGTCTATCTGTAACATACTGAGCCTTTCCATTCCCACTGCTCCAGCACCCTGCCAATCTCATTCACATCTCTCCCCTCTATCCTGCTCTCCTGTACCAGGTCTATCTATAACATACTGAGCCTTTCCTCCCACTGCTCCAGCACCCTGCCACTCTCATTCACATCTCTCCCCTCTGCTCTGTCCTGCTCTCCTGCACCAGGTCTATCTGTAACATACTGAGCCTTTCCTCTACCACTGCTCCAACACCCTGCCACTCTCATTCACATCTCTCCCCTCTGTCCTGCTCTCCTACACCAGGTCTATCTATAACATACTGAGCCTTTCCTCCCACTGCTCCAGCACCCTGCCACTCTCATTCACATCTCTCCCCTCTGCTCTGTCCTGCTCTCCTGCACCAGGTCTATCTGTAACATACTGAGTCTTTCCTCTCCCACTGCTCCAGCACCCTGCTAATATCATTCACATATCTCCCCTCTGTCCTGCTCTCCTGCACCAGGTCTATCTGTAACATACTGAGCCTTTCCTACCACTGCTCCAGCACCCTGCCAATCTCATTCACATCTCTCCCCTCTGTCCTGCACCAGGTCTATCTGTAACATACTGAGCCTTTCCTCTCCCACTGCTCAAGCACCCTGCCAATCTCATTCACATCTCTCCCCTCTGTCCTGATCTCCTGCACCAGGTCTATCTGTAACATACTGAGCCTTTCCTCCCACTGCTCCAGCACCCTGCCAATCTCATTCACATCTCTCCCCTCTGTCCTGCTCTCCTGCACCAGGTCTATCTGTAACATACTGAGCCTTTCCTCTCCCACTGCTCCAGCACCCTGCCAATCTCATTCACATCTCTCCCCTCTGTCCTGCTCTCCTGCACCAGGTCTATCTGTAACATACTGAGCCTTTCCTCCCACTGCTCCAGCACCCTGCCAATCTCATTCACATCTCTCCCCTCTGTCCTGCTCTCCTGCACCAGGTCTATCTGTAACATACTGAGCCTTTCCTCTCCCACTGCTCCAGCACCCTGCCAATCTCATTCACATCTCTCCCCTCTGTCCTGCTCTCCTGCACCAGGTCTATCTGTAACATACTGAGCCTTTCCACTCCAACTGCTCCAGCTCCCTGCCAATCTCATTCACATCTCTCCCCTCTGTCCTGCTCTCCTGTACCAGGTCTATCTGCAACATACTGAGCCTTTCCACTCCCACTGCTCCAGCACCCTGCCAATCTCATTCACATCTCTCCCCTCTGTCCTGCTATCCTGCACCAGGTCTATCTATAACATACTGAGCCTTTCCACTCCCACTGCTCCAGCACCCTGCCAATCTCATTCACATCTCTCCCCTCTGTCCTGCTCTCCTGCACCAGGTCTATCTGTAACATACTGAGCCTTTCCATTCCCACTGCTCCAGCACCCTGCCAATCTTATTCACATCTCTCCCCTCTATCCTGCTCTCCTGTACCAGGTCTATCTATAACATACTGAGCCTTTCCTCCCACTGCTCCAGCACCCTGCCACTCTCATTCACATCTCTCCCCTCTGCTCTGTCCTGCTCTCCTGCACCAGGTCTATCTGTAACATACTGAGCCTTTCCTCTACCACTGCTCCAACACCCTGCCACTCTCATTCACATCTCTCCCCTCTGTCCTGCTCTCCTACACCAGGTCTATCTATAACATACTGAGCCTTTCCTCCCACTGCTCCAGCACCCTGCCACTCTCATTCACATCTCTCCCCTCTGCTCTGTCCTGCTCTGCTGCACCAGGTCTATCTGTAACATACTGAGTCTTTCCTCTCCCACTGCTCCAGCACCCTGCTAATATCATTCACATATCTCCCCTCTGTCCTGCTCTCCTGCACCAGGTCTATCTGTAACATACTGAGCCTTTCATACCACTGCTCCAGCACCCTGCCAATCTCATTCACATCTCTCCCCTCTGTCCTGCACCAGGTCTATCTGTAACATACTGAGCCTTTCCTCTCCCACTGCTCCAGCACCCTGCCAATCTCATTCACATCTCTCCCCTCTGTCCTGCTCTCCTGCACCAGGTCTATCTGTAACATACTGAGCCTTTCCACTCCCACTGCTCCAGCACCCTGCCAATCTCATTCACATCTCTCCCCTCTGTCCTGCTCTCCTGCACCAGGTCTACCTGTGACATACTGAGCCTTTCCTCCCACTGCTCCAGCACCCTGCCAATCTCATTCACATCTCTCCCCTCTGTCCTGCTCTCCTGCACCAGGTCTATCTGTAACATACTGAGCCTTTCCACTCCCACTACTCCAGCACCCTGCCAATCTCATTCACATCTCTCCCCTCTGTCCTGCTCTCCTGCACCAGGTCTATCTGTAACATACTGAGCCTTTCCACTCCCACTGCTCCAGCACCCTGCCACTCTCATTCACATCTCTCCCCTCTGCACTGTCCTGCTCTCCTGCACCAGGTCTATCTGTAACATACTGAGCCTTTCCACTCCCACTGCTGCAGTACCCTGCCAATCTCATTCACATCTCTCCCCTCTGTCCTGCTCTCCTGCACCAGGTCTATCTGTAACATACTGAGCCTTTCCACTCCCACTGCTCCAGCACCCTGCCAATCTCATTCACATCTCTCCCCTCTGTCCTGCTCTCCTGCACCAGGTCTATCTGTAACATACTGAGCCTTTCCACTCCAACTGCTCCAGCTCCCTGCCAATCTCATTCACATCTCTCCCCTCTGTCCTGCTCTCCTGCACCAGGTCTATCTGTAACATACTGAGCCTTTCCACTCCCACTGCTCCAGCACCCTGCCAATCTCATTCACATCTCTCCCCTCTGTCCTGCTCTCCTGCACCAGGTCTATCTGTAACATACTGAGCCTTTCCTCCCACTGCTCCAGCACCCTGCCAATCTCATTCACATCTCTCTCCTCTACTCTGTCCTGCTCTCCTGCACCAGGTCTATCTGTAACATACTGAGCCTTTCCTCTCCCACTGCTCCAGCACCCTGCCAATCTCATTCACATCTCTCCCCTCTGCTCTGTCCTGCTCTCCTGCACCAGGTCTATCTGTAACATACTGAGCCTTTCCACTCCCACTGCTCCAGCACCCTGCCAATCTGATTCACATCTCTCCCCTCTGTCCTGCTCTCCTGCACCAGGTCTATCTGTAACATACTGAGCCTTTCCACTCCACCTGCTCCAGCACCCTGCCAATCTCATTCACATCTCTCCCCTCTGTCCTGCTCTCCTGCACCAGGTCTATCTGTAACATACTGAGCCTTTCCACTCCCACTGCTCCAGCACCCTGCCAATCTCATTCACATCTCTCCCCTCTGTCCTGCACTACTGCACCAGGTCTATCTGTAAGATACTGAGCCTTTCCTCTCCCACTGCTCCAGCACCCTGCTAATATCATTCACATCTCTCCCCTCTGTCCTGCTCTCCTGCACCAGGTCTATCTGTAACATACTGAGCCTTTCCTCCCACTGCTCCAGCACCCTGCCAATCTCATTCACATCTCTCCCCTCTGTCCTGCTCTCCTGCACCAGGTCTATCTGTAACATACTGAGCCTTTCCTCCCACTGCTCCAGCACCCTGCCAATCTCATTCACATCTCTCCCCTCTACTCTCTCCTGCTCTCCTGCACCAGGTCTATCTGTAACATACTGAGCCTTTCCTGCAACTGCTCCAGCACTCTGCCAATCTCATTCACATCTCTCCCCTCTGTCCTGCTCTCTTGCACCAGGTCTATCTGCAACATACTGAGCCTTTCCTCTCCCACTGCTCCAGCACCCTGCCAATCTCATTCACATCTCTCCCCTCTGTCCTGCTCTCCTGCACCAGGTCTATCTGTAACATACTGAGCCTTTCCTCTCACACTGCTCCAGCACCCTGCCAATCTCATTCACATCTCTGCCCTCTGTCCTGCACCAGGTCTATGGGTAACATACTGAGCCTTTCCTGCAACTGCTCCAGCACTCTGCCAGTCTCATTCACATCTCTCCCCTCTGTCCTGCTCTCTTGCACCAGGTCTATCTGCAACATACTGAGCCTTTCCTCTCCCACTGCTCCAGCACCCTGCCAATCTCATTCACATCTCTCCCCTCTGTCCTGCTCTCCTGCACCAGGTCTATCTGTAACATACTGAGCCTTTCCTCCAACTGCTCCAGCACCCTGCCAATCTCATTCACATCTCTCCCCTCTGCTCTGTCCTGCTCTCCTGCACCAGGTCTAGCTGTAACATTCTGAGCCTTTCCTCCAACTGCTCCAGCCCCCTGCCAATCTCATTCACATCTCTCCCCTCTGTCCTGCTCTCCTGCACCAGGTCTATCTGTAACATACTGAGCGTTTCCTCTCCCACTGCTCCAGCACCCTGCCAATCTCATTCACATCTCTCCCCTCTGTCCTGCTCTCCTGCACCAGGTCTATCTGTAACATACTGAGCCTTTCCTCCCACTGCTCCAGCACCCTGCCAATCTCATTCACATCTCTCCCCTCTACTCTCTCCTGCTCTCCTGCACCAGGTCTATCTGTAACATACTGAGCCTTTCCTCCCACTGCTCCAGCACCCTGCCAATCTCATTCACATCTCTCCCCTCTGTCCTGCTCTCCTGCACCAGGTCTATCTGTAACATACTGAGCCTTTCCTCCCACTGCTCCAGCACCCTGCCAATCTCATTCACATCTCTCCCCTCTACTCTGTCCTGCTCTCCTGCACCAGGTCTATCTGTAACATACTGAGCCTTTCCTCTCCCACTGCTCCAGCACCCTGCCAATCTCATTCACATCTCTCCCCTCTGCTCTGTCCTGCTCTCCTGCACCAGGTCTATCTGTAACATACTGAGCCTTTCCTCTCCCACTGCTCCAGCACCCTGCCAATCTCATTCACCTCTCTCCCCTCTGTCCTGCTCTCCTGCACCAGGTCTATCTGTAACATACTGAGCCTTTCCACTCCACCTGCTCCAGCACCCTGCCAATCTCATTCACATCTCTCCCGTCTGTCCTGCTCTCCTGCACCAGGTCTATCTGTAACATGCTGAGCCTTTCCACTCCCACTGCTCCAGCACCCTGCCAATCTCATTCACATCTCTCCCCTCTGTCCTGCTCTCCTGCACCAGGTCTATCTGTAACATACTGAGACTTTCCTTCCACTGCTCCAGCACCCTGCCAATCTCATTCACATCTCTCCCCTCTGTCCTGCTCTCCTGCACCAGGTCTATCTGTAACATACTGAGCCTTTCCTCCCACTGCTCCAGCACCCTGCCAATCTCATTCACCTCTCTCCCCTCTGTCCTGCTCTCCTGCACCAGGTCTATCTGTAACATACTGAGCCTTTCCTCTCCCACTGCTCCAGCACCCTGCCAATCTCATTCACATCTCTCCCCTCTGTCCTGCTCTCCTGCACCAGGTCTATCTGTAACATACTGAGCCTTTCCTCCCACTGCTCCAGCACCCTGCCAATCTCATTCACATCTCTCCCCTCTGTCCTGCTCTCCTGCACCAGGTCTATCTGTAACATACTGAGCCTTTCCTCCCACTGCTCCAGCACCGTGCCAATCTCATTCACATCTCTCCCCTCTGTCCTGCTCTCCTGCACCAGGTCTATCTGTAACATACTGAGCCTTTCCTCTCCCACTGCTCCAGCACCCTACCAATCTCATTCACATCTCTCCCCTCTGTCCTGCTCTCCTGCACCAGGTCTATCTGTAACATACTGAGCCTTTCCTCTCCCACTGCTCCAGCACCCTGCCAATCTCATTCACATCTCTCCCCTCTGCTCTGTCCTGCTCTCCTGCACCAGGTCTATCTGTAACATACTGAGCCTTTCCACTCCCACTGCTCCAGCACCCTGCCAATCTGATTCACATCTCTCCCCTCTGTCCTGCTCTCCTGCACCAGGTCTATCTGTAACATACTGAGCCTTTCCACTCCACCTGCTCCAGCACCCTGCCAATCTCATTCACATCTCTCCCCTCTGTCCTGCTCTCCTGCACCAGGTCTATCTGTAACATACTGAGCCTTTCCACTCCCACTGCTCCAGCACCCTGCCAATCTCATTCACATCTCTCCCCTCTGTCCTGCACTACTGCACCAGGTCTATCTGTAAGATACTGAGCCTTTCCTCTCCCACTGCTCCAGCACCCTGCTAATATCATTCACATCTCTCCCCTCTGTCCTGCTCTCCTGCACCAGGTCTATCTGTAACATACTGAGCCTTTCCTCCCACTGCTCCAGCACCCTGCCAATCTCATTCACATCTCTCCCCTCTGTCCTGCTCTCCTGCACCAGGTCTATCTGTAACATACTGAGCCTTTCCTCCCACTGCTCCAGCACCCTGCCAATCTCATTCACATCTCTCCCCTCTGTCCTGCTCTCCTGCACCAGGTCTATCTGTAACATACTGAGCCTTTCCTCCCACTGCTCCAGCACCCTGCCAATCTCATTCACATCTCTCCCCTCTACTCTCTCCTGCTCTCCTGCACCAGGTCTATCTGTAACATACTGAGCCTTTCCTGCAACTGCTCCAGCACTCTGCCAATCTCATTCACATCTCTCCCCTCTGTCCTGCTCTCTTGCACCAGGTCTATCTGCAACATACTGAGCCTTTCCTCTCCCACTGCTCCAGCACCCTGCCAATCTCATTCACATCTCTCTCCTCTGTCCTGCTCTCCTGCACCAGGTCTATCTGTAACATACTGAGCCTTTCCTCTCACACTGCTCCAGCACCCTGCCAATCTCATTCACATCTCTGCCCTCTGTCCTGCACCAGGTCTATGGGTAACATACTGAGCCTTTCCTGCAACTGCTCCAGCACTCTGCCAATCTCATTCACATCTCTCCCCTCTGTCCTGCTCTCTTGCACCAGGTCTATCTGCAACATACTGAGCCTTTCCTCTCCCACTGCTCCAGCACCCTGCCAATCTCATTCACATCTCTCCCCTCTGTCCTGCTCTCCTGCACCAGGTCTATCTGTAACATACTGAGCCTTTCCTCCAACTGCTCCAGCACCCTGCCAATCTCATTCACATCTCTCCCCTCTGCTCTGTCCTGCTCTCCTGCACCAGGTCTAGCTGTAACATTCTGAGCCTTTCCTCCAACTGCTCCAGCCCCCTGCCAATCTCATTCACATCTCTCCCCTCTGTCCTGCTCTCCTGCACCAGGTCTATCTGTAACATACTGAGCCTTTCCTCTCCCACTGCTCCAGCACCCTGCCAATCTCATTCACATCTCTCCCCTCTGTCCTGCTCTCCTGCACCAGGTCTATCTGTAACATACTGAGCCTTTCCACTCCCACTGCTCCAGCACCCTGCCAATCTCATTCACATCTCTCCACTCTGCTCTGTCCTGCTCTCCTGCACCAGGTCTATCTGTAACATACTGAGCCTTTCCACTCCCACTGCTCCAGCACCCTGCCAATCTCATTCACATCTCTCCCCTCTGTCCTGCTCTCCTGCACCAGGTCTATCTGTAACATACTGAGCCTTTCCACTCCACCTGCTCCAGCACCCTGCCAATCTCATTCACCTCTCTCCCCTCTGTCCTGCTCTCCTGCACCAGGTCTATCTGTAACATACTGAGCCTTTCCTCTCCCACTGCTCCAGCACCCTGCCAATCTCATTCACATCTCTCCCGTCTGTCCTGCTCTCCTGCACCAGGTCTATCTGTAACATACTGAGACTTTCCTTCCACTGCTCCAGCACCCTGCCAATCTCATTCACATCTCTCCCCTCTGTCCTGCTCTCCTGCACCAGGTCTATCTGTAACATACTGAGACTTTCCTTCCACTGCTCCAGCACCCTGCCAATCTCATTCACATCTCTCCCCTCTGTCCTGCACTCCTGCACCAGGTCTATCTGTAACATACTGAGCCTTTCCTCTCCCACTGCTCCAGCACCTTGCCAATCTCATTCACATCTCTCCCCTCTACTCTGTCCTGCTCTCCTGCACCAGGTCTATCTGTAACATACTGAGCCTTTCCTCTCCCACTGCTCCAGCACCCTGCCAATCTCATTCACATCTCTCCCCTCTGTCCTGCTCTCCTGCACCAGGTCTATCTGTAACATACTGAGCCTTTCAACTCCCACTGCTCCAGCACCCTGCCACTCTCATTCACATCTCTCCCCTCTGCACTGTCCTGCTCTCGTGCACCAGGTCTATCTGTAACATACTGAGCCTTTCCACTCCCACTGCTCCAGCACCCTGCCAATCTCATTCACATCTCTCCCCTCTGTCCTGCTCTCCTGCACCAGGTCTATCTGTAACATACTGAGACTTTCCTTCCACTGCTCCAGCACCCTGCCAATCTCATTCACATCTCTCCCCTCTGTCCTGCACTCCTGCACCAGGTCTATCTGTAACATACTGAGCCTTTCCTCTCCCACTGCTCCAGCACCTTGCCAATCTCATTCACATCTCTCCCCTCTGCTCTGTCCTGCTCTCCTGCACCAGGTCTATCTGTAACATACTGAGCCTTTCCACTCCCACTGCTCCAGCACCCTGCCAATCTCATTCACATCTCTCCCCTCTGTCCTGCTCTCCTGCACCAGGTCTATCTGTAACATACTGAGCCTTTCAACTCCCACTGCTCCAGCACCCTGCCAATCTCATTCACATCTCTCCCCTCTGTCCTGCACTCCTGCACCAGGTCTATCTGTAACATACTGAGCCTTTCCTCTCCCACTGCTCCAGCACCTTGCCAATCTCATTCACATCTCTCCCCTCTACTCTGTCCTGCTCTCCTGCACCAGGTCTATCTGTAACATACTGAGCCTTTCCACTCCCACTGCTCCAGCACCCTGCCAATCTCATTCACATCTCTCCCCTCTGTCCTGCTCTCCTGCAACAGGTCTATCTGTAACATACTGAGCCTTTCCACTCCAACTGCTCCAGCTCCCTTCCAATCTCATTCACATCTCTCCCCTCTGTCCTGCTCTCCTGCACCAGGTCTATCTGTAACATACTGAGCCTTTCCACTCCCACTGCTCCAGCACCCTGCCAATCTCATTCACATCTCTCCCCTCTGTCCTGCTCTCCTGCACCAGGTCTATCTATAACATACTGAGCCTTTCCTCCCACTGCTCCAGCACCCTGCCACTCTCATTCACATCTCTAACCTCTGCTCTGTCCTGCTCTCCTGCACCAGGTCTATCTGTAACATACTGAGCCTTTCCTCTCCCACTGCTCCAGCACCCTGCAAATCTCATTCACATCTCTCCCCTCTGCTCTGTCCTGCTCTCCTGCACCAGGTCTATCTGTAACATACTGAGCCTTTCCACTCCCACTGCTCCAGCACCCTGCCAATCTCATTCACATCTCTCCCCTCTGTCCTGCTCTCCTGCACCAGGTCTATCTGTAACATACTGAGCCTTTCCTCTCCCACTGCTCCAGCACCCTGCCAATCTCATTCACATCTCTCCCCTCTGTCCTGCTCTCCTGCACCAGGTCTATCTGTAACATACTGAGCCTTTCCTCTCCCACTGCTCCAGCACCCTACCAATCTCATTCACATCTCTCCCCTCTGTCCTGCTCTCCTGCACCAGGTCTATCTGTAACATACTGAGCCTTTCCTCTCCCACTGCTCCAGCACCCTGCCAATCTCATTCACATCTCTCCCCTCTGTCCTGCTCTCCTGTACCAGGTCTATCTGTAACATACTGAGCCTTTCTTCCCACTGCTCCAGCACCCTGCCAATCTCATTCACATCTCTCCCCTCTACTCTGTCCTGCTCTCTTGCACCAGGTCTATCTGTAACATACTGAGCATTTCCTCTCCCACTGCTCCAGCACCCTGCCAATCTCATTCACATCTCTCCCCTCTGTCCTGCTCTCCTGCACCAGGTCTATCTGTAACATACTGAGCCTTTCCACTCCCACTGCTCCAGCACCCTGCCAATCTCATTCACATCTCTCCACTCTGCTCTGTCCTGCTCTCCTGCACCAGGTCTATCTGTAACATACTGAGCCTTTCCACTCCCACTGCTCCAGCACCCTGCCAATCTCATTCACATCTCTCCCCTCTGTCCTGCTCTCCTGCACCAGGTCTATCTGTAACATACTGAGCCTTTCCACTCCACCTGCTCCAGCACCCTGCCAATCTCATTCACCTCTCTCCCCTCTGTCCTGCTCTCCTGCACCAGGTCTATCTGTAACATACTGAGCCTTTCCTCTCCCACTGCTCCAGCACCCTGCCAATCTCATTCACATCTCTCCCGTCTGTCCTGCTCTCCTGCACCAGGTCTATCTGTAACATACTGAGACTTTCCTTCCACTGCTCCAGCACCCTGCCAATCTCATTCACATCTCTCCCCTCTGTCCTGCTCTCCTGCACCAGGTCTATCTGTAACATACTGAGACTTTCCTTCCACTGCTCCAGCACCCTGCCAATCTCATTCACATCTCTCCCCTCTGTCCTGCACTCCTGCACCAGGTCTATCTGTAACATACTGAGCCTTTCCTCTCCCACTGCTCCAGCACCTTGCCAATCTCATTCACATCTCTCCCCTCTACTCTGTCCTGCTCTCCTGCACCAGGTCTATCTGTAACATACTGAGCCTTTCCTCTCCCACTGCTCCAGCACCCTGCCAATCTCATTCACATCTCTCCCCTCTGTCCTGCTCTCCTGCACCAGGTCTATCTGTAACATACTGAGCCTTTCAACTCCCACTGCTCCAGCACCCTGCCACTCTCATTCACATCTCTCCCCTCTGCACTGTCCTGCTCTCGTGCACCAGGTCTATCTGTAACATACTGAGCCTTTCCACTCCCACTGCTCCAGCACCCTGCCAATCTCATTCACATCTCTCCCCTCTGTCCTGCTCTCCTGCACCAGGTCTATCTGTAACATACTGAGACTTTCCTTCCACTGCTCCAGCACCCTGCCAATCTCATTCACATCTCTCCCCTCTGTCCTGCACTCCTGCACCAGGTCTATCTGTAACATACTGAGCCTTTCCTCTCCCACTGCTCCAGCACCTTGCCAATCTCATTCACATCTCTCCCCTCTGCTCTGTCCTGCTCTCCTGCACCAGGTCTATCTGTAACATACTGAGCCTTTCCACTCCCACTGCTCCAGCACCCTGCCAATCTCATTCACATCTCTCCCCTCTGTCCTGCTCTCCTGCACCAGGTCTATCTGTAACATACTGAGCCTTTCAACTCCCACTGCTCCAGCACCCTGCCAATCTCATTCACATCTCTCCCCTCTGTCCTGCACTCCTGCACCAGGTCTATCTGTAACATACTGAGCCTTTCCTCTCCCACTGCTCCAGCACCTTGCCAATCTCATTCACATCTCTCCCCTCTACTCTGTCCTGCTCTCCTGCACCAGGTCTATCTGTAACATACTGAGCCTTTCCACTCCCACTGCTCCAGCACCCTGCCAATCTCATTCACATCTCTCCCCTCTGTCCTGCTCTCCTGCAACAGGTCTATCTGTAACATACTGAGCCTTTCCACTCCAACTGCTCCAGCTCCCTTCCAATCTCATTCACATCTCTCCCCTCTGTCCTGCTCTCCTGCACCAGGTCTATCTGTAACATACTGAGCCTTTCCACTCCCACTGCTCCAGCACCCTGCCAATCTCATTCACATCTCTCCCCTCTGTCCTGCTCTCCTGCACCAGGTCTATCTATAACATACTGAGCCTTTCCTCCCACTGCTCCAGCACCCTGCCAATCTCATTCACATCTCTCCCCTCTGCTCTGTCCTGCTCTCCTGCACCAGGTCTAGCTGTAACATTCTGAGCCTTTCCTCCAACTGCTCCAGCCCCCTGCCAATCTCATTCACATCTCTCCCCTCTGTCCTGCTCTCCTGCACCAGGTCTATCTGTAACATACTGAGCCTTTCCTCTCCCACTGCTCCAGCACCCTGCCAATCTCATTCACATCTCTAACCTCTGCTCTGTCCTGCTCTCCTGCACCAGGTCTATCTGTAACATACTGAGCCTTTCCTCTCCCACTGCTCCAGCACCCTGCAAATCTCATTCACATCTCTCCCCTCTGCTCTGTCCTGCTCTCCTGCACCAGGTCTATCTGTAACATACTGAGCCTTTCCACTCCCACTGCTCCAGCACCCTGCCAATCTCATTCACATCTCTCCCCTCTGTCCTGCTCTCCTGCACCAGGTCTATCTGTAACATACTGAGCCTTTCCTCTCCCACTGCTCCAGCACCCTGCCAATCTCATTCACATCTCTCCCCTCTGTCCTGCTCTCCTGCACCAGGTCTATCTGTAACATACTGAGCCTTTCCTCCCACTGCTCCAGCACCCTGCCAATCTCATTCACATCTCTCTCCTGTACTCTGTCCTGCTCTCCTGCACCAGGTCTATCTGTAACATACTGAGCCTTTCCTCTCCCACTGCTCCAGCACCCTGCCAATCTCATTCACATCTCTCCCCTCTGCTCTGTCCTGCTCTCCTGCACCAGGTCTATCTGTAACATACTGAGCCTTTCCACTCCCACTGCTCCAGCACCCTGCCAATCTGATTCACATCTCTCCCCTCTGTCCTGCTCTCCTGCACCAGGTCTATCTGTTACATACTGAGCCTTTCCACTCCACCTGCTCCAGCACCCTGCCAATCTCATTCACATCTCTCCCCTCTGTCCTGCTCTCCTGCACCAGGTCTATCTGTAACATACTGAGCCTTAACTCTCCCACTGCTCCAGCACCCTGCCAATCTCATTCACATCTCTCCCGTCTGTCCTGCTCTCCTGCACCAGGTCTATCTGTAACATACTGAGCCTTTCCACTCCCACTGCTCCAGCACCCTGCCAATCTCATTCACATCTCTCCCCTCTGTCCTGCTCTCCTGCACCAGGTCTATCTGTAACATACTGAGACTTTCCTTCCACTGCTCCAGCACCCTGCCAATCTCATTCACATCTCTCCCCTCTGTCCTGCACTACTGCACCAGGTCTATCTGTAAGATACTGAGCCTTTCCTCTCCCACTGCTCCAGCACCCTGCCAATCTCATTCACATCTCTCCCCTCTACTCTGTCCTGCTCTCCTGCACCAGGTCTATCTGTAACATACTGAGCCTTTCCTCTCCCACTGCTCCAGCACCCTGCCAATCTCATTCACATCTCTCCCCTCTGTCCTGCTTTCCTGCACCAGGTCTATCTGTAACATACTGAGCCTTTCCTCCCACTGCTCTAGCACCCTGCCAATCTCATTCACATCTCTCCCCTCTGCTCTGTCCTGCTCTCCTGCACCAGGTCTATCTGTAACATACTGAGCCTTTCCACTCCCACTGCTCCAGCACCCTGCCAATCTCATTCACATCTCTCCCCACTACTCTGTCCTGCTCTCCTGCACCAGGTCTATCTGTAACATACTGAGCCTTTCCACTCCCACTGCTCCAGCACCCTGCCAATCTCATTCACATCTCTCCCCTCTGTCCTGCTCTTCTGCACCAGGTCTATCTGTAACATACTGAGCCTTTCCTCCCACTGCTCCAGCACCCTGCCAATCTCATTCACATCTCTACCCTCTGTCCTGCTCTCCTGCACCAGGTCTATCTGTAACATACTGAGCCTTTCCACTCCAACTGCTCCAGGACGCTGCCAATCTCATTCACATCTCTCCCCTCTGCTCTGTCCTGCTCTCCTGCACCAGGTCTATCTGTAACATACTGAGCCTTTCCTCTCCCACTGCTCCAGCACCGTGCCAATCTCATTCACATCTCTCCCCTCTGTCCTGCTCTCCTGCACCAGGTCTATCTGTAACATACTGAGCCTTTCCACTCCCTCTGCTCCAGCACCCTGCCAATCTCATTCACATCTCTCCACTCTGTCCTGCTCTCCTGCACCAGGTCTATCTGTAACATACTGAGCCTTTCCTCTCCCACTGCTCCAGCACCCTGCCAATCTCATTCATATCTCTCCCTTCTGTCCTGCTCTCCTGCACCAGGTCTATCTGTAACATACTGAGCCTTTCCACTCCCACTGCTCCAGCACCCTGCCAATCTCATTCACATCTCTCCCCTCTGCTCTGTCCTGCTCTCCTGCACCAGGTCTATCTGTAACATACTGAGCCTTTCCACTCCCACTGCTCCAGCACCCTGCCACTCTCATTCACATCTCTCCCCTCTGCACTGTCCTGCTCTCGTGCACCAGGTCTATCTGTAACATACTGAGCCTTTCCACTCCCACTGCTCCAGCACCCTGCCAATCTCATTCACATCTCTCCCCTCTGTCCTGCTCTCCTGCACCAGGTCTATCTGTAACATACTGAGCCTTTCCACTCCCACTGCTCCAGCACCCTGCCAATCTCATTCACATCTCTCCCCTCTGTCCTGCTCTCCTGCACCAGGTCTATCTGTAACATACTGAGCCTTTCCACTCCAACTGCTCCAGCTCCCTGCCAATCTCATTCACATCTCTCCCCTCTGTCCTGCTCTCCTGCACCAGGTCTATCTGTAACATACTGAGCCTTTCCACTCCCACTGCTCCAGCACCCTGCCAATCTCATTCACATCTCTCCCCTCTGTCCTGCTCTCCTGCACCAGGTCTATCTATAACATACTGAGCCTTTCCTCCCACTGCTCCAGCACCCTGCCACTCTCATTCACATCTCTCCCCTCTGCTCTGTCCTGCTCTCCTGCACCAGGTCTATCTGTAACATACGGAGCCTTTCCTCTCCCACTGCTCCAGCACCCTGCCAATCTCATTCACATCTCTCCCCTCTGCTCTGTCCTGCTCTCCTGCACCAGGTCTATCTGTAACATACTGAGCCTTTCCACTCCCACTGCTCCAGCACCCTGCCAATCTCATTCACATCTCTCCCCTCTGTCCTGCTCTCCTGCACCAGGTCTATCTGTAACATACTGAGCCTTTCCTCTCCCACTGCTCCAGCACCCTGCCAATCTCATTCACATCTCTCCCCTCTGTCCTGCTCTCCTGCACCAGGTCTATCTGTAACATACTGAGCCTTTCCTCCCACTGCTCCAGCACCCTGCCAATCTCATTCACATCTCTCTCCTCTACTCTGTCCTGCTCTCCTGCACCAGGTCTATCTGTAACATACTGAGCCTTTCCTCTCCCACTGCTCCAGCACCCTGCCAATCTCATTCACATCTCTCCCCTCTGCTCTGTCCTGCTCTCCTGCACCAGGTCTATCTGTAACATACTGAGCCTTTCCACTCCCACTGCTCCAGCACCCTGCCAATCTCATTCACATCTCTCCCCTCTGTCCTGCTCTCCTGCACCAGGTCTATCTGTAACATACTGAGCCTTTCCACTCCAACTGCTCCAGCTCCCTGCCAATCTCATTCACATCTCTCCCCTCTGTCCTGCTCTCCTGCACCAGGTCTATCTGTAACATACTGAGCCTTTCCTCCCACTGCTCCAGCACCCTGCCACTCTCATTCACATCTCTCCCCTCTGCTCTGTCCTGCTCTCCTGCACCAGGTCTATCTGTAACATACTGAGCCTTTCCTCTACCACTGCTCCAACACCCTGCCACTCTCATTCACATCTCTCCCCTCTGTCCTGCTCTCCTACACCAGGTCTATCTATAACATACTGAGCCTTTCCTCCCACTGCTCCAGCACCCTGCCACTCTCAGTCACATCTCTCCCCTCTGCTCTGTCCTGCTCTCCTGCACCAGGTCTATCTGTAACATACTGAGTCTTTCCTCTCCCACTGCTCCAGCACCCTGCTAATATCATTCACATATCTCCCCTCTGTCCTGCTCTCCTGCACCAGGTCTATCTGTAACATACTGAGCCTTTCCTACCACTGCTCCAGCACCCTGCCAATCTCATTCACATCTCTCCCCTCTGTCCTGCACCAGGTCTATCTGTAACATACTGAGCCTTTCCTCTCCCACTGCTCCAGCACCCTGCCAATCTCATTCACATCTCTCCCCTCTGTCCTGATCTCCTGCACCAGGTCTATCTGTAACATACTGAGCCTTTCCTCCCACTGCTCCAGCACCCTGCCAATCTCATTCACATCTCTCCCCTCTGTCCTGCTCTCCTGCACCAGGTCTATCTGTAACATACTGAGCCTTTCCTCTCCCACTGCTCCAGCACCCTGCCAATCTCATTCACATCTCTCCCCTCTGTCCTGCTCTCCTGCACCAGGTCTATCTGTAACATACTGAGCCTTTCCTCCCACTGCTCCAGCACCCTGCCAATCTCATTCACATCTCTCCCCTCTGTCCTGCTCTCCTGCACCAGGTCTATCTGTAACATACTGAGCCTTTCCTCTCCCACTGCTCCAGCACCCTGCCAATCTCATTCACATCTCTCCCCTCTGTCCTGCTCTCCTGCACCAGGTCTATCTGTAACATACTGAGCCTTTCCACTCCAACTGCTCCAGCTCCCTGCCAATCTCATTCACATCTCTCCCCTCTGTCCTGCTCTCCTGTACCAGGTCTATCTGCAACATACTGAGCCTTTCCACTCCCACTGCTCCAGCACCCTGCCAATCTCATTCACATCTCTCCCCTCTGTCCTGCTCTCCTGCACCAGGTCTATCTATAACATACTGAGCCTTTCCACTCCCACTGCTCCAGCACCCTGCCAATCTCATTCACATCTCTCCCCTCTGTCCTGCTCTCCTGCACCAGGTCTATCTGTAACATACTGAGCCTTTCCATTCCCACTGCTCCAGCACCCTGCCAATCTTATTCACATCTCTCCCCTCTATCCTGCTCTCCTGTACCAGGTCTATCTATAACATACTGAGCCTTTCCTCCCACTGCTCCAGCACCCTGCCACTCTCATTCACATCTCTCCCCTCTGCTCTGTCCTGCTCTCCTGCACCAGGTCTATCTGTAACATACTGAGCCTTTCCTCTACCACTGCTCCAACACCCTGCCACTCTCATTCACATCTCTCCCCTCTGTCCTGCTCTCCTACACCAGGTCTATCTATAACATACTGAGCCTTTCCTCCCACTGCTCCAGCACCCTGCCACTCTCATTCACATCTCTCCCCTCTGCTCTGTCCTGCTCTGCTGCACCAGGTCTATCTGTAACATACTGAGTCTTTCCTCTCCCACTGCTCCAGCACCCTGCTAATATCATTCACATATCTCCCCTCTGTCCTGCTCTCCTGCACCAGGTCTATCTGTAACATACTGAGCCTTTCCTACCACTGCTCCAGCACCCTGCCAATCTCATTCACATCTCTCCCCTCTGTCCTGCACCAGGTCTATCTGTAACATACTGAGCCTTTCCTCTCCCACTGCTCCAGCACCCTGCCAATCTCATTCACATCTCTCCCCTCTGTCCTGCTCTCCTGCACCAGGTCTATCTGTAACATACTGAGCCTTTCCACTCCCACTGCTCCAGCACCCTGCCAATCTCATTCACATCTCTCCCCTCTGTCCTGCTCTCCTGCACCAGGTCTACCTGTGACATACTGAGCCTTTCCTCCCACTGCTCCAGCACCCTGCCAATCTCATTCACATCTCTCCCCTCTGTCCTGCTCTCCTGCACCAGGTCTATCTGTAACATACTGAGCCTTTCCACTCCCACTACTCCAGCACCCTGCCAATCTCATTCACATCTCTCCCCTCTGTCCTGCTCTCCTGCACCAGGTCTATCTGTAACATACTGAGCCTTTCCACTCCCACTGCTCCAGCACCCTGCCACTCTCATTCACATCTCTCCCCTCTGCACTGTCCTGCTCTCCTGCACCAGGTCTATCTGTAACATACTGAGCCTTTCCACTCCCACTGCTCCAGTACCCTGCCAATCTCATTCACATCTCTCCCCTCTGTCCTGCTCTCCTGCACCAGGTCTATCTGTAACATACTGAGCCTTTCCACTCCCACTGCTCCAGCACCCTGCCAATCTCATTCACATCTCTCCCCTCTGTCCTGCTCTCCTGCACCAGGTCTATCTGTAACATACTGAGCCTTTCCACTCCAACTGCTCCAGCTCCCTGCCAATCTCATTCACATCTCTCCCCTCTGTCCTGCTCTCCTGCACCAGGTCTATCTGTAACATACTGAGCCTTTCCACTCCCACTGCTCCAGCACCCTGCCAATCTCATTCACATCTCTCCCCTCTGTCCTGCTCTCCTGCACCAGGTCTATCTATAACATACTGAGCCTTTCCTCCCACTGCTCCAGCACCCTGCCACTCTCATTCACATCTCTCCCCTCTGCTCTGTCCTGCTCTCCTGCACCAGGTCTATCTGTAACATACTGAGCCTTTCCTCTCCCACTGCTCCAGCACCCTGCCAATCTCATTCACATCTCTCCCCTCTGCTCTGTCCTGCTCTCCTGCACCAGGTCTATCTGTAACATACTGAGCCTTTCCACTCCCACTGCTCCAGCACCCTGCCAATCTCATTCACATCTCTCCCCTCTGTCCTGCTCTCCTGCACCAGGTCTATCTGTAACATACTGAGCCTTTCCTCCCACTGCTCCAGCACCCTGCCAATCTCATTCACATCTCTCTCCTCTACTCTGTCCTGCTCTCCTGCACCAGGTCTATCTGTAACATACTGAGCCTTTCCTCTCCCACTGCTCCAGCACCCTGCCAATCTCATTCACATCTCTCCCCTCTGCTCTGTCCTGCTCTCCTGCACCAGGTCTATCTGTAACATACTGAGCCTTTCCACTCCCACTGCTCCAGCACCCTGCCAATCTGATTCACATCTCTCCCCTCTGTCCTGCTCTCCTGCACCAGGTCTATCTGTAACATACTGAGCCTTTCCACTCCACCTGCTCCAGCACCCTGCCAATCTCATTCACATCTCTCCCCTCTGTCCTGCACCAGGTCTATCTGTAACATACTGAGCCTTTCCACTCCCACTGCTCCAGCACCCTGCCAATCTCATTCACATCTCTCCCCTCTGTCCTGCACTACTGCACCAGGTCTATCTGTAAGATACTGAGCCTTTCCTCTCCCACTGCTCCAGCACCCTGCTAATATCATTCACATCTCTCCCCTCTGTCCTGCTCTCCTGCACCAGGTCTATCTGTAACATACTGAGCCTTTCCTCCCACTGCTCCAGCACCCTGCCAATCTCATTCACATCTCTCCCCTCTGTCCTGCTCTCCTGCACCAGGTCTATCTGTAACATACTGAGCCTTTCCTCCCACTGCTCCAGCACCCTGCCAATCTCATTCACATCTCTCCCCTCTACTCTCTCCTGCTCTCCTGCACCAGGTCTATCTGTAACATACTGAGCCTTTCCTGCAACTGCTCCAGCACTCTGCCAATCTCATTCACATCTCTCCCCTCTGTCCTGCTCTCTTGCACCAGGTCTATCTGCAACATACTGAGCCTTTCCTCTCCCACTGCTCCAGCACCCTGCCAATCTCATTCACATCTCTCCCCTCTGTCCTGCTCTCCTGCACCAGGTCTATCTGTAACATACTGAGCCTTTCCTCTCACACTGCTCCAGCACCCTGCCAATCTCATTCACATCTCTGCCCTCTGTCCTGCACCAGGTCTATGGGTAACATACTGAGCCTTTCCTGCAACTGCTCCAGCACTCTGCCAATCTCATTCACATCTCTCCCCTCTGTCCTGCTCTCTTGCACCAGGTCTATCTGCAACATACTGAGCCTTTCCTCTCCCACTGCTCCAGCACCCTGCCAATCTCATTCACATCTCTCCCCTCTGTCCTGCTCTCCTGCACCAGGTCTATCTGTAACATACTGAGCCTTTCCTCCAACTGCTCCAGCACCCTGCCAATCTCATTCACATCTCTCCCCTCTGCTCTGTCCTGCTCTCCTGCACCAGGTCTAGCTGTAACATTCTGAGCCTTTCCTCCAACTGCTCCAGCCCCCTGCCAATCTCATTCACATCTCTCCCCTCTGTCCTGCTCTCCTGCACCAGGTCTATCTGTAACATACTGAGCCTTTCCTCTCCCACTGCTCCAGCACCCTGCCAATCTCATTCACATCTCTCCCCTCTGTCCTGCTCTCCTGCACCAGGTCTATCTGTAACATACTGAGCCTTTCCTCCCACTGCTCCAGCACCCTGCCAATCTCATTCACATCTCTCCCCTCTACTCTCTCCTGCTCTCCTGCACCAGGTCTATCTGTAACATACTGAGCCTTTCCTCCCACTGCTCCAGCACCCTGCCAATCTCATTCACATCTCTCCCCTCTGTCCTGCTCTCCTGCACCAGTCCTATCTGTAACATACTGAGCCTTTCCTCCCACTGCTCCAGCACCCTGCCAATCTCATTCACATCTCTCCCCTCTACTCTGTCCTGCTCTCCTGCACCAGGTCTATCTGTAACATACTGAGCCTTTCCTCTCCCACTGCTCCAGCACCCTGCCAATCTCATTCACATCTCTCCCCTCTGCTCTGTCCTGCTCTCCTGCACCAGGTCTATCTGTAACATACTGAGCCTTTCCTCTCCCACTGCTCCAGCACCCTGCCAATCTCATTCACCTCTCTCCCCTCTGTCCTGCTCTCCTGCACCAGGTCTATCTGTAACATACTGAGCCTTTCCACTCCACCTGCTCCAGCACCCTGCCAATCTCATTCACATCTCTCCCGTCTGTCCTGCTCTCCTGCACCAGGTCTATCTGTAACATGCTGAGCCTTTCCACTCCCACTGCTCCAGCACCCTGCCAATCTCATTCACATCTCTCCCCTCTGTCCTGCTCTCCTGCACCAGGTCTATCTGTAACATACTGAGACTTTCCTTCCACTGCTCCAGCACCCTGCCAATCTCATTCACATCTCTCCCCTCTGTCCTGCTCTCCTGCACCAGGTCTATCTGTAACATACTGAGCCTTTCCTCCCACTGCTCCAGCACCCTGCCAATCTCATTCACCTCTCTCCCCTCTGTCCTGCTCTCCTGCACCAGGTCTATCTGTAACATACTGAGCCTTTCCTCTCCCACTGCTCCAGCACCCTGCCAATCTCATTCACATCTCTCCCCTCTGTCCTGCTCTCCTGCACCAGGTCTATCTGTAACATACTGAGACTTTCCTTCCACTGCTCCAGCACCCTGCCAATCTCATTCACATCTCTCCCCTCTGTCCTGCTCTCCTGCACCAGGTCTATCTGTAACATACTGAGCCTTTCCTCCCACTGCTCCAGCACCCTGCCAATCTCATTCACATCTCTCCCCTCTGTCCTGCTCTCCTGCACCAGGTCTATCTGTAACATACTGAGCCTTTCCTCCCACTGCTCCAGCACCGTGCCAATCTCATTCACATCTCTCCCCTCTGTCCTGCTCTCCTGCACCAGGTCTATCTGTAACATACTGAGCCTTTCCTCTCCCACTGCTCCAGCACCCTACCAATCTCATTCACATCTCTCCCCTCTGTCCTGCTCTCCTGCACCAGGTCTATCTGTAACATACTGAGCCTTTCCTCTCCCACTGCTCCAGCACCCTGCCAATCTCATTCACATCTCTCCCCTCTGTCCTGCTCTCCTGCACCAGGTCTATCTGTAACATACTGAGCCTTTCTTCCCACTGCTCCAGCACCCTGCCAATCTCATTCACATCTCTCCCCTCTACTCTGTCCTGCTCTCTTGCACCAGGTCTATCTGTAACATACTGAGCCTTTCCTCTCCCACTGCTCCAGCACCCTGCCAATCTCATTCACATCTCTCCCCTCTGTCCTGCTCTCCTGCACCAGGTCTATCTGTAACATACTGAGCCTTTCCACTCCCACTGCTCCAGCACCCTGCCAATCTCATTCACATCTCTCCACTCTGCTCTGTCCTGCTCTCCTGCACCAGGTCTATCTGTAACATACTGAGCCTTTCCACTCCCACTGCTCCAGCACCCTGCCAATCTCATTCACATCTCTCCCCTCTGTCCTGCTCTCCTGCACCAGGTCTATCTGTAACATACTGAGCCTTTCCACTCCACCTGCTCCAGCACCCTGCCAATCTCATTCACCTCTCTCCCCTCTGTCCTGCTCTCCTGCACCAGGTCTATCTGTAACATACTGAGCCTTTCCTCTCCCACTGCTCCAGCACCCTGCCAATCTCATTCACATCTCTCCCGTCTGTCCTGCTCTCCTGCACCAGGTCTATCTGTAACATACTGAGACTTTCCTTCCACTGCTCCAGCACCCTGCCAATCTCATTCACATCTCTCCCCTCTGTCCTGCTCTCCTGCACCAGGTCTATCTGTAACATACTGAGACTTTCCTTCCACTGCTCCAGCACCCTGCCAATCTCATTCACATCTCTCCCCTCTGTCCTGCACTACTGCACCAGGTCTATCTGTAAGATACTGAGCCTTTCCTCTCCCACTGCTCCAGCACCCTGCCAATCTCATTCACATCTCTCCCCTCTACTCTGTCCTGCTCTCCTGCACCAGGTCTATCTGTAACATACTGAGCCTTTCCTCTCCCACTGCTCCAGCACCCTGCCAATCTCATTCACATCTCTCCCCTCTGTCCTGCTTTCCTGCACCAGGTCTATCTGTAACATACTGAGCCTTTCCTCCCACTGCTCTAGCACCCTGCCAATCTCATTCACATCTCTCCCCTCTGCTCTGTCCTGCTCTCCTGCACCAGGTCTATCTGTAACATACTGAGCCTTTCCACTCCCACTGCTCCAGCACCCTGCCAATCTCATTCACATCTCTCCCCACTACTCTGTCCTGCTCTCCTGCACCAGGTCTATCTGTAACATACTGAGCCTTTCCACTCCCACTGCTCCAGCACCCTGCCAATCTCATTCACATCTCTCCCCTCTGTCCTGCTCTTCTGCACCAGGTCTATCTGTAACATACTGAGCCTTTCCTCCCACTGCTCCAGCACCCTGCCAATCTCATTCACATCTCTACCCTCTGTCCTGCTCTCCTGCACCAGGTCTATCTGTAACATACTGAGCCTTTCCACTCCAACTGCTCCAGGACGCTGCCAATCTCATTCACATCTCTCCCCTCTGCTCTGTCCTGCTCTCCTGCACCAGGTCTATCTGTAACATACTGAGCCTTTCCTCTCCCACTGCTCCAGCACCGTGCCAATCTCATTCACATCTCTCCCCTCTGTCCTGCTCTCCTGCACCAGGTCTATCTGTAACATACTGAGCCTTTCCACTCCCTCTGCTCCAGCACCCTGCCAATCTCATTCACATCTCTCCACTCTGTCCTTCTCTCCTGCACCAGGTCTATCTGTAACATACTGAGACTTTCCTTCCACTGCTCCAGCACCCTGCCAATCTCATTCACATCTCTCCCCTCTGTCCTGCTCTCCTGCACCAGGTCTATCTGTAACATACTGAGCCTTTCCTCCCACTGCTCCAGCACCCTGCCAATCTCATTCACCTCTCTCCCCTCTGTCCTGCTCTCCTGCACCAGGTCTATCTGTAACATACTGAGCCTTTCCTCTCCCACTGCTCCAGCACCCTGCCAATCTCATTCACATCTCTCCCCTCTGTCCTGCTCTCCTGCACCAGGTCTATCTGTAACATACTGAGACTTTCCTTCCACTGCTCCAGCACCCTGCCAATCTCATTCACATCTCTCCCCTCTGTCCTGCTCTCCTGCACCAGGTCTATCTGTAACATACTGAGCCTTTCCTCCCACTGCTCCAGCACCCTGCCAATCTCATTCACATCTCTCCCCTCTGTCCTGCTCTCCTGCACCAGGTCTATTTGTAACATACTGAGCCTTTCCTCCCACTGCTCCAGCACCGTGCCAATCTCATTCACATCTCTCCCCTCTGTCCTGCTCTCCTGCACCAGGTCTATCTGTAACATACTGAGCCTTTCCTCTCCCACTGCTCCAGCACCCTACCAATCTCATTCACATCTCTCCCCTCTGTCCTGCTCTCCTGCACCAGGTCTATCTGTAACATACTGAGCCTTTCCTCTCCCACTGCTCCAGCACCCTGCCAATCTCATTCACATCTCTCCCCTCTGTCCTGCTCTCCTGCACCAGGTCTATCTGTAACATACTGAGCCTTTCTTCCCACTGCTCCAGCACCCTGCCAATCTCATTCACATCTCTCCCCTCTACTCTGTCCTGCTCTCTTGCACCAGGTCTATCTGTAACATACTGAGCCTTTCCTCTCCCACTGCTCCAGCACCCTGCCAATCTCATTCACATCTCTCCCCTCTGTCCTGCTCTCCTGCACCAGGTCTATCTGTAACATACTGAGCCTTTCCACTCCCACTGCTCCAGCACCCTGCCAATCTCATTCACATCTCTCCACTCTGCTCTGTCCTGCTCTCCTGCACCAGGTCTATCTGTAACATACTGAGCCTTTCCACTCCCACTGCTCCAGCACCCTGCCAATCTCATTCACATCTCTCCCCTCTGTCCTGCTCTCCTGCACCAGGTCTATCTGTAACATACTGAGCCTTTCCACTCCACCTGCTCCAGCACCCTGCCAATCTCATTCACCTCTCTCCCCTCTGTCCTGCTCTCCTGCACCAGGTCTATCTGTAACATACTGAGCCTTTCCTCTCCCACTGCTCCAGCACCCTGCCAATCTCATTCACATCTCTCCCGTCTGTCCTGCTCTCCTGCACCAGGTCTATCTGTAACATACTGAGACTTTCCTTCCACTGCTCCAGCACCCTGCCAATCTCATTCACATCTCTCCCCTCTGTCCTGCTCTCCTGCACCAGGTCTATCTGTAACATACTGAGACTTTCCTTCCACTGCTCCAGCACCCTGCCAATCTCATTCACATCTCTCCCCTCTGTCCTGCACTACTGCACCAGGTCTATCTGTAAGATACTGAGCCTTTCCTCTCCCACTGCTCCAGCACCCTGCCAATCTCATTCACATCTCTCCCCTCTACTCTGTCCTGCTCTCCTGCACCAGGTCTATCTGTAACATACTGAGCCTTTCCTCTCCCACTGCTCCAGCACCCTGCCAATCTCATTCACATCTCTCCCCTCTGTCCTGCTTTCCTGCACCAGGTCTATCTGTAACATACTGAGCCTTTCCTCCCACTGCTCTAGCACCCTGCCAATCTCATTCACATCTCTCCCCTCTGCTCTGTCCTGCTCTCCTGCACCAGGTCTATCTGTAACATACTGAGCCTTTCCACTCCCACTGCTCCAGCACCCTGCCAATCTCATTCACATCTCTCCCCACTACTCTGTCCTGCTCTCCTGCACCAGGTCTATCTGTAACATACTGAGCCTTTCCACTCCCACTGCTCCAGCACCCTGCCAATCTCATTCACATCTCTCCCCTCTGTCCTGCTCTTCTGCACCAGGTCTATCTGTAACATACTGAGCCTTTCCTCCCACTGCTCCAGCACCCTGCCAATCTCATTCACATCTCTACCCTCTGTCCTGCTCTCCTGCACCAGGTCTATCTGTAACATACTGAGCCTTTCCACTCCAACTGCTCCAGGACGCTGCCAATCTCATTCACATCTCTCCCCTCTGCTCTGTCCTGCTCTCCTGCACCAGGTCTATCTGTAACATACTGAGCCTTTCCTCTCCCACTGCTCCAGCACCGTGCCAATCTCATTCACATCTCTCCCCTCTGTCCTGCTCTCCTGCACCAGGTCTATCTGTAACATACTGAGCCTTTCCACTCCCTCTGCTCCAGCACCCTGCCAATCTCATTCACATCTCTCCACTCTGTCCTTCTCTCCTGCACCAGGTCTATCTGTAACATACTGAGCCTTTCCTCTCCCACTGCTCCAGCACCCTGCCAATCTCATTCATATCTCTCCCTTCTGTCCTGCTCTCCTGCACCAGGTCTATCTGTAACATACTGAGCCTTTCCACTCCCACTGCTCCAGCACCCTGCCAATCTCATTCACATCTCTCCCCTCTGCTCTGTCCTGCTCTCCTGCATCAGGTCTATCTGTAACATACTGAGCCTTTCCACTCCCACTGCTCCAGCACCCTGCCACTCTCATTCACATCTCTCCCCTCTGCACTGTCCTGCTCTCGTGCACCAGGTCTATCTGTAACATACTGAGCCTTTCCACTCCCACTGCTCCAGCACCCTGCCAATCTCATTCACATCTCTCCCCTCTGTCCTGCTCTCCTGCACCAGGTCTATCTGTAACATACTGAGCCTTTCCACTCCCACTGCTCCAGCACCCTGCCAATCTCATTCACATCTCTCCCCTCTGTCCTGCTCTCCTGCACCAGGTCTATCTGTAACATACTGAGCCTTTCCACTCCAACTGCTCCAGCTCCCTGCCAATCTCATTCACATCTCTCCCCTCTGTCCTGCTCTCCTGCACCAGGTCTATCTGTAACATACTGAGCCTTTCCACTCCCACTGCTCCAGCACCCTGCCAATCTCATTCACATCTCTCCCCTCTGTCCTGCTCTCCTGCACCAGGTCTATCTATAACATACTGAGCCTTTCCTCCCACTGCTCCAGCACCCTGCCACTCTCATTCACATCTCTCCCCTCTGCTCTGTCCTGCTCTCCTGCACCAGGTCTATCTGTAACATACGGAGCCTTTCCTCTCCCACTGCTCCAGCACCCTGCCAATCTCATTCAAATCTCTACCCTCTGCTCTGTCCTGCTCTCCTGCACCAGGTCTATCTGTAACATACTGAGCCTTTCCACTCCCACTGCTCCAGCACCCTGCCAATCTCATTCACATCTCTCCCCTCTGTCCTGCTCTCCTGCACCAGGTCTATCTGTAACATACTGAGCCTTTCCTCTCCCACTGCTCCAGCACCCTGCCAATCTCATTCACATCTCTCCCCTCTGTCCTGCTCTCCTGCACCAGGTCTATCTGTAACATACTGAGCCTTTCCTCCCACTGCTCCAGCACCCTGCCAATCTCATTCACATCTCTCTCCTCTACTCTGTCCTGCTCTCCTGCACCAGGTCTATCTGTAACATACTGAGCCTTTCCTCTCCCACTGCTCCAGCACCCTGCCAATCTCATTCACATCTCTCCCCTCTGCTCTGTCCTGCTCTCCTGCACCAGGTCTATCTGTAACATACTGAGCCTTTCCACTCCCACTGCTCGAGCACCCTGCCAATCTCATTCACATCTCTCCCCTCTGTCCTGCTCTCCTGCACCAGGTCTATCTGTAACATACTGAGCCTTTCCACTCCAACTGCTCCAGCTCCCTGCCAATCTCATTCACATCTCTCCCCTCTGTCCTGCTCTCCTGCACCAGGTCTATCTGTAACATACTGAGCCTTTCCTCCCACTGCTCCAGCACCCTGCCACTCTCATTCACATCTCTCCCCTCTGCTCTGTCCTGCTCTCCTGCACCAGGTCTATCTGTAACATACTGAGCCTTTCCTCTACCACTGCTCCAACACCCTGCCACTCTCATTCACATCTCTCCCCTCTGTCCTGCTCTCCTACACCAGGTCTATCTATAACATACTGAGCCTTTCCTCCCACTGCTCCAGCACCCTGCCACTCTCATTCACATCTCTCCCCTCTGCTCTGTCCTGCTCTCCTGCACCAGGTCTATCTGTAACATACTGAGTCTTTCCTCTCCCACTGCTCCAGCACCCTGCTAATATCATTCACATATCTCCCCTCTGTCCTGCTCTCCTGCACCAGGTCTATCTGTAACATACTGAGCCTTTCCTACCACTGCTCCAGCACCCTGCCAATCTCATTCACATCTCTCCCCTCTGTCCTGCACCAGGTCTATCTGTAACATACTGAGCCTTTCCTCTCCCACTGCTCCAGCACCCTGCCAATCTCATTCACATCTCTCCCCTCTGTCCTGATCTCCTGCACCAGGTCTATCTGTAACATACTGAGCCTTTCCTCCCACTGCTCCAGCACCCTGCCAATCTCATTCACATCTCTCCCCTCTGTCCTGCTCTCCTGCACCAGGTCTATCTGTAACATACTGAGCCTTTCCTCTCCCACTGCTCCAGCACCCTGCCAATCTCATTCACATCTCTCCCCTCTGTCCTGCTCTCCTGCACCAGGTCTATCTGTAACATACTGAGCCTTTCCTCCCACTGCTCCAGCACCCTGCCAATCTCATTCACATCTCTCCCCTCTGTCCTGCTCTCCTGCACCAGGTCTATCTGTAACATACTGAGCCTTTCCTCTCCCACTGCTCCAGCACCCTGCCAATCTCATTCACATCTCTCCCCTCTGTCCTGCTCTCCTGCACCAGGTCTATCTGTAACATACTGAGCCTTTCCACTCCAACTGCTCCAGCTCCCTGCCAATCTCATTCACATCTCTCCCCTCTGTCCTGCTCTCCTGTACCAGGTCTATCTGCAACATACTGAGCCTTTCCACTCCCACTGCTCCAGCACCCTGCCAATCTCATTCACATCTCTCCCCTCTGTCCTGCTCTCCTGCACCAGGTCTATCTATAACATACTGAGCCTTTCCACTCCCACTGCTCCAGCACCCTGCCAATCTCATTCACATCTCTCCCCTCTGTCCTGCTCTCCTGCACCAGGTCTATCTGTAACATACTGAGCCTTTCCATTCCCACTGCTCCAGCACCCTGCCAATCTTATTCACATCTCTCCCCTCTATCCTGCTCTCCTGTACCAGGTCTATCTATAACATACTGAGCCTTTCCTCCCACTGCTCCAGCACCCTGCCACTCTCATTCACATCTCTCCCCTCTGCTCTGTCCTGCTCTCCTGCACCAGGTCTATCTGTAACATACTGAGCCTTTCCTCTACCACTGCTCCAACACCCTGCCACTCTCATTCACATCTCTCCCCTCTGTCCTGCTCTCCTACACCAGGTCTATCTATAACATACTGAGCCTTTCCTCCCACTGCTCCAGCACCCTGCCACTCTCATTCACATCTCTCCCCTCTGCTCTGTCCTGCTCTGCTGCACCAGGTCTATCTGTAACATACTGAGTCTTTCCTCTCCCACTGCTCCAGCACCCTGCTAATATCATTCACATATCTCCCCTCTGTCCTGCTCTCCTGCACCAGGTCTATCTGTAACATACTGAGCCTTTCCTACCACTGCTCCAGCACCCTGCCAATCTCATTCACATCTCTCCCCTCTGTCCTGCACCAGGTCTATCTGTAACATACTGAGCCTTTCCTCTCCCACTGCTCCAGCAACCTGCCAATCTCATTCAAATCTCTCCCCTCTGTCCTGCTCTCCTGCACCAGGTCTATCTGTAACATACTGAGCCTTTCCACTCCCACTGCTCCAGCACCCTGCCAATCTCATTCACATCTCTCCCCTCTGTCCTGCTCTCCTGCACCAGGTCTACCTGTGACATACTGAGCCTTTCCTCCCACTGCTCCAGCACCCTGCCAATCTCATTCACATCTCTCCCCTCTGTCCTGCTCTCCTGCACCAGGTCTATCTGTAACATACTGAGCCTTTCCACTCCCACTACTCCAGCACCCTGCCAATCTCATTCACATCTCTCCCCTCTGTCCTGCTCTCCTGCACCAGGTCTATCTGTAACATACTGAGCCTTTCCACTCCCACTGCTCCAGCACCCTGCCACTCTCATTCACATCTCTCCCCTCTGCACTGTCCTGCTCTCCTGCACCAGGTCTATCTGTAACATACTGAGCCTTTCCACTCCCACTGCTCCAGTACCCTGCCAATCTCATTCACATCTCTCCCCTCTGTCCTGCTCTCCTGCACCAGGTCTATCTGTAACATACTGAGCCTTTCCACTCCCAATGCTCCAGCACCCTGCCAATCTCATTCACATCTCTCCCCTCTGTCCTGCTCTCCTGCACCAGGTCTATCTGTAACATACTGAGCCTTTCCACTCCAACTGCTCCAGCTCCCTGCCAATCTCATTCACATCTCTCCCCTCTGTCCTGCTCTCCTGCACCAGGTCTATCTGTAACATACTGAGCCTTTCCACTCCCACTGCTCCAGCACCCTGCCAATCTCATTCACATCTCTCCCCTCTGTCCTGCTCTCCTGCACCAGGTCTATCTATAACATACTGAGCCTTTCCTCCCACTGCTCCAGCACCCTGCCACTCTCATTCACATCTCTCCCCTCTGCTCTGTCCTGCTCTCCTGCACCAGGTCTATCTGTAACATACTGAGCCTTTCCTCTCCCACTGCTCCAGCACCCTGCCAATCTCATTCACATCTCTCCCCTCTGCTCTGTCCTGCTCTCCTGCACCAGGTCTATCTGTAACATACTGAGCCTTTCCACTCCCACTGCTCCAGCACCCTGCCAATCTCATTCACATCTCTCCCCTCTGTCCTGCTCTCCTGCACCAGGTCTATCTGTAACATACTGAGCCTTTCCTCCCACTGCTCCAGCACCCTGCCAATCTCATTCACATCTCTCTCCTCTACTCTGTCCTGCTCTCCTGCACCAGGTCTATCTGTAACATACTGAGCCTTTCCTCTCCCACTGCTCCAGCACCCTGCCAATCTCATTCACATCTCTCCCCTCTGCTCTGTCCTGCTCTCCTGCACCAGGTCTATCTGTAACATACTGAGCCTTTCCACTCCCACTGCTCCAGCACCCTGCCAATCTGATTCACATCTCTCCCCTCTGTCCTGCTCTCCTGCACCAGGTCTATCTGTAACATACTGAGCCTTTCCACTCCACCTGCTCCAGCACCCTGCCAATCTCATTCACATCTCTCCCCTCTGTCCTGCTCTCCTGCACCAGGTCTATCTGTAACATACTGAGCCTTTCCACTCCCACTGCTCCAGCACCCTGCCAATCTCATTCACATCTCTCCCCTCTGTCCTGCACTACTGCACCAGGTCTATCTGTAAGATACTGAGCCTTTCCTCTCCCACTGCTCCAGCACCCTGCTAATATCATTCACATCTCTCCCCTCTGTCCTGCTCTCCTGCACCAGGTCTATCTGTAACATACTGAGCCTTTCCTCCCACTGCTCCAGCACCCTGCCAATCTCATTCACATCTCTCCCCTCTGTCCTGCTCTCCTGCACCAGGTCTATCTGTAACATACTGAGCCTTTCCTCCCACTGCTCCAGCACCCTGCCAATCTCATTCACATCTCTCCCCTCTACTCTCTCCTGCTCTCCTGCACCAGGTCTATCTGTAACATACTGAGCCTTTCCTGCAACTGCTCCAGCACTCTGCCAATCTCATTCACATCTCTCCCCTCTGTCCTGCTCTCTTGCACCAGGTCTATCTGCAACATACTGAGCCTTTCCTCTCCCACTGCTCCAGCACCCTGCCAATCTCATTCACATCTCTCCCCTCTGTCCTGCTCTCCTGCACCAGGTCTATCTGTAACATACTGAGCCTTTCCTCTCACACTGCTCCAGCACCCTGCCAATCTCATTCACATCTCTGCCCTCTGTCCTGCACCAGGTCTATGGGTAACATACTGAGCCTTTCCTGCAACTGCTCCAGCACTCTGCCAATCTCATTCACATCTCTCCCCTCTGTCCTGCTCTCTTGCACCAGGTCTATCTGCAACATACTGAGCCTTTCCTCTCCCACTGCTCCAGCACCCTGCCAATCTCATTCACATCTCTCCCCTCTGTCCTGCTCTCCTGCACCAGGTCTATCTGTAACATACTGAGCCTTTCCTCCAACTGCTCCAGCACCCTGCCAATCTCATTCACATCTCTCCCCTCTGCTCTGTCCTGCTCTCCTGCACCAGGTCTAGCTGTAACATTCTGAGCCTTTCCTCCAACTGCTCCAGCCCCCTGCCAATCTCATTCACATCTCTCCCCTCTGTCCTGCTCTCCTGCACCAGGTCTATCTGTAACATACTGAGCCTTTCCTCTCCCACTGCTCCAGCACCCTGCCAATCTCATTCACATCTCTCCCCTCTGTCCTGCTCTCCTGCACCAGGTCTATCTGTAACATACTGAGCCTTTCCTCCCACTGCTCCAGCACCCTGCCAATCTCATTCACATCTCTCCCCTCTACTCTCTCCTGCTCTCCTGCACCAGGTCTATCTGTAACATACTGAGCCTTTCCTCCCACTGCTCCAGCACCCTGCCAATCTCATTCACATCTCTCCCCTCTGTCCTGCTCTCCTGCACCAGGTCTATCTGTAACATACTGAGCCTTTCCTCCCACTGCTCCAGCACCCTGCCAATCTCATTCACATCTCTCCCCTCTACTCTGTCCTGCTCTCCTGCACCAGGTCTATCTGTAACATACTGAGCCTTTCCTCTCCCACTGCTCCAGCACCCTGCCAATCTCATTCACATCTCTCCCCTCTGCTCTGTCCTGCTCTCCTGCACCAGGTCTATCTGTAACATACTGAGCCTTTCCTCTCCCACTGCTCCAGCACCCTGCCAATCTCATTCACCTCTCTCCCCTCTGTCCTGCTCTCCTGCACCAGGTCTATCTGTAACATACTGAGCCTTTCCACTCCACCTGCTCCAGCACCCTGCCAATCTCATTCACATCTCTCCCGTCTGTCCTGCTCTCCTGCACCAGGTCTATCTGTAACATGCTGAGCCTTTCCACTCCCACTGCTCCAGCACCCTGCCAATCTCATTCACATCTCTCCCCTCTGTCCTGCTCTCCTGCACCAGGTCTATCTGTAACATACTGAGACTTTCCTTCCACTGCTCCAGCACCCTGCCAATCTCATTCACATCTCTCCCCTCTGTCCTGCTCTCCTGCACCAGGTCTATCTGTAACATACTGAGCCTTTCCTCCCACTGCTCCAGCACCCTGCCAATCTCATTCACCTCTCTCCCCTCTGTCCTGCTCTCCTGCACCAGGTCTATCTGTAACATACTGAGCCTTTCCTCTCCCACTGCTCCAGCACCCTGCCAATCTCATTCACATCTCTCCCCTCTGTCCTGCTCTCCTGCACCAGGTCTATCTGTAACATACTGAGACTTTCCTTCCACTGCTCCAGCACCCTGCCAATCTCATTCACATCTCTCCCCTCTGTCCTGCTCTCCTGCACCAGGTCTATCTGTAACATACTGAGCCTTTCCTCCCACTGCTCCAGCACCCTGCCAATCTCATTCACATCTCTCCCCTCTGTCCTGCTCTCCTGCACCAGGTCTATCTGTAACATACTGAGCCTTTCCTCCCACTGCTCCAGCACCGTGCCAATCTCATTCACATCTCTCCCCTCTGTCCTGCTCTCCTGCACCAGGTCTATCTGTAACATACTGAGCCTTTCCTCTCCCACTGCTCCAGCACCCTACCAATCTCTTTCACATCTCTCCCCTCTGTCCTGCTCTCCTGCACCAGGTCTATCTGTAACATACTGAGCCTTTCCTCTCCCACTGCTCCAGCACCCTGCCAATCTCATTCACATCTCTCCCCTCTGTCCTGCTCTCCTGCACCAGGTCTATCTGTAACATACTGAGCCTTTCTTCCCACTGCTCCAGCACCCTGCCAATCTCATTCACATCTCTCCCCTCTACTCTGTCCTGCTCTCTTGCACCAGGTCTATCTGTAACATACTGAGCCTTTCCTCTCCCACTGCTCCAGCACCCTGCCAATCTCATTCACATCTCTCCCCTCTGTCCTGCTCTCCTGCACCAGGTCTATCTGTAACATACTGAGCCTTTCCACTCCCACTGCTCCAGCACCCTGCCAATCTCATTCACATCTCTCCACTCTGCTCTGTCCTGCTCTCCTGCACCAGGTCTATCTGTAACATACTGAGCCTTTCCACTCCCACTGCTCCAGCACCCTGCCAATCTCATTCACATCTCTCCCCTCTGTCCTGCACTACTGCACCAGGTCTATCTGTAAGATACTGAGCCTTTCCTCTCCCACTGCTCCAGCACCCTGCTAATATCATTCACATCTCTCCCCTCTGTCCTGCTCTCCTGCACCAGGTCTATCTGTAACATACTGAGCCTTTCCTCCCACTGCTCCAGCACCCTTCCAATCTCATTCACATCTCTCCCCTCTGTCCTGCTCTCCTGCACCAGGTCTATCTGTAACATACTGAGCCTTTCCTCCCACTGCTCCAGCACCCTGCCAATCTCATTCACATCTCTCCCCTCTACTCTCTCCTGCTCTCCTGCACCAGGTCTATCTGTAACATACTGAGCCTTTCCTGCAACTGCTCCAGCACTCTGCCAATCTCATTCACATCTCTCCCCTCTGTCCTGCTCTCTTGCACCAGGTCTATCTGCAACATACTGAGCCTTTCCTCTCCCACTGCTCCAGCACCCTGCCAATCTCATTCACATCTCTCCCCTCTGTCCTGCTCTCCTGCACCAGGTCTATCTGTAACATACTGAGCCTTTCCTCTCACACTGCTCCAGCACCCTGCCAATCTCATTCACATCTCTGCCCTCTGTCCTGCACCAGGTCTATGGGTAACATACTGAGCCTTTCCTGCAACTGCTCCAGCACTCTGCCAATCTCATTCACATCTCTCCCCTCTGTCCTGCTCTCTTGCACCAGGTCTATCTGCAACATACTGAGCCTTTCCTCTCCCACTGCTCCAGCACCCTGCCAATCTCATTCACATCTCTCCCCTCTGTCCTGCTCTCCTGCACCAGGTCTATCTGTAACATACTGAGCCTTTCCTCCAACTGCTCCAGCACCCTGCCAATCTCATTCACATCTCTCCCCTCTGCTCTGTCCTGCTCTCCTGCACCAGGTCTAGCTGTAACATTCTGAGCCTTTCCTCCAACTGCTCCAGCCCCCTGCCAATCTCATTCACATCTCTCCCCTCTGTCCTGCTCTCCTGCACCAGGTCTATCTGTAACATACTGAGCCTTTCCTCTCCCACTGCTCCAGCACCCTGCCAATCTCATTCACATCTCTCCCCTCTGTCCTGCTCTCCTGCACCAGGTCTATCTGTAACATACTGAGCCTTTCCTCCCACTGCTCCAGCACCCTGCCAATCTCATTCACATCTCTCCCCTCTACTCTCTCCTGCTCTCCTGCACCAGGTCTATCTGTAACATACTGAGCCTTTCCTCCCACTGCTCCAGCACCCTGCCAATCTCATTCACATCTCTCCCCTCTGTCCTGCTCTCCTGCACCAGGTCTATCTGTAACATACTGAGCCTTTCCTCCCACTGCTCCAGCACCCTGCCAATCTCATTCACATCTCTCCCCTCTACTCTGTCCTGCTCTCCTGCACCAGGTCTATCTGTAACATACTGAGCCTTTCCTCTCCCACTGCTCCAGCACCCTGCCAATCTCATTCACATCTCTCCCCTCTGCTCTGTCCTGCTCTCCTGCACCAGGTCTATCTGTAACATACTGAGCCTTTCCTCTCCCACTGCTCCAGCACCCTGCCAATCTCATTCACCTCTCTCCCCTCTGTCCTGCTCTCCTGCACCAGGTCTATCTGTAACATGCTGAGCCTTTCCACTCCCACTGCTCCAGCACCCTGCCAATCTCATTCACATCTCTCCCCTCTGTCCTGCTCTCCTGCACCAGGTCTATCTGTAACATACTGAGACTTTCCTTCCACTGCTCCAGCACCCTGCCAATCTCATTCACATCTCTCCCCTCTGTCCTGCTCTCCTGCACCAGGTCTATCTGTAACATACTGAGCCTTTCCTCCCACTGCTCCTGCACCCTGCCAATCTCATTCACCTCTCTCCCCTCTGTCCTGCTCTCCTGCACCAGGTCTATCTGTAACATACTGAGCCTTTCCTCTCCCACTGCTCCAGCACCCTGCCAATCTCATTCACATCTCTCCCCTCTGTCCTGCTCTCCTGCACCAGGTCTATCTGTAACATACTGAGACTTTCCTTCCACTGCTCCAGCACCCTGCCAATCTCATTCACATCTCTCCCCTCTGTCCTGCTCTCCTGCACCAGGTCTATCTGTAACATACTGAGCCTTTCCTCCCACTGCTCCAGCACCCTGCCAATCTCATTCACATCTCTCCCCTCTGTCCTGCTCTCCTGCACCAGGTCTATCTGTAACATACTGAGCCTTTCCTCCCACTGCTCCAGCACCGTGCCAATCTCATTCACATCTCTCCCCTCTGTCCTGCTCTCCTGCACCAGGTCTATCTGTAACATACTGAGCCTTTCCTCTCCCACTGCTCCAGCACCCTACCAATCTCTTTCACATCTCTCCCCTCTGTCCTGCTCTCCTGCACCAGGTCTATCTGTAACATACTGAGCCTTTCCTCTCCCACTGCTCCAGCACCCTGCCAATCTCATTCACATCTCTCCCCTCTGTCCTGCTCTCCTGCACCAGGTCTATCTGTAACATACTGAGCCTTTCTTCCCACTGCTCCAGCACCCTGCCAATCTCATTCACATCTCTCCCCTCTACTCTGTCCTGCTCTCTTGCACCAGGTCTATCTGTAACATACTGAGCCTTTCCTCTCCCACTGCTCCAGCACCCTGCCAATCTCATTCACATCTCTCCCCTCTGTCCTGCTCTCCTGCACCAGGTCTATCTGTAACATACTGAGCCTTTCCACTCCCACTGCTCCAGCACCCTGCCAATCTCATTCACATCTGTCCACTCTGCTCTGTCCTGCTCTCCTGCACCAGGTCTATCTGTAACATACTGAGCCTTTCCACTCCCACTGCTCCAGCACCCTGCCAATCTCATTCACATCTCTCCCCTCTGTCCTGCTCTCCTGCACCAGGTCTATCTGTAACATACTGAGCCTTTCCACTCCACCTGCTCCAGCACCCTGCCAATCTCATTCACCTCTCTCCCCTCTGTCCTGCTCTCCTGCACCAGGTCTATCTGTAACATACTGAGCCTTTCCTCTCCCACTGCTCCAGCACCCTGCCAATCTCATTCACATCTCTCCCCTCTGTCCTGCTCTCCTGCACCAGGTCTATCTGTAACATACTGAGCCTTTCCACTCCACCTGCTCCAGCACCCTGCCAATCTCATTCACCTCTCTCCCCTCTGTCCTGCTCTCCTGCACCAGGTCTATCTGTAACATACTGAGCCTTTCCTCTCCCACTGCTCCAGCACCCTGCCAATCTCATTCACATCTCTCCCGTCTGTCCTGCTCTCCTGCACCAGGTCTATCTGTAACATACTGAGACTTTCCTTCCACTGCTCCAGCACCCTGCCAATCTCATTCACATCTCTCCCCTCTGTCCTGCTCTCCTGCACCAGGTCTATCTGTAACATACTGAGACTTTCCTTCCACTGCTCCAGCACCCTGCCAATCTCATTCACATCTCTCCCCTCTGTCCTGCACTCCTGCACCAGGTCTATCTGTAACATACTGAGCCTTTCCTCTCCCACTGCTCCAGCACCTTGCCAATCTCATTCACATCTCTCCCCTCTACTCTGTCCTGCTCTCCTGCACCAGGTCTATCTGTAACATACTGAGCCTTTCCTCTCCCACTGCTCCAGCACCCTGCCAATCTCATTCACATCTCTCCCCTCTGTCCTGCTCTCCTGCACCAGGTCTATCTGTAACATACTGAGCATTTCAACTCCCACTGCTCCAGCACCCTGCCACTCTCATTCACATCTCTCCCCTCTGCACTGTCCTGCTCTCGTGCACCAGGTCTATCTGTAACATACTGAGCCTTTCCACTCCCACTGCTCCAGCACCCTGCCAATCTCATTCACATCTCTCCCCTCTGTCCTGCTCTCCTGCACCAGGTCTATCTGTAACATACTGAGACTTTCCTTCCACTGCTCCAGCACCCTGCCAATCTCATTCACATCTCTCCCCTCTGTCCTGCACTCCTGCACCAGGTCTATCTGTAACATACTGAGCCTTTCCTCTCCCACTGCTCCAGCACCTTGCCAATCTCATTCACATCTCTCCCCTCTACTCTGTCCTGCTCTCCTGCACCAGGTCTATCTGTAACATACTGAGCCTTTCCACTCCCACTGCTCCAGCACCCTGCCAATCTCATTCACATCTCTCCCCTCTGTCCTGCTCTCCTGCACCAGGTCTATCTGTAACATACTGAGCCTTTCAACTCCCACTGCTCCAGCACCCTGCCAATCTCATTCACATCTCTCCCCTCTGTCCTGCACTCCTGCACCAGGTCTATCTGTAACATACTGAGCCTTTCCTCTCCCACTGCTCCAGCACCTTGCCAATCTCATTCACATCTCTCCCCTCTACTCTGTCCTGCTCTCCTGCACCAGGTCTATCTGTAACATACTGAGCCTTTCCACTCCCACTGCTCCAGCACCCTGCCAATCTCATTCACATCTCTCCCCTCTGTCCTGCTCTCCTGCACCAGGTCTATCTGTAACATACTGAGCCTTTCCACTCCAACTGCTCCAGCTCCCTGCCAATCTCATTCACATCTCTCCCCTCTGTCCTGCTCTCCTGCACCAGGTCTATCTGTAACATACTGAGCCTTTCCACTCCCACTGCTCCAGCACCCTGCCAATCTCATTCACATCTCTCCCCTCTGTCCTGCTCTCCTGCACCAGGTCTATCTATAACATACTGAGCCTTTCCTCCCACTGCTCCAGCACCCTGCCACTCTCATTCACATCTCTAACCTCTGCTCTGTCCTGCTCTCCTGCACCAGGTCTATCTGTAACATACTGAGCCTTTCCTCTCCCACTGCTCCAGCACCCTGCAAATCTCATTCACATCTCTCCCCTCTGCTCTGTCCTGCTCTCCTGCACCAGGTCTATCTGTAACATACTGAGCCTTTCCACTCCCACTGCTCCAGCACCCTGCCAATCTCATTCACATCTCTCCCCTCTGTCCTGCTCTCCTGCACCAGGTCTATCTGTAACATACTGAGCCTTTCCTCTCCCACTGCTCCAGCACCCTGCCAATCTCATTCACATCTCTCCCCTCTGTCCTGCTCTCCTGCACCAGGTCTATCTGTAACATACTGAGCCTTTCCTCCCACTGCTCCAGCACCCTGCCAATCTCATTCACATCTCTCTCCTCTACTCTGTCCTGCTCTCCTGCACCAGGTCTATCTGTAACATACTGAGCCTTTCCTCTCCCACTGCTCCAGCACCCTGCCAATCTCATTCACATCTCTCCCCTCTGCTCTGTCCTGCTCTCCTGCACCAGGTCTATCTGTAACATACTGAGCCTTTCCACTCCCACTGCTCCAGCACCCTGCCAATCTGATTCACATCTCTCCCCTCTGTCCTGCTCTCCTGCACCAGGTCTATCTGTAACATACTGAGCCTTTCCACTCCACCTGCTCCAGCACCCTGCCAATCTCATTCACATCTCTCCCCTCTGTCCTGCTCTCCTGCACCAGGTCTATCTGTAACATACTGAGCCTTAACTCTCCCACTGCTCCAGCACCCTGCCAATCTCATTCACATCTCTCCCGTCTGTCCTGCTCTCCTGCACCAGGTCTATCTGTAACATACTGAGCCTTTCCACTCCCACTGCTCCAGCACCCTGCCAATCTCATTCACATCTCTCCCCTCTGTCCTGCTCTCCTGCACCAGGTCTATCTGTAACATACTGAGACTTTCCTTCCACTGCTCCAGCACCCTGCCAATCTCATTCACATCTCTCCCCTCTGTCCTGCACTACTGCACCAGGTCTATCTGTAAGATACTGAGCCTTTCCTCTCCCACTGCTCCAGCACCCTGCCAATCTCATTCACATCTCTCCCCTCTACTCTGTCCTGCTCTCCTGCACCAGGTCTATCTGTAACATACTGAGCCTTTCCTCTCCCACTGCTCCAGCACCCTGCCAATCTCATTCACATCTCTCCCCTCTGTCCTGCTTTCCTGCACCAGGTCTATCTGTAACATACTGAGCCTTTCCTCCCACTGCTCTAGCCCCCCTCCAATCTCATTCACATCTCTCCCCTCTGCTCTGTCCTGCTCTCCTGCACCAGGTCTATCTGTAACATACTGAGCCTTTCCACTCCCACTGCTCCAGCACCCTGCCAATCTCATTCACATCTCTCCCCACTACTCTGTCCTGCTCTCCTGCACCAGGTCTATCTGTAACATACTGAGCCTTTCTACTCCCACTGCTCCAGCACCCTGCCAATCTCATTCACATCTCTCCCCTCTGTCCTGCTCTTCTGCACCAGGTCTATCTGTAACATACTGAGCCTTTCCTCCCACTGCTCCAGCACCCTGCCAATCTCATTCACATCTCTACCCTCTGTCCTGCTCTCCTGCACCAGGTCTATCTGTAACATACTGAGCCTTTCCACTCCAACTGCTCCAGGACGCTGCCAATCTCATTCACATCTCTCCCCTCTGCTCTGTCCTGCTCTCCTGCACCAGGTCTATCTGTAACATACTGAGCCTTTCCTCTCCCACTGCTCCAGCACCGTGCCAATCTCATTCACATCTCTCCCCTCTGTCCTGCTCTCCTGCACCAGGTCTATCTGTAACATACTGAGCCTTTCCACTCCCTCTGCTCCAGCACCCTGCCAATCTCATTCACATCTCTCCCCTCTACTCTGTCCTGCTCTCCTGCACCAGGTCTATCTGTAACATACTGAGCCTTTCCACTCCCACTGCTCCAGCACCCTGCCAATCTCATTCACATCTCTCCCCTCTGTCCTGCTTTCCTGCACCAGGTCTATCTGTAACATACTGAGCCTTTCAACTCCCACTGCTCCAGCACCCTGCCAATCTCATTCACATCTCTCCCCTCTGTCCTGCACTCCTGCACCAGGTCTATCTGTAACATACTGAGCCTTTCCTCTCCCACTGCTCCAGCACCTTGCCAATCTCATTCACATCTCTCCCCTCTACTCTGTCCTGCTCTCCTGCACCAGGTCTATCTGTAACATACTGAGCCTTTCCACTCCCACTGCTCCAGCACCCTGCCAATCTCATTCACATCTCTCCCCTCTGTCCTGCTCTCCTGCACCAGGTCTATCTGTAACATACTGAGCCTTTCCACTCCAACTGCTCCAGCTCCCTGCCAATCTCATTCACATCTCTCCCCTCTGTCCTGCTTTCCTGCACCAGGTCTATCTGTAACATACTGAGCCTTTCCACTCCCACTGCTCCAGCACCCTGCCAATCTCATTCACATCTCTCCCCTCTGTCCTGCTCTCCTGCACCAGGTCTATCTATAACATACTGAGCCTTTCCTCCCACTGCTCCAGCACCCTGCCACTCTCATTCACATCTCTAACCTCTGCTCTGTCCTGCTCTCCTGCACCAGGTCTATCTGTAACATACTGAGCCTTTCCTCTCCCACTGCTCCAGCACCCTGCAAATCTCATTCACATCTCTCCCCTCTGCTCTGTCCTGCTCTCCTGCACCAGGTCTATCTGTAACATACTGAGCCTTTCCACTCCCACTGCTCCAGCACCCTGCCAATCTCATTCACATCTCTCCCCTCTGTCCTGCTCTCCTGCACCAGGTCTATCTGTAACATACTGAGCCTTTCCTCTCCCACTGCTCCAGCACCCTGCCAATCTCATTCACATCTCTCCCCTCTGTCCTGCTCTCCTGCACCAGGTCTATCTGTAACATACTGAGCCTTTCCTCCCACTGCTCCAGCACCCTGCCAATCTCATTCACATCTCTCTCCTCTACTCTGTCCTGCTCTCCTGCACCAGGTCTATCTGTAACATACTGAGCCTTTCCTCTCCCACTGCTCCAGCACCCTGCCAATCTCATTCACATCTCTCCCCTCTGCTCTGTCCTGCTCTCCTGCACCAGGTCTATCTGTAACATACTGAGCCTTAACTCTCCCACTGCTCCAGCACCCTGCCAATCTCATTCACATCTCTCCCGTCTGTCCTGCTCTCCTGCACCAGGTCTATCTGTAACATACTGAGCCTTTCCACTCCCACTGCTCCAGCACCCTGCCAATCTCATTCACATCTCTCCCCTCTGTCCTGCTCTCCTGCACCAGGTCTATCTGTAACATACTGAGACTTTCCTTCCACTGCTCCAGCACCCTGCCAATCTCATTCACATCTCTCCCCTCTGTCCTGCACTACTGCACCAGGTCTATCTGTAAGATACTGAGCCTTTCCTCTCCCACTGCTCCAGCACCCTGCCAATCTCATTCACATCTCTCCCCTCTACTCTGTCCTGCTCTCCTGCACCAGGTCTATCTGTAACATACTGAGCCTTTCCTCTCCCACTGCTCCAGCACCCTGCCAATCTCATTCACATCTCTCCCCTCTGTCCTGCTTTCCTGCACCAGGTCTATCTGTAACATACTGAGCCTTTCCTCCCACTGCTCTAGCCCCCCTCCAATCTCATTCACATCTCTCCCCTCTGCTCTGTCCTGCTCTCCTGCACCAGGTCTATCTGTAACATACTGAGCCTTTCCACTCCCACTGCTCCAACACCCTGCCAATCTCATTCACATCTCTCCCCACTACTCTGTCCTGCTCTCCTGCACCAGGTCTATCTGTAACATACTGAGCCTTTCTACTCCCACTGCTCCAGCACCCTGCCAATCTCATTCACATCTCTCCCCTCTGTCCTGCTCTTCTGCACCAGGTCTATCTGTAACATACTGAGCCTTTCCTCCCACTGCTCCAGCACCCTGCCAATCTCATTCACATCTCTACCCTCTGTCCTGCTCTCCTGCACCAGGTCTATCTGTAACATACTGAGCCTTTCCACTCCAACTGGTCCAGGACGCTGCCAATCTCATTCACATCTCTCCCCTCTGCTCTGTCCTGCTCTCCTGCACCAGGTCTATCTGTAACATACTGAGCCTTTCCTCTCCCACTGCTCCAGCACCGTGCCAATCTCATTCACATCTCTCCCCTCTGTCCTGCTCTCCTGCACCAGGTCTATCTGTAACATACTGAGCCTTTCCACTCCCTCTGCTCCAGCACCCTGCCAATCTCATTCACATCTCTCCACTCTGTCCTGCTCTCCTGCACCAGGTCTATCTGTAACATACTGAGCCTTTCCTCTCCCACTGCTCCAGCACCCTGCCAATCTCATTCATATCTCTCCCTTCTGTCCTGCTCTCCTGCACCAGGTCTATCTGTAACATACTGAGCCTTTCCACTCCCACTGCTCCAGCACCCTGCCAATCTCATTCACATCTCTCCCCTCTGCTCTGTCCTGCTCTCCTGCACCAGGTCTATCTGTAACATACTGAGCCTTTCCACTCCCACTGCTCCAGCACCCTGCCACTCTCATTCACATCTCTCCCCTCTGCACTGTCCTGCTCTCGTGCACCAGGTCTATCTGTAACATACTGAGCCTTTCCACTCCCACTGCTCCAGCACCCTGCCAATCTCATTCACATCTCTCCCCTCTGTCCTGCTCTCCTGCACCAGGTCTATCTGTAACATACTGAGCCTTTCCACTCCCACTGCTCCAGCACCCTGCCAATCTCATTCACATCTCTCCCCTCTGTCCTGCTCTCCTGCACCAGGTCTATCTGTAACATACTGAGCCTTTCCACTCCAACTGCTCCAGCTCCCTGCCAATCTCATTCACATCTCTCCCCTCTGTCCTGCTCTCCTGCACCAGGTCTATCTGTAACATACTGAGCCTTTCCACTCCCACTGCTCCAGCACCCTGCCAATCTCATTCACATCTCTCCCCTCTGTCCTGCTCTCCTGCACCAGGTCTATCTGTAACATACTGAGCCTTTCCACTCCAACTGCTCCAGCTCCCTGCCAATCTCATTCACATCTCTCCCCTCTGTCCTGCTCTCCTGCACCAGGTCTATCTGTAACATACTGAGCCTTTCCACTCCCACTGCTCCAGCACCCTGCCAATCTCATTCACATCTCTCCCCTCTGTCCTGCTCTCCTGCACCAGGTCTATCTATAACATACTGAGCCTTTCCTCCCACTGCTCCAGCACCCTGCCACTCTCATTCACATCTCTAACCTCTGCTCTGTCCTGCTCTCCTGCACCAGGTCTATCTGTAACATACTGAGCCTTTCCTCTCCCACTGCTCCAGCACCCTGCAAATCTCATTCACATCTCTCCCCTCTGCTCTGTCCTGCTCTCCTGCACCAGGTCTATCTGTAACATACTGAGCCTTTCCACTCCCACTGCTCCAGCACCCTGCCAATCTCATTCACATCTCTCCCCTCTGTCCTGCTCTCCTGCACCAGGTCTATCTGTAACATACTGAGCCTTTCCTCTCCCACTGCTCCAGCACCCTGCCAATCTCATTCACATCTCTCCCCTCTGTCCTGCTCTCCTGCACCAGGTCTATCTGTAACATACTGAGCCTTTCCTCCCACTGCTCCAGCACCCTGCCAATCTCATTCACATCTCTCTCCTCTACTCTGTCCTGCTCTCCTGCACCAGGTCTATCTGTAACATACTGAGCCTTTCCTCTCCCACTGCTCCAGCACCCTGCCAATCTCATTCACATCTCTCCCCTCTGCTCTGTCCTGCTCTCCTGCACCAGGTCTATCTGTAACATACTGAGCCTTAACTCTCCCACTGCTCCAGCACCCTGCCAATCTCATTCACATCTCTCCCGTCTGTCCTGCTCTCCTGCACCAGGTCTATCTGTAACATACTGAGCCTTTCCACTCCCACTGCTCCAGCACCCTGCCAATCTCATTCACATCTCTCCCCTCTGTCCTGCTCTCCTGCACCAGGTCTATCTGTAACATACTGAGACTTTCCTTCCACTGCTCCAGCACCCTGCCAATCTCATTCACATCTCTCCCCTCTGTCCTGCACTACTGCACCAGGTCTATCTGTAAGATACTGAGCCTTTCCTCTCCCACTGCTCCAGCACCCTGCCAATCTCATTCACATCTCTCCCCTCTACTCTGTCCTGCTCTCCTGCACCAGGTCTATCTATAACATACTGAGCCTTTCCTCTCCCACTGCTCCAGCACCCTGCCAATCTCATTCACATCTCTCCCCTCTGTCCTGCTTTCCTGCACCAGGTCTATCTGTAACATACTGAGCCTTTCCTCCCACTGCTCTAGCCCCCCTCCAATCTCATTCACATCTCTCCCCTCTGCTCTGTCCTGCTCTCCTGCACCAGGTCTATCTGTAACATACTGAGCCTTTCCACTCCCACTGCTCCAACACCCTGCCAATCTCATTCACATCTCTCCCCACTACTCTGTCCTGCTCTCCTGCACCAGGTCTATCTGTAACATACTGAGCCTTTCTACTCCCACTGCTCCAGCACCCTGCCAATCTCATTCACATCTCTCCCCTCTGTCCTGCTCTTCTGCACCAGGTCTATCTGTAACATACTGAGCCTTTCCTCCCACTGCTCCAGCACCCTGCCAATCTCATTCACATCTCTACCCTCTGTCCTGCTCTCCTGCACCAGGTCTATCTGTAACATACTGAGCCTTTCCACTCCAACTGGTCCAGGACGCTGCCAATCTCATTCACATCTCTCCCCTCTGCTCTGTCCTGCTCTCCTGCACCAGGTCTATCTGTAACATACTGAGCCTTTCCTCTCCCACTGCTCCAGCACCGTGCCAATCTCATTCACATCTCTCCCCTCTGTCCTGCTCTCCTGCACCAGGTCTATCTGTAACATACTGAGCCTTTCCACTCCCTCTGCTCCAGCACCCTGCCAATCTCATTCACATCTCTCCACTCTGTCCTGCTCTCCTGCACCAGGTCTATCTGTAACATACTGAGCCTTTCCTCTCCCACTGCTCCAGCACCCTGCCAATCTCATTCATATCTCTCCCTTCTGTCCTGCTCTCCTGCACCAGGTCTATCTGTAACATACTGAGCCTTTCCACTCCCACTGCTCCAGCACCCTGCCAATCTCATTCACATCTCTCCCCTCTGCTCTGTCCTGCTCTCCTGCACCAGGTCTATCTGTAACATACTGAGCCTTTCCACTCCCACTGCTCCAGCACCCTGCCACTCTCATTCACATCTCTCCCCTCTGCACTGTCCTGCTCTCGTGCACCAGGTCTATCTGTAACATACTGAGCCTTTCCACTCCCACTGCTCCAGCACCCTGCCAATCTCATTCACATCTCTCCCCTCTGTCCTGCTCTCCTGCACCAGGTCTATCTGTAACATACTGAGCCTTTCCACTCCCACTGCTCCAGCACCCTGCCAATCTCATTCACATCTCTCCCCTCTGTCCTGCTCTCCTGCACCAGGTCTATCTGTAACATACTGAGCCTTTCCACTCCAACTGCTCCAGCTCCCTGCCAATCTCATTCACATCTCTCCCCTCTGTCCTGCTCTCCTGCACCAGGTCTATCTGTAACATACTGAGCCTTTCCACTCCCACTGCTCCAGCACCCTGCCAATCTCATTCACATCTCTCCCCTCTGTCCTGCTCTCCTGCACCAGGTCTATCTATAACATACTGAGCCTTTCCTCCCACTGCTCCAGCACCCTGCCACTCTCATTCACATCTCTCCCCTCTGCTCTGTCCTGCTCTCCTGCACCAGGTCTATCTGTAACATACGGAGCCTTTCCTCTCCCACTGCTCCAGCACCCTGCCAATCTCATTCACATCTCTCCCCTCTGCTCTGTCCTGCTCTCCTGTACCAGGTCTATCTGTAACATACTGAGCCTTTCCACTCCCACTGCTCCAGCACCCTGCCAATCTCATTCACATCTCTCCCCTCTGTCCTGCTCTCCTGCACCAGGTCTATCTGTAACATACTGAGCCTTTCCTCTCCCACTGCTCCAGCACCCTGCCAATCTCATTCACATCTCTCCCCTCTGTCCTGCTCTCCTGCACCAGGTCTATCTGTAACATACTGAGCCTTTCCTCCCACTGCTCCAGCACCCTGCCAATCTCATTCACATCTCTCTCCTCTACTCTGTCCTGCTCTCCTGCACCAGGTCTATCTGTAACATACTGAGCCTTTCCTCTCCCACTGCTCCAGCACCCTGCCAATCTCATTCACATCTCTCCCCTCTGCTCTGTCCTGCTCTCCTGCACCAGGTCTATCTGTAACATACTGAGCCTTTCCACTCCAACTGCTCCAGCACCCTGCCAATCTCATTCACATCTCTCCCCTCTGTCCTGCTCTCCTGCACCAGGTCTATCTGTAACATACTGAGCCTTTCCACTCCAACTGCTCCAGCTCCCTGCCAATCTCATTCACATCTCTCCCCTCTGTCCTGCTCTCCTGCACCAGGTCTATCTGTAACATACTGAGCCTTTCCTCCCACTGCTCCAGCACCCTGCCACTCTCATTCACATCTCTCCCCTCTGCTCTGTCCTGCTCTCCTGCACCAGGTCTATCTGTAACATACTGAGCCTTTCCTCTCCCACTGCTCCAGCACCCTGCCAATCTCATTCACATCTCTCCCCTCTGCTCTGTCCTGCTCTCCTGCACCAGGTCTATCTGTAACATACTGAGCCTTTCCACTCCCACTGCTCCAGCACCCTGCCAATCTCATTCACATCTCTCCCCTCTGTCCTGCTCTCCTGCACCAGGTCTATCTGTAACATACTGAGCCTTTCCTCTCCCACTGCTCCAGCACCCTGCCAATCTCATTCACATCTCTCCCCTCTGTCCTGCACCAGGTCTATCTGTAACATACTGAGCCTTTCCTCCCACTGCTCCAGCACCCTGCCAATCTCATTCACATCTCTCTCCTCTACTCTGTCCTGCTCTCCTGCACCAGGTCTATCTGTAACATACTGAGCCTTTCCTCTCCCACTGCTCCAGCACCCTGCCAATCTCATTCACATCTCTCCCCTCTGCTCTGTCCTGCTCTCCTGCACCAGGTCTATCTGTAACATACTGAGCCTTTCCACTCCCACTGCTCCAGCACCCTGCCAATCTGATTCACATCTCTCCCCTCTGTCCTGCTCTCCTGCACCAGGTCTATCTGTAACATACTGAGCCTTTCCACTCCACCTGCTCCAGCACCCTGCCAATCTCATTCACATCTCTCCCCTCTGTCCTGCTCTCCTGCACCAGGTCTATCTGTAACATACTGAGCCTTAACTCTCCCACTGCTCCAGCACCCTGCCAATCTCATTCACATCTCTCCCGTCTGTCCTGCTCTCCTGCACCAGGTCTATCTGTAACATACTGAGCCTTTCCACTCCCACTGCTCCAGCACCCTGCCAATCTCATTCACATCTCTCCCCTCTGTCCTGCTCTCCTGCACCAGGTCTATCTGTAACATACTGAGACTTTCCTTCCACTGCTCCAGCACCCTGCCAATCTCATTCACATCTCTCCCCTCTGTCCTGCACTACTGCACCAGGTCTATCTGTAAGATACTGAGCCTTTCCTCTCCCACTGCTCCAGCACCCTGCCAATCTCATTCACATCTCTCCCCTCTACTCTGTCCTGCTCTCCTGCACCAGGTCTATCTGTAACATACTGAGCCTTTCCTCTCCCACTGCTCCAGCACCCTGCCAATCTCATTCACATCTCTCCCCTCTGTCCTGCTTTCCTGCACCAGGTCTATCTGTAACATACTGAGCCTTTCCTCCCACTGCTCTAGCACCCTGCCAATCTCATTCACATCTCTCCCCTCTGCTCTGTCCTGCTCTCCTGCACCAGGTCTATCTGTAACATACTGAGCCTTTCCACTCCCACTGCTCCAGCACCCTGCCAATCTCATTCACATCTCTCCCCACTACTCTGTCCTGCTCTCCTGCACCAGGTCTATCTGTAACATACTGAGCCTTTCTACTCCCACTGCTCCAGCACCCTGCCAATCTCATTCACATCTCTCCCCTCTGTCCTGCTCTTCTGCACCAGGTCTATCTGTAACATACTGAGCCTTTCCTCCCACTGCTCCAGCACCCTGCCAATCTCATTCACATCTCTACCCTCTGTCCTGCTCTCCTGCACCAGGTCTATCTGTAACATACTGAGCCTTTCCACTCCAACTGCTCCAGGACGCTGCCAATCTCATTCACATCTCTCCCCTCTGCTCTGTCCTGCTCTCCTGCACCAGGTCTATCTGTAACATACTGAGCCTTTCCTCTCCCACTGCTCCAGCACCGTGCCAATCTCATTCACATCTCTCCCCTCTGTCCTGCTCTCCTGCACCAGGTCTATCTGTAACATACTGAGCCTTTCCACTCCCTCTGCTCCAGCACCCTGCCAATCTCATTCACATCTCTCCACTCTGTCCTGCTCTCCTGCACCAGGTCTATCTGTAACATACTGAGCCTTTCCTCTCCCACTGCTCCAGCACCCTGCCAATCTCATTCATATCTCTCCCTTCTGTCCTGCTCTCCTGCACCAGGTCTATCTGTAACATACTGAGCCTTTCCACTCCCACTGCTCCAGCACCCTGCCAATCTCATTCACATCTCTCCCCTCTGCTCTGTCCTGCTCTCCTGCACCAGGTCTATCTGTAACATACTGAGCCTTTCCACTCCCACTGCTCCAGCACCCTGCCACTCTCATTCACATCTCTCCCCTCTGCACTGTCCTGCTCTCGTGCACCAGGTCTATCTGTAACATACTGAGCCTTTCCACTCCCACTGCTCCAGCACCCTGCCAATCTCATTCACATCTCTCCCCTCTGTCCTGCTCTCCTGCACCAGGTCTATCTGTAACATACTGAGCCTTTCCACTCCCACTGCTCCAGCACCCTGCCAATCTCATTCACATCTCTCCCCTCTGTCCTGCTCTCCTGCACCAGCTCTATCTGTAACATACTGAGCCTTTCCACTCCAACTGCTCCAGCTCCCTGCCAATCTCATTCACATCTCTCCCCTCTGTCCTGCTCTCCTGCACCAGGTCTATCTGTAACATACTGAGCCTTTCCACTCCCACTGCTCCAGCACCCTGCCAATCTCATTCACATCTCTCCCCTCTGTCCTGCTCTCCTGCACCAGGTCTATCTATAACATACTGAGCCTTTCCTCCCACTGCTCCAGCACCCTGCCACTCTCATTCACATCTCTCCCCTCTGCTCTGTCCTGCTCTCCTGCACCAGGTCTATCTGTAACATACGGAGCCTTTCCTCTCCCACTGCTCCAGCACCCTGCCAATCTCATTCACATCTCTCCCCTCTGCTCTGTCCTGCTCTCCTGCACCAGGTCTATCTGTAACATACTGAGCCTTTCCACTCCCACTGCTCCAGCACCCTGCCAATCTCATTCACATCTCTCCCCTCTGTCCTGCTCTCCTGCACCAGGTCTATCTGTAACATACTGAGCCTTTCCTCTCCCACTGCTCCAGCACCCTGCCAATCTCATTCACATCTCTCCCCTCTGTCCTCTCCTGCACCAGGTCTATCTGTAACATACTGAGCCTTTCCTCCCACTGCTCCAGCACCCTGCCAATCTCATTCACATCTCTCTCCTCTACTCTGTCCTGCTCTCCTGCACCAGGTCTATCTGTAACATACTGAGCCTTTCCTCTCCCACTGCTCCAGCACCCTGCCAATCTCATTCACATCTCTCCCCTCTGCTCTGTCCTGCTCTCCTGCACCAGGTCTATCTGTAACATACTGAGCCTTTCCACTCCCACTGCTCCAGCACCCTGCCAATCTCATTCACATCTCTCCCCTCTGTCCTGCTCTCCTGCACCAGGTCTATCTGTAACATACTGAGCCTTTCCACTCCAACTGCTCCAGCTCCCTGCCAATCTCATTCACATCTCTCCCCTCTGTCCTGCTCTCCTGCACCAGGTCTATCTGTAACATACTGAGCCTTTCCTCCCACTGCTCCAGCACCCTGCCACTCTCATTCACATCTCTCCCCTCTGCTCTGTCCTGCTCTCCTGCACCAGGTCTATCTCTAACATACTGAGCCTTTCCTCTCCCACTGCTCCAGCACCCTGCCAATCTCATTCACATCTCTCCCCTCTGCTCTGTCCTGCTCTCCTGCACCAGGTCTATCTGTAACATACTGAGCCTTTCCACTCCCACTGCTCCAGCACCCTGCCAATCTCATTCACATCTCTCCCCTCTGTCCTGCTCTCCTGCACCAGGTCTATCTGTAACATACTGAGCCTTTCCTCTCCCACTGCTCCAGCACCCTGCCAATCTCATTCACATCTCTCCCCTCTGTCCTGCACCAGGTCTATCTGTAACATACTGAGCCTTTCCTCCCACTGCTCCAGCACCCTGCCAATCTCATTCACATCTCTCTCCTCTACTCTGTCCTGCTCTCCTGCACCAGGTCTATCTGTAACATACTGAGCCTTTCCTCTCCCACTGCTCCAGCACCCTGCCAATCTCATTCACATCTCTCCCCTCTGCTCTGTCCTGCTCTCCTGCACCAGGTCTATCTGTAACATACTGAGCCTTTCCACTCCCACTGCTCCAGCACCCTGCCAATCTGATTCACATCTCTCCCCTCTGTCCTGCTCTCCTGCACCAGGTCTATCTGTAACATACTGAGCCTTTCCACTCCACCTGCTCCAGCACCCTGCCAATCTCATTCACATCTCTCCCCTCTGTCCTGCTCTCCTGCACCAGGTCTATCTGTAACATACTGAGCCTTAACTCTCCCACTGCTCCAGCACCCTGCCAATCTCATTCACATCTCTCCCGTCTGTCCTGCTCTCCTGCACCAGGTCTATCTGTAACATACTGAGCCTTTCCACTCCCACTGCTCCAGCACCCTGCCAATCTCATTCACATCTCTCCCCTCTGTCCTGCTCTCCTGCACCAGGTCTATCTGTAACATACTGAGACTTTCCTTCCACTGCTCCAGCACCCTGCCAATCTCATTCACATCTCTCCCCTCTGTCCTGCACTACTGCACCAGGTCTATCTGTAAGATACTGAGCCTTTCCTCTCCCACTGCTCCAGCACCCTGCCAATCTCATTCACATCTCTCCCCTCTACTCTGTCCTGCTCTCCTGCACCAGGTCTATCTGTAACATACTGAGCCTTTCCTCTCCCACTGCTCCAGCACCCTGCCAATCTCATTCACATCTCTCCCCTCTGTCCTGCTTTCCTGCACCAGGTCTATCTGTAACATACTGAGCCTTTCCTCCCACTGCTCTAGCACCCTGCCAATCTCATTCACATCTCTCCCCTCTGCTCTGTCCTGCTCTCCTGCACCAGGTCTATCTGTAACATACTGAGCCTTTCCACTCCCACTGCTCCAGCACCCTGCCAATCTCATTCACATCTCTCCCCACTACTCTGTCCTGCTCTCCTGCACCAGGTCTATCTGTAACATACTGAGCCTTTCCACTCCCACTGCTCCAGCACCCTGCCAATCTCATTCACATCTCTCCCCTCTGTCCTACTCTTCTGCACCAGGTCTATCTGTAACATACTGAGCCTTTCCTCCCACTGCTCCAGCACCCTGCCAATCTCATTCACATCTCTACCCTCTGTCCTGCTCTCCTGCACCAGGTCTATCTGTAACATACTGAGCCTTTCCACTCCAACTGCTCCAGGACGCTGCCAATCTCATTCACATCTCTCCCCTCTGCTCTGTCCTGCTCTCCTGCACCAGGTCTATCTGTAACATACTGAGCCTTTCCTCTCCCACTGCTCCAGCACCGTGCCAATCTCATTCACATCTCTCCCCTCTGTCCTGCTCTCCTGCACCAGGTCTATCTGTAACATACTGAGCCTTTCCACTCCCTCTGCTCCAGCACCCTGCCAATCTCATTCACATCTCTCCACTCTGTCCTGCTCTCATGCACCAGGTCTATCTGTAACATACTGAGCCTTTCCTCTCCCACTGCTCCAGCACCCTGCCAATCTCATTCATATCTCTCCCCTCTGTCCTGCTCTCCTGCACCAGGTCTATCTGTAAGATACTGAGCCTTTCCACTCCCACTGCTCCAGCACCCTGCCAATCTCATTCACATCTCTCCCCTCTGCTCTGTCCTGCTCTCCTGCACCAGGTCTATCTGTAACATACTGAGCCTTTCCACTCCCACTGCTCCAGCACCCTGCCACTCTCATTCACATCTCTCCCCTCTGCACTGTCCTGCTCTCGTGCACCAGGTCTATCTGTAACATACCGAGCCTTTCCACTCCCACTGCTCCAGCACCCTGCCAATCTCATTCACATCTCTCCCCTCTGTCCTGCTCTCCTGCACCAGGTCTATCTGTAACATACTGAGCCTTTCCACTCCCACTGCTCCAGCACCCTGCCAATCTCATTCACATCTCTCCCCTCTGTCCTGCTCTCCTGCACCAGGTCTATCTGTAACATACTGAGCCTTTCCACTCCAACTGCTCCAGCTCCCTGCCAATCTCATTCACATCTCTCCCCTCTGTCCTGCTCTCCTGCACCAGGTCTATCTGTAACATACTGAGCCTTTCCACTCCCACTGCTCCAGCACCCTGCCAATCTCATTCACTTCTCTCCCCTCTGTCCTGCTCTCCTGCACCAGGTCTATCTATAACATACTGAGCCTTTCCTCCCACTGCTCCAGCACCCTGCCACTCTCATTCACATCTCTCCCCTCTGCTCTGTCCTGCTCTCCTGCACCAGGTCTATCTGTAACATACTGAGCCTTTCCTCTCCCACTGCTCCAGCACCCTGCCAATCTCATTCACATCTCTCCCCTCTGCTCTGTCCTGCTCTCCTGCACCAGGTCTATCTGTAACATACTGAGCCTTTCCACTCCCACTGCTCCAGCACCCTGCCAATCTCATTCACATCTCTCCCCTCTGTCCTGCTCTCCTGCACCAGGTCTATCTGTAACATACTGAGCCTTTCCTCTCCCACTGCTCCAGCACCCTGCCAATCTCATTCACATCTCTCCCCTCTGTCCTGCTCTCCTGCACCAGGTCTATCTGTAACATACTGAGCCTTTCCTCCCACTGCTCCAGCACCCTGCCAATCTCATTCACATCTCTCTCCTCTACTCTGTCCTGCTCTCCTGCACCAGGTCTATCTGTAACATACTGAGCCTTTCCTCTCCCACTGCTCCAGCACCCTGCCAATCTCATTCACATCTCTCCCCTCTGCTCTGTCCTGCTCTCCTGCACCAGGTCTATCTGTAACATACTGAGCCTTTCCACTCCCACTGCTCCAGCACCCTGCCAATCTGATTCACATCTCTCCCCTCTGTCCTGCTCTCCTGCACCAGGTCTATCTGTAACATACTGAGCCTTTCCACTCCACCTGCTCCAGCACCCTGCCAATCTCATTCACATCTCTCCCCTCTGTCCTGCTCTCCTGCACCAGGTCTATCTGTAACATACTGAGCCTTAACTCTCCCACTGCTCCAGCACCCTGCCAATCTCATTCACATCTCTCCCGTCTGTCCTGCTCTCCTGCACCAGGTCTTTCTGTAACATACTGAGCCTTTCCACTCCCACTGCTCCAGCACCCTGCCAATCTCATTCACATCTCTCCCCTCTGTCCTGCTCTCCTGCACCAGGTCTATCTGTAACATACTGAGACTTTCCTTCCACTGCTCCAGCACCCTGCCAATCTCATTCACATCTCTCCCCTCTGTCCTGCACTACTGCACCAGGTCTATCTGTAAGATACTGAGCCTTTCCTCTCCCACTGCTCCAGCACCCTGCCAATCTCATTCACATCTCTCCCCTCTGTCCTGCTTTCCTGCACCAGGTCTATCTGTAACATACTGAGCCTTTCCTCCCACTGCTCTAGCACCCTACCAATCTCATTCACATCTCTCCCCTCTGCTCTGTCCTGCTCTCCTGCACCAGGTCTATCTGTAACATACTGAGCCTTTCCACTCCCACTGCTCCAGCACCCTGCCAATCTCATTCACATCTCTCCCCTCTGCTCTGTCCTGCTCTCCTGCACCAGGTCTATCTGTAACATACTGAGCCTTTCCACTCCCACTGCTCCAGCACCCTGCCAATCTCATTCACATCTCTCCCCTCTGTCCTGCTCTCCTGCACCAGGTCTATCTGTAACATACTGAGCCTTTCCACTCCCACTGCTCCAGCACCCTGCCAATCTCATTCACCTCTCTCCCCTCTGTCCTGCTCTCCTGCACCAGGTCTATCTGTAACATACTGAGCCTTTCCACTCCAACTGCTCCAGCACCCTGCCAATCTCATTCACATCTCTCCCCTCTGTCCTGCTCTCCTGCACCAGGTCTATCTGTAACATACTGAGCCTTTCCACTCCAACTGCTCCAGCACCCTGCCAATCTCATTCACATCTCTCCCCTCTGTCCTGCTCTCCTGCACCAGGTCTATCTATAACATACTGAGCCTTTCCTCCCACTGCTCCAGCACCCTGCCACTCTCATTCACATCTCTCCCCTCTGCTCTGTCCTGCTCTCCTGCACCAGGTCTATCTGTAACATACTGAGCCTTTCCTCTCCCACTGCTCCAGCACCCTGCTAATATCATTCACATCTCTCCCCTCTGTCCTGCTCTCCTGCACCAGGTCTATCTGTAACATACTGAGCCTTTCCTCCCACTGCTCCAGCACCTTGCCAATCTCATTCACATCTCTCCCCTCTGTCCTGCTCTCCTGCACCAGGTCTATCTGTAACATACTGAGCCTTTCCTCTCACACTGCTCCAGCACCCTGCCAATCTCATTCACATCTCTGCCCTCTGTCCTGCACCAGGTCTATCTGTAACATACTGAGCCTTTCCGGCAACTGCTCCAGCACTCTGCCAATCTCATTCACATCTCTCCCCTCTGTCCTGCTCTCTTGCACCAGGTCTATCTGCAACATACTGAGCCTTTCCTCTCCCACTGCTCCAGCACCCAGCCAATCTCATTCACATCTCTCCCCTCTGTCCTGCTCTCCTGCACCAGGTCTATCTGTAACATACTGAGCCTTTCCTCCAACTGCTCCAGCACCCTGCCAATCTCATTCACATCTCTCCCCTCTGCTCTGTCCTGCTCTCCTGCACCAGGTCTATCTGTAACATACTGAGCCTTTCCTCCAACTGCTCCAGCCCCCTGCCAATCTCATTCACATCTCTCCCCTCTGTCCTGCTCTCCTGCACCAGGTCTATCTGTAACATACTGAGCCTTTCCTCTCCCACTGCTCCAGCACCCTGCCAATCTCATTCACATCTCTCCCCTCTGTCCTGCTCTCCTGCACCAGGTCTATCTGTAACATACTGAGCCTTTCCTCCCACTGCTCCAGCACCCTGCCAATCTCATTCACATCTCTCCCCTCTACTCTCTCCTGCACCAGGTCTATCTGTAACATACTGAGCCTTTCCTCCCACTGCTCCAGCACCCTGCCAATCTCATTCACATCTCTCCCCTCTGTCCTGCTCTCCTGCACCAGGTCTATCTGTAACATACTGAGCCTTTCCTCCCACTGCTCCAGCACCCTGCCAATCTCATTCACATCTCTCCCCTCTACTCTGTCCTGCTCTCCTGCACCAGGTCTATCTGTAACATACTGAGCCTTTCCTCTCCCACTGCTCCAGCACCCTGCCAATCTCATTCACATCTCTCCCCTCTGCTCTGTCCTGCTCTCCTGCACCAGGTCTATCTGTAACATACTGAGCCTTTCCTCTCCCACTGCTCCAGCACCCTGCCAATCTCATTCACATCTCTCCCCTCTGTCCTGCTCTCCTGCACCAAGTCTATCTGTAACATACTGAGCCTTTCCACTCCACCTGCTCCAGCACCCTGCCAATCTCATTCACCTCTCTCCCCTCTGTCCTGCTCTCCTGCACCAGGTCTATCTGTAACATACTGAGCCTTTCCACTCCACCTGCTCCAGCACCCTGCCAATCTCATTCACATCTCTCCCGTCTGTCCTGCTCTCCTGCACCAGGTCTATCTGTAACATGCTGAGCTTTTCCACTCCCACTGCTCCAGCACCCTGCCAATCTCATTCACATCTCTCCCCTCTGTCCTGCTCTCCTGCACCAGGTCTATCTGTAACATACTGAGACTTTCCTTCCACTGCTCCAGCACCCTGCCAATCTCATTCACATCTCTCCCCTCTGTCCTGCTCTCCTGCACCAGGTCTATCTGTAACATACTGAGCCTTTCCTCCCACTGCTCCAGCACCCTGCCAATCTCATTCACATCTCTCCCCTCTGTCCTGCTCTCCTGCACCAGGTCTATCTGTAACATACTGAGCCTTTCCACCCACTGCTCCAGCACCGTGCCAATCTCATTCACATCTCTCCCCTCTGTCCTGCTCTCCTGCACCAGGTCTATCTGTAACATACTGAGCCTTTCCTCTCCCACTGCTCCAGCACCCTGCCAATCTCATTCACATCTCTCCCCTCTGTCCTGCTCTCCTGCACCAGGTCTATCTGTAACATACTGAGCCTTTCCTCTCCCACTGCTCCAGCACCCTGCCAATCTCATTCACATCTCTCCCCTCTGTCCTGCTCTCCTGCACCAGGTCTATCTGTAACATACTGAGCCTTTCTTCCCACTGCTCCAGCACCCTGCCAATCTCATTCACATCTCTCCCCTCTACTCTGTCCTGCTCTCTTGCACCAGGTCTATCTGTAACATACTGAGCCTTTCCTCTCCCACTGCTCCAGCACCCTGCCAATCTCATTCACATCTCTCCCCTCTGTCCTGCTCTCCTGCACCAAGTCTATCTGTAACATACTGAGCCTTTCCACTCCCACTGCTCCAGCACCCTGCCAATCTCATTCACATCTCTCCACTCTGCTCTGTCCTGCTCTCCTGCACCAGGTCTATCTGTAACATACTGAGCCTTTCCACTCCACCTGCTCCAGCACCCTGCCAATCTCATTCACCTCTCTCCCGTCTGTCCTGCTCTCCTGCACCAGGTCTATCTGTAACATACTGAGCCTTTCCTCTCCCACTGCTCCAGCACCCTGCCAATCTCATTCACATCTCTCCCGTCTGTCCTGCTCTCCTGCACCAGGTCTATCTGTAACATACTGAGACTTTCCTTCCACTGCTCCAGCACCCTGCCAATCTCATTCACATCTCTCCCCTCTGTCCTGCACTCCTGCACCAGGTCTATCTGTAACATACTGAGCCTTTCCTCTCCCACTGCTCCAGCTCCTTGCCAATCTCATTCACATCTCTCCCCTCTACTCTGTCCTGCTCTCCTGCACCAGGTCTATCTGTAACATACTGAGCCTTTCCTCTCCCACTGCTCCAGCACCTTGCCAATCTCATTCACATCTCTCCCCTCTGTCCTGCTCTCCTGCACCAGGTCTATCTGTAACATACTGAGCCTTTCCTCCAACTGCTCCAGCCCCCTGCCAATCTCATTCACATCTCTCCCCTCTGTCCTGCTCTCCTGCACCAGGTCTATCTGTAACATACTGAGCCTTTCCACTCCCACTGCTCCAGCACCCTGCCAATCTCATTCACATCTCTCCCCTCTGTCCTGCTCTCCTGCACCAGGTCTATCTGTAACATACTGAGCCTTTCCTCCAACTGCTCCAGCACCCTGCCAATCTCATTCACATCTCTCCCCTCTGTCCTGCTCTCCTGCACCAGGTCTATCTGTAACATACTGAGCCTTTCCACTCCACCTGCTCCAGCACCCTGCCAATCTCATTCACATCTCTCCCCTCTGTCCTCCTCTCCTGCACCAGGTCTATCTGTAACATGCTGAGCCTTTCCACTCCCACTGCTCCAGCACCCTGCCAATCTCATTCACATCTCTCCCCTCTGTCCTGCTCTCCTGCACCAGGTCTATCTGTAACATACTGAGCCTTTCCACTCCACCTGCTCCAGCACCCTGCCAATCTCATTCACATCTCTCCCCTCTACTCTGTCCTGCTCTCCTGCACCAGTTCTATCTGTAACATACTGAGCCTTTTCACTCCACCTGCTCCAGCACCCTGCCAATCTCATTCACATCTCTCCCCTCTGTCCTGCTCTCCTGCACCAGGTCTATCTGTAACATACTGAGCCTTTCCTCTCCAACTGCTCCAGCACCCTGCCAATCTCATTCACATCTCTCCCCTCTGTTCTGCTCTCCTGCACCAGGTCTATCTGTAACATACTGAGCCTTTCCACTTCCACTGCTCCAGCTCCCTGCCAATCTCATTCACATCTCTCCCCTCTATCCTGCTCTCCCGCACCAGGTCTATCTGTAACATACTGAGCCTTTCCTCTCCCACTGCTCCAGCACCCTGCCAATCTCATTCACATCTCTCCCCTCTGTCCTGCACCAGGTCTGTCTGTAACATACTGAGCCTTTCCACTCCCACTGCTCCAGCACCCTGCCAATCTCATTCACATCTCTCCCCTCTGTCCTGCACCAGGTCTATCTGTAACATACTGAGCCATTCCACTCCCACTGCTCCAGCACCCTGCCAATCTCATTCACATCTCTCCCCTGTCCTGGTCTCCTGCACCAGGTCTATCTGTAACATACTGAGCCTTTCCACTCCCACTGCTCCAGCACCCTGCCAATCTCATTCACATCTCTCCCCTCTGTCCTGCTCTCCTGCACCAGGTCTATCTGTAACATACTGAGCCTTTCCACTCCACCTGCTCCAGCACCCTGCCAATCTCATTCACATCTCTCTACTCTGTCCTGCTCTCCTGCACCAGGTCTATCTGTAACATACTGAGCCTTTCCACCCACTGCTCCAGCACCCTGCCAATCTCACTCACATCTCTCCCCTCTACTCTGTCCTGCTCTCCTGCACCAGGTCTATCTGTAACATACTGAGCCTTTCCACTCCCACTGCTCCAGCACCCTGCCAATCTCATTCACATCTCTCCCCTCTCCTCTGTCCTGCTCTCCTGCACCAGGTCTATCTGTAACATACTGAGCCTTTCCACTCCCACTGCTCCAGCACCCTGCCAATCTCATTCACATCTCTCTCCTCTGTCCTGCTCTCCTGCACCAGGTCTATCTGTAACATACTGAGCCTTTCCACTCCCACTGCTCCAGCACCCTGCCAATCTCATTCACATCTCTCCCCTCTGTCCTGCTCTCCTGCACCAGGTCTATCTATAACATACTGAGCCTTTCCACTCCCACATACCTCTTTTCCACCTAAAACCCAGGTCCCACCTGGGTTTTTGGACATGGTTCCAACCCTGGTCAGACCCAGGTTAAACCCATTTACACTGCACCTTCGATCTGGGTTACTCCCAGGTCAGCCCTGTTCACAATGAACACATGTCTGCCCTGCTAAACCTGTGAGATCATAAAAAGTGGGAGGTGAATGCCCCACAACCAGCAATCAGCTCGTTTTAGGCATGACCCAGGTCAGATAACCCGGGTTGCACCGTTTACACTGCGCCATTTCTCTGGTCCATCCTGGGTCCAACCCTGGTAGCTACCTGGGTTGGATTGCTGAGTCACTTGACCTGGGTTATTTTTCAGGGACCCTTTTACACTGAGCTGCGACCTGGGTAGACCCAGCAAAAACCCAGGTTTTTGCTCTGGTGTAAAAGGGGTATGAATCTTCTAGCCATCACGAGTTTCAGGATCCTGCAGGGACTGATGGGATTTCCTTTTGTCCCTGCAGTTTTTTGTGCTAATAAAGGATTTTCTTCATATATCACCATACTAAGATGGCGTTAAAGTAAATTCTTATTGAATATTTTAACGTTTTTATTCTTGCTGAGTAGCAAAAAACGTTAAAACATTAGAGTGAGTAATGACTTGCTCTCTACAGCACAATACTCTGCAAGACAGGTATAAATTAACTCAATTTTCTTGTCTTCTCCGTTAACCCTTAGCGGAATAGTGGAAATTCCTAACAAAGCTTTTATATTAACCCACTGCTGTATGCTCCTGTCTGCACCTCCCCTATAGAGTGTAAGTTCTCATCCTAATCCACCTCTCTATGCTCCTCTCCTATAGTGTAAGCTCTCATCCTAACCCACCTCTCTATGTTCCTCACTCACTGCTCCTCACCTATAGTGTAAGCTCTCATCCTAACCCACCTCTCTATGGTCCTCACTCACTGCTCCTCCCCTATAGTATAAGCTCTCATCCTAATCCACCTCTCTATGCTCCTCACTCACTGCTCCTCTCCTATAGTGTAAGCTCTCATCCTAACCCACCTCTCTATGCTCCTCACCTAGTGTAAGCTCTCATCCTAACCCACCTCTCTATGCTCCTCACCTAGTGTAAGCTCTCATCCTAACCCACCTCTCTATGCTCACCTAGTGTAAGCTCTCATCCTAACCCACCTCTCTATGCTCCTCCCCTATAGTGTAAGCTCTCATCCTAACCCCCCTCTCTATGTTCCTCCCCTATAAAGTGTAAGCTCTCATCCTAACCCACCTCTCTATGCTGCTCACCTAGTGTAAGCTCTCATCCTAACCCACCTCTCTATGCTCCTCACCTAGTATAAGCTCTCATACTAACCCACCTCTCTATGCTCCTCACCTAGTGTAAGCTCTCATCCTAACCCACCTCTCTATGCTCCTCACTCACTGCTCCTCTCCCATAGTGTAAGCTCTCATCCTAACCCACCTCTCTATGCTCACCTAGTGTAAGCTCTCATCCTAACCCACCTCTCTATGCTCCTCCCCTATAGAGTGTAAGCTCTCATCCTAACCCACCTCTCTATGCTCCTCCCCTATAGAGTGTAAGCTCTCATCCTAACCCACCTCTATGCTCCTCACTCACTGCCCCTCCCCTATAGTGTAAGCTCTCATCCTAACCCACCTCTCTATGGTCCTCACTCACTGCTCCTCCCCTATAGTATAAGCTCTCATCCTAATCCACCTCTCTATGCTCCTCACTCACTGCTCCTCTCCTATAGTGTAAGCTCTCATCCTAACCCACCTCTCTATGCTCCTCACCTAGTGTAAGCTCTCATCCTAACCCACCTCTCTATGCTCCTCCCCTATAGTGTAAGCTCTCATCCTAACCCCCCTCTCTATGTTCCTCCCCTATAAAGTGTAAGCTCTCATCCTAACCCACCTCTCTATGCTGCTCACCTAGTGTAAGCTCTCATCCTAACCCACCTCTCTATGCGCCTCACCTAGTGTAAGCTCTCATACTAACCCACCTCTCTATGCTCCTCACCTAGTGTAAGCTCTCATCCTAACCCACGTCTCTATGCTCCTCACTCACTGCTCCTCTCCCATAGTGTAAGCTCTCATCCTAACCCACCTCTCTATGCTCCTCACCTAGTGTAAGCTCTCATCCTAACCCACCTCTCTATGCTCCTCCCCTATAGAGTGTAAGCTCTCATCCTAACCCACCTCTCTATGCTCCTCCCCTATAGAGTGTAAGCTCTCATCCTAACCCACCTCTATGCTCCTCACTCACTGCCCCTCCCCTATAGTGTAAGCTCTCATCCTAACCCACCTCTCTATGCTCCTCACTCACTGCCTCTCCCTATAGTGTAAGATCTCATCCTGACTTTCTGCTCCTCTCCTATAGTGTAAGCTCTCATCCTAACCCACCTCTCTATGGTCCTCACTCACTGCTCCTCCCCTGTAGTGTAAGCTCTCATCCTAACCCACCTCTCTATGCTCCTCACTCACTGCCCCTCCCTATAGTGTAAGATCTCATCCTGACTCACTGCTCCTCCCCTATAGTGTAAGCTCTCATCCTAACCCACCTCTCTATGGTCCTCACTCACTGCTCCTCCACTATAGTGTAAGCTCTCATCCTAACCCACCTCTCTATGCTCCTCCCCTGTAGAGTGTAAGCTCTCATCCTAACCCAGCTCTCTATGCTCCTCCCCTATAGAGTGTAAGCTCTCATCCTAACCCACCTCTCTATGCTCCTCACCTAGTGTAAGCTCTCATCCTAACCCACCTCTCTATGGTCCTCACTCACTGCTCCTCTATAGTGTAAGCTCTGATCCTAACCCACCTCTCTATGGTCCTCACTCACTGCTCCTCCCCTATAGAGTGTAAGTTCTCATCCTCACCCACCTTACTATGCTCCTCACTCACTGCTCCTCCCCTATAGAGTGTAAGCTCTCATCCTAACCCACCTCTCTATGCTCCTCACTCACTGCTCCTCTATAGTGTAAGCTCTGATCCTAACCCACCTCTCTATGGTCCTCACTCACTACTCCTCCCCTATAGTGTAAGCTCTCATCCTAACCCACCACTCTATGCTCCTCACTCACTGCTCCTCCTCTATAGTGTAAGATCTCATCCTAACCCACCTCTCTATGCTCCTCACTCACTGCCCCTCCCTATAGTGTAAGATCTCATCCTAACCCACCTCTCTATGCCCCTCACTATAGTGTAAGCTCTCATCCTAACCCACCTCTCTATGCTCCTGACTCACTGCTCCTCTCCTATAGTGGAAGCTCTCATCCTAACCCACCTCTCTATGGTCCTCACTCACTGCTCCTCCCCTATAGTGTAAGCTCTCATCCTAACCCACCTCTCTATGCTCCTCCCCTATAGTGTAAGCTCTCATCCTAACCCACCACTCTATGCTCCTCACTCACTGCTCCTCTATACTGTAAGCTCTCATACTAACCCACCTCTCTATGCTCCTCACCTAGTGTAAGCTCTCATCCTAACCCACCTCTCTATGCTCCTCCCCTATAGTGTAAGCTCTCATCCTAACCCACCTCTCTATGCTCCTCCCCTAAAGTGTAAGCTCTCATCCTAACCCACCTCTATGCTCCTCACTCACTGCTCCTCCCCTATAGTGTAAGCTCTCATCCTAACCCAACTCTCTATGCTCCTCACTCACTGCTCCTCCCCTATAGTGTAAGCTCTCATCCTAACCCAACTCTCTATGCTCCTCACTCACTGCTCCTCCCCTATAGTGTAAGCTCTCATCCTAACCCAACTCTCTATGCTCCTCACTCACTGCTCCTCCCCTATAGGGTAAGCTCTCATCCTAACCCACCTCTCTATGCTCCTCACCTATAGAGTGTAAGCTCTGATCCTAACCCACCTCTCTATGGTCCTCACTCACTGCTCCTCTATAGTGTAAGCTCTGATCCTAACCCACGTCTCTATGGTCCTCACTCACTACTCCTCCCCTATAGTGTAAGCTCTCATCCTAACCCACCACTCTATGCTCCTCACTCACTGCTCCTCCTCTATAGTGTAAGATCTCATCCTAACCCACCTCTCTATGCTCCTCACTCACTGCCCCTCCCTATAGTGTAAGATCTCATCCTAACCCACCTCTCTATGCTCCTCACTCACTGCCCCTCCCTATAGTGTAAGATCTCATCCTAACCCACCTCTCTATGCCCCTCACTATAGTGTAAGCTCTCATCCTAACCCACCTCTCTATGCTCCTGACTCACTGCTCCTCTCCTATAGTGGAAGCTCTCATCCTAACCCACCTCTCTATGGTCCTCACTCACTGCTCCTCCCCTATAGTGTAAGCTCTCATCCTAACCCACCTCTCTATGCTCCTCCCCTATAGTGTAAGCTCTCATCCTAACCCACCACTCTATGCTCCTCACTCACTGCTCCTCTATACTGTAAGCTCTCATACTAACCCACCTCTCTATGCTCCTCACCTAGTGTAAGCTCTCATCCTAACCCACCTCTCTATGCTCCTCCCCTATAGTGTAAGCTCTCATCCTAACCCACCTCTCTATGCTCCTCCCCTAAAGTGTAAGCTCTCATCCTAACCCACCTCTATGCTCCTCACTCACTGCTCCTCCCCTATAGAGTGTAAGCTCTCATCCTAACCCAACTCTCTATGCTCCTCACTCACTGCTCCTCCCCTATAGTGTAAGCTCTCATCCTAACCCAACTCTCTATGCTCCTCACTCACTGCTCCTCCCCTATAGTGTAAGCTCTCATCCTAACCCAACTCTCTATGCTCCTCACTCACTGCTCCTCCCCTATAGGGTAAGCTCTCATCCTAACCCACCTCTCTATGCTCCTCACCTATAGAGTGTAAGCTCTGATCCTAACCCACCTCTCTATGGTCCTCACTCACTGCTCCTCTATAGTGTAAGCTCTGATCCTAACCCACGTCTCTATGGTCCTCACTCACTGCTCCTCCCCTATAGTGTAAGCTCTCATCCTAACCCACCTCTCTATGCTCCTCCCCTATAGTGTAAGCTCTCATCCTAACCCACCACTCTATGCTCCTCACTCACTGCTCCTCCTCTATAGTGTAAGCTCTCATCCTAACCCACCTCTCTATGCTCCTCACCTATAGAGTGTAAGCTCTGATCCTAACCCACCTCTCTATGGTCCTCACTCACTGCTCCTCTATAGTGTAAGCTCTGATCCTAACCCACGTCTCTATGGTCCTCACTCACTGCTCCTCCCCTATAGTGTAAGCTCTCATCCTAACCCACCTCTCTATGCTCCTCCCCTATAGTGTAAGCTCTCATCCTAACCCACCACTCTATGCTCCTCACTCACTGCTCCTCCTCTATAGTGTAAGCTCTCATCCTAACCCACCTCTCTATGCTCCTCACCTAGTGTAAGCTCTCATCCTAACCCACCTCCCTATGCTCCTCCCCTAGAGTGTAAGCTCTCATCCTAACCCACCTCTCTATGCTCCTCCCCTATAGTGTAAGCTCTCATCCTAACCCACCTCTATGCTCCTCACTCACTGCCCCTCCCCTATAGTGTAAGCTCTCATCCTAACCCACCTCTCTATGTTCCTCACTCACTGCTCCTCCCCTATAGTGTAAGCTCTCATCCTAACCCAACTCTCTATGCTCCTCACTCACTGCTCCTCCTCTATAGTGTAAGCTCTCATCCTAACCCACCTCTCTATGCTCCTCCCCCCTATAGAGTGTAACCTCTCATCCTAATCCACCCTCTCTATGCTCTTCACTCACTGCCCCTCTCCTATAGAGTGTAAGTTCTCATCCTCACCCACCTTACTATGCTCCTCACTCACTGCTCCTCCCCTATAGAGTGTAAGCTCTTATCCTAACCCACCTCTCTATGCTCCTCCCCTATAGTGTAAGCTCTGATCCTAACCCACCTCTCTATGGTCCTCACTCACTGCTCCTCTATAGTGTAAGCTCTCATCCTAACCCACCTCTCTATGCTCCTCACCTAGTGTAAGTTCTCATCCTAACCCACCTCTCTATGCTCCTCACTCACTGCTCCTCCTCTATAGTGTGAGGTCTCATCCTAACCCACCTCTCTATGCTCCTCACCTATAGAGTGTAAGCTCTCATCCTATCCCTCCACTCCATACTCCTCGGGCACCTGCTCTCCCATATGTCTGCCCCTCCTGTATAGAAATCCCTCCACTCTATGCTCCTCCCCTATAGAGTGTAAGCTCTCATCCTAACCCACCTCTCTATGCTCCTCGGCTCTCCCGTATGTCTGCCCCTCCTGTATATAGTGTAAGCTCTCATCCTAACCCTCCACTCTATGCTCCTAGGTCACCAGCTCTCCCATATTTCTGCTCCTCCCCCGTAGACTGTAACCTCTTCCCCCAATTATACCGTCATGTCCTCCCCACTGCCTACAGCGTCACCAAACCTTTGGGCTCAGGGACTGCCTGTGCAGCAGTGGTTATACAGCTTGTATCCCATGATATTCACTGTATATCTTTTGTTCCTCTTGTTATGGGGACTAGGACACAGAGAAGCAGCATTTGTATGGTTAATGTCTCCTCATTATCTGTGCAGGACCTGAGGACCAATCGCTCTCGTCATGTGAAGGGAAGATACCATGACTACGATTATGTGGATCAGTATGGAGCATCTGGGCTTCTATTTCCAAAGGGAGCTCCTTTGGGAGAGTTCAACTTTGGCTCCACCATTGTGTTGGTCTTTGAGGGCCCTCGTCATTTCAAGTTCCATGTTAGAGAAGGGTCACGAATCTATATGGGAGAGGCCCTGGGAACACTGTGACTGCAGAAGGGTGAACGAATATGGATGAATTTCCTTCCCAGAATCTCGTTATAGGTGCAGGACACCAGTCTCCTTTATTACTCTCATTATTGTCTACAGAATAAAAAGACTTCTTAATAAAATGTGACTTTATTTATTATTCAAACACAAACTGAAAACATTCCCCGACAGGGCGCCGCAGCAGGCCGACCCGACAGGGCGCCGCAGCAGGCCGACCCGACAGGGCGCCGCAGCAGGCTGACGTCTCTATGAGTAGCTTCCCCGGGGTATGTTCCCATTCACTAGGTCTTGCCTGATAGCCCAACGTAACCCATACCTCTTCTTCTCTGTAGGGATGACATAGGGATTTGGTGTTGGGAGCAGTCGGGGAAGAGAAAGGGGTGGCGCTGACATCATCCTCTCTCGGACTTCCCAGCGAAGCTCCTTAATACTCCGCTCCTGAGCTCCATGTAGCGCATCCCAGCTTTGCTTATACCCTTGATATCTGCCCACCGGGTCTGAGCGATGCCTGTACTGGTCAAGTAAGGAATATGGTGGAAGGCGGATAAAGGATTTGGCGCAGTCTGTTAATTGCTCCCCAACTGACTCTGGCTGGGTAATTCCAGAAGAGACGGTCGTGTCTTCGTCTCCAGTCTGGGATTGACTAGAAAGCAAGGACTCATCGCACACCTCAACCTGCCCGTCACTTTTCCTGCGTAGAACTTTGCGAGTCAGTGCTGGTGCCCTGTGTTTCCCCAGGCTGGGACCCCCCACACAGACTGTGTGTGTACTGTAGGAGTCAGGGCCACCTCGCCGCCCTGGAGCCTGATCAGATGCTGAGGAGGTGGTAGGCCATGCTGGACTAACTGGGCTGTTCTCCTTTTCAGCCTCAGCTCTGCCTCCTGAAGATCTTGGTGATAAATCTGATGGCCTCTGACTTCGCATCAGGTATTCTAGGTCTTTCTTAAATTGTAGAAACCTCTTGCGCGGAACAGAGGGATATCCCAACAGAGACAGCTCATTGCGGAGATCTTCCTCCGAGACAGACACGTTAGTAGGAGTACATTCTGCTGCAGAGCTGTAAGAGGACAGAGGCTCAGGAGAGCTGGATTCGTACATGTTCCCAGGGAAATACTTCTGGCTGACTCGCATACACCACCAGTCTGCTCTGCAAAGGACAAGGGATTAGTATTATCCTTTATTTATATGGGGCCACAAGGGTTCCGTGGCACCTTACACAGTACAAGAAACCAGTGACTTACAGTACAGAACAATGCAGGACAATAGTTACTGTATATCGTACAGAACCAATAGTTACTTGGGAGGGGTAGAAAGTGTACAGTATTGCAAAATATCATACAGGCATAATAATGACCAGGAAAAATATAGATAATAACGGGGACTAGATAGGGTATATTACTGCAGGATATACAGTGGATCCGGGAAAGTATTCACAACGCTTGACTTTTTCTACATTGTTATGTTACAGCCTTATTCCAAAATGGAATAAATTCATTTTTGTCCTCAAAATTCTACACACAATACCCCATAATGACAACGTATAAAAAGTTTTTTTTGAGATTTTTGCAAATTTAAAAAAAACAAACTAAGAAATCACATGTACAGAAGTGTCACAGCCTTTTCTCAATACTTTGTTGATGCACCTTTGGCAGCAATTACAACCTCAAGTCTTTTTGAATATGATGCCACAAGCTTGGCACACTTATCTTTGGGCAGTTTCGCCCATTCCTCTTTGCAGCACCTCACAAGCTCCATCAGGTTGGATGGGAAGCGTCGGTGCACAGCCATTCTCAGATCTCTCCAGAGCTTTTCAATCAGATTCAAGTCTGGGCTCTGGCTGGGCCACTCATGGACACTCACAGAGTTGTCCTGAAGCCACTCCTGTGATATCTTGGCTGTGTGCTTAGGGTCGTTGTCCTGCTGAAAGATGAACAGTCGTCCCAGTCTGAGGTGAAGAGCGCTCTGGAGCAGGTTTTCATCCAGTATGTCTCTGTACATTGCTGCATTCATCTTTCCCTCTATCCTGACTAGTCTCCTAGTTCCTGCCGCTGACAAACATCCCCACAGCATGTGCTGCCACCACCATGCTTCACTGTAGGGATGGAATTGGCCTGGTGATGAGCGGTGCCTGGTTTCCTCCAAACATAACGCCTGCCATTCACGCCAAAGAGTTTAATCTTTGTCTCATCAGACCAGAGAATTTTGTTTCTCATGGTCTGAGTGTCATTCAGGTGCATTTTGGCAAACTCCAGGTGGGCTGCCATGTGCTTTTTACTAAGGAGTGGCTTACGTCAGGCCACTCTACTGTACAGGCCTGATTGGTGGATTGCTGCAGAGATGGTTGTCCTTCTGGAAGGTTCTCCTCTCTCCACAGAGGAATGCTGTAGCTCTGACAGAGTGACCCTCGGGTTCCTGGTCACATCCCTGACTAGGGCCCTCACATCCCTGACTAGGGCCCTTCTCCCCCGATCTCTCAGATTAGATGGCCGGTCAACTCTAGGAAGAGTCCAGGTGGTTCCGAACTTCTTCCATTTATGGATGATGGAGGCCACTGTGCTCATTGGGACCTTCAATAGCAGCAGATATATTTCTGTACCCTTCCCCAGATTTGTGCCTCGAGACAATCCTGTCTCGGAGGTCTACAGACAATTCCTTGGACTTCATGCTTGGTTTGTGCTATAACATGCACTGTCAAGTGTGGGACCTTATATAGACAGGTGTATGCCTTTCAAAATCATGTCCAATCAACTGAATTTACCACAGGTGGACTCCAATTGAGCTGTAGGAACATCTCAAGGATGATCAGTGGAAACAGGATGCACCCGAGTTCAGTTTTGAGCTTCATGGCAAAGGCCGTGAATACTTATGTACATGTGATTTCTGAAGCTGCATACACACACAATGATTTTGTTACCAACGATTTTATGAACGATTTTTTTCTGTCAGCTTTTTTAAAGTGTAATGAAAGATGTTTTTGAACTACAAATGATTTTTTTAACTTCCCTTAATGAAAATCGTTCAGTTGGTCAGTTAGAATGAACTACAAATGGGAACGTGCATTAACGATAATCGTTCATCGCTATAAATTTTTTCAACGATTGAACGATAACGTCTGTGACCGGACGCCAAGCCGGCCCTGGTCACGGGTTAGCGCTTTCGGAATCCCAATCACCGTCAGTGACTGCCTGTCACTGACTCCGCCTACTGTGCCGTGGGCGTGTAACGATGCTGCCACCACCAAACTCTACCATCGGTGTTTGGAACCGCTTTTTAAGTTACCCTCAGGCTCCTGCCTCGGCATCTGGAACCGCTTCTGCGTTTGACTAGCTGCGGCCACACCCCCTGATTGGTGACGGCTGATTCCTCTTGATCCCTCGCAATGGACCAGGTCACGGTAGCTTGGCAGAGGGCTTGAACTTGGAGACACGGAGCTCTTACCCAGAACAGCCGGAGAACGGAATAGCGTTTGGCGCAATTCTGATGGTCGCAGGATTGAGACGCAATTGAATAGGCAAAGGTGTTTATTGCTCCAAGTCTTAAAGAAGACTCAACCTTCCGAATGAAGGGGAATAATCAGCGTACAGAATTATTCCCCAAAGAGTCATCAGTTCTTCTCCTCAAAGAAGTTACAAGGTTATACACATACAGGGCTCACAGTCCCTCTTTTTGAGTCATTCTTACAACATCACAGGGGGGCAAATCCACCCTGTGTTCCTTCTAGCCAATCAGGCTATCTCACAAAACATAAATAAATACGTCTTCAATTTTCTTGATACCACCCAAAAACATTTGGTTTCCTCAGCACAGACTGAGTTAGTATATACTGTTTCTGAAAAGGTAAATATAATGCTAATTCCTATTACATTCGTCTCTTCACACGTCTATGATTAAACCAGTTTGGGCTTTCTGAGTCTTCCACCTTCTAAGCTCTTACACAACATAGAAGCTTCTTACACACAAACAACTTGTCTTTTACACCTTTGCTTGGTATCATATACAGACACACAGGAGTCTCCCTAGCCCGCATTACATAGGAAAGTCTTCTTCAGTCACCACCTAACCCCCCACTGCCAGGCTATAGGGTAATTACCATATCCCTCCCTACTGCCAGGCTATAGGGTAATTACCATATCCCTCCCTACTGCCAGGCTATAGGGTAATTACCATATCCCTCCCTACTGCCAGGCTATAGGGTAATTACCATATCCATCCCTACTGCCAGGCTAGGGTAATTACCATATCCATCCCTACTGCCAGGCTAGGGTAATTACCATATCCATCCCTACTGCCAGGCTATAGGGTAATTACCATATCCTTCCCCACTGCCAGGCTATAGGGTCATTACCATATCCATCCCCACTGCCAGGCTATAGGGTAATTACCATATCCATCCCCACTGCCAGGCTATAGGGTAATTACCATATCCATCCCTACTGCCAGGCTATAGGGTAATTACCATATCCATCCCTACTGCCAGGCTATAGGGTAATTACCATATCCATCCCTACTGCCAGGCTAGGGTAATTACCATATCCATCCCTACTGCCAGGCTATAGGGTAATTACCATATCCATCCCTACTGCCAGGCTAGGGTCATTACCATATCCATCCCTACTGCCAGGCTATAGGGTCATTACCATATCCATCCCCACTGCCCGGCTATAGGGTAATTACCATATCCCTCCCTACTGCCAGGCTATAGGGTAATTACCATATCCCTCCCTACTGCCAGGCTATAGGGTAATTACCATATCCATCCCCACTGCCAGGCTATAGGGTAATTACCATATCCATCCCTACTGCCAGGCTATAGGGTAATTACCATATCCATCCCTACTGCCAGGCTAGGGTAATTACCATATCCATCCCTACTGCCAGGCTATAGGGTAATTACCATATCCATCCCTACTGCCAGGCTAGGGTCATTACCATATCCTTCCCCACTGCCAGGCTATAGGGTCATTACCATATCCATCCCCACTGCCAGGCTATAGGGTAATTACCATATCCATCCCCACTGCCAGGCTATAGGGTAATTACCATATCCATCCCTACTGCCAGGCTATAGGGTAATTACCATATCCATCCCTACTGCCAGGCTAGGGTAATTACCATATCCATCCCTACTGCCAGGCTATAGGGTAATTACCATATCCATCCCTACTGCCAGGCTAGGGTCATTACCATATCCATCCCTACTGCCAGGCTATAGGGTCATTACCATATCCATCCCCACTGCCCGGCTATAGGGTAATTACCATATCCCTCCCTACTGCCAGGCTATAGGGTCATTACCATATCCCTCCCTACTGCCAGGCTATAGGGTAATTACCATATCCCTCCCTACTGCCAGGCTATAGGGTAATTACCATATCCCTCCCCACTGCCAGGCTATAGGGTAATTACCATATCCATCCCTACTGCCAGGCTATAGGGTAATTACCATATCCATCCCTACTGCCAGGCTAGGGTAATTACCATATCCATCCCTACTGCCAGGCTATAGGGTAATTACCATATCCATCCCTACTGCCAGGCTATAGGGTAATTACCATATCCATCCCTACTGCCAGGCTATAGGGTAATTACCATATCCATCCCCACTGCCAGGCTATAGGGTAATTACCATATCCATCCCTACTGCCAGGCTATAGGGTAATTACCATATCCATCCCTACTGCCAGGCTAGGGTCATTACCATATCCATCCCTACTGCCAGGCTATAGGGTCATTACCATATCCATCCCTACTGCCAGGCTAGGGTCATTACCATATCCATCCCTACTGCCAGGCTATAGGGTCATTACCATATCCATCCCCACTGCCCGGCTATAGGGTAATTACCATATCCCTCCCTACTGCCAGGCTATAGGGTAATTACCATATCCCTCCCTACTGCCAGGCTATAGGGTAATTACCATATCCATCCCCACTGCCAGGCTATAGGGTAATTACCATATCCATCCCCACTGCCAGGCTATAGGGTAATTACCATATCCATCCCTACTGCCAGGCTATAGGGTAATTACCATATCCATCCCTACTGCCAGGCTAGGGTAATTACCATATCCATCCCTACTGCCAGGCTAGGGTCATTACCATATCCATCCCTACTGCCAGGCTATAGGGTCATTACCATATCCATCCCCACTGCCCGGCTATAGGGTAATTACCATATCCCTCCCTACTGCCAGGCTATAGGGTAATTACCATATCCCTCCCTACTGCCAGGCTATAGGGTAATTACCATATCCCTCCCTACTGCCAGGCTATAGGGTAATTACCATATCCCTCCCTACTGCCAGGCTATAGGGTAATTACCATATCCATCCCCACTGCCAGGCTATAGGGTAATTACCATATCCATCCCTACTGCCAGGCTATAGGGTAATTACCATATCCATCCCTACTGCCAGGCTAGGGTAATTACCATATCCATCCCTACTGCCAGGCTATAGGGTAATTACCATATCCATCCCTACTGCCAGGCTAGGGTCATTACCATATCCATCCCTACTGCCAGGCTATAGGGTCATTACCATATCCATCCCCACTGCCCGGCTATAGGGTAATTACCATATCCCTCCCTACTGCCAGGCTATAGGGTAATTACCATATCCCTCCCTACTGCCAGGCTATAGGGTAATTACCATATCCCTCCCTACTGCCAGGCTATAGGGTAATTACCATATCCATCCCCACTGCCAGGCTATAGGGTAATTACCATATCCATCCCTACTGCCAGGCTATAGGGTAATTACCATATCCATCCCTACTGCCAGGCTAGGGTAATTACCATATCCATCCCTACTGCCAGGCTATAGGGTAATTACCATATCCATCCCTACTGCCAGGCTAGGGTCATTACCATATCCATCCCTACTGCCAGGCTATAGGGTCATTACCATATCCATCCCCACTGCCCGGCTATAGGGTAATTACCATATCCCTCCCTACTGCCAGGCTATAGGGTAATTACCATATCCCTCCCTACTGCCAGGCTATAGGGTAATTACCATATCCATCCCCATTGCCAGGCTATAGGGTAATTACCATATCCATCCCTACTGCCAGGCTATAGGGTAATTACCATATCCATCCCTACTGCCAGGCTAGGGTAATTACCATATCCATCCCTACTGCCAGGCTATAGGGTAATTACCATATCCATCCCTACTGCCAGGCTAGGGTCATTACCATATCCATCCCTACTGCCAGGCTATAGGGTCATTACCATATCCATCCCCACTGCCCGGCTATAGGGTAATTACCATATCCCTCCCTACTGCCAGGCTATAGGGTAATTACCATATCCCTCCCTACTGCCAGGCTATAGGGTAATTACCATATCCATCCCCACTGCCAGGCTATAGGGTAATTACCATATCCATCCCTACTGCCAGGCTAGGGTCATTACCATATCCATCCCTACTGCCAGGCTAGGGTCATTACCATATCCATCCCTACTGCCAGGCTATAGGGTCATTACCATATCCATCCCCACTGCCCGGCTATAGGGTAATTACCATATCCCTCCCTACTGCCAGGCTAGGGTAATTACCATATCCATCCCCACTGCCAGGCTATAGGGTAATTACCATATCCATCCCCACTGCCAGGCTATAGGGTAATTACCATATCCATCCCCACTGCCAGGCTATAGGGTAATTACCATATCCATCCCCACTGCCAGGCTATAGGGTAATTACCATATCAATCCCCACTGCCAGGCTAGGGTAATTACCATATCCATCCCTACTGCCAGGCTATAGGGTAATTACCATATCCATCCCTACTGCCAGGCTAGGGTAATTACCATATCCATCCCTACTGCCAGGCTAGGGTAATTACCATATCCATCCCTACTGCCAGGCTAGGGTAATTACCATATCCATCCCCACTGCCAGGCTAGGGTAATTACCATATCCATCCCTAGGTGAGGCTGCCAGGCTATAGGGTAATTACCATATCCATCCCCACTGCCAGGCTATAGGGTAATTACCATATCCATCCCCACTGCCAGGCTATAGGGTAATTACCATATCCATCCCCACTGCCAGGCTAGGGTAATTACCATATCCATCCCCACTGCCAGGCTAGGGTAATTACCATATCCATCCCTAGGTGAGGCTGCCAGGCTATAGGGTAATTACCATATCCATCCCCACTGCCAGGCTATAGGGTAATTACCATATCCATCCCCACTGCCAGGCTATAGGGTAATTACCATATCCATCCCCACTGCCAGGCTAGGGTAATTACCATATCCATCCCCACTGCCAGGCTAGGGTCATTACCATATCCATCCCTACTGCCAGGCTATAGGGTCATTACCATATCCATCCCCACTGCCAAGCTATAGGGTAATTACCATATCCATCCCTAGGTGAGGCTGCCAGGCTATAGGGTAATTACCATATCCATCCCTAGGTGAGGCTGCCAGGCTATAGGGTAATTACCATATCCATCCCTAGGTGACGCTGCCAGGCTATAGGGTAATTACTATATCCATCCCTAGGTGAGGCTGCCAGGCTATAGGGTAATTACCATACCCATCCCTAGGTGAGGATGTCTAACCAGCAGTTTGTCTCCAGAGGTCAGGACATGTTACATTTCTATAAGTGCATTTACACCCATATTACATACAAAAATATATTTCACACATGTCAGACTATACTACTTTACTTTATACACCAATGCATTGCAGATGCAGCGCTCTACCGCACAATATGTGTATATTAATACAGATTACTATGAACCATGTGCAGTGTGCTTTTAACTGTCCACTGTAACGGTGTCAGCGCTGGTCGCAGTGGGAGCTGGCTCTCCCTGTCCCGCAGAGGCCATGACACACTCTACCTACACTCCCCCAGTGCAGCGTGTCCAGGCCGCGGTATATAGAACATTAAAAACACTTATCAACACTCAGCGCGTAGCGCAGAGTATACATTTACAATGGGCGCTTGGCACCTTTTTGTCCTTTTAAAAATGGCGGCACAGCACGGGGGTTAACCCCTTCAGTGCTGTGGCAGCCATTAACCCCGTGTGGCCTGCCTCCGGCCACACTTCTCCCCTCCCCCTCAAGCGGGCTACCAGAGGGCCATGTCCCAACGATTTGGCTCCTGGTCCCGCAGTCTCTTGGGGGGTTCAGGGAAACTACCTGGGGGGCTTCGGCTCCGGCCTTGACAGTTCATCCATATTACAGTGGGCCTCTCCTTGTCGATGCACAATGTCCAAATAGTCACACTGAAGTCCAAGGCTCCACCACAACAGTCTGTCAGTTTCCCTTTTGGGGGGCCGGTCGCACACATTGGGCATTGGACCACCTTCAGCACTAACACTTGCCAACCGCTGTGTTCCAATTGTGGCATACCCCACCTCCCACCATAGCAGTATTCTGCTCAAACAGGCCACAGGGTGCTCCTGCCCATATGGCTCCTCCTGGCTCCGTACTGCTCCCAGTCCGTGCAATGACGCATTAGTTCGTACCACAATGTCCTGGTCCTCAAATTGCGCCATCTGCACTGGAGCTGGTATCAGAGCCTCCTTCAATGACTGGAATGCCAACTCACGAGCGGGTGTACAGTCCACTGACTTGGGAAGTCCCTCCCTGGTCAACTCTGTAAGGGGTGTCACTACAGCACTAAAGTCAGGGACAACTCGTCCGTAGGGCCTTACAGTTTCTGAGGTCAGTATGTCTTGGGGTTCTGGGCCGGGGACAGTTTCTGGTTGCCTCTACCTCCACTGGTTTGGGCCTACCCCTGTCTCCCCCCACTCTATACCCTGGGCACTGCACCTCTGTCATCTCCACCTGGCATCTGTTTGTACTACCTGTCAGACCTGCCCTACCATCCTCTTCCAATGACCTATGACTAAGGGAACCTACCCTGTCACCTAGGCCTTCTCTCACCACCTCGTCCGCTACCTGTTCCATAGTGATGGCGGACAGATCACCAGCCTCTGAACTCCGTGTGACATCCACCACGGGTAGGCTGCGTGTCTTCCCCAATCTACTTGGCACAAGCAGGGGACCTTTCTCCCTAACTGGCCTATCCCCTTCTACCTTCCTGGCTACCCTGTATCTTAACCCTTCCCTCCAGGTCACACTCACTGCTGCTATCCCTGAAAGGCCTTCCAGATATGGGTCAGCAAGCTGAGCTTCCCTGAACTTCTGTCGGTGGCCCTCACTTCTTTCTAAGTAGGGACAGTCTACAGGGGGATATGGGTTGGGATCGCTAGGGTCAGTTTGGTTGAGGTCAGTCAAAGGGAAGTCAGTGTGGTCATTCATACTCACCGCCGGAGTTGGCAAACCACTAGGGACAGGAGCATCACTGGGCACCCTCACAGGATCCAACGAGCCGAAACCAAAATCCTCTGCGTTGCTAGGGGACGTAGGCATACCACAGGCAAAAGGCATGCTGGGTAGATGTGCTGATCTAGCCGCTGTAATCTTTTCCTCTGGGCTGGTTGATGCTGTGGTAAGCTGCGCTGGCAGTTGTCTAGCCGCTGTGGTCTTTTCCTCTGGGCTGAGTTGTTCTGATGCAGTTGATGTAGACTGTGATCCGGAAACTTGACTCCGGGCGATGGCGTCAGCAAACGTGGTAACGATTCCACCACCAAGGTCATTCCCCAGGACCACATCGGTTGGAAGGCCATCCATGACAGCAATATCCCTCAACTCTGGGCCAGCTCCCCAGTCCAGGTAGACTCTCGCCACAGGTACCTCTCGCTCCATTCTGCCTGCCACGGTCACTTTGGTAGTGCGCCCCTGCAGTACTGTGGCAGGATCAATAAGGTGGGGGCTCACAACAGTGATTGAGGCCCCAGTCTCTCTTAATCCTTGTCCCTGCAGGGGCCCCACTTGGACCGTCTGCAGGTGCTGCCACATATTTTGGGGTGGCCCCTTGGCCATGCAGGTGACTCTCTCCGTAGAGTCCACCTGATTCTCCCCACACTCCATTGGACTGACTGGAGTCGGAACAGTCTCTTTGGTCTCACCTTCCCGGGTTAGACAGGCAAGCCGGGCTCCAGCACTCTGATTTGGGGCACGAGTCTGGGGTGCTTGGGGTGTGGGACAGTTCATCCTCAGATGTCCGATTTTTCCACAGTCATAACACTTCTTGTCCCAGTCGGGGCCCCGGTGGTCTCTGATGATTTGCAGGGACAGGGCGGAGCGGTTGCTGGCCAAGAGCACCCGGGTTGGAGGATGCCCGCTTTGGGGGGTGATGAGCAGAAGAGGGGTGTTACCCTGGTTGTACAGTCCATTGGGGTCGGCTGCTAGTCCGGGCGCTTCTGCCCTTGTAGCCGAATTGCCACATACTTGTCTGCTAACTGGGCCGCCATCTTCAAGCTTGGTGGCTCCCGGTCTAGCACCCACTCCTTCACTTCTGGGGCGCACCTGTGGTAGAACTGCTCTTGGCATAGCAGATCAATCAGTGCGTCCCAGGTAGTGGCACCAGATCCTTTCACCCACTTCACCACGTACTGCCTCAGCTGAGTGGCGAACTGCTCATGGGTGCTGGTAGGGTTCTTGGGCAAGTCCTGGAACTTTTTCCTGTAGGACTCAGGAGTGACAAAGTATTGCTGTAGGAGGGCCCTTACGACTTCGTCATAGTCACCGCAGTCCTCGGTGGCCACTCCTTGATAGGCCTCCAGGGCCTCTCCATGCAGTGTGGGCACTAGGTGTCTCACCCACTCCTGCTTGGGTAAATCATGTAGTTTACAAGTCCTTTCAAATACTTGCAAATGTCCATCAATGTCCCCATTGCTGTCTGCAAACTTGGCAAACTGTATCCGTCCTGATCTGGGTACAGCAGTCTGCAATGGTGCTTGGGGTACCACGGCCTGTGGTGCCCGCTCGCCATGCCACATCCGAATGATAAGCATACGTTCTTGTTCCGTTGCCTTTTCTCCCATTTCCGCTAGCCGATTCGCTAGGGTATCCATTCTGTCCCCCCTGGGACGTTGGGATCCCTGCCATGCTTGGGAATGCTGAGAAACATAATTGCTGTGAGGGGGGCGGGACTTGTTGCTCTCACCACGTTCTGGGGGGCGTCCATTGTTACGCTGGCCGCACTTTCCACCTCCGTCTGATGCAACTCCATTGCGCCCCTGAGTGCCTTCCTCATGTCGCTTGTGGTTGCACTGTAAGGAAGTGAAATGCCCTTTTCCTGGCACACCATCTCAAGATCATTCTTGGACGTTCCGCTGTAATCAGCCATCCTGCGCGTTCTCCTGAACTGCAGTTACTCCTCTCCTGAGTAACTCGGCTTCTCTCGTTGGGTGACCGAAAAGCCGACTGGGATTATCCCACTGCTGCCACCAAATGTGACCGGATGCCTTTCGCCTAGGCCGGCCCTGGTCACGGGTTAGCGCTTTCGGAATCGCAATCACCGTCAGTGACCGTCTGTCACTGACTCCGCCCACTGCGCCGTGGGCGTGTAACGATGCTGCCACCACCAAACTCTATCATCGGCGTTTGGAACCACTTATTAGGTACACTCAGGCTCCTGCCTTGGAAACTGGAACCGCTTCTGCTGCGTATGCATTTGACTAGCTGCGGCCACACCCCCTGATTGGTGTCGGCTGATTCCTCCTGATCCCTCGCAATGGGCCAGGTCTGCACGGTAGCTGGCAGAGGGCTTGAACTTGGAGACACGGAGCTCTTACCCAGAACAGCCGGAGAACGGAATAGCGTTTTGTGCAATTCTGATGGCCGCAGGATTGAGATGCAATTGAAGTCGGGCAAGATGTTTATTGCTCAAAGTCTTGAAGAAGACTCGTCCTTCCGGATGAAGGGGTACATCGCATACAAGAAATCTTATTAAGCAATTCTTCTCCTCAAAGAAGTTACAGGTTTGTACAATGTTACCAGGCACGAAGCCTTCTTTAATGCCACTCCAATACACATTTCCGCAGGGGGTAAGCCCGCCCTGTTGTTCCTTCTAGCCAATCAGGCTATCTCACAAAACATAGATAAATACGTCTTACATTTCACAGAAATGAAATCAATTTCCTTGATACCACCCAAAAACATTTGGTTTCCTAAGCACAGACTGAGTTAGTATATACTGTTTCTGAAAAGGTAAATATAATGCTAATTCCTGTTACATTCGTCTCTTCACACGTCTATGATTAAACCAGTTTGGGCTTTCTGAGTCTTCCAAATTCTAAGCTCTTACACAACATAGAAGCTTCCTAACCACAAACAACTTGTCTTTTACACCTTTGCTTGGTATCGTACACAGACACACAGGAGTCTCCCTAGCCCGCATTACATAGGAAAGTCTTCTTCAGTCACCACCTAACCCCCCACTGCCAGGCTATAGGGTAATTACCATATCCCTCCCCACTGCCAGGCTAGGGTAATTACCATATCCCTCCCTAGGTGAGGCTGCCAGGCTAGGGTAATTACCATATCCCTCCCTAGGTGAGGCTGCCAGGCTAGGGTCATTACCATATCCATCCCTAGGTGAGGCTGCCAGGCTATAGGGTAATTACCATATCCATCCCTAGGTGAGGCTGCCAGGCTATAGGGTAATTACCATATCCATCCCTAGGTGAGGCTGCCAGGCTATAGGGTAATTACCATATCCATCCCTAGGTGAGGCTGCCAGGCTAGGGTAATTACCATATCCATCCCTAGGTGAGGCTGCCAGGCTAGGGTATTTACCATATCCATCCCTAGGTGAGGCTGCCAGGCTAGGGTAATTACCATATCCATCCCTAGGTGAGGCTGCCAGGCTAGGGTAATTACCATATCCCTCCCTAGGTGAGGCTGCCAGTCTAGGGTAATTACAATATCCATCCCTAGGTGAGGCTGCCAGGCTAGGGTCATTACCATATCCATCCCTAGGTGAGGCTGCCAGGCTATAGGGTAATTACCATATCCATCCCTAGGTGAGGCTGCCAGGCTATAGGGTAATTACCATATCCATCCCTAGGTGAGGCTGCCAGGCTAGGGTAATTACCATATCCATCCCTAGGTGAGGCTGCCAGGCTAGGGTAATTACCATATCCATCCCTAGGTGAGGCTGCCAGGCTAGGGTAATTACCATATCCATCCCTAGGTGAGGCTGCCAGGTTAGGGTAATTACCATTGCCATCCCTAGGTGAGGCTGCCAGGCTATAGGGTAATTACCATATCCATCCCTAGGTGAGGATGCCAGGCTAGGGTAATTACCATATCCATCCTTACTGCCAGGCTATATGGTAATTACCATTGCCATCCCTAGGTGAGGCTGCCAGGCTATAGGGTAATTACCATATCCATCCCTAGGTGAGGCTGCCAGGCTAGGGTAATTACCATTGCCATCCCTAGGTGAGGCTGCCAGGCTATAGGGTAATTACAATATCCATCCCTAGGTGAGGCTGCCATGCTAGGGTAATTACCATATCCATCCCTAGGTGAGGCTGCCAGGCTAGGGTAATTACCATATCCATCCCTAGGTGAGGCTGCCAGGCTAGGGTAATTACCATATCCATCCCCACTGCCAGGCTAGGTTAATTACCATATCCATCCCTAGGTGAGGCTGCCAGGCTAGGGTAATTACCATATCCATCCCTAGGTGAGGCTGCCAGGCTAGGGTAATTACCATTGCCATCCCTAGGTGAGGCTGCCAGGCTAGGGTAATTACCATATCCATCCCTAGGTGAGGCTGCCAGGCTAGGGTAATTACCATTGCCATCCCTAGGTGAGGTTGCCAGGCTATAGGGTAATTACCATATCCATCCCTAGGTGAGGCTGCCAGGCTAGGGTAATTACCATATCCATCCTTACTGCCAGGCTATATGGTAATTACCATTGCCATCCCTAGGTGAGGCTGCCAGGCTATAGGGTAATTACCATATCCATCCCTAGGTGAGGCTGCCAGGCTAGGGTAATTACCATTGCCATCCCTAGGTGAGGCTGCCAGGCTATAGGGTAATTACAATATCCATCCCTAGGTGAGGCTGCCAGGCTATAGGGTAATTACAATATCCATCCCTAGGTGAGGCTGCCAGGCTATAGGGTAATTACAATATCCATCCCTAGGTGAGGCTGCCAGGCTATAGGGTAATTACCATATCCATCCCTAGGTGAGGCTGCCAGGCTAGGGTAATTACCATATCCATCCCTAGGTGAGGCTGCCAGGCTATAGGGTAATTACCATATCCATCCCTAGGTGAGGCTGCCAGGCTATAGGGTAATTACCATATCCATCCCTAGATGAGGCTGCCAGGCTAGGGTAATTACCATTGCCATCCCTAGGTGAGGCTGCCAGGCTATAGGGTAATTACCATATCCATCCCTAGGTGAGGCTGCCAGGCTATAGGGTAATTACTATATCCATCCCTAGGTGAGGCTGCCAGGCTATAGGGTAATTACCATATCCATCCCTAGGTGAGGCTGCCAGGCTATAGGGTAATTACCATATCCATCCCTAGGTGAGGCTGCCAGGCTATAGGGTAATTACTATATCCATCCCTAGGTGAGGCTGCCAGGCTATAGGGTAATTACCATATCCATCCCTAGGTGAGGCTGCCAGGCTATAGGGTAATTACCATATCCATCCCTAGGTGAGGCTGCCAGGCTAGGGTAATTACCATTGCCATCCCTAGGTGAGGCTGCCAGGCTATAGGGTAATTACAATATCCATCCCTAGGTGAGGCTGCCAGGCTAGGGTAATTACCATATCCATCCCTAGGTGAGGCTGCCAGGCTAGGGTAATTACCATATCCATCCCTACTGCCAGGCTATAGGGTAATTACCATATCCATCCCTAGGTGAGGACGTCTAACCAGCAGTTTGGCTCCAGAGGTCAGGACATGTTACATTTCTATAAGTGCATTTACACCCATATTACATACAAAAATATATTCACATGTCATAGACTATACTACTTTACTTTATACACCAATGCATTGCAGATGCAGCGCTCTACCGCACAATATGTGTATATTAATACAGATTACTATGAACCATGTGCAGTGTGCTTTTAACTGTCCACTGTAACGGTGTCAGCGCTGGTCGCAGTGGGAGCTGGCTCTCCCTGTCCCGCAGAGGCCATGACACACTCTACCTACACTCCCCCAGTGCAGCGGGTCCAGGCCGCGGTATATAGAACATTAAAAACACTTATCAACACTCAGCGCGTAGCGCAGAGTATACATTTACAATGGGCGCTTGGCACCTTTTTGTCCTTTTAAAAATGGCGGCACAGCACGGGGGTTAACCCCTTCAGTGCTGTGGCAGCCATTAACCCCGTGTGGCCTGCCTCCGGCCACAACGTTGTTATAGTTAAATCGTTCAAAAAATCGTTACGTGTGTATGCACCTCTAGTGGTTTTTAATAAATTTTCCAAAAATCTCAAAAAATCTTCTTACATGTTGTCATTATGGGGTATTGTGTGTAGAATTTTGAGGACAAAAATGAATTAATTCCATTTTGGAATAAGGCTGTAACATAAAATGGAGGAGGTATAATACTGAGGTAACAGTTACTAGGAGCAGGTATAATACTGAGGTAACAGTTACCAGGAACAGGTATAATACTGAGGTAACAGTTACCAGGAACAGGTATAATACTGGGGTAACAGTTACTAGGAGCAGGTATAATACTGAGGTAACAGTTACTAGGAGCAGGTATAATACTGGGGTAACAGTTACTAGGAGCAGGTATAATACTGAGGTAACAGTTACTAGGAGCAGGTATAATACTGAGGTAACAGTTACTAGGAACAGGTATAATACTGAGGCAACAGTTACCAGGAGCAGGTATAATACTGAGGTAAGTTACTAGGAACAGGTATAATACTGAGGCAACAGTTACTAGGAGCAGGTATAATACTGAGGTAACAGTTACTAGGAGCAGGTATAATACTGAGGCAACAGTTACCAGGAGCAGGTATAATACTGAGGTAAGTTACTAGGAACAGGTATAATACTGAGGTAACAGTTACTAGGAGCAGGTATAATACTGGGGTAACAGTTACTAGGAGCAGGTATAATACTGAGGTAACAGTTACTAGGAGCAGGTATAATACTGTGGTAACAGTTACTAGGAGCAGGTATAATACTGAGGTAACAGTTACTAGGAGCAGGTATAATACTGAGGTAACAGTTACTAGGAACAGGTATAATACTGAGGCAACAGTTACCAGGAGCAGGTATAATACTGAGGTAAGTTACTAGGAACAGGTATAATACTGAGGCAACAGTTACTAGGAGCAGGTATAATACTGAGGTAACAGTTACTAGGAACAGGTATAATACTGAGGCAACAGTTACCAGGAGCAGGTATAATACTGAGGTAAGTTACTAGGAACAGGTATAATACTGAGGTAACAGTTACTAGGAGCAGGTATAATACTGAGGTAACAGTTACCAGGAGCAGGTATAATACTGAGGTAAGTTACTAGGAGCAGGTAGAATACTGAGGTAACAGTTACTAGGAGCAGGTAGAATACTGAGGTAACAGTTACCAGGAACAGGTATAATACTGAGGTAACAGTTACTAGGAGCAGGTATAATACTGAGGTAACAGTTACTAGGAGCAGGTATAATACTGAGGTAACAGTTACTAGGAGCAGGTATAATACTGAGGTAACAGTTACCAGGAGCAGGTATAATACTGAGGTAAGTTACTAGGAACAGGTATAATACTGAGGTAAGTTACTAGGAACAGGTATAATACTGAAGTAACAGTTACTAGGAGCAGGTAGAATACTGAGGTAAGTTACTAGCAACAGGTAATAATACTGGGGTAACAGTTACCAGGAGCAGGTATAATACTGAGGTAAGTTACTAGGAACAGGTAGAATACTGAGGTAACAGTTACTAGGAGCAGGTATAATACTGAGGTAAGTTACAAGGAACAGGTATAATACTGAGGTAACAGTTACTAGGAGCAGGTATAATACTGAGGTAACAGTTACCAGGAGCAGGTATAATACTGAGGTAACAGTTACTAGGAGCAGGTATAATACTGAGGTAAGTTACCAGGAGCAGGTATAATACTGAGGTAACAGTTACCAGGAGCAGGTATAATACTGAGGTAAGTTACTAGGAGCAGGTAGAATACTGAGGTAACAGTTACCAGGAGCAGGTAGAATACTGAGTTAAGTTACTAGGAGCAGGTAGAATACTGAGGTAACAGTTACTAGGAGCAGGTAGAATACTGAGGTAAGTTACTAGGAGCAGGTATAATACTGAGGTAACAGTTACTAGGAGCAGGTATAATACTGAGGTAACAGTTACTAGGAGCAGGTATAATACTGAGGTAACAGTTACCAGGAGCAGGTATAATACTGAGGTAAGTTACTAGGAACAAGTATAATACTGAGGTAAGTTACTAGGAACGGTATAATACTGACGTAACAGTTACTAGGAGCAGGTAGAATACTGAGGTAAGTTACTAGGAACAGGTAATAATACTGGGGTAACAGTTACCAGGAGCAGGTATAATACTGAGGTAAGTTACTAGGAACAGGTAGAATACTGAGGTAACAGTTACTAGGAGCAGGTATAATACTGAGGTAAGTTACAAGGAACAGGTATAATACTGAGGTAACAGTTACTAGCAGCAGGTATAATACTGAGGTAACAGTTACTAGGAACAGGTATAATACTGAGGTAACAGTTACTAGGAGCAGGTATAATACTGAGGTAACAGTTACCAGGAGCAGGTATAATACTGAGGTAACAGTTACCAGGAGCAGGTATAATACTGAGGTAACAGTTACCAGGAGCAGGTATAATACTGAGGTAAGTTACTAGGAGCAGGTAGAATACTGAGGTAAGTTACTAGGAGCAGGTAGAATACTGAGGTAACAGTTACTAGGAGCAGGTAGAATACTGAGGTAACAGTTACTAGGAGCAGGTATAATACTGAGGTAACAGTTACTAGGAACAGGTATAATACTGAGGTAACAGTTACTAGGAGCAGGTAGAATACTGAGGTAAGTTACTAGGAACAGGTATAATACTGAGGTAACAGTTACTAGGAGCAGGTAGAATACTGAGGCAACAGTTACCAGGAGCAGGTATAATACTGAGGTAAGTTACTAGGAAAAGGTATAATACTGAGGTAAGTTACTAGGAGCAGGTATAATACTGAAGTAAGAGTTACTAGGAGCAGGTAGAATACTGAGGTAAGTTACTAGGAACAGGTATAATACTGAAGTAACAGTTACTAGGAGCAGGTATAATACTGAGGTAACAGTTACTAGGAGCAGGTATAATACTGAGGTAACAGTTACTAGGAGCAGGTAAAATACTGAGGTAACAGTTACTAGGAGCAGGTATAATACTGAGGTAACAGTTACTAGGAACAGGTATAATACTGAGGTAACAGTTACTAGAAGCAGGTATAATACTGAGGTAAGTTACTAGGAACAGGTATAATACTGAAGTAACAGTTACTAGGAGCAGGTGTAAAACTGAGGTAACAGTTACTAGGAGCAGGTATAATACTGAGGTAACAGTTACCAGGAGCAGGTATAATACTGAGGTAAGTTACTAAGAACAGGTATAATACTGAAGTAACAGTTACTAGGAGCAGGTATAATACTGAAGTAACAGTTACTATGAGCAGGTATAATACTGAGGTAACAGTTACTAGGAGCAGGTATAATACTGAAGTAACAGTTACTATGAGCAGGTATAATACTGAAGTAACAGTTACTAGGAGCAGGTATAATACTGAAGTAACAGTTACTAGGAACAGGTATAATACTGGGTAACAGTCACTTGGAAGGCTATACAGGGGTAATTTTTTCCGAGAGGGGTATATAGGCTATAATGGAGTGTTAGCAGTTAGATTTATGGCCTAGAATTCTGGGACAACAGTTACCAGCAGGAATATAATAGTGCGGTAACTTTTTATTTTCATTTACATGGGGAGTATTATACTGTGGTAACCCTTACCAGGGGAGTATTATACTGCGGTAACACTTACCAGGGGAGTATTATACTGCGGTAACACTTACCAGGGGAGTATTATACTGTGGTAACCATTACCAAAAGCGACAGTTGGGCAACACCATGGTATCAGTTACAACTGTATATATTGAGTAAAATGCTGGGGTAACAGTTATGAAAATATATATACTACTGGGATAAAAACACATCAAGAGAGGTATATGGACGAAATACTAATATTGGGGCAATTGTTGCAGGGAGGATAATACTTGAGCAACAGCCACCAAGGGGTTATAATACTAAGGTAACAAATATCACATGGGGTAAAATACTGGGATATTAGTAGTAGACTAATAGGGTTCCAGTTACGAGGGAGATATACAGGTACAAGGGGGTATAACACCAGGGTAATGGATATGGGGCTATAAATGCCAGGGTAGGGAGGGGGGGTAAAACCAAGGTGCGGGGCTATATGGGGTATAGCACGAGGGTGTGAGGATATCGGGGGCATTATACCTGTATGGGGTGTGTATAACATCGGGGTGGGAGATAAGTAGAGATATGGTAAGAACTTACCTTGTTATCTCTTTTTCTACGAGATCCATAGGGTCCAAAGGAAACCTTGGGGTATAGGTGATGACGAAGACATCCTGGAACCATGCAGTTAATTTTTTTCTCCCAGGATGCAACAGGGCCTCCCTCTATACCCCGCCCCCGGGCTGGAGGCTCCTCAGTTACGTAGCAAACCAAAGGCTGGACGAGGATGAGAGAGAGAGAAGAAAGTCTGGAACACACTAGAATCACATTCTCAGAAGGAGACGGAAAACCAGTGACCAGAGTGAAGCCCATCTGAAGCACAGGTGTGTCAGGGCGGGCGCCCTGTGGACCTCGTAGAAAAAGAGATAACAAAAAGGTAAGTTCTTACCATATCTCAACTTTTCTACTTCAGGGTCCATAGAAAATCCACAGGAAACCTTGGGGACTCCCAAAGCAGTACCCTCAAGGGCGAGGACGCTCCTGTCCAGAAAGGAGAATCCGCCGCCCGAAGGAAGCATCTTGAGGGGCAAAGGTATCAAAGGCATAATACCTCAAAAAGGTCTGGATAGAAGACCAGATGGCCGCCTTACAAAGCTGTACAGCCGAGGCGCCACGACTAGCTGCCCACGAAGGGCCTACAGACCAAGTAGAATGAGCAGTAACAGAGGGCGGGACTGGAAGGCCCTCATGAGTGTAAGCCTCAGAGATAGTCATGCAAAGCCATCTAGCCAAAGTTTGTTTATTAGCTGGCCATCCTCTCTTGTGGAAACCATAAAGAACAAACAAGGAGTCCGATTTCGGAAGAGAACTGGTACCATCCACATAAATCCTGGGGGCATGTACCACATCTAATGAGGCCTCCCCTGCCGAGAGGTCTGAGGAATTAAAGGCCGGCACAATCATTTCTTCATTAATGTGGAAACCAGAGACCACCTTTAGGAAGGAACCCAGGGCGAGTTCGAAGCACTGCCCTGTCCCTACGAAAAACTAGAAATGGGGAACAAGAGAGAGCCCCTAAATCAGAAACTCTTCTGGCGGAAGCAATGGCCAGAAGAAAAACAAACAGTCTTGGCAGTAAGCCATTTGAGATCCACTGAGCCCAGTGGTTCAAATGGAGGGCACTGGAGAGCCTTAAGGACAACAGCCAAAGCCCAAGGCGCTACACGAGGTACAAAGGGAGGCTAGATACGAAGGACCCCCTGCAGAAAAGAGCAGATGTCAGGAAGAGGAACAATCCTTTGCTGGAACCACACGGAAAGTGCAGATATATGGACCTTCAGTGTAGCAAGGCGGAGACCAAGGTGTAAACCCGCTTGCAGGAAGACAACACTCTGGGTATCCTAAACACCTGGGGGGGGGTCATAACTTTTTGGACGACACCATTCAAAATAGGTATGCCATACCCTGTGGTAAATTCTAGCAGAAGCAGGTTTACTTGCTCTGAGCATGGTGTTAACCACAGAGCTGGAAACACCTCTGGACCTTAAGAGGGATGTCTCAAGAGCCACGCCATCAAAGAAAGACGACCCAGATCTGGGTAAAGGCAAGGACCCTGGAACAACAGGTCCGGATGTTGAGGCAACAGCCATGGAGTGTCGATGGAGAGACTCCGAAAATCTGAGTACCATGGAGTCACCAGGTCAGCGACAGGCGCACCTCTGGAGAGAGCACCATCATTTGAGTCCGTATATGATGGGGAAATCTGTCCCACTTGGAGAGGATCAATTTCTGCAGAGGCCGGGAATGAAACTGGGCATACTCCACCATGTCGACTTTCGACACCGTGGATCCCAGTAACCGCATTGCTGAGTGGACTGACACTTGGCGATTGTGAAGGCATCTGCGTACACGCGTCTGCAAAGTCAAGATCTTTTCTACCGTCAGAAAAACCCTTTGCTGTTGTGAATTTAACAGAGCTCCCAGATGGAGCATCCCTTGAGACGGAATCAGTGAGGACTTTTTCCAATTTATCAATTACCCGTGTACCTAGAGCACAAATATTGTTAGCTGCAGGTGGTGGTGAAGTACCTTCGATGAGGACCCTGCTAGTAGCAAGAGGTCGTCCAGGTATGGTAACAGGCGGATCCCCTGCAGCCACAGATGGGGTGCCATTACCGCCATGATCTTTGTAAACACTCGAGGTGCAGTAGAGAGGCCAAATGGCAGAGCCTGAAACTGGAAATGCTGTTGTGACACCAGGAACCTGAGAAAACGTTGGTGAGTTGAAGTAATTGGAATATGCAGGTATGTATCCTAAATATCCTGGGATACTATAAAATCCCCAGGTTCCATAGCCAGTATAACTGAGCGTAGGGTCTCCATTCTGAACCTGAGTACCCTGAGGAATTTGTTCAGGGACCTGAGATTGAGAATAAAACGGTAAGAACAGTTTGGTTTCTGGGCTAGAAAAAGGCTGGAATAATACCCCGTTCCGCTTTGGGACATCGGGACCGGTACAATGACTCCTGCCTGCAGCATGGATTGTACCACCTGTTGAATAGCCTTTTCCGCATTTTTCGGAAGCCCTGTGCAAACTAATTGATGGGGAGGCCTTCTGCGGAAGGAGAGAGCGTACCCCGGAGAGACCACTTCCTTCACCCGGGAATCCATGGTAGTTTGACACCAGTACTGGGTGATCTGAAGAAGTCGGCCTCCCACCCTGGGGTCCCCCAGGAGGAGGCCCGTCCCGTCAAGCGGAGGGCTTGTCATCAGGCTTGGCAGCTGGACGTTTGGTACTCCAGGGCTGCTTCTTAGGCCTGGCAGATTTCTTGGTGTCGGATGGCCTGGGAAAGGACTGAGTTCTAGCCTTACCTGGGGCCCGATAGGTCATAAAGGACGGAATCCGAACCCCCGAAGAGGCCAGAGCAGAAGGCAGACAAGCCGTCTTAGCTGCTGCTAAGATATTCACTATCTTGTCCAAAGCAGGGCCAAACAAGATTTTACCATAATAAGGCAAACACTCCAACAGCTTCTTGGATTCCGCATCAGCCCTCCAAGAATGGAGCCACAGAGAGCTGGGAGCCGCAATGGCCGCCGAAGAAACCCTGGCATTTAGTAAGCCAATATCCAAAGCTGCCTCATTTATATAGGTAGCCGAATCTCGGAGATGTCCCACCAGATTCAGCTGTTCTCTAGTAGCATTAGAGGCTAACGATGTTTCCAGGCTATTAGCCCAACATTCCATGGCCCGAGCCACCCAGCAAATGGCCATATCTGGTCTGCACGCAGCCCCCGAAAGGGAATACAGATTTAAGGCAGAACTCTGTCTTCCTATCTGTAACATCCTTCAGGGACGACATAGAAGGCATAGGAAGCGTTACACTTCTTACCAAGCGCGTGACATGGGAATCCACCACCAGAGTCGTCTCCCATTTGGAAAAATAATTCTCAGCAAAGGATAAGCAGAGACCAGATGCTTCTGTGGCTGATACCACTTTCCAGGTGTTTTCCATACTACCTCCAAGTGATTCACCAATTGGTCAGACAATGGGAATATAGCCTCAGTCATCTTTTCTTCCGTGAAATATGCGTGCCTAAGCGCAGGAGGCTCATCCTCCTCAATGATCAGGGCTGCCTTTACAGCTTGTATTAGCCCTGGAATATAAATTTTAGACTTGACCCCCGCCTCCAGAGGAGGTAGCTCAGAGTCAGAGTCATCCAGAAGCAGTCCATCATCAGATGATACATCATCATCATCATCATCATCATCCCATACAGTAGATTGCGATGATAGAAGACCCTTTTAGCTGGTTTGCCGATAGGTGCGTCCTGCTGGCGTATCTCAGTCGCACCCTGCAATATAGCAGGAACTGTATTAACCCACTGAGGGGGCAATGCCTGTGCAGGTGTAGGAGGCTGCAGCAGGTTTTGCGCTGGGGAAAGGTGATGTTGTTGAAAACTGAACTGTGGACACATAGGAGGTCCTGCTAACCGCCCCACAATGGCTGCTGAATGGCCGAAGCCTCAGAAGGATCCAGGGCAGTAACACCGGAAACATAACTCCTCAGAGGTCATGTCCCCTGCCCCTAACACCGCTGTACATTTATTACAGAGCAGTATAATAGGGGCTAACTTAAGCTGCATACACACACAACGATCTTTTGACCGATAATCCTTAAACGATATCGTTTAACGATAATCGTTTGAAAAAATCGTTCACTTTCTGAGTCAAATGATGAACAATTATCGTTCATGCGCGTTCACGTTTGTAGTTCAGTCAGACTTGTCAACTGAACGATTTTCATTAAGGGAATATGCAAAAATCATTTGTAGTTCATAAAAATCGTTCATTACACTTTAAAAAATCTGACAGAAAATCGTTCATAAAATCGTTGGTAACAAAATCGTTGTGTGTGTGCAGCTTCTGTCATATCACTTAATCAGAGACTGAGTCTCAGCTGCGACTTGTACCACACCCGCGCTTATGGCCCAGAATAGCAGAATAGGTACAGGTATAGTAACAAATGAATGATAGTTTTTATCATAGAAAACAGACAGAGCTCACGTACAGTCGCAAACAAATGCAGAAAACGATAATACCTGCACTTAATGGCACTTCCTTAGGTCAACTACAGAGACTTAGCGTCTAGTAGGACAAAAGTGCTACATACACTGACCACCAATCAGAGGAGAGGTCTGTAGGGGACCCGTATCCGCACCGCCTGTGGAGATCAGCGACACACAGCCAGGAGAATGACCGGCGAAGAACTCATGGGGAGGCGGAGCCGGGAACAGGAAGCTGTCACAGATCAAGCCAGACGGCAGTATAAAGGCGTGTCCAGCAGCGGGGAGGAGCCGGCTGTTAGACAGGGAAGGCTGCCTCCCCTGGCCAGCATGTAACCCCTGGGACGCTGGAGTATTCCGCCGAACTCCAGTCCCAAATGGCTTAGTGTGGAGGCAATACTCAGTGCCTGGCTACACTTGCTGTCATCCCCAGGGTGTCCCCCAACCCTGGAGGAAAAAGACTGCGTCTCGGCACGCACCACCGCGGTGCGTGTCGATTACCTGCACCCCGTAGCGTCCAGCCGCAGTCTAGGAATCCTCCGGGGTCCCTGCTAGCAAGACCCCTGAGGCCTGCCGAGAGGCACGGATCAGTACCGGCGTCTCAGCACCAGCGGGGTGATGATGCGGCCATGCGAACTTCCACTGGACCGTTCACGCTGACCGCACTTAGAAAAAACTTGAAATTTTCAGGGCTGTTAGTAACAGCCCAATGCAATACAGTGACCCGACTCCGGCCGGGCACCGAACGAAACAGAGGAGCCTCCGGCCCAGGGGGCGGGGTATAGAGGGATGCATCCTGGGAGAAAAAAAAATTGAACTGCATGGTGCCCGGATGTCTACGTCATCACCTATAGCCCAAGGTTTCCTTTGGACTCTATGGACCCTGAAGTAGAAATATGTATAACACCAGGGTGATGGATATGGGGCTATAATGCCAGGGCAGAGAGGATAATACCAAGGTGTGGGACAATATGGAAGTGTAGCATTGGGGTGGGGGTATATATGGGATGATAATAGCAGGTTTGGATGGATATATGGGGGTACAGTACCGGGGTGTGGGGGGGGGGATGTTGGTTTATAACACCTGTGTAGGGAGAATGTACTGGGTATAAAAGCTGGGTGGGAAAAGGTATATGGGAATATAATACATGGGTTTAACATGTAGGTGGGGGGTATATGAGGATATAATACATGGGGCATTAGAGAATAGGATACATGGGTGGGGGTACATGGAAGGGCATAATTGCTGGGGAGGGGGGGGGATAACAAGGGGGGTAAAATAGCTGGTTCGGGATACATGGGGGCAGAATACCAGGGTGGGGAAAGGCATATGGCAATATAATACATGGGGGGATATATGGAGAATAATACATGGGTGGTGGTAAATGAAAATATAATTAATGGTTGGTGGAATACCAAGGGGGTATAACAGCTGGATGGGGGATACAAGGGGGTATAATATCTGGTTGGGGGATACAAGGGTGGTATAATATCTGGTTGGGGGATACAAGGGCGGTATAATATCTGGTTGGGGGATACAAGGGTGGTATAATAGCTGGTTGGTGGATAGAAGGGAGGTATAATATCTGGTTGGGGGAATACAAGGGCGGTATAATATCTGGTTGGGGGAATACAAGGGTGGTATAATAGCTGGTTGGGGGATACAAGGGGCGGTATAATAGCTGGTTGGGGGAATACAAGGGCGGTATAATATCTGGTTGGGGGAATACAAGGGCGGTATAATAGCTGGTTGGGGGATACAAGGGCGGTATAATAGCTGGTTGGGGAATACAAGGGCGGTATAATAGCTGGTTGGGGAATACAAGGGGCGGTATAATAGCTGGTTGGGGGAATACAAGGGCGGTATAATATGTGGTTGGGGGATACAAGGGCGGTATAATATGTGGTTGGGGGATACAAGGGCGGTATAATAGCTGGTTGGGGGGTAAAAGGGTGGTATAATATGTGGTTGGGGGATACAAGGGCGGTATAATATGTGGTTGGGGGATACAAGGGCGGTATAATATGTGGTTGGGGGATACAAGGGCGGTATAATATGTGTTTGGGGGATACAAGGGCGGTATAATATCTGGTTGGGGGATACAAGGGCGGTATAATAGCTGGTTGGGGGATACAAGGGTGGTATAATAGCTGGTTGGGGGATACAAGGGTGGTATAATAGCTGGTTGGGGGATAGAAGGGTGGTATAATAGCTGGTTGGGGGATAGAAGGGTGGTATAATAGCTGGTTGGGGGATAGAAGGGAGGTATAATATCTGGTTGGGGGAATACAAGGGCGGTATAATAGCTGGTTGGGGGATACAAGGGGCGGTATAATAGCTGGTTGGGGGATACAAGGGGCGGTATAATAGCTGGTTGGGGGAATACAAGGGCGGTATAATAGCTGGTTGGGGTTTAGAAGAGTGGTATAATATCTGGTTGGGGGAATACAAGGGCGGTATAATAGCTGGTTGGGGGATAGAAGGGTTGTATAATATCTGGTTGGGGGAATACAAGGGCGGTATAACAGCTGGATGGGGGATACAAGGGGGTATAATAGCTGGTTGGGGGGTAAAAGGGTGGTATAATATGTGGTTGGGGGATACAAGGGCGGTATAATATGTGGTTGGGGGATACAAGGGCGGTATAATATGTGGTTGGGGGATACAAGGGCGGTATAATATGTGGTTGGGGGATACAAGGGCGGTATAATATGTGGTTGGGGGATACAAGGGCGGTATAATATGTGGTTGGGGGATAAAAGGGCGGTTTAATATCTGGTTGGGGGATACAAGGGCGGTATAATATGTGTTTGGGGGATACAAGGGCGGTATAATATCTGGTTGGGGGATACAAGGGCGGTATAATATCTGGTTGGGGGAATACAAGGCCGGTATAATATCTGGTTGGGGGAATACAAGGGTGGTATAATAGCTGGTTGGGGGATACAAGGGGCGGTATAATAGCTGGTTGGGGGAATACAAGGGCGGTATAATAGCTGGTTGGGGGAATACAAGGGACGGTATAATATCTGGTTGGGGGATAGAAGGGTTGTATAATATCTGGTTGGGGATACAAGGGGCGGTATAATATCTGGTTGGGGGATACAAGGGGCGGTATAATATCTGGTTGGGGGAATACAAGGGCGGTATAATAGCTGGTTGGGGGATACAAGGGCGGTATAATAGCTGGTTGGGGGATAGAAGGGTGGTATAATATCTGGTTGGGGGATACAAGGGGCGGTATAATATCTGGTTGGGGGATACAAGGGCGGTATAATATCTGGTTGGGGGAATACAAGGGCGGTATAATATCTGGTTGGGGGATAGAAGGGGCAGTATAATATCTGGTTGGGGGATACAAGGGCGGTATAATATCTTGTTGGGGGAATACAAGGGCGGTATAATAGCTGGTTGGGGGATAGAAGGGTGGTATAATATCTGGTTGGGGGAATACAAGGGCGGTATAATAGCTGGTTGGGGGATACAAGGGTGGTATAATAGCTGGTTGGGGGATACAAGGGGCGGTATAATATCTGGTTGGGGGAATACAAGGGCGGAATAATAGCTGGTTGGGGGATAGAAGGGTGGTATAATAGCTGGTTGGGGGATACAAGGGGCGGTATAATAGCTGGTTGGGGGAATACAAGGGGCGGTATAATAGCTGGTTGGGGGATAGAAGGGCGGTATAATATCTGGTTGGGGGAATACAAGGGCGGTATAATAGCTGGTTGGAGAATACAAGGGGCGGTATAATAGCTGGTTGGGGGGAATACAAGGGTGGTATAATAGTTGAAATAATAGAATTAACTAGAGCAGCGCTGAATGAGATTAATAATTGTCACAATTCATTAGACATCAATTAATAAAACAGTTAATAAAATTATTTATAAAATAGGTATTCCTTCAATATTGAATATACAGATGTATATGGCACATATAAATTCAATTATGGACATGCATGTCTAAATTAGAAAGCTCTCGTATAAATGAGCATACACCTGGCCAGGCACAATCAATGTTCATAGGCACCACACAAGCTTCAGTTCCAATAGGAATGCTCCAGTTAGAAATGTCAACTTTACCGGCTGAAGAATAGTCCAGCGTATCCTTGTTAGCGATGGTCTTTATTGTAAACGTTCCAACCGCAAAAGATTTCCCTGGTATAGCACTGGAGCCGGTGATAGGATACTGGGCAAAATCCAATAGTGGACAACGTTCCAAATAGAAAGATTGGTGCTTCTGGATAAGGTGCAAAGTGCCTGGTTTGGGGTCTGACTCCAACGCGTTTCACCGCCTATTGGCAGCTTTTTCACGGTGACCATAGTGTTCCAAATAGAGCTCTTAAATAGTTCCAAACATTTGTATTCAATTGAATCCAGCTGTATCTAATCACAGCAATCACATACATAGAAAACACAGTATACATCAATAATGTCAGTTACATTTCAATAAAACAATTAAAATATATATAATATAATTGGAGACAGACCAAATAACCTATATATTATGGTATGTATATGTTATAAATCAAGTCGACTTTTTTGCTTCTTCAAGATTTGGATCACATTTCATTAAACTGGGAGTAAGGACGGTTTTTGATGATCGTTTTTTTCTGAATATAAAGTTAGGATTAATTGAAAGAATTTTTCTCAAAATTGAATCACATTTAAAACATGATAATTTGATCTAATAATTCTTTTGATTTCAGTTGACTGATTATTAAATTTAGAGATAAAAGAGCCAACTGTCCTGTTTTACATGTTTGATTTAATTTAGTTTTAGATATTAAGAGAGAATCTGTATCGGTGTCCATAACCTCATTCAGAGCCCTATCTAGGATATAATTTGGGTATCCTCTTACTCTAAAAGATTCTAACATAATCATAGCTTGTTCAAGGAACAATTCCGTCTAAGGAGTAATAGTTGTCCCTTAGGTATATTTGTCTTCCATGGTGTATATGGTGATTGATTAGCTTGAAGGGCTGACGTTGAGGGTGGGAGGTGGTACATGTGGAACGCGAGTGACGCTGCGCTCCATGGCTCCCTCCTCTGACGCCAATAGCTCTCATTTACTATACCTCCTCTACGTCAGCCTTCAGCTACAGAAATTACAAGAACGAGGCTTGGAACACTGCGTCAGGGGGACGTCGCGCTTCACACTAACACGGGACTCGCTCCACTATAGATCATGTGTTATCTCCAAGCCAATGAGAAGGAGGATAAACACTTCTCTAATGGATTAAGGAGAAACGAACGTGATCGGATTCTAAGTAAGTGTTTATAACATATACATACCATAATATATAGGTTATTGGGTTTGTCTCCAATTATATTATATATATTTTAATTGTTTTATTGAAATGTAACTGACATTATTGATGTATACTGTGTTTTCTATGTATGTGATTGCTGTGATTAGATACAGCTGGATTCAATTGAATACAAATGTTTGGAACTATTTAAGAGCTCTATTTGGAACACTATGGTCACCGTGAAAAAGCTTCCAATAGGCGGTGAAACGCGTTGGATTTTGCCCAGTATCCTATCACCGGCTCCAGTGCTATACCAGGGAAATCTTTTGCGGTTGGAACGTTTACAATAAAGACCATCGCTAACAAGGATACGCTGGACTATTCTTCAGCCGGTAAAGTTGACATTTCTAACTGGAGCATTCCTATTGGAACTGAAGCTTGTGTGGTGCCTATGAACATTGATTGTGCCTGGCCAGGTGTATGCTCATTTATACGAGAGCTTTCTAATTTAGACATGCATGTCCATAATTGAATTTATATGTGCCATATACATCTGTATATTCAATATTGAAGGAATACCTATTTTATGAATAATTTTATTAACTGTTTTATTAATTGCTGTGTCTAATAAATTGTGACAATTATTAATCTCATTCAGCGCTGCTCTAGTTAATTCTATTATTCTATTGAAGAGACGGACTATGTCTTACTTGCTTGGAGAAGCAACTTTAGAAAGCGCCGTGTTCTTTAAGTATTTGGTATAATAGCTGGTTGGGGGATACAAGGGTGGTATAATAGCTGGTTGGGGGATACAAGGGTGGTATAATAGCTGGTTGGGGGATACAAGGGTGGTATAATAGCTGGTTGGGGGAATACAAGGGCGGTATAATAGCTGGTTGGGGAATACAAGGGCGGTATAATAGCTGGTTGGGGGATACAAGGGTGGTATAATAGCTGGTTGGGGGAATACAAGGGGCAGTAAAATAGCTGGTTGGAGGAATACAAGGGGCGGTATAATAGCTGGTTGGGGGATACAAGGGTGGTATAATAGCTGGTTGGGGGAATACAAGGGGCAGTAAAATAGCTGGTTGGGGGAATACAAGGGTGGTATAATAGCTGGTTGGAGGATACAAGGGTGGTATAATAGCTGGTTGCGGGAATACAAGGGGCAGTAAAATAGCTGGTTGGAGGAATACAAGGGGCGGTATAATAGCTGGTTGGGGATACAAGGGCGGTATAATAGCTGGTTGGGGGATACAAGGGTGGTATAATAGCTGGTTGGGGGATACAAGGGTGGTATAATAGCTGGTTGGGGGATACAAGGGTGGTATAATAGCTGGTTGGGGGAATACAAGGGGCAGTAAAATAGCTGGTTGGAGGAATACAAGGGTGGTATAATAGCTGGTTGGAGGAATACAAGGGTGGTATAATAGCTGGTTGGGGGATACAAGGGTGGTATAATAGCTGGTTGGGGGATACAAGGGTGGTATAATAGCTGGTTGGGGAATACAAGGGGCAGTAAAATAGCTGGTTGGAGGAATACAAGGGTGGTATAATAGCTGGTTGGGGGATACAAGGGTGGTATAATAGCTGGTTGGGGGATACATTCATGGTATAATAGCTGGTTGGGGGATACAATCATGGTATCATAGCTGGTTGGGGGATACAAGGGTGGTATCATAGCTGGTTGGGGAATACAAGGGCGGTATAATAGCTGGTTGGGGAATACAAGGGCGGTATAATAGCTGGTTGGGGAATACAATGGTGGTATAATAGCTGGTTGGGGAATACAAGGGGCGGTATAATAGCTGGTTGGGTGGATATACGGGGGATATAATAGCTGGTTGTGGGGATACAAGGGGGTAATAAAACTATGTGTGGGAGGGGATACAAGAGGGATATAATATCTGGAAGGGGGGATACATGGATGGGTAGAATAGCTGGGTGGGGGGATACAATGGGAGCATAATAGCTGGTGGGAAGTATATGTTTGTATAACACCCGGGATGTGTGTGTGTGGGTGGTTATATGGGAGTATAACACCTGGGATATAATGGAGGGGGGTTATAACACCTAGAATGCAGGGAGGCGGATATAACAAGAGATATGGTAAGAACTTACCTTTGTTATCTCTGTTTCTACGAAGTCCATAGGGTCCACAGGGTTGACCTTGGGGTATAGCTGGATCTGGATCCACGGGCACCACGCAGTTAAAGCTTTGCTGCTCCCAGGATGCACTTGGGTCCGTCCTCCTCTATACCCCGCCCCGGCCACAGGCACCTCAGTTGGTAAGCAGCTAAGGCCGGAGGAGGAGACTAAACAGAGAGAAGGAAGACTGGAACACACAAGAAACCATACTCACAGAAATGGGAGACGGAAAACCGGTGACCAGCCACACAGCCCATTTGAAGCCAGGTGCGTCAGGGCGGGCGCCCTGTGGACCCTATGGACTTCGTAGAAACAGAGATAACAAAGGTAAGTTCTTACCATATCTCTTGTTTTCTACTTCAGGGTCCATAGGGGGTCCACAGGGTTGACCTTGGGGATGTCCCAAAGCAGTTCAACTAAGGGCGGGGACGCTCCTGTGCTGAAAGGAGTACCCGGCGCCCAAAGGATGCATCCTGAGAGGCGAAGGTGTCAAAGCATAAAACCTCAAAAACGTCTGAATTGAAGACCAAGTAGCCGCCTTACACAGCTGAACAGCGGAGGCGCCACGTCTAGCAGCCCAAGAGGGACCCACAGAACGAGTGGAATGAGCCTTAACAGAGGCTGGCACAGGTAAACCCTCCTGCGCATAAGCCTCACAAATAACTGAACGAAGCCAACGGGCTAACGTTTGCTTGTTGGCAGGCCAACCCCTCTTGTGAAAACCGAAGAGGACAAACAAAGAATCCGACTTCCTAACCGAAGCAGTCCGGTCCACATAGATTCTAAGTGCCCGGACCACATCCAAGGAAGCCTCACCAGCAGAAAGATCAGGTGACTGAAAAGCTGGCACAACAAGTTCCTGATTAATGTGGAACTTTGAAACCACTTTGGGCAAAAACTCAGGACGCGTGCGGAGCACTGCCCTGTCCTGGTGAAAAATCAGAAAAGGAGGGCGACAGGAAAGCGCCCCCAATTCTGAAACCCTCCTGGCCGAAGCAATTGCCAGGAGAAAAATGGTCTTAAACGTCAGCCACTTGAGCTCCACCGACTCAAGCGGCTCAAAAGGAGGACCCTGCAAGACCCTCAGTACCACCGTCAAGTCCCACGGAGCCACCGGAGGCACGAAGGGAGGCTGGATCCTGAGAACACCTTGGAAAAAGGTGTAAACATCTGGCAGTGTAGCAATCCGTCGCTGAAACCACACGGACAAAGCAGACACATGAACCTTCAGAGAGGCCAGGCGTAAGCCGAGGTCCAAACCCGATTGAAGAAATTCCAAGATTCTGGAAACCCGGAACACCTGCGGATCATAGTTTCTGGATTCACACCACTGAAAATAAGTGCGCCACACCCTGTGGTAAATCCGCGCAGAGGCAGGCTTGCGTGCCCTAAGCATGGTACCAATCACTGAACTGGAGAAACCCCTAGACCTCAAGACGGCTGTCTCAAGAGCCACGCCGTCAAAGACAGCCGACCCAGATCCGGGTAAAGGCAGGGCCCCTGAGACAACAGGTCCCGACGCTGAGGAAGAAGGTACGGAGCGTCGATGGAGAGGCATCTCAGATCGGAGTACCAAGGACGTCTGGGCCACGCCGGAGCCACCAGCACGAGCGTGCCGCCGTCCTGCTTGAATTTCCGCAGAACCCGAGGAAGTAAGGATATCGGAGGAAACAGATACGCCAGGTGAAACGTCCATTTCACCGACAGAGCGTCTACCAGACAGGCGCCTGCGTCTCTTGTCCTTGACCCGTAAACGGGCAACTTGTGATTGTGACGGGAGGCCATCAAGTCCAGCTCCGGCAGCCCCCACCTGTCCACGAGTAGCTGAAACACCTCTGGGTGAAGCGACCATTCCCCGGGATGCACATCGTGACGGCTGAGGAAGTCCGCCTCCCAATTGAGGACTCCGGGAATGAAGACTGCCGAGATCGCTGGAACGTGACACTCCGCCCAAGCAAGAATGCGAGACACCTCCGACATTGCTGCCCGACTGCGAGTTCCCCCTTGGTGGTTGATGTACGCCACCGTGGTAGCGTTGTCGGACTGCACCTGAACCGCCCTTCCGTGAAGAGCGGGGCCGGACGACTGCAGGGCCCTGTACACAGCCCGCAGTTCCAGGATGTTGATGGGGAGAAGTGCTTCTTCCGCGGACCAACGACCCTGAAGCGATAATGAGCCGGTCACTGCCCCCCAACCCCGAAGACTGGCATCCGTCGTGAGCAGGACCCAGTCCGGGATCCAAAAGGGGCGCCCCTCGACCAGATGCACCGTCTGAAGCCACCAAGCCAAAGACTGCCGAACCTCCGCGGACAACACCAGCATCTGAGAGCGGATCCGGTGAGGTAACCCGTTCCATTCCGATAGAATCAGCGCCTGCAGGGGCCGGGAATGGAACTGGGAAAATTCCACCATGTCGAATGTCGACACCATGGACCCCAGAACTCTCATAGCTGAATGGACCGACAGGCGGCAACTGCTCAGGCAACTGTGTATCCGCAGCTGCAGGGAGGAGACCTTCTCTGGAGTCAGGAAAATCCGCTGCTGACGAGAATCCAGCAGGGCTCCCAAATGAACCATCCGCTGTGATGGAATCAGGGAGGACTTCTTCCAGTTTATCAACCACCCGTGTGCTTGAAGACAAGCAATGGTCAGGTGGAGATGTCGAAGAAGCACCTCCGGGGAGCTCGCCAGCAGCAGAAGATCGTCCAGGTACGGCAACAGACGTAGACCCTGACCCCGAAGGTGGGCAGCCATAACCGCCATCACCTTGGTGAACACCCTCGGAGCCGTGGAAAAGGCCAAAAGGCAACGCCCGAAATTGGTAGTGATGGTTCAGGATAGCAAACCTCAGATACCGCTGATGTGCCGGTGCTATGGGCGTCCTGGATATCGAGGGAGACCATATAATCCCCGGGTTCCATCGCCAGAATGATGGAACGTAACGTTTCCATCCTGAACCTGGGAACTCTGAGGTATCTGTTCAGAGACTTCAAATTCAGGATAGGGCGATGAGAACCATTGGGTTTCTGTACCAGAAACAGAGTAGAATAGTATCCCGTCCCGCGCTGAGACTGCGGAACGGGAACAATGACCCCTGCTTGTAGCAAGGATTCTATAGCTACCTGAATCTGACCAGCTTTGGTCTTGTCCAGAGAAGGACTCGTACAGAAAAACTGGTGGGGCGGCCTGAACCGAAAAGACAGGGCGTACCCCTGAGAGACTACTTCTCGAACCCAGGCATCCGTGGTGGTATTGTGCCAACACTGGGCGAATTGGAGAAGTCGGCCTCCCACTCTGGGGTCCCCCAGAGAGAGGCCCGTCCCATCAGGCAGCAGGCTTATCCTCCTGCTTGGAAGAAGGGCGTCGAGCACTCCATGCTTGCTTCTTGGGCTTGGGTGCGGCCTTGGTCGCCGAATGTCTCGGGAAGGACTGGCCCTTGGCCTTACCCTGAACCCGAAAGGACCGAAAGGCAGAGCTCCTCACTTTAGCCGGCGCAGAGGCCGAAGGGAGAAAAGCCGACTTGGACTTAGCCAAAGTATCCACTATTCTGTCCAAATCCGGACCAAATAGTAAATCACCATTAAAAGGCAAGGCCTCCAGACCCTTTTTTGAATCTGCATCAGCCCTCCAGGACCTCAGCCACAGGGAGCGCCGAGCAGATACCGCTGCAGCCGACACCCTAGAAGTGAGCAGGCTGGCATCCAAAGACGCTTCCCCAATATAGGAAGCTGCATCCCGCATCTGTCCCACTAACGCTCTCTGGATATCCGGAGCCTCATCAGGAAAGGTATCCTCCAAGGCATTGGCCCATGCCTCAATGGCTTTAGCCACCCAGGAGATAGCCATGGACGGACGAGCCACCGCCCCGGAAAGAGAATAAATGGACTTTAAACAAGTCTCCACCTTCCTGTCCGTGGGATCCTTCAAAGAGGAGATAGACGGCAATGGCAACGTCGCGCTTTTGATCAAGCGGGTAACGTGGGAATCCACCGCCGGCGGAGTTTCCCATTTCCTGCAATGAGCTTCAGGAAAAGGATAGTTCGCCGCCAACCTCTTCTGTGGATGGAACCTCTTACTAGGTAATTGCCAGGCCGCCGCCATATGATCCGATAATTGATCAGACAGGGGGAACACAGTTGAGGTCACCTTGGCCTTTTTAAAATTAGTAAACTTCGACCTAGGAGCCGGCGCATCATCCTCAACATGTAGGATAGCCCGCACCGCCCTAACTAAGGCTGGAACATTAATGGAGGACTTAGCTTCCACCTCCTGCCCCATGACATCAGAGTCAGAGTCCTCATGGATTTCTCCATCATCTGAGGACACTTCCGAGTCCGACAACTGCGCAGCTAGTGAACTCACAACCGGACGTTTAGACACCCTTGGTGGCACATCACCTTGCAACATGGACTGAAACGCCGAGGATGAAGCCGCCAGACTCTGTACGGAGCTGGATAGAACATCCACCCAAGGCGGAGGCTGCAAAGGCCCTACAGACTGACACGTCCCTGGGGAAGACTGCACATACACAGGCAGTCCCGAGTAAGGACCCACAGTCTGGGCCCCGGGGGAAGACCGCAACATTTGTGGAACCCTCGGGGAATGGGGGATGGTGGGCTGCGGTAACGCCCTAGAAGGGGCCGCTGATGGGACCGATAACCGGTCCGCAATAGACGCCAGCACCTGTGAAAACATCGCCCAAGGAGGGTCCTGTGATACAGGGGGGTTGGAGGGGCCCGGTACCAGCTGGCACCGCCCGCACAGACCATCCTGAGATAAGTCCTCCCCATCAACTCCAGCAGCACAGCGTCTGCAGGAAAATAGCACAGGAGCCACAGAGCGCTCAGTCTCCTCATCAGACATGATACCGTAAATCACAAGAAACAGGTATCACCAGAGGAATTACGGTTTTAACACCCGCGCACTCACCAGTATGCGACACAACAGCCCAGATATGGTACTGTGTAGCACACAACAGTATGTGACTGACCCCACAAATACGTGTTTTATATAAGTGAGGGTCTCAGAAAAACGCCCTTCCCCCACACACCTGCCGGGCCGTAGGAGAAGGAAAGGGATAGTTATAAGCTGACAGTAAGGAGAATAAGCACAGACAGGCAGCACTAGCAATAGTCACATACA